>JASDDO010000004.1:380385970-381585970 GCA_030015575.1 Agapanthus africanus | reverse complement strand
ATGGACCTAAACACCCCAAGTCTGGGGGCATAACCGTACATACGGTCTACGTGGCCTACGGTAAAGAAGATAGACGTGCTTCGGTGAGTCACCGACCACAAACTCGATCACTGACAAAGGCTCAGGAGAAAAAACAAAAGCTCCAGGAAATGCTGACCAAAATGCAACACTTACCGAATAGAAAGAAAGTCCAGATAAAGAGGCTGAACAACGCTAAGAGCAGGAGACCGATACAAAGTTTCTGCGAAGGGTGCTCGAGAGAAAGGCAAGCTGCTAACATAAATTAGATGGCTCTCTTGTTCCAAGACATGGTTGGAATGCTGATCCAACCAGAACCCCGGTCGAAAATCCGCCGATAACCATCGAGGATAATATAGGAGAAACATCAAACCCTCTGTCAGCCTTATCAGCGGACAAAGAAGAAACGATCTCCAAGGCCGCCCTTGATGATTACATTACTCAACAAATAAGAGCTTATCAAGCTAATGAAGCCCTGGCCAAATTTTCAGAATTGGGCGACCATATCTAGGCTGGTATGATCAAATCAAATACCCTTCGGGGTATACGATCCCCGAGTTCCATGTATACAAAGGGACAGGCAACCCTCACCAGCACGTCGCACAATTTAGAGCTCTGTGTGGAAACATGAGAGGCGACGATAAATTGTTGCTTCGCCAATTCGTTGGCAGCCTGTCAGAAATAGCCTTTGAATGGTACTCGGAGCTCCCAAATAACTCCGTGAAAACATTCACAGAAATGGGGCTGCTATTCACACAGCGGTTCGCCAGCGCGAGCGAACACACTCCAATCACGACATTAATCAATGCCAGGGTAAAGTCGGGAGAAACATGGGTCCAATATGCGATCCGGTGGCAGAACCTGTGGTCTAAATGCGAACAACGCATTGAAATATAAAAGCCGTGGGCATGTTCATCAGGACCCTTAATCCTCAAACGACTGTGTCCCAGTTCATGACATTCTTCAAACCAACTACCTTCCAGGCTCTGATAGATAAACTGGCCCAAATGGACCACATGGGACATGGGCCATCCTCCTCAAATAAGGACCTTCGAAATAACAAGGGTAAAGGGAAAGCGGCCTTCGTTGCCAATACTCAACAACAACCAAGTGGCCCAAAACTAGCCACTTGCCAAAACAACGCGCATCCGTGCCCATCCTTAGAGGAAAGACTAAAATGCGCTTACTCGTTTCTGTTGGATATAGTGCCCTCAAGTCAATTATTGTAATCGCAGGCACGCGATTATGATGATTGAGGGAGGACCTATACGGGTAGGACAGTCTTACTCAAAATGATAGTATGTTATCTGGTTTGTCTTTATCATCATGTACATGCATTATGTGGTATTGTAGATCACTATTACATGTTGATGGAGCCCATAGGATTCTTACTTGATTACCAGCATTATGATGGCGATCATATACGTGAGAGCTGGGTAGCCTATATGCACATCCTTAAATGTCCCTAGTCGTGGGAGTATCGAGACTAGGCATCGATATTCCGGAGTAGACTACTGTATACGTTTCGAGACCCCGACAAGGGGCGGTGGCCGGTCTCATAAGCCATTGGTGTTATGTCACCTAATATAGTATACAGGTGCTCATTAGAGGTGAGTACAATGGACGGACTCATCGAGAACTTCTAAATGGTATTATACCTATCGTCAGATAGAAGTTCTCAGGCGGCATGAGTACATGTTAGTCCTTTGACCTGAATTCATCATTTGTCCCGTGTGAGTTCCCACTGTACTTTGATTACTACCCTACCATGGATCAAAGGAGTCTTGCAAACAGGTTTTAGTTGGTTACAGTCCCGAGCCACATGGAGGCAGTGGTCGACTGTCAGGGATTCGTCTCTCCTGGTATTAGGAGTCGATGTCGCGCCGTGTTCAGTTGGCTATCACCAGAAATCCATGGCCACGGTAGGGGAGATTTACTGATAGTTGATCAGTAGTATCTCAGTTGGTGATGAGCTAGACTCAGACACGACTTATCGGGTTAGTAGGGGTCTGATGTTATCCACCCGCTAGACCCGATATGCGATACTCTTTGACGAAGAGACCGGACTGTACGGAGATTGTCACATTCAGGCTCAGTAGGGTAAGGACGTACTTAATTTTCGACCCCCCTTTCGACAAGTATCTGGATTGCCGTTACGTATAGCTATTGCCGCTGACGTGCTTGTGGTTAAACTCACTGCCAGCGTACTGTCGAGTCTTTAGAGTCCCATACAGAGGGTTTTCTCGGTTCAGGCGATAGATGTAGGAGCCGTACGTTGGTACGTACAGGGGGTCTAATTAAATACGTGTACGCGATACACGGACTTTAATCGAACGGTTGATAATACTGGCCGGCTTAGGATTAAACCGGATTATTAAATCAGGTTTTGATTTTATAATTTATATATGTATTTCGATACATGTATTTTAGTATTATTGTTCACTATTCATTTTCTCTCTTTGGTGCTATCCGTATTTTTATACGGATATGCATATGTGTAGCGATACATATACCAGATGAAGTATTCTGTATTTATACGGGAATGCTTCTAAAAGAAGAACACCTCATATTTATTTTTCTATTTTAGAAAAATAAAAGGGATGAGGTGGAAAGTGGAACAATGAAGCATGGCTACAACATGTTGAGCGGTATGGCTTGGGAATTTTATATTGGAAAATTCATTTGTGAGCACTATTGGATCATGGCTGATAAAAAGAGCAAGCCATCCTCACTTCATGACTTGATGAGATTTTTCTTCATCTCCCCCACCATGGCTCATGCTCCATCTTCTCCATCTTCTTCTTCTTCTTTCTCCCATGTTTGAGAAAGATCCTAGAGAGAAAATTTTAGTGGAGTATTCCTATATCACCAGCAATCCAAACCTAGCGACTTTGGATCATCGGTTTGAGCCTCCTCCGTGTTCCCTCGGATGGATCGTCTGCGGCAAGGGTGGTCAATCCTCAAGCACAATCCCAGCGGCTACGAGCTTGGAGGGTTTTTCCACAATTGGGTGGACATGCGACAAAGGTTGTATTTCTCACCCTTGCATCTTTTAGTTTTCTAGTTTAGGGTGTTTGGATCGAATTCTTGGGTTCGGGCGTCCGGTGCCCTTAAAAAGTTTTTGTTTTCGCTTCCGCCTCGCCCGCGGCCTCCACGGTGTGGGCACCGGATCCCAACATAGTATCAGAGCCACCCAAACACCATAAACTAGTGTTTGACGATGCTTAAGTTTCAAAAATCGAAAACTCCGATTTCGAAAACCCAGTTTCTGTCGAAATTTTTTTGGTTTCTAAAAAATTTGTAAACAAGTGCAGAAGCTTACTCTAGACTAGATAGAAACACACAATGAAAACGAGCACATTTCACCAAAAATGGACCGGCGAGAATTGCATTTTAGCCGGCCTCACCGGTTCACTGTTCACCAATGGAGCTCGTTTTCATGCTATGTCTTGGGTTTTGTAAATTGGTGTTTTTGGTGTTGCTTAATTAGTCCCAAATTTCACTTTGTGTCATCTTTGCTTTATGACAACTTGGGAGTTTTAAAAGCTCAAAACTTTTGCATCGTCGGTATCTGTGATGGTGTATATGTGTTGCTGAACGTCGTCTAATTGCTATATGTTCATTTAGATGGGGTTGCACACATTCTGATGTTGCTTGCTTCTGCGGCTATATATATATATATATATATCCGGTTATGGTTTATGCAGATTGTCGTGATGGATAGTCATGTGTGCAATGTTAGATGTACAGTTCAGATTCATTTGTATATTCATTATTGCGGGGCGAGCGTCCGACATGTGGACTGCCGTCACTACCAGTTTGTATATTCTTTTGTTGGGGCACGACCGGGTTGAGATCAATGTCGCCGTTGTATATATATTTTCTTTTCTGTACTAGGATTACCCCGCGGAGGAGTGCTCGAATAGACGGGTTCTAGAGGGCAATAGGCCCGCATCTCATGGCATTGAGACCGGGGGGGTCTTACTCTAGAATTGGTGGGCTATTCGCCGCACTCATAGGGGGTATAGGTTGACCTACGGAGGGGTGCTCAAGTTACCAGATTCCGTGAAGTGCTGGGTGGCCAATTTACTTTGTTGATTGGGGTTGCCTTACTTCGGGGATTGGCGGGTAACTTGCCGCACTCGTAGGGGTCTAGGATCTTCATTGCACAGGCTATCCACACGACCGGGGAACGTCGCATTTCATTTATGGCTTAAATGAAACGCGGGGCTCCTAGATTATCCGCTATTTCATATTGTTGTTCGCATGCTTATGTATCTGTTGTGATGACTATTATCTGCCTGCGATGTTCATATATATATCATATATATTTAGTAGATGCTTCTATATGTTTTGCATCCGTGCTAATCCAGCCCTCACTCTGCCGTTAGTTAAGTAACTTAACGGTGTATGACGGGGCCCCGTGGCGAATGCGGATGACATATAAAAAGTATGTTATTTTGGTTGTTTCTTTTGTGGATTGGAAACATAAAATGATGGGAACGCATTATCGAAATAATGCAAGAAAAAATAAACCTAAATGATGTTGTCGGAACCAATTTTAAAACTACTCGGTTTTCTTCAAAACTCATGGTCGTATTCTTTTGCTTTGCATAGAGGTATTAGTTTAGGAATATCCCGCACCTTGTTCATCTCAGAAAACTGCATTTCAATACCATTTATTCATTATCTGTTTTGTTATATATCGGTACTATTAATCAGTGTCTGCTCAGTGAATACAGATTACAGGTATCCGTGATACAATACTGGAAACACACTCAAAATCACGGATATAACGTTTGTGAGCCGACACTGCAACCGGAACTGCAAACCGATCGATATCCAAAGAGTTCTTTTGCAACAAATAAAGTGTACACATTTTTGGTCCAACACAATACAAGTGTGCACATAAACTCTTTGGCACATGGACCATGGTGGGGCTGCCCATGGCACACACAAATGATGACTTGTGCAAGTAGTAGGCACACATGGGGGGCATGAATGATAAATGCAAAAAGTTATGATGTGATATAAAGCTACATGTTTCCCTCCAAATCCCTGAATGCAGACCAGATTAATATAGACAAATCAAATAGCACCAGTGGAGTTGTCGGGAGAACACAACATCACACAACCAACACGAGCCCATTAGCTCGGATCTAGCCCGGCGACATCCCTCTAAAGCCCGGCCCCACCGGTTTTTGCTTGCCCAATGCTCCCCAATTTTGTTCTGTCCATCCCTTGCTGTCACATCATCTTATTTTTATTACTTGTTTAATCTTATTTGGTGCCTATAAAAGCCAGATCAGTGAGCAAGGGAAGGGAGCACACACTTGGATACACAACTCTTTTTCCTTTTCCTTTTTGTTTTAGTTCTTGTACATAGCTTGTTCACCTTGAGCTCTTTGCCTTCTCTCTATCTTGCAACCTCTTCATTGAGCTTGTAAATTTAAGTTTTGGTTATTGAACTCAAGGTTTGTATCATCACTTGGACTTAATAAATCTTTCATTTTTGGGTTCTTAGTATTTATACCTTGCCATTTACTTACTTGCAATTTATTTCTTGTCATTTACTTATTTGCAATATTGTTTTATTCTTTTCTTTTCTTTTATCATTTCATTTGCTCTTTCTTTTTGTTGTTTTGATGGTTTGTAAATAATGGTGTTGTTAGGAAAAAGAATGGTAGTGTAAGTTAAGGTTTTCTTTTCTCATTTCATTTGCCCGATATTTTCCAATTGAACTCCGTCCAAACCTTACGCAAGCGCTCCGTTAGGTACCCTACCCTACTAAGGTATCGGTGATCCCTAATCGTGACCGGTTGCGTTCGGTTTGGCCGGAGGCGAAAGTCAAGAGACAAGAACGGACGGACAAGGGTCAATAAGCCGAATTTCACAAATACCGTGCTTAAGCACCCTAATCCGTGTTGTTGCCGATTGCTCTAGCTTCAATGGTCAAGCTTAGCTCAAAGGATTGAGTACAGATTTCCCTAACTTACACTAACCTATCTATTCCTAACAAACTTATACTTGCATATACAACACTTAGGTTAGAAACGAACATTCCGACCCTCGTATTAACTTGTTAAAACAAGAACGCAAAACGCACCGTCTCCCTGCGGACGACCCGTACTCATCGCGGCTTGCTACACGCGACACCGTCTTTGATTGCGGTTAACTTTAGAACTTAAAATACGACACGGTGAAAACGTGTTAATCAAATGGCGCCGTTGCCGGGGAGACGGTAACGTTTTTTATTCTTATTATTTCGGGTTAATCTTGTTTATAAATCTAACACCATTCTAAAAACAAAACTAAAAAAAATAAAAATTCAAAACCAAAACAAAAATTAACAAATTTAACTTTTTGCTTTTTGGATTTTTGACCTGCTAGCACTCTGGGACTAAACAGAAAAGTTAAACAATAACATTGAGACACTAATAGAACACTTAGACACCAGAAAAAGTTTGGAGCCCAAACTCAAAACTTAACCCGGCGAGATTCACAAAAAATCCGGCCTCGCCGGTCTTCTTTTCTCCTTTTGCTCCAAATTTTTTCTCTCTGCTCCAGTGTTCTATTATTTTCGCATTTTTATTGTTTGATTTTTATAATTTTGTGTGTGCAGGAGTTTGGGCATTCATATCTCTTTTTCGCACAAAAAATCCGTTTTTCCGACATTTTCAGATTTTGACGGATTTGCGAACTGCGATCGTGTGGAGCAAAGTGTACATTCAAAGTTAAGGTGATTGCGAAGTACAGTGCCAAAGATCTGGGTAGTTTGACCCGCACAAGCGAACTTTTCAAGCTAGCCGGATTCAATTTAACGAGAGTTTCTTTACCCGAAAACTTATCGGTACGTATTTCCCAACACCTGCTTCTTAAATCTGACACATCCAATATACTATCTTTATAGGATTCTTTGCAAGTTCACTGTCAAACGCCAAAAATGACTAACTCGTATTTGTTGCAGTGCCGTGCTTAAATATAAAAAACGGTTGTTTGATACTTTGAATAACTTTTTCATTGATTTGCGCATTGCATCCATTAATATGGACTTAAGGGCAAGCGAACCCCAACATACGGTAAAGGATTTCACCACCTTTTCTGTGGCCCACAAATCATGAAATTGAGCATAACGTTTACCCGCACAAATTTTAAAAGAAACTAGACTTTAAGCCTTTAAGGACTTCGCGCTCATTAGGAGAAGTTATATGTGCTTAGAACACCGCTTAATAGTATATCGTTCACGGGGTGTCTAGGAAAGTGTTCATGGTGAAACCGCCAAAAGAGAAAAGGTTATCTAATTAAGGAACTTCGCGAAAGGGTTGAAAAACCTCCCCTTATCTCTGCACTTATCTGCGCTCGTGATCAGTATATTTTGAGCCGTTTCTCAACACAGTTTTACTTCAACAATCAAGTTCTTGAGCAGGTCTAGTTGACCTAGGTGAATCCTAGACCGATTAGGTGTGTGGTATTGTGTCGCAATTATTTTTCTTCTTTATCTTTTGCATGTATATTTCATACTTTTGTTGATAACTAATATAAAATATAAATAAAATAAAATAAAATAAAAAACTCACATTCCTTTTCTTCTTTTTCTTCTCTTCATATCATGGGTACCCCATATAGACCAACTCTTGCCGAACTTTGGTACCCTCAACTAGACATTACTTCATACGGTTCTTGCTTTGGTCGAACTTCGAACGATCCCTCTATGCCCAAACTTTCTTTGAAAGATCGAATAGACACATCTAGGACAAACAACTGGACTCCGCAATCTACTTTTTATCACCGTTTCAACCTCCCCCACCCTCTTACGTTGATACCCTTTTTGAGAGTCATGTTCCGACTCCAAGACCCATATCCATTGCCGACAGAATTGAATAATCCCGTAGCCGATCTTTCACTCATTTCACCACTTCTAATTCTTTTGATCAACAATTCCAATCACCTCCTTATCATAACGTTGATCTTATTCCTGTCCAACCATTCGATTTCTACCAATCCTGCCTGACTTTTACACCTTCCCTAGACATTGCTTCTGAATAGCCTTTTGGGAGTTTCAAGTATCCAAACGAGTTTGAATCTTTTACTGAAACCCCTTCACAACCCATGTCTAGTCTTGAACGGTCGTTGGAAGAATTTCGGGTAGCGTCGTGCCAACAGATGATGGATTTGAATACGTCCATGGCCGCCCTCATACAACCTAACGAATCGGCAGCTAGTTTCCAACTAGCTCTAAATTTTCCAATGTATGATGAGGCGATAGGACAGGTTGAGAATTTGAGTGGTGAGAGTGAGTAGTACACCCTTCCAAATCAAACTTACCCGTTGCAAATTGAATTCCACAACTCTGGTTTTGAAAGTCTATCGAGTTTCCCATATGAATCATCAATTGAAGATAGAATGTTTGATGAGTTGTGCGACTTTGTAGTATTTGATTTACCCGATTGTGAAGGGTCCATTCCAAGTGAAACCAATCCCAATCCTTTTGATCTCTATACCTCCAGTCTAGAAGCTGAATTGATTGAAATCCATGCTTTTGACGAAGTGTCTAAGAAATTTGATTTTCACTTGATTAAGGATATCGACGCTGGGGATATTTTGGATGATGAACCCACAGCGTTGGATGTGTTTTTCTCACCAATTCATCAAGTCCATTCACTTCCGTGTGGACATCATCCTGAGTCATTAACTGTTTTTCCCGAACTTCATATGCGTCTAGATATTGATGATAAATTCATGGATGAGCTGAAATTTGAAGAGACTTTTGAGGATAGTTTTGAGGATGAACCGGTTTTACTTGATGAGTCGGATTTTCCAATTCATCATGTCCCTTTCATTGACCGTGTACACCATCCTGAACATTTAACCGATACCATTCCTCAATCAATTTCCTCCATCCTTTCCATCGTTCCCACTTCGCAAGCCACCGTATCACCTTCATTTCTTATGTCTGATTTACCAAGTTCGGTCTACCCATGTTTCTTACGAATCTTGAGAGGTTTAACCCTATTTCTCAACGGGTTGATAGATTAGTACAATCGCTTTTTACACATCGGTCATTAAAAATTGTACTAATTTATTCACTCCATTTCCACCCTTAAGTTCGTATTCCATTTCTTTTTCCCCTCCGCCATCCGTCTTCTCCACTGAGACCGTACGCTGCTTCTATCGCCACACGGTCTCGTGTATTCTTCATCTCATTTCTCTATTCATTCTTTCTCCAGCCATTCCGATATCACAATAAAATTTTTGAATGGCTGGTATTAACTTTTGGCCTGTGTAAGGCCTTGTATAGATTGATATTGTTCTCTTCCGCCCTAACTTTGAACTTTAACACCTAAACAGTGGAAACACTGTTTTACTGAAGTTTGGGGGGAACCTTTTTGTGTATATATATTTTTGGTTTGCCTTCTCTTTTGTAAAAAAAAAAAAACAGGGGAGCGCCGACAATTTTGACCCTCTTGGTGTAGCCTGACAGTGAGGGCATTGTCAAGTTTAAGTTTGGGAGTGTGCTCGGTAACCTTTCTACCTTCGCATTCATGTGTATATTTTGCATTTGCATACTTATTTAAAACCCCATAAAAATCGAAAAAAATTTACAAAAATATAAAAACTTTGTCGTCAAGTTGGCTAATAGGGTAACTTAGATTTTTATTCCTAAAGTATAGTTGATACGTTAGAAATAACTAAATCCTAGGCTTAGGAATTGAAAACCCTAAAAATAACCCTCCTTCTATTTAACCTTGGTAATTATATGTCATTGCAGTTTTTTTAGAAGTAGGTAATCTTGAGTTCAGTTTTTGAGTTAAGTCGAGATGAAGGGAAGGTATTGAAAGCTTTACTGAAGGATAAGTCTGAAAAATAGTTTCTATTCTTGAGTCCAAATTTAGAAAGTATATACCCTACAAACTGCACATACACGCACCTTGAAAGTTGGGATAGTAGAGAATACCTAGAAATACTCTTGTCTGAAAACCTTGTATGAAAGAAAAAACGGTATTTAAAGTTAAACACCAAAAGAGCATCATTAAAAAATATATCCAGTCTTGAAAAAGAAAATAAAGAAAAAAAATAAGAAAAAAAATAAATAAATAAAGTTAAGGCATGGAAACTTCTATTTACGCTTTAAACTCACACATTCAGTAATCGGCTGTTAGTGCCTCAAGAAGCATTAATAGTCGCATGAAAAGCGTGGGCAAAACCGTCCATCATTAACAAAAAGAAGTAGTATTAGGTACTAGAGTAAGGTATTATAGCTTGAATTGAATTCTTAAAGTGTAAGGGTGAAATTTTACAAACACGTAGGGGTATACAATCGATGTTTGGAGAAAAGATAGGAATAAAGAATAAGACTTATGTTTTTCGTAAAGATGATAAAAATCCCTGATTGGAGACCGTACTTTAGAAGGAAAACTTAAGAGAAACCGAGATCATTCTAAACTGTAAAAATGATAGGATCTGAGGTTGAATAAATAGGAGGCGTTAAACATAAGGGTTGAATATTTCTAACCTAGGATGATAGAGTTTCTAACCTAAATACTACACTGTAGGAGTAGAATTGACGTTAACTTGTGAAACTAGCCTGACGGGATTTTCTGGGTGTAATCCGTTGAAAACCTTCAGGAGACAAGACTCCTCCTACTAGGGAAACCTAGAGATTTAACGTCTTGTTAGTTCAGCACAATCGCGTTCCCTGCGAAAGTGAGGCAAGGATTTTGTTTTGCTCGGGACGAGTAAAAGATAAGTTTAGGGGTATTTGTTCATCTCAGAAAACTGCATTTTAATACTACTCATTCATTATCTGTTTTATTATATATCGGTACTATTAACCAGTGTCTGCTCAGTAAATACAAAATACAGGTATCCATGATACAATACTGGAAACACACTCAAAAACACGGATATACCGTTTGTGAGCCGACACTGCAACCGGAACTGCAAACCGATCGATATCCAAAGAGTTCTTTTGCAACAAATAAAGTGTACACATTTTTGGTCCAACACAATACAAGTGTACACATAAACTCTTCGGCACATGGACCATGGTGGGGCTGCCCATGGCACACACAAATGATGACTTTTGCAAGTAGTAGGCACACATGGGGGGACATGAATGATAAATGCAAAAAGTTGTGATGTGATATAAAGCTACATGTTTCCCTTCAAATCCCTGAATGCAGACCAGATTCATATAGACAAATCAAACAGCACCAGTGGAGTTTTCGAGACAACACAACATCACACAACCAACATGAGCCCATTAGCTCAGACCTAGCCCGACGACATCCCTCTAAAGCCCGGCCCTACCGGTTTTTGCTTGCCCAATGCTCCCCAATTTTGTTTTGTCCATCCCTTGCTGTCACATCATCTTATTTTTATTACTTGTTTAATCTTATTTGGTGCCTATAAAAGCCAGATCAGTGAGCAAGGGAAGGTAGCACACACTTGGATACACAACTCTTTTTCTTTTTCCTTTTTGTTTTAGTTCTTGTACATAGCTTGTTCACCTTGAGCTCTTTTCCTTCTCTCTATCTTGCAACCTCTTTATTGAGCTTGCAAGTTTAAGTTTTAGTTATTGAACTCAAGGTTTGTATCATCACTTGGACTTAATAAAGCTTTCATTTTTGGGTTCTTAGTATTTATACCTTGCCATTTACTTACTTGCAATTTATTTCTTGCCATTTACTTATTTACAATATTGTTTTATTCTTTTCTTTTCTTTTATCATTTCATTTGCTCTTTCTTTTTATTGTTTTGATAGTTTGTAAATAGTGGTGTTGTTAGGAAAAAGAATGGTAGTGTAAGTTAAGGTTTTCTTTTCTCATTTCCTTTGCCCGATATTTTCCAATTGAACTCTGCCCAAACCTTACGCAAGCGCTCCGTTAGGAACCCTACCCTACCAAGGTATCGGTGATCCCTAACCGTGACCGGTTGCGTTCGGTTTGGTCGGAGGCGAAAGTCAAGAGACAAGAACGGACGGACAAGGGTCAATAAGCCGGATTTCAGAAAACCGTGCTTAAGCACCTTAATCCACGCTGTTGCCGATTGCTCTAGCTTCAATGGTCAAGCTCGGCTCAAAGGATTGATTACGGATTTCCCTTACTTACACTAACCTATCTATTCCTAACAAACATCTATTCCTAACAAACTTATACTTGCATATACAACACTTAGGTTAGAAACGAACATTCTGACCTTCGTATTAACTCGTTAAAACAAAAACGCAAAATGCACCGTCTCCCTGCGGACGACCCGTACTCATTGTGGCTAGCTACACACACACCGTCTTTGATTAAGGTTAACTTTAGAACTTAAAATACGACACGGTGAAAACGTGTTAATCACACCTCATTCTATGAAGGAAGAGTCTTGATCCCTTCATTGGGAGTTCGCTCTTAAGCAAAAGTTGATGTTACTAGTTTTAAAATGCGGAGCTTAAACCACTCCATTTTAAAGCCACTTGAGTTCCTTCAACGATATCAAGTTCATTACGTTAAAGGTTTTTTGCTAAAAACTAGCCGTAGCCCTCCGTCATTTCAGATTGGTAACGCCTAGTAATCGCGCTATGTTTGTTGGCAAGCGTTAAGGCATAGTGTACGGTAGCTGAGTACTACTTATCTGTTGTATGGATATGCAGTTGATTGGGACAGTCACACTGCTTTGTTAGCAAGCATCAAGGGTTAGTGCAGGTGGGTTCGATGCAATCAAGGTAATGATGGGTTGAACTTGACTGGGACCCTTGATTTGTTGTCAAGCATCAAGGTCCTTGGGTCTTAGGGGCAAAAACCATATCGGGAGTTTCAAACATACGGGAAACTTGCCAGGCGTGCGCATACCTTCTGAAGTGTGGTGACTTGAGTGGATTCCGTCAGGTTATCACATGATGATAGTTGGGTCCCGATTCCCACTGATGAGTACGTATTACTCCTCGGGAGATTTTTCACTTAAATGATCCCGACTAGTTCTCCTTTTAGGGTTTGAAGAAGAATTCAAGGAAACAGTGGGAGCCATCCTGATCAGATAAAGTGATAACCAATCTGATCTTGATAGAGTGCATGCTGAGTGTTTCTTTTCTCTCTCTCTCTCTCTGGTACAACGACTCATGACTTACCTTAAAAACTCATGAACCATTTTGACCGAACCTTTTTACACCCTTGGCTTTGGCTTGTCTTGATTCGCGACAAAATCACATATATCCCTGCCACTCCTACTTTACCCTTTTCATTTCTTCAGAACACGTCGTATCACTACAATGATCCATATTGCTTGGAACGGCCATCGTATAGTTACATACGAACTCGAAGAAGTTACTTCAGTTGAGGATGGCCACATGTTCTAAAGAAATTGAATAGGATTATTCGGTTGTTTCTTCACTTTACCTTCTCTCGGGTTGCGAGAACTCCTTGATTAGGAGAGTACACCTGTTATGCTTATTGGATAGTCTTCTTCCAAACCTTAGGCTGGTGTCGAAAGGTAGGGAAGAAAGAAAACCAGTTAGCGTAAGAACGGTGTGCAGAAGGTAAGAAGTATAGACATATAAAGGGACTGAAGTGAGGGAAAAGGAAATTGCGACTACTGTCATGAATCTGGATAATGGAAAAGGCGTTACTATGAATACCTGACCATCCCTTATGAAACATTTTCATATTTCAGTTTTTCCATATATGTGTAATAGAGAACTGTTTTCCCAATCAATTCTGACTCCAAGGTATGTATTTACCAGTTTTGGATCTCACATCTGTACGGTGTTACAGATGATGGGTAGGAGCAGAATATTAGGAAATGGGCGATTTGATCCTTAATATCGGAATTCGTTGTTATTGGTGATATTGGATTAAATTATCTGGTTTTTGCCTGATGACAAACATTTGGTTTTGAATAACCGTTGTTATGCAACAGATTTTAAAATGAAATATTTGTAGCTTTATTTTTTATAAAGTGAGATATACATTTTTAAAATTGTGTTGTAGACATTTACCTTTATCAGTTCAGGATAAGGTAAGGCGCATTGAATAACGGTGTAAGACATTCTTAACCAAGATACAATTTTCAATTTACAAAACACAGGATTTGAGTTGGTATACTCTTGGGACTTATACATGAAAGTGTATGTTTTCCAGTGTCCTTCGGGACAAGGGATTGATACTCTTACTTCATTCAGGATTACCTATGAGTTCTCTGGTTTTAGACATGCATTCGTAGTAATGCAAGGTCCAAAGATTTTGAGAAGTTTGTAGGTATGAGAATAAAGTAGAGAACCATACATTGGAAATATCATGATTCTTCGAGGTGATCGAAGATGTAGATACCTATGCTAGGTATTCCATTATAATAATATCAAGAACTTGATTCTTTCACAGGTTACTCATCGGTGGACGCGCTCCATAATAAGTAATGTCGTATTGGCCTTTTTTCATTAGGTAATATACACTGGAAACAGCTGCATGACTTTTGAATCTGGTTCCATCTAAATTAGTGCATTGATTCTATATGGATATAGAATAGTTACATATCTTGAGGTTGTGAAGATATGGAGTTATCTGGTTTCTGTTTAAAAAGTAGAATCCAGACAAACTCGAGGCACACTTCGGTATTGGCAGTTTGAGGATTTTGTTTCTACCATTTTCAAGATCAATAGTTATATTGTTCTTGACTCGCCACCTTTTTATAGAAGGATCTTTTTGCAAAAGAAACTAGTGGGAGTATGGTAGAATTGGAAGTGATTCCAGAACCATAAACGGTTACCGAAAATTTAGTAGAACCTAAGGATTCAATTGGACTTGACAAACCGTTAGCCACTCCGCAGATTTTAGTAGGTGACCTTAGACACTCGAGAGACAATTCGGTTTTCTGGTAGACAGTGACAGGGAGGTCAGCATCATGGTGATGATGACCCTACTAGTTATCAGTAGGTCATAGGAAGTGGAAAATTCCAGGTGACCAGATATTTCATATCCAAGATGGACTCCACGCACTTCAGCAAATTATGGATTTTGGATTTTGCTGGGTGCTCCAGAATGGTGTAAAACCCATTAAGAGCAGGTAGATCTTTCGAGATCTGTGCCGGTGGAAAGGTACTAACCTAAAAAGGCTAGACTTGTTGTAAAGAGTTTTCATCAAAAACCCATTGTGGATTGTGGTGTGATTTTTACTTCAGTGTTTATGCTGAAATCCATATGGATATGACTTGACACTGCTATTCCCCTACTTACTATCAGTGGGTCATAGGAAGTGGTAACTTCCAGATGACCATATTTTTCATACCCGAGATGGAATCCACGCACTTCAGCAAGTCATGGATTTTGGACTGTGCTGGGTGCTCCTGAAGGGGTAAAAACCCATTAGGAGCAAGTAGATCTTTCGAGATCTATGCAGGTGGAAATGTACTAACCTAATAAGGCTGAACTTGTTGTAAAGAGTTTTCATTAAATACCCATTGTGGATTGTGATGTGACTTTTACTTCAGTGTCTATGCTGAAGTCCATATGGATATGTTTTTGGCGCTGATGCAGTTCATGGCTATGATATCAGTAGGTGGGTGAGTATAACGTCTTTCCAAATGGGATTTTGGAAGTACATGTGTATATGACTCTGCCAAAGGGTTATCGTAGTCAGTGGGAGCAGCAAAAGGTGTGCAAGATGCATATGTCTATTCGTAGACTAAAGCAATGATAGCGAAAACGGATCATCTGTTATTGATGTGACAGTCAAGGTGATTGACTTCGTCAAAATAAAGGTGAACCTAGTAAGAAGGATGTAGGGAGTACTGTCCATGTTTTAGATGACATACTCAAGATAAGAAGTGGTATTCCTATACTGCATTCGGTCAGATTTTGGTTGTCACTCAGTGTTTTCTCCACGTTGGATATGGATAGTATATCAGGAATTCTGGTGACTAGATCTATGGTTTTATATCTATATTTGGGAAGTTTCCCAAATCGGGTACTTAGACAGCATTCTAAAAGTATTTTAGAATGGACAACTCCTGGCGTGGTGGTGTACCCGCAAGTGATGGAGTCATCCTCTCTAAAGAGATGTCTTTTAGACTGATGAAGAGAGGAGCATGCATGAATGACATATCATTTGCTTAGGCAATTAAGTCAATCATGCATAGTCTTGTACAACACCAGATATTGTTTTTGCACTAGTTGCAATAAACATATATTAATCCAATTCTCGAGAAACAAAGGGAAGTAGTAAAGAACATAAGAGGATTTTCTTGGTATAAGATAATGGCAGCCTCCTCTTGGAAGCGGTTATCAGTTCAGGCTTCCAAGGTGACGTGGATGACATAGATGCTGTCAGAGTTATGAGTTTAGCCTCTTCTGAGAATCAGTGTATTGGATAGTGTTCCAATAAGGATACCGAGGTAATCATGGTGCAGGATGCCGGTTATAACTCAACAGAGGATACAGCCCAAGAAGTTTATTGGATAGGAGTTGTTCATTGATGAACTTGGTCCCATCAGGTATCCAGAAAAATTCTTGTGTCGGGGTATCGCTCAGTTTCGAAGATTGTTGATCTCTGAAAAGTTGAGATATAGAGAGATGAAGTTGAAACATTATAGCGGATCCATCCACTGAGGCTATCTCTCAAACACGGATGTTCCTCAAACGAGATTTGAGAAACTGTTGGTAAAGAAGTTGGGTATTCGGTAGCACACAAGCTGTGGGTACGCGATACCACAATAATTGGCCATAAGTGCAAGTGGGAGATTGTTGGATATAGTGCTCTCAAGTCAATTATTGTAATCGTAGGCATGCGATTGTGATGATTGAGGGGGGACCTATACGGGTTGGACAGTCTTACTCAAAATGATAGTATACTATCTGGTTTGTCTTTATCATCATGTACATGCATTATATGGTATTGCAGATCACTATTACATGTTGATAGAGCCCATAGGATTCTTGCTTGACTACCAGCATTATGATGGCGATTATATACGTGAAAGCTGGGTAGCCTATAAGCACATTGTAACAAACCTAAACTTTCTGTACATAATTTTTTTTTCAAAATACAGAAAGGAGTCCTAAGCCTGAGCACAAGTTATAAATTTAATTTGCTTTTGAACAGCAAGAAAGCACTTGTAGCTCATTGGTAAAGTCTTGCACTGCTGTGACGTAGCCCCTGTGATCGAATCTCCCCAGCCGCATATATTTTTAATTGATTTTTCTTTTAATCTTTTAGAAGCTCAAAAGTTTGCGCGTGCACAACACGTAAAATGAAAAGTCATACAGAAATCAAACATGTGCATTAGGCTAGTTGAAGCGACATGGACACGTGGCAAAATCCTACACACCCCTCACCGGTTTTTGGCCGGCGAAGATCAATCCTAGACCGGCATCGCCGGTTAAACCCGAAGGGGATGCCTCCAATTTTTGTACCCTAGTCGGTTGGCCTCCCCCCTTAACCCATGTACTGTTTGTTTTTGTTATAAATAAACAGAGAATTAAAATAGGCATTAAACCAAATTTTAAATACAATTTTAATTCTCAATTCATTAACCTAAACCCTAATTTTCCCTATAAATACCACACTACATTTTACCTCTCCTCATTCTGAAATCTAGTGCCAAAACTCTCTGAAATTCTCAAGTCCAAAAAGTTGCACAAGTGGAGTTAGCAAAGGTTGAAGTTCCGACGATGTTTCAAGAAGAATCCGGCGACGAAACGACTTCCCGGCGATTCCAAAGTCTTTCCCTACCTCTTCTCTTTGATTCAAATCTGTAAGTCCCCTCTCCCCTCCTTTTTTGCTATTCTAAAACTTCTCCTTTTCAAAACTCGTCGGAAGCGGAGTTATTCCGGCTTCCGATTCTCTTTTCTTTAAAAATCTAATTTTTTCTTAACAAAATACCTACAAATTTTTAGTAGATTGTTTAGTAATCATTAACAAACACATTAGAATAAGTTTCATTTCAAAAGAATCTATTATGCAGCTTTTATCACATTTTTACGGTTAAATACCATATACTTTACTTTCGACACAATTCAACATATTCCTTTGTATTACCTTTAGAAAACTCACGAAGTAATGACATACCTCCTCACAGCACTCTTTCATGACATAGCATGATTTACTTTTGGACAATATTTGTGGGAAAATTACAAGTTATAATAAAATACCCTAAACTATTACAAAACCGTATTCTTTAAATTGCCTTATTTAATTCCATACGATTATGTCCTTACAACCCATTCATAGGGAATTCGACTTGGTTGGTGCGGGTTATCGTACATCCATCAGTCTAGTAGGGCGGGATTCAGACCTCCGCTAGGAGCATTCGAATCCCGATGGAATTTTTAAAACAGTTTTTAAGAAAACGAGATTTCTAGAAATAAATAAAAGTATATTTTTATTAATTAATTATATATGTAGATATTATCAAAACATCTATTTTTAGATATATAAAATATTCCATGTTTCCAAAATCCAAGAAAAGAATCCAAAAATTTCATGAAACTATCATTACAAATCAAACAATTTCCATATTACATTAAAATACCATGTACAAATATTACTAAGTTTATATCAAGTAGAAAGTACTTCACATTTTAAAGTTACATCTATGAAAACTCTAAAGACGATAATTAAATATTTGAGGACTATTTTGAAAATATATCAAACTAATTTTACATAAAAACCCCTCAAGTTATATCAATTTACAATAAGGACCCTAGTAAATATAGGTTTAAGCGGGACCAATTCTCTTGAGCCTCAGGGAGCCGGAGAATATGGGTGCTTGCCTATCTAAGGTAGACAACCTAAAAACGGTGTTATCAACACGGTAATTGTCTTGGAAAAATACACAAATCCTGTCGTCCATGTGCAGAAGTTACCGATAACATCAAAACTAATTCAGGACATCAATTTCTTTTAAAGTGTCTAACTCAGACAGAGTCTCAGTCTAATATGAAATCAATCTGACTTGAATTCAATTCAAGTATAACTGCAATACAACATGAATCATGAATACCAGAATACAATCTATATCAATATCAACATGACTTGAACCGAACCATGGATATACTCTGATTACATGACTATCCATTTATATCCATTCCGTTTACATGATATCATGTTTTCGGCAAGTCTTTCATTTACAAAACAAATTATACAATCAATACAATAAACATTATGGGGTTTATAAAGGGTAGACTGGTACGGAACATGTTAAAAGTGGCACGAGGTGGTCACTAAAAGACGTAATTAAATCCATGCCGTTGTTCCGTGGTATTATCGATGGAGCCTTGTACTACGGGTTACCAAAGTCCACGGTGTAAGTTGGACTCCTCTCTTATACACTGGCATATTCTGTACCATGCTACAACAACTACGTTAGTATAACAAATATAACATTATCTACTTCACCTGTTCTATTCTCTGTCTATTTTTCTCCTTCTTTCTTTAGGACTTACCGAGCGATTGTTTGCTGACGACATTCCTATTTCTCTTATTCTTTGGAATGTTGTCAGGAGGACCTGACTCTGAGGAGTTCGAGACCAGCCAGGAGCACTTGGAGCAGTTCACAGAAGACCCTACGCATTGAATTTACTTATACTCATTTTATTTTCAGTTCATGCCATTGTTTAGGCATTGCATTTCAGACTTGTATTTATATTTCCAGTTGTATTGTAAAGGAATGTTGAATAAATAAAAGTTGTTGTTCATTTACATTTATGTCTATTGTGTATATTTTACTTTATATAGCTTAGATACGCTTAGCGTGTTTACTTCTAAGTAAATACGTAGCGGGCCCGTCTCGTCTCCTTACCGTACACCGGGAAGCAGGGCGTGACACACATCCTTAAATGTCCCTAGTCGTGAGAGTATCGAGACTGGGCATCGATATTCCGGATTAGACTAGTGTATACATTTCGAGACCCCGATGAAGGGCGGTGGCCGATCTCACAAGCCATTGGTGTTATGTCACCTAAGATAGTATACAGGTGCTTACTAGAGGTGAGTATACTGAACGGACTCGCCGAGAACTTCTAGATGGTATTATACCTATCGTTAGATTGAAGTTCTCAGGTGGCATGAGTACAGGTTAGTCCTTTGACCCGAATTCGTCATTTGTCTCGTGTGAGTTCCCACTGTACTTTGATTACTACCCTACCATGGCTCAAAGGAGTCGTGCTAACAGGTTTTAGTTGGGTACAGTCCCGAGCCACATGGAGGCAGTGGTCAGCTGTCGGGGATTCTTCTCTCCTAGTATTAGGAATTGATGCCGCGCTGTGATCAGTTGGTTATCACCAGAAATCCGTGGCCACGGTAGGGGAGATTTACTGATAGTTGATCAGTGGTATCTCAGTTGTTGATGAGCTAGACTTAGACACGACTTATCGGGTTAATAGGGGCTGACGTTATCCACCCCCTAGATCCGATATGCGATACTCTTTGACGAAGAGATCGGACTGTACGGAGATCGTCATATTCAGGCTCAGTAAGGTAAGGACGTACTTAATTGTCGACCCCCCTTTCGACAAGTATCTGGGAAGCCGTTACGTACAGCTAGTGTCGCTGACGTGCTTGTGGTTAAACCCACTGCCAGCGTATTGTCGAGTCTTTAGAGTCCCACACAGAGCATTTTCCCGGTTAAGGCGATAGATGTAGGAGCCGTATATTGGTACGTACAAGGGGTCCGATTAAATACGTGTACGCGATACACAGACTTTAATCGGACGGTTCATAATACTAGCCGGCTTAGGATTAACCTGGATTATTAAATCAGGTTTTGATTTAATAATTTATATATGTATTTTGATACATGTATTTTAGTATTATTGTTCACTATTCATTTTCTCTCTTTGGTGCTATTCGTATTTTTATACGGATACGCGTATGTGTAGCGATACATATACCAGGTGAAGTATTCCGTATTTATACGGGAATACTTCTAGAAGAAGAACACATCATATTTATTTTTCTATTTTAGAAAAATAAAAGGGATGAGGTGGAAAGTGGAACAATGAAGCATGGCTACAACATGTTGAGAGGTATGGCTTGGGAATTTTATATTGGAAAATTGATTTGTGAGCACTATTGGATCATGGTTGATAAAAAGAGCAAGCCATCCTCACTTCATGACTTGATGAGATTTTTTCTTCATCTCCTCCACCATGGCTCATGCTCCATCTTCTCCATCTTCTTCTTCTTCTTCTTGCTCCCATATTTGAGCAAGATCCTAGAGAGAAAAATTTAGTGGAGTATTCCTACATCACCGGCCATCCAAACCTAGCGACTTTGGATCGTCGGTTTGAGCCTCCTCCGCGTTCCCTCGGGTGGATCGTCTTCGGCAAGGGTGGTCAATACTCAAGCGCGATCCCAATGGCTACAAGCTTAGTGGGGTCTTCCAAAATTGGGTGGACACGCGACAAAAGTTGTATTTCTCAACCTTGCATCTTTTAGTTTTCTAGTTTAGGGTGTTTGGATCGAATTCTTGGGTTCGAGCGTCTGGTGCCCATAAAAAGTTTTTGTTTTCGCTTCCGCCTCGCCCGCGGCCTCCGAGATGTGGGCGCCGAATGCCAACAGTTTCCCCGCGACAAGATGAGGAGACTGTTCGAATTGGCAATGCGTAATAAACTCATCACATTGCCAAACCCGTGGCGTCCACCGCAACCCGGCAACGTCAACAACCCTAATTACTGCTCATATCACAGAATGGTGAGCCACCCAATTGAAAATTGCTACGTCTTCAAAAACTGAGGCGAGGACCAGTATCAACAAGAGAAATTTGCACTGTCTCATAACAGAAAGGTAAAACCACCGCAGAAGCACACTCCCAAAAAGGTGGATGCGAAGGGGGCTTCATGCTCACTCATGAAAGAAACACCATGGGAAGTCGTTCTTTCAGCAAAAACCAAAAAAATGCTGAAGGATTTACAGGCATGTCCGACAGTCAGGTGGAAAAGCCTACATGAACCCGAAATAATCGAAGGGATGTTAAAATCTCGTCCCGCACAGAAAATTGTTGACGAGGGGAAAAAAACCCAAGTCAAGCCTTCGAAGTCTTTGAAGAAAAAGAAGAAGACCAAGAAACCTGTGCAGCCTGCCGAGTATGACGACAAGCGCACAGATTTACAAAAATACATAGACGCGCTGGAGGAGTATAACCAGAAGGCACGGACACCAGTCACGCTCGAAGAATTCCTCAAGAATATTCTTGAGGACGAACATAGTGGCAATGATGAGAAAAATAACTCATCAGAAGACACCGAAGACTGTGTAGCAAGTTGCCATATGGTTCCCATTCATCGTTATATGACGAAGAAGCTCCCTCAGCATAAAAAAACGCAGAAGGGCTGGGGGCAGAATCGGCGCTGAAATCCCCGGAACTGCCAGAAGACCCTATTGAGGGGTTGTTAAACGAGCCTTTCAAAAAAGTAAAGTTGACCGAGAACGCGAGACAGCCATATATGAAAAGGCTAAGCATCAGCGTCAGGATAAAGAAGCTGCGGCGAGAATGAGTCGTAAAGTACTCCGACCAAAGCAAAGCACACCTGCTATAAATAAGAGCAAGATCAAAACAGAGAAGCGGTTCGCTAAAACCCTAACAATGGAGATGAAATTGCCACCTCTCATAAGGAACACTCCCGGGATCATGTACCTCGATGGAGAAGAATCACATTCAGACTACTGTCTATATCATCGGAAGGTCACTCACTCTACCGTGGAATGCAGTGCCTTCAAGAAGTGGTGGCAAGGATATGTTGCCTATCAAAAATACTTCAAGAGGATGAAGTGCGAAGCTCATGCTCGGCGACGGCGAAATAGTAGGAAAAATACGCATGAAGAAACGACCGGTAATTGTCATATGGTTGATACCAGTGCGAAAAGGGAAAACCCCCAAGTTTTTACCTTCGGGAGCGATTCTGTGGACGAAATACCCCTCATCCCTCTCTTCAAAGACTCCGCCTCCGAAAAAGAAGAGGAGGAGAAGAACTGCGATAATATTCAGCTGCGTAACCGCACGCTGCCTGAGAAGAACCTCGATCCTACAAATAAAGGTTCGAACATAAAAGACAAAGGGAAAAGGAAAATCCCTGAGGAAATTTCCCTCGACAATGGAGTTGTCAAAGAGCTCGCCGCAAAAGACTCACCTAAGAAAAACAAGATAGATTACAACGTCCTGGCACATCTGAGGAAAATTCCCTCGCAGCTGAGCATATTGGATGCTCTCCTTCTGTCCAAAGAGACACGAGATTCCCTCATCAAGGCATTACAAGAGCCTGATCAATTCCAAGCTTTCTTTGCAAAAAAGAAGATGAAAGATGAACCGACAGAGGTCCACATGGCTGACATTACATTCAGTAATGAAGATCTCCTCCTCGGTACGTGCGAACATAATCGCCCTTTATACATCACCGGGTATTGCCACGACATCAAGATAGAGAAAATCCTTGTCGACAACGGATCCTCCGTTAACCTTCTCAACGTAAGAGTGCTGAAGGAAATTTGCATGAATGTTTAGCACCTTGCCTGAGATAAAATTACCATCTCTAGGTTCGACTCACAGTCTTCACGGACACTTGGGTCCGTAATACTAACGTTACATTTCAGGCTGCTCATCACTGACATCAAATTTCATGTCATTGACGCCAAGACTCACTATAACGCTTTTCTCGGAAGACCTTGGTTACACGAATACAAGGTCATCCCTTCTACACAACATCAATGTATGAAGTATTTCAAGGATGGATCGGAGTACACCGTCACAGGAGAGCTAAATCCGTTCTCCGTAAACGAAATCTGGAAATACGAAGACGCAAAGTACTTCCTACCAGACTCTGAGGATACTGAAAGGTGTCACAAGCCGGAGAATAAAGAGAATTCCGTCGCCACTATCCCAATATTTGGCAGCGATACCGAGGAAGATGAAGAAATAGTCTACTCGGGGCAACCCCAAAGGCATAACAATAAGCCCGAACCGTCTACTCCTATTTTGGTCTTTGGCAGCGACTTTGAGGACGAGACCAATACAATGTTCTCCATTCGCCCGTCAATACAAATTTTTGCTGAAGCGGATCAGAGTCTACAAATTACAATAGCTCCGCCTCGGCATTACAAGGAACTTGATGTGCTCCATACATACGGCGTACAAGAACTGCAAACTTTCTACGTACCTCCCAGACGAAGAGATGAAAAAGCGATCCTCTTCTACCAATCTACGGAGACCAAAATAGAAAAAGAAGTCTGGCATGGTACCGATTTTGCACTCGACGGGCTTCAACATATCTGTTTACCAAGACATTACGCGGAAGGATTAAAAAGGGTGTTAAAATACTAAGGCGTACCCCTCGAACAAACTGTTCGATAAGCCCAATTCTACAAAAATATTTGGGTTATTCCCGGCACTCAACAAAAGAAGCCCAACGGGAAGATGGAGACAACTAGTCTGGGATACGTTCGGTCCAAGAAGCGAGAGCAGATCTACAATTTCCACGTCGTAAATAGCTCAAGTGAAGCGGAAAACGCTCTTCCAAAATAGCCGTGACATCAAATCAGAGCAAGCTCCTGTTCTAAAAACGTTGAGTCCATCGCTTGAAGAACAAATTGACAAATTAATAAAAGAAGCTTGTCAATCGAGCTGGGACAACCATAGCCGCAAAATGGCCATTTATGAAAAGACCAGGACACAGCGTCTCAGTCAGCAATCTGCGGAGAAAGTAGATCGTAATGCTCTTCATCCCCGGCCCGCTATATGTTCTTGCGAAAAGGGAAAAGCCCAAAATTGAGGTAAAAACAGCGTAAAGAATGCAAACAATACTCGAAGACAACAAAGCAGATCCAAGACGCCGTACAATCGAGAAAAGCTCAATTTGAGCCCATCATTTATAAGGAAGATGGGTCGGGAATACTCTTTCCCTCAAGACAAGACAAGAAAAATATCCAACCCTGTCATGAAACACCATATGATGACGCTTTTGGAGTCTCGGCTCCCCGAACAAATAAACGAGGTCCATCATCCGGATTATTGCTCCTATCACCGAGTAATAGGTTACCCCTTCGAAGACTGCTTCACCTTCAAAGACTGGGTAGAAGACCAGTATCAATAAGGTAGGTTTACGTTATCTGACAGCTGAAGGGTAACCACGCCACAAAAGCATGAGCAAAAAAGGACCTACACTGTTAGGTTAAGACTAGCTCAACCAAAAGAATGGAAGCGAACTCGTATCTGCCATATGATAACACTCTCAAAAGAGAGAGAGCACGAGACTATGAATGACCTTTACAGGTGCTTCGCCAACGAAAATGAGGACAAGATGATCTCAGAGATTACACCAGCACCAAAAGAGCTGGAAGATGGGATACACACTACAGTGGACAACCTAAGAAAAATAGACTTAGGGGTGGAAAATGATCCGATGCTAATGTTCATCAGTGAACTGCTATCTAAAAAACAGGTGACCACGCTAAAAGGCGTGCTCATGCAGTATAAAAATTTCTTTTCCTGGAACTACTCTGAAATGCCAGGACTAGATCTAAAAGTGGCAATACATAAACTGTGTAACGACTCTGATTTTACTGTACGAAATTTTTTAAGATAATGTATAGAAAAGAGTTTGCAAACCTGAGTACAATTTATAAGTTATTTTTGTTTCAGAATAGCAAGAAACAACTTGTAGCTCATTGGTAAAGCCTTGCACTGCTGTGACATAGCCACTGTGATTGAATCCTCTCAGGCGCATATTACTTTTTTGTGAATGTTCTTTTAAACTTTTTGGAAGCCCAAAAGTTTACACGTGTACTGCACATAAAAATGAAAAGTCAGGAAAATCAAATATGTGTAAAATGTTGTGAACACAGCCATGGACACATGGCAAAGATCCAACGGGCCCCCTCTACATTTGGACCGGCAATATTGATGATACGGCCAGCACCGACGGGTGATCCATAGGGAAAAGTCTTCGTGTTTTGCCCACAAAACACTTGCCCTACCCTCAATACCCATGTACTGTTTATTTACACTGAATTTAAACAGAGACTTCAATTTTATCTTTAAATCAATTTTTAATGCATTTTAATTCATTCTTTCAACTCCAAAACCCTAATTTCACACTATAAATACAACCCCATACCCTAGCCCCTCCTCATTCTGAAATCTCTAGCCAAAATTATCAAATTTTTCTAAGTACAAGAAAAGTATAAGTGGAGTTAGCCAAAGACCGACTTCCGGCAAGGAATCGAGCAAGTTCCGGCGACCCCGCGACTCTACGAAGGCTACCACATCTCCTTCTACCTCCTTCCTAACCTTCTAGATAGTAAGTCCCTCCCCATTCTACTCTTTCTTCTTAAAAAGTTCTCTTTATAAAACATGTCGGTAAGTGGAATTACTACCGACATCCTATTCTAAAACCTAAAAATTTCATTATTTCCTTTCATAACTTTCATGCAAACTCTTACCCCATGTTTGTAACCATGAACCTGATGTTTAGAAATAATTTTCACTCAAATACATCATGCTAGATAACTTTAAATCAACTTTTACATTTAAATACCATGAACTTTGTATCTACCATATTCAATTGTTTTACTTACCATTACATTTAGAAAACTTCACGGAGTAATGACCTACCCCTCACATACACGCATGTTTACATAGCACAATACTCTTTGAAACATATTTTTGTGGCGATTACAACATTTCATTAAAATACCATGAACTATAAAAACCCGGTTTTCTTTGAATTGTATTATCAAAATTCTTTGTGATTGTGCCTCTACAACCCTTTTTAGGGCACCCGCTATTGGATGGTGCGGATTATCGCACATTCTTGGGCTAGTAGAGCGAGATGAAGACCTTCTCACAGAGCATTCAGTCTCGAAAGATTTTTAATACGATTTTTTAAGAAAAACGAGATTTTCTATTTAATAATAAAATTAATTTTTATAAATATATAAACATTATCAAAACACATATTTCAAGATATAATAAAATTCAATGTTTTCTAAAAAGATAAAAGAATAAAAAGTTTCACCAAAATACCCTCAAGTTATCCAAAAGTCAAGTTTTACACTAAAATACCTTGAACTATCCAAGCTAAACTATTATCACTAAAATACTTCACATTCTTAAAATTCACAATTATGGAAACCCTAAATAATATAAATAAATAATCGAGGTTTATTTTGAAAGTATATAAAATATTTTTCATAAAACCTCTTCGAGTTATATAAAATTACAATTAAGGACTTTAGTAAATATGGGTTTAAGCGGGATCAATTCTCTTGAGCCTCAGGGAGCCGGAGAAAGTGAGTGCTTGCCTATTTATGGTAGAAAAATTAACGGTGTTATCAATGGTAATTGTCTTTGAAAAAGACACAAATCCTGCCGTCCATGTGCAGCAGTTACCGATAACTCTCAAACCTAATTCAATTCAGGATCCAAATCAGTTCTAAGTGTCTGACTCAAGTCTGAGTCCAAATCAATCTGAGTCTAATCCAAATCAGAATCCAATTCAACATGAATCCAATATACCAACATGTATACTTGAATCTGAACCTGAATATCAGAACAAGATCAACATGCAAACATGACTTGACTTGACCGAACAATGGCTATATCTTGACTTGATTACATGCCTACTTGTTTACATCCTGAACTTGATTACGTGAACAACTTGTATCCATGGTCTTGGCAAGTCTGATAACTATAATTCAATACAATACATTACGGGGTTTTAACGGGGTAGATTGCTACGGAATGTGTTAAAAGTGGCATGATAATAGACACTAAAAGACACCTACATGAACTCTCGTGCCGTTGTCCCGTGGGTTTTGACGGGGCCTTGTACTTACATGTTACCATAGTCCATGGGATAGTTGGACTCCTCTCATATACACTGATGCATTCTGTACCAAGCTACAAACAACTACGTTAGTATAACAACATATACTTGTTCAGATTACCAGTCATATATTCTTTACTTGTTCTATTCCATCCTTATCTTTGGAACTTACCGAGCGCTAGTTCGCTGACGACATTCATGTCTCTTCTTTCTTTGAAATGTTCGTCAGAAGGACTCGACTCTCAGGAGACCGAGCCCAGCCAGGAGGACTTCGATCAGTTCACAAAGGAGCCAGACTTCTAGTCTTTACTTGTACTTACCTTTTCATTTGTATGCCACTGTTTAGGCATTGCTTTTATCATTGTACATTTCCTTTTCAAATCAGTTGTAATGTAAAGAATGAATGTTAATAAAAGTTGTTGTTTATATTACATCTCTTGTTATTCTTGTGTATTTATTTTTATTTCATATTTACGCTTAACATGTTTACTTCTGAGTAAATACGTCGCGTGCCCGCCATGCTTACTTCCCTGTACACCGGGAAGCGGGGCGTGACAGGTTTTGTTGGCGGCCCATGCAGGTCAGTTCTACATGGAATCCTAAGCAATATATCATAAGAAGTATAAGAATCAGCAACTGTACACTCTTTACATTTAAAATTTCTTGAATCTATCCTAACCTTTCTTTTTCTATCAAGGTCATGGATTCTCCCAACAACACGAGTACCAACGTTAATGGCAACACCTCACCTCCTACTCTACCACCACCACCAACCGTTGCAGCTCCCATCAACGAGCAAACGGTACTACTTGAGGCGATAAAGAGCCTCTTCGAGGGTCAGCAGCAGTAGACTGTTATCCTCTTACACCGCCCTAAAGTCAAGGCAGCCGGAGTTAAGAAATTCCGGGCTTTGCATCCGAAACATTTCTCTGGGAAAGAGATCCTACTAGAAGCAGAGGAATGGGCCCAGTCTATAGAGGATGATCTGGCAGCAGCACAAGTGTTAGAGGTTGCTTGGGTGAGAGTTGCAAACCTGCAACTCACAGATAATGCCAGAGTCTGGTGGAAGGCTGAAGAAAGCCTACTAGCCCAACCGATTGAATGGAGGACATTTCACGATATGTTCGACGCGAAATATTTCCCCGAGACCGCCCGTTTCGACATGGAACAGCAGTTCATCCACTTACAGCAAGGTTCAATGTGGAACAAATCTGTGAATGAATACGATACTGAGTTTACCATGCCTAGCAGGTAAGATATGAATCAATATTCAATTTCCTGATATCACATACTACACTGCTAACACAAGGTCGTAATAGGTTCGCGGCACACCTGATCACGACTGCTGAGATCAGGGCACGAATATTTCAGCAAGGGTTAGACCCGGAGATCCGAGCTGCACTAGCTACAGGGGATTTCCCAACCCATGATCTTGATCTGAAGGCTGCCCGACACTATGAGGCAATGGTGAAGAAGAAGGGCAGACCTCAGACTGCCGGTGTGAAACTCCCTGCAACTCAGATGGCAGGAGCGGCCTCTTCCAGGCCATCTTTTATATCCAGGATACCGAGAGTAACTTTTAACCGGCCTAGTCCAGATTTTTGCTTCTATTGCAAGAGGAATGGACTGCAGGCGTGCAAATGGCCTGTGTTTGATTTGTGGCGCATCTCCTCACGCCATTGGAGCTTGCCCACATCATCTCAACCCAGCTCCTGCACCCTGACCAGCGATCACTTTTCCGCAGCGACCAGCTATCCAGGCTCCTGCACCTCGTCATGCTCTCCCTGCTCTACCTCCACATGGACCTCTTGCACAGCCTCCTCATCAGTTCCATCAGGCTCAGAGGAACATGCCTCAAGGGTAGAGTAACGTGCCCCAGGGACAGAGGAATGTGCCTCCAGCAAGGAGGAATGTACCCCGGCGACAGGCTTTCACAATGACAGTTGAGGAAGCCGAAGCCACTGGCCAACTCATCACTGGTAACTCCCAATCTTTCAAACCTTTTCAATCCTTATATATATCAATATATTTTTTTCTATACCTAAACTTATCCCACACAACTTAGGTACAATCTTAATATCCTCCCTACCTGCTTTAGCACTCTTCGATACTAGAGCATCACATTGCTTTATGTCGCAACGTTTCGTCCGAACTCATGCGATTCCAGTTAAACTTCTCATATCCAGATGGAATGTCAGTCAGGGAATGGCGTTCTAAAGGCAACTATGAGATACGATCTGTGTCCAGTGGTCGTCTGCAGCAGAGAATTTTATGCGGACTTCAAGGTGCTGGACATATCGAACTTCGATGTAGTCTTAGGAATGGGCTGGCTAGGAACTTTCTTCGCTACCATCGACTGTCGTCAAAGGAGGGTAGTGTTTGAGATACCAAATTATCCGCTCTTTTATTTCAAGAGTGGAGACCATACCCTAGAACCTAGCACCTACAAGGCTAAACCAAAGAAGGCAGTGATTGAAACCTTATGGGAGGAAGAAGACAAGCCAGAAGTAGTTCGAGAGTTCGAGGATGTGTTTCCTGAAGATATAACAGGTTTTCCTCCCGATCGAGCTCTTGAATTCAGTATTGACTTGGTACCTGGTGCGCAACTGGTGATCAAAGCTCCGTACCGATTAAGCCCTGAAGGATTGAAAATGATCTGTACTCAGTTGGACAAACTTCTGAAAAAAGGTTGGATTCGTCCCAGTCCTTCAAGTTGGGGATCTCCAGTTTTGCTTGTGAATAAGAAAGAAGGTTCATACAGAATGTGTATAGACTACCGAGCTCTGAACGAAGTGACGATAAAGAACAAGTATCCACTACCACGCATCGACGATCTATTCGATCAACTAAGTGGGTCTTGCGTATTCTCAAAGCTAGATCTTCGTTCGGGTTATCATCAGGTGAAGGTCAAAGAGTCTAATATTCCGAAGACGGCATTCAGGACTCGCTATGGTCATTATGAATTTCTTGTGATGCCATTTGGAGCGACCAATGCATCTGCGATATTTATGAATCTGATGAACCAAGTTTTCCAAGAGTAATTAGACAGGTTCGTTGTTATTTTTATCGAAGACATCCTGGTGTATTCAAAGAATCGGAAAGAGCACGCTGATCATTTGCGGATTGTCCTGGAGACATTGCGATAACATCAACTCTATGCCAAGTACAGCAAGTGTGAATTTTGGCTAGATCAAGTCAGATTTCTCAGACACATTGTTTCGGGTGAAGGAATCTCAGTAGATCCAGCTAAAGTGGCAGCTGTCCGACACCAATGATGGTGAAGCATATTCGAAGTTTCTTGGGTTTAGCAGGATACTACCGAAAATTCATCGAAGGTTTCTCAAAGATTTCAACATCCCTGACCAAGATCACATGTAAAGATGAAGCATTCGTGTGGTCAGAAGCATGTGAACAATCTTTTGAAGAACTCTAGTCAAGATTGACATCAGCTCCTATTCTCGTAATACTGGATCAATCTGGAGGTTTCGTTATGCAGTGCGATGCGTCCGGTAAAGGATTAGGATGTGTTCTACAGCAGCATGGAAAGACTGTAGCTTTTTCATCAAGACAGCTGAAGGTTCATGAGCGCAACTGTCCAACACATGACTTGGAGTTGGCAGCCGTTATCTTTGCACTTAAGATTTGGCACCACTATCTTCTTATAGAACGAGTGGATATATACACGGACCACAAAAGTCTGAAGTATGTTTTTACTCAGATGGAGTTGAACATGCGGCAGAGAAGATAGCTAGAACTTATGGCGGACTTCGACATCAACCTACAGTATCATCCAGGGAAGGTGAATGTAGTTCCTGATGCACTTAGCCATCAGCCATTATCAATGAACTTCACCGCACAGTGGAAGCTGCAGCAAGAATTGCACGGGATGGAGATCGAGATAGTTATACCAGGTAATGCTTCAGAGTTGATGAACTTACAAGTTCAGACTACTATTGTCAATCAGATCAAGGCAGCTCAAGCAAGTGATGACAAGCTGCAAAAGATCCGAGAACGGGTAGAAAGTGGACTTCGAACAGAGTTCATCATCCACGAAGACGGATCTTTGAGATATGGAAGTAGATTGTGTGTACCACAAGGTTATGTTCGAGAAGAGTTGATGAAAGAAGCTCACAACTCTCCTTACTCAGTACACCATGGTGCTACCAAAATGTATAAGGATCTGGGACAACACTACTGGTGGCATGGAATGAAGTGTTAAGTAGCCAGAAGCATAGCCAAGTGTTTGGTGTGTCAGTAAAGGCTGAACATCACAGGACTGCTGGTTTCCTTCAACCGTTACCTATCCCAGAATGGAAATGGCAGCACATTACCATGGACTTCGTGACTGCCCTTCCTCGCATCACGAAGGGTAACAACGCAGTATAGGTTATTTTGGATCGACTCACCAAGCCAGATCACTTTATTCCTTTTCGAGTTGGCCAATCTACCGAGACACTAGCAAAGAAGTACATGGAGGTAAGCATGAATCTAAAATAAGATTTAACCTTCATAGTTTACTATTTTTGATACCCATGAACTCATGCAAGAGATCGTGAGATTACATGGAGTACCAGTTTGCATCATCTCCGATCGAGATACCAGATTTCGATCATGGTTTGGCAGAGTTTGCAAGCTAGCCTGGGAACGAGTCTGAACTTCAGCACAGCTTACCATCCACAAATAGATGGACAGTCTGAATGGACAATTCAGATTCTGGAGGACATGCTAAGAGCTTGTATGTTGGACTTCGGAGGTTTGTGGGAAGATCACCTACACCTTGTGGAGTTTTCATACAACAACAGTTATCAGGCGAGTATTGGAATGGCACCATTTGCGGCTCTCTATGGAAGAAAGTGTCGATCACCACTAAGTTGGGATGACATCGAAGATCGTGAACTCCTAGGACCAAAGATGATCATGGCAACTGTGGATGTAGTTCGCACGATCAGGGAAAGAATGCGCATAGCCCAAGACAGACAGAAGCATTGGGCTGATGCAAAGCGTCGACACCTAGAGTTCCAACCTAAAGATCTTGTTTTCTTAAAGATCTCTCCAAACCGTAGAGTAATCCACTTTGGCAAGAGGGGTAATCTCGGTCCGAGATATATAGGACCGTTTGACATATTCGAATGAGTCGGAGAAATGGCATATCGTTTGGCACTACCACCCTCATTGGAAGGAGTGCACAACGTGTTCCACATATCCCAGCTTAGAAGATATGTGAGCGACCCCATCCACATCCTTGATCACTCCGAGCTCACTGTACAGACAGATCTATCTTGTGAGCAATAACCCGTTGAAATCCTGGACAGAAAGATAAAGACACTGCGGAACAAGGAAGTAAATTTTGTCCGAGTATGTGGAGAAAAGATTCACCAGGAGAATCAACGTGGGAACGAGAAGACAACATGCGTGCAAGATATCCTCACTTATTTGTAAATTAGTCCTTATATAATTATAAATTTCGAGGACGGAATTTTTATAAGGAGGGTAAAATGTAACGACTCTGATTTTACTGTATGAAATTTTTTAAGATAATGTACAGAAAGGAGTATGCAAACCTGAGTACAATTTATAAGTTATTTTTGTTTAAGAATAGCAAGATACAACTTGTAGCTCATTGGTAAAGCCTTGCACTGCAGTGACGTAGCCCCTGTGATCGAATCCTCTCAGGCACATAGTATTTTTTCTGAATTTTCTTTTAGACTTTTTGGAAGCCCAAAAGTTTACACGTGCACTGCACATAAAAATGAAAAGTCGTGAAAAACAAACATGTGTAAAATGTTGTGTACACAACCATTGACATGTGGCAAAGATCCAACGGGGCCCCTCCACATTTGGACCGGCGAGATTGATGATACGGCCGGCGCCGATAGGTGATCCATAGGGAAAAGTCCCCGTGTTTTGCCCACAAAACCCTTGCCCTATCCCCATTACCCATGTACTGTTTGTTTACTCTGAATTTAAACAGAGACTTCAATTTTATCTTTAAATCAATTTTTAATGCATTTTAATTCATTCTTTCAATTCCAAAACCCTAATTTCACATTATAAATACAATCCCATACCCTAGCCCCTCCTCATTCTGAAATCCCTAGTCAAAATTATCAAATATTTCTAAGTACAAGAAGAGTACAGGTGGAGTTAGCCAAAGACCGACTTCTGGCGAGGAATCGAGCAAGTTCTGGCGACCCCGCAACTCCACGAAGGCTGCCACATCTCCTTCTACCTCCTTCCTACCCTTCTATCTAGTAAGTCCCTCCCCATTCTACTCTTTCTTCTTAAAAAGTTCTCTTTATAAAACATGTCAATAAGTGAAGTTACTACCGACATATCATTTTAAAACCTAAAAATTTCATTATTTTCTTCCATAACTTTCATGCAAACTCTTACCCCATCTTTATAATCGTGAACCTAATGTTTAGAAATAATTTTCACTCAAATACATCATGCTAGATAACTTTAAATCAACTTTTATATTTAAATACCATGAACTTTGTATCTACCATATTTAATTTTTTTGCTTATTACCTTTAGAAAACTTCACGGGGTAATGACCTACCCCTTACGTACACACATGTTTACATAGCACGATACTTTTTGAAACATATTTTTGTGGCGATTATAACATTTCATTAAAATACCAAGAACTATAAAAACCCGGTTTTCTTTGAATTGTATTATCAAAATTCTTTGCGATTAAACCTCTACAACCCTTTTTAGGGGACCCCATATTGGATGGTGCAGATTATCGTACATTCTTGGGCTAGTAGAGCAAGATGCAGATCTTCTTACGGAGTATTCGGTCTCGAAAGATTTTTAATACGATTTTTAAGAAAAACGAGATTTTCTATTTAATAATAAAATTATTTTTTATAAATATATAAATATTATCAAAACACATATTTTCAAGATATAATAAAATTCCATATTTTTTAAAAAGATAAAAGAATGACAAGTTTCATCAAAATACCCTCAAATTATCCAAAAGTCAAGTTTTACACTACTTGAACTATCCAAGCTAAACTATTATCACTAAAATACTTCACATTCTTAAAATTCACAATTATGGAAACCCTAAATAATATAAATAAATACGTGAGGTTTATTTTGAAAGTATATAAAATATTTTTCATAAAACTCCTTCGGGTTATATAAAATTACAATTAAGGACTTTAGTAAATATGGGTTTAAGCGGGATCAATTCTCTTGAGCCTCAGGGAGCCGGAGAAAGTGAGTGCTTGCCTATTTAAGGTAGAAAAACTTAACGGTGTTATCAATGGTACTTATCTTGGAAAAAGACACAAATCCTACCGTCCATGTGCAGCAGTTACCGATAACTCCCAAACCTAATTCAGGATCCAAATCAGTTCTAAGTGTCTGACTCAAGTCTGATTCCAAATCAATCTGAGTCTAATCCAAATCAGAATCCGATTCAACACAAATCCAATATACCAACATGTATACTTGAATCTGAACCTGAATATCAGATCAAGATCAACATGCAAACATGACTTGACTTGACCGGACCATGGCTATATCTTGACTTGATTACATTCCTATATGTTTACATCCTGAACCTGAATACATGAACAACTTGCATCCATGGTTTCGGCAAGTCTGATAACTATAATTCAATACAATACATTACAGGTTTTTAACGGGGTATATTGGTACGGAATGTGTTAAAAGTGGCACGATGATGGACAATAAAAGACACCTACATGAACTCTTGTGCCGTTGTCCCGTGGGTTTTGATGGGGCCTTGTACTTACATGTTTCCATAGTCCACGGGATAGTTGGACTCCTCTCGTATACACTGATATATTCTGTACCAAGCTACAAACAACTATGTTAGTATAACAAACATATACTTGTTCAGATTACCAGTCATATATTCTTTACTTGTTCTATTCCACCCTTATCTTTGGGACATACCGAGCACTAGTTCGTTGACGACATTCATGTCTATTCTTTCTTTGGAATCTTCATCAGGAGGACTCGACTCTCAAGAGACCGAGCCCAGCCAGGAGGACTTGGATCAGTTCACAGAGGAGCCAAACTTCTAGTCTTTACTGGTACTTACCTTTTCATTTGTATGCCACTATTTAGGCATTGCTTTTATCATTGTACATTTTCTTTTCAAATCAGTTGTAATGTAAAGAATGAATGTTAAAAAAAGTTGTTGTTTATATTACATCTCTTGTCATTCTTATGCACATATTTATATTGCTTATTTACGCTTAACGTGTTTACTTCTGAGTAAATAAGTCGTATGCCCGCCACGCCTACTTCCCTGTACACCGGGAAGTGCGGCATGACAAACTGGCTATATCGCCGGGTATAAAGCCAATTAAACAGGTGTTAAGAAGGATGCAACTCGAACTTGAGATGAGCATCAACGCTGAAGTCAAGAAACTAATCGACTCCGGCTTCATTCAAGAAGTTCAATATCCCGACTAGATCTTTAATATCGTTCTAGTGATAAAGAAAAATGGGACGGTTCGCATCTATGTGGACTTTTAGGACCTCAACAAAGCTTTCCCGAAGGATGACTTCCGAGTACCCGTTACCGAGCTGTTGATCGATAACACGTCTACCCATGAAGTCTTTTCCTTCATCGATGGATCTTCAGGATACAACCAAATAAAAATGCATCAAGAAGACCAAAAACATACCGCCTTCCGGACTCTGCTGAGCATATTCTGCTATAAAGTGATGTTGTTCGGTTTGAAGAACTCTAGCGCTATCTACCAAAGGGCCATGACAAAGATCTTCGATGACATCATCCATGAGATTGTCGAATGTTACATCGACGACCTTGTGGTAAAGAGTAAATCTCACGAGGAACATTTGGAACATCTAAAAATAATCTTTAGAAGTATAATCTGAAGATGAACCCTCTAAAATGCGTGTTTGGAGTGTCCTCAGGAAAATTCCTAGGATTCATCATACGTCACTGGGGTATCAAAATTGACACCTCAAAGATCAAGGCGATTATGGAAATGCCCACGCTAAGAACCCTCAAACAACTGTGGTCTCTCCAAGAAAATCTTACGTATATCCGACGGTTCATAGCCAACCTTTCAGGAAAATATCGTCCCTACAGTCATTTGATGAAGAAGGGGACCCCGTTCATCTGGGATCAAAATTGCCAAAATGCACTGGACGAAATCAAGCAATACCTGCAAAATCCGCCGGTATTGACCGCTCCGGTTAAGGCAAAACCCTTTATCCAATATACAACGGCCCTTGAGGGTTCTCTAGGCGCGCTATGGACATAAGGGAACGATCAGGGAAAAAGAGAGCTCTGTACTAATTGAGTCGAGTTCTCCTGGGGGAAGAAAACAACTATTCCCCCATCGAAAAGTATTGCCTGGCGCTGATCTTCGCAATAACAAAGCTCAGACATTACACCTTGGCACATGAAGTCCATCTCATATCGAAGGTGGATCCTCTCAAATATCTAATGTCAAGGGCCATACTAACGGGAAGGCTTGCCAAATAGGCCCTCTTCCTGATGGAGTTCTCGATAACGTTGTTTACCGCCGAAAGACGTGACAGGGACGTTAGGACGTCTGGCCTGAATTTTGGGGGCAGATGCTATTTGGTTTTATCCGTCCACCTCTCCGAAGATGCCAAGTTGATTTATGGCATCGTGTATCGGAGGTTTGGACAGATGCGGCCATTGTAGCAGACTTCGTCAGATTCCCCCTCGTTGTGAGGGGTTTTTGATTATGGGGACGCTCTTCCCTGCAGACGCAAGCCCCTGCAGTTAATTACATTACCGTATCGCGGTAACCACTTTCTCAGGCTCCAGAAGGTCACTTCGTGTCGTGTGTGTTTGTTTTATTTTTGGTTGCCCATGGATTGTATACGGAGACTAATTCGTGTTGTCGCCCGTAGAGCGTGTATTAGTCCAAATCCATATTTTCTTAGATTTGGGTTTGTTTGATTTAAGAATCGTTAACCTTGTTTAAGATTAAGATCGACTCAAATGTTTGTTGAGGATACGTTAATCCGATATTGGACTAAGATCTACTCAACGGGGTTTCAGGATCATTTTTGATCCAAAAAAGAGCATTTGGACTCTATCGTTTTAGTTTAAGGTCGTTGCGGTCCATAGGATAGTTTAAGGACATTACGGTCCACGTTTAGTTTAAGAATGTTTCAGTCCAAAGTTTAGTTTAAGGACGTTTCGGTCCAGATTGCTGGTTGTCGGGACCCGCCATCTCTCTGAAGACGTTGAAGAATTACAACGACATGTATCAGAGGTGTGAGGAGATATACCCTTCAACCAATGAATGTTCATCAGGGACTTGGTAGTCTTGTTTGGGACTAAGGCCAATTTAGAAGAAGACATATGGGCACGGTCGATTTAGGGTTTGGCCAACCTTGGACTCAGCCCACTTGATTACTTATTTGGGCTTGATCTCCTTTCTGTATCAGCACTGCTGAGCATTGATTTGGGTTCTGACACCCCTTTTTCTTTTTGTTTTATTTATATTCTTTTATATGGAGCGTTAAACAATTTATGGCGCCCACATGCAGAGCACGTGGAGTGCTCAGCGCTGAGCGCCAGACTTCGAGTGCTAAGCGCTTCTTATTAAATAGCGCCCACGTGAGGAGCACGTGGAGCGCTTGGCGCTGAGCGCCAGACTGCGAGTGCTAAGCGCTTCTTATTAAATAGCGCCCACGTGAGGAGCACGTGGAGCGCTCGGCGCTGAGCGCCATACTTCGAGTGCTAAGAACTTCTTATTAAATAGCGCCCACATGAGGAACACGTGGAGCGCTCGGCGCTGAGCGCCAGACTTTGAGTGCTAAGCACTGAGTTTTCTGTTCTGCTCAATTCAATTCTCTGAGAATTAGATTCTTACTTGTGAAAGACTTTGTCTTATGAGCGCCAGACTTTGAGTGCTAAGCACTGAGTTTTCTGTTCGGCTCAATTCAATTCTCCGAGAATTAGATTCTCACTTATGAAAGACTTTGTCTTATAGATCTGAGATCTGTAAAAAGAACTAAGTTCTTCAGATGTGAGAGTTAAACTCTTAGATATGGAGGAGACGCTATGATCTCTCTTATTTTTATTTACCCTGAGAAGAAATCGTTCTCCTCTTGAAGTTTGAAGTTTATGGGGGGTTCCTCTCTACAAGACTTGAGGTCTTGGGGAATTTTTATAGTAGAGGCGGATTTGTTGATTCAGTTAAGGAAATCTCTCATTGAGAGATCTCTAATTGATTTGGGGATTTTATCCACCGTCGGATCTTTGATCCTAGGCCTTCTGTTTTAAAGAAGATATTTTCTTGTTCTCAACAAGATTGGAAAAATATTTTCCATACAGAACTTATTCTGTAATTTGGTGATTTTTTAATCACCATTGGATCTTTAATCCAACGGTGCTCTATTTTACACAGCGTAATATTTCTTGTTTAGAAAGATTCGAGGAATATTTCCTCAACAGAATTTAATTCTGTAATTTGATGATTTATCATCTTCGTTGGATCTTTGATCCAAGGGTGAAGAACTTTTAGTTCTGGAGTCGGCGCTCTCGTGCTTTGCTCGTGAGGCGCTGCCTCAGAGTTTTTAACTCTGGGCGTTGGCACTCTCGTGCTTTGCACGTGAGGCGCTGCCTCAGTTCAAATTTTGAACAGAGCCTTGCTCTCTTATTAGGGGGAAACAAATGCCCCCCACCGTTGCGCTCACGTGGCTTACACGTGAGTGCAGCGGTGGCAGCTTTTCCACCGTTGGATCATCTTGGAAGTTGGATCGTCTTCCAGCGCCTATAAGTAGGGCCTTTGGCCCTTGAGATGGCTTCTGTTCATCTTCTTTCTTTCTTGTTTCTAAGAATTTAATTCTCCCTCCAGAGCTTAGATCTCTGCCCAAGAAAATTCCTTTTAGAGTTAAAACTCTGCCCAAATTTGGTAAGGATCGAACCTATTAACAGAGATTTGCTCTTCTTAGATCGTAGATCTTAAAATGGATTTTTAGGGTTACTTAACCCATTAATTAGAACACTGTTCATCACTATGAAGAACTCTTAGAGTTCGTTTTGTAGATCTTAAAGATCTTGGAGTTTTTACTCTGCAAAAAGCTTTGGTTTTTAGGGTTCTGATGGATTACTCCATCATTTTCACAGAGCATGGCTCTTAGAAATTTTGGGGAATTTTTATTCCCCTCATAATTAAAGTTGACAGATGTATTTTCTGTTTGCAGAGCACTGCTCTCGAGGAAGTTTAACTCCTTGGCCCAATGAGTTTCTCATTAAATGAGAATCTCTTTGGGATTTCCTCCTTAATGACTGACTGTCTCATCAATGATGAGCCGTCATTTTGATTTTGTGGGTCCCCCTCGGTCCCTTTTTCCTGCATTGCAGTGTGGTACAATTTTAAAGTACCAAATGTCTGAATTTGTAATGTAGTATTGACATCTAACCCTCATTTCTTTTCGCGCGGGTACTATGTCTTTTGACTCTTCTTTCCCATTTGTTCGACCAGAGAGTGCATACGCCTTGGGAAGTTTTTGCACTGATTAAAGATCACGACCCGGAGCAGAAGTCTCTTCATTTATGGGAGTTGTGGTACAACCAAATTATTCGGGGTCGGCGCAGTTTCTCTTGTGCGGCACCTTCAGAGCTAATTTCCCCCATTCATTATGCTGACTCGCCCCATGTGAATTATGCTGTGGAGGAGGTTAACTGGACTACGGAGGGACACCTCCAGACTTCTATGGGCTCAATACCTGTACAGCCGCCGACGGCTTTAGATATTCTGGGGCGGCGCATATGTCAAGGCGAGTCGCGCCCTTGGGGACAGGTATAGATGATAGGCTTGACTCCTCGCCATTCAGTGGGATACTTGCAGTGGGCTCGATACATCTTGTCGGCCAAAAGGTCGCTGCTGCTGAAGCTCAGGTTGTACCCCGCTATCTACGCGTCTCTTTTCCAGTATCCCGCTCCTCATGTATGGTGGGTCAAGGCTTTCTTGGAACAGTGGAATACCCCGACTCACACCTTTCTTTTATCGGACCGGGAGGTTTCTATTTCCTTGGAGGAATTTGCAGAAATTTCGGGCCTACCCATCAGAAGGGAACATTACGAGGAAATACTTCCCCCTGACGAGTACATCTTCGCCACCAAATTAGTGGTGATGGGTCTCACTCCGGAGAATGCTATTCAACATCGATTCCCGAGTCTAATCAAGGTGTCGAACATTTACGAGAGTCTGTTTCTCGAGTCCGGAGGGCATGGAGTCAGCTTCGCGGATTTCATCGCCCATTTTCTTCGCCCGAAAGACTTGACAAAATAAGCTACGAAATTCGCCAAGCTTGACGGTCCTTTTGGTTTTGGCTTGGACAACCAGCCGATAGCGGAAGTGGATCAAAGGAATTTCTTCATCCCAGACACCCCGGTCGTCCCCTTTGCAGAGTTCGCAGCTTTAGATGTCGACGAAGAGATGTTCTTTTTGGGGTTCCTCGGCCTATGGTTAAGCTGGTTTGTGCTCCCAACGCACCCTCGCTATATGAGGTCATCCGTCTTCTATCCGGCTCACCGAGTGGTTGCCGGGACGCGAGTGGCCGTCGGGATCGCTGGGCTGGCTCACCTGTATCATTGCCTAAGCTTAGCGGCAGTCACCACTCAGCCGGGGGTATAGCCCGTACATCTCCCGCTGCACTATTTCACGTCGTGGATCGAGCTGCATGTGCTTGGTGCTTTTGGAGTCCACAAACGGCCCCGTTTCTATGAAAGTTATAATTTCCCCCGTGTTATGTCTCTAGTTGAAGTTTCTGCTTTAGATCCGTCACAGCGAGAGGCTCGGCGTCTGGTCCTTCGCCCGTGTATGGTCGGGGATAGCATGACTTTCGTCGATAGGGTCTTAAATATCGTCAAGGAATCCACTAAAACGGTGCAGCCGCTGCGCGATACCTTCAAAGACGGGGCTCCTACATTGAAGGCTCGGGAGATTCTGCATTTGTATTCAATCAGGCCGGGCTTTTTAGTGTTCAAGCAGAATGACTCAGTGTTGTTCATAAGGTACAACCCGCACCGTTTTTCTCAACAGTCAGGGTTACGATCAGGGTGTCCCGCTTGAGGCTTATTTAGCTGAGCCGGTTGCTACGGAAGAGGGTATCCGCAGCGCGCTGCACCACTTCATGCGGCTAAATACTGGGTCCAACTTTCTTATCAGTGAGCCGAGCTACGTTCTGAAAGCCTCGAACGCATACGTGGCGTGGTACCAGCATGCGACGGGTGCAGTTATTAGGGAAGAAAGGCGGTTACTGCTCGATCGTAAGGGTGCGGTTCCTCCTGGTAATCCAGCTGTCCCCTTAAAGCGACGGACCACTGTTCTTCCTTCCTTAAAAGAAGTTGCTGCGGTCGTGGTCCCGCATGCCTTTCCTGAGGAGCCTCTACCCCGCGTTCCTGTAGAAACGGTAGTTGCAGCGTCCCCGGAGTCTGGCGTTGGTGTAGAAATCGGGACCCGCCGCCCAAAAATGCCCGTTAAGCGCAAGCTCTTGTCATCGGATTCCGGTGCTCGCTCGCAAAAGAAGAAGAAGTCGTTGTTTTCTGCCGACATCATATTTGGCCAAGAGCCACATGCTCCTTACAGCGAGGGTTTGTGCGAGTATGGGACCGACGAGGGTTTATTCATCGCGCCTGCGGATGATACTGATCTCCAGGCTGCCCTTGTGGCTTCCGAGCGACTGGCTCGCGATGAAGCGGCACTGATCACTATCGCGAAGTCAGGTATACTTCAGTTATATTCTTCCGCGGCTATCTTCTTTTATTATGCTTCTACTGACGCTTTCTTCTTCAACAGGTATTTCTGCCGAAGAGGCTCTCGCGGCTTCCCTCAAGACATTCGAAGAGGAGGAGAGGCTCCGCCCTTCTTTGGGCCTTGGTAAAATTCTGTTCATTATGTCTTTATTCCTTTCTTTATTCATGCTCTGACCCTTTCTTTCATCTTGTTGCAGGGACTACCTTGACTCAGGTTATTCCAAGTGTAGTGCCGATCCCGAGCAGCGATGCGGCAAAACTTCCGGAGCCAGCTGTTGTGGCCCCAGCTCTCCCAACGTCCCCGCGGGAGGCTTTGCTGAAGCAGCCGATGAAGGATGCCATAACGGCTCCAGAGGTAGAGCTTGGTTCGGACGACGACGTCCCCTTATCAGAGGTCTTGAAGAGATCGCTTCTCACTGTTAAGACCGAAAGAAAGCGTAAGAAGCATGCGGCGAGGGAACGCGATGCCCATTTGGCCGTGGGTGCAGGCTCAAGCATCATTCCGCTTGCTGATACTCCTTCGGCGGATGTTCCCTTTGCGTTGTCTACCGCCCGTAGACAGGCTGCGCGCGCGGCTCGGGAAGAAACCGAAAAGCTGCTCCAAGGTAATGTAACGCTGAGTCTTTTACTAAAACTTGATCTTCGAATTTTGACATATGCATTTTCTGCAGGGCCAAGTCTTGGCGATGGGATGACGGGTGAAACCATGGCGGTTACCGTGCCTGAAGTTGCTACCCTCTCTCTGGAAACTGGGACTGTCCAAACCGTCGCTCTTTCCCCATGTGGCTCCCTGGTATCGTCGGGCGTCGCGTCACGATGGCCCTCGTCGAATCGGGGGATGAAGCCATGGGCGCAGAAACTACTCCTCTGAGGGAGAGCGAAGAAGCTGTTACGCCCAGTGATGCCTCCGCCATGGTTTCGGTCCCTGATTTATCAGGTAATTGCTGAGTTGCTATTTTCAAGCTTTTCAATCTTGTTCATCTCTTCTAATAATATGTTGTTCGTCTTGAGTACAGGCGCGGTGAATCCCGGGGTTGTGCCATCTGAAGAAGCGTCACCAGTCGCTGCTCTGACGGTCTCCATCCCTTCGTCTTCTCCCGTGTCCTCTCAAATGTTGGAAGGTATGGGTTTGCAACTTACTTAGTTTAACTGTGGATACTATCTTCCTTGTATTGACAGTATATTGTCACAATTCTGCAGGAGTCCTTTTCGACCATCCATACCAGGTGTTGAACCTGCATTTCTCCTTCCAGTCGGAAGTCATTCCGCCTCCTGGTACTAGTTAGTATATCATTCAGCTATTGTTTCCTTCTTTCTTTTATGAATAGCCGTATTGTTGCTAAGTCTTCTTTATATTGATCGCAGCATCACGGATCGGAGGAGGAGACGAGAGAATAGTCGTTCCTCCGGTACTCCCAATTTTGCCACCTGCCACAGCCAGTATAGCAGACTCCATCGCTCGTGTATTTTCTTTACCTCCCGAGTCGACATTTGACCAAAATTTGTTTTGCAGCAATCACACCGGCTCCAGCTCCCTTTGAGTCCCGCATTCCGATGCCGGCAGGGCCTTTTGCTAAGCGCACATCTTCCAGAAGTGCTGCAAACAGCCGTCGCATGTTGAGTGAATTCGTCGAGGATCTTGACGACGAGGCCCTCACATCCGCTGCAGATTTTGCTGCTGAGGTTAATCCTATGCTGGCGACGCTCGTGAACTTCCATAGTGAAGGTGTCATCGAGTCTTGGGTTAATTACTGCAGAAAGATCGAGGCTTGCCTGCACGAGATTGAGCTCAAGCGTCTTGCTCCTGAGGTTATGGCTTTGAATTCCCAGTGAGCTGCATGGGTTGAGCATAGTGTTCCTTTCCTCCGTCATTTTGAACAAGAAGCGATCCTGAGACGAAAGGAACATGAGGTGGCTTCCAACGAGTCTGTCCGATTACGCGCCCAAATTGAAGCGAATGCTGCACAGCTAAAAGCCATCTTTGACAACCTTCAAAGATGTATTTCGGATGGGTTGGCGCTAAGGCGGACGTTGACCTCACCGAGCGGGTTGTACAGGACTGCGAAGCTGCCATGCTAGAAACTAACGAAAAGCTTTCTTCCTATTCGCAGCAGCGAACTCAAATTGAAGCGGAGTTGGCCGCGGTGGCTGACTATGAGAAGGGATTGAGAGGAGTGAGCGAGCAGCTTGCTGACTTATTGAAGATGCCTCCTTCTTAACAGACGTTTCTGTATATTTTTTTTTGACTGAAAATTTGTAATTGGTGAATAACATGCATTCCCTTTTGATTCTTTTATGTGATGTATCATGTATTCATTTGAATTCCTGAATAAAAGGCATATTTTATCTCATACTATCGCTTTCTTTTCTTTGTCGTGTCATTGGCATGTGACTTTAGCAAATGTGGCCTGTAGACGGTAGATAACGGTTCATCTTGAACTCTTTGTAGGGTAGCAATGGCTTAGAAAACAGGTTCAGGTCTGCTGTCTAAGACTTTTCAACTTTATGAGCCGTGAGGGTCTCACAAATACGTTTCTCCCCACGAGTCGAGAGGATCTCGCAGGTGTAATTTCTCCTTAGGGGTCGTGAGGAATCCTAAGTGCGTTTTCTCTTGAGAGTCGTAAGGATCTCACAAGATAGTTTTCTTTTTACGGGTTGAAAGGTTTGCGCAGGGACACTGATTTCCCTGGGGGTTGAAACGAATCGAGAGATTATTGGTTGACTTGTTTCCGAGATGGAGCATTGTTCCGGCTGAGAGGTCATTGGTTGACTTGTTTCCGAGACGGAGTATTTTTCCGGCGGGGTTGACTTGTTTCCGAGATGGAGTGTTGTTCTGGTGGGGAGGTCATTGGTTCACTTGTTTCCGAGATGGAGCGTTGTTCCGGCGGGGAGGTCATTGGTTGACTTGTTTCTGAGACGGAGCGTTGTTCCGGCGGGGAGGTCATTGGTTGACTTGTTTCCGAGACAGAGCGTTGTTCCGGCGGGGAGGTCATTGTTTGACTTGTTTCCGAGATGGAGCATTGTTCCGGCGGCGAGGTCATTGGTTGACTTGTTTCCGAGACGGAGTATTGTTCCAGCGGGGAGGTCATTGGTTGACTTGTTTCCGCTTTCTGCGGTGTCGGGGTTGACTTGTTCCGCTTTCTGCGCTGTTGAGAAGGAACGCCGTGTCGATCTTCTGGGATGCAGATGTTGTCTTCGAGATCTGACTCTCCCTTTGACAGAGTCTGTTGGGAAATGTGGTTCCTTTTTCGTTTATGCACATGGATTGTATATAGGGGTCAGTATAGACTCTCTTGTAGGGCAAAAGTTTCATTCTTTCATTTTTTTATTTCCTTCCGCGATTCTCTATCATTTCAGCTTTTTATATCTCGAAAGTCGCGATTGCCCAATCATTTCGGCTATTTTTCGCGGTGCCCAATCATTTCGGCTATTTTCTTTTTACATGCTGTTTTTTATTGCAAGTTGCTCAATCATTTCGGCTATTATTATTTTATTGTTTTTTACTCGCTGCTTTTTATTGCGAGTTGCCCAATCATTTCGGCTATTTTTTTTTGTATTTTTGGCTCGCTTATTTTGTTGCGAGTATGGACTTGAGATTTGATACCAATCTTAGCATCAGCATCGCTGCGACTGGAATATGTCCAGGAGAGAATCATCATTTGCCTTGAGAGGACTTGGAATTCGTTACCGATTTAGGCATCAGTATCACTACTACTGGAGCGTTGCCAGGAGCGAATCATCATTTGTCTTCGCCGCTATCGAACAAAGGTGGCTTAGTAGACAGGGTTAGGGATCTGACGACTAAGGCTTTTGACTTCGTGAGCCGTAAGGGTCTCATAAAGGTATTTCTCCCTACGAGTCGTGAGGATCTCGTAGGTGTAATTTCTCCTTTGGGGTCATGAGGACTCCTAAGTGCATTTTCTCTTGAGAGTCGTAAAGATCTCACAAGAGCATTTTCTCCTTGCAGGTCGAGAGGACCTACGAGCGTTGTTCACCAGATAGGGGAATTTCACACCATTGGTGGAACTGAGCGAGTTAACCCTTATTTATGCTCGTGGATTGTATACAAGGGTCAATATTGACCGCCTGTAGGGCAAAAGTTTGGGGGATATGATGGCTTAAGAACGGGTTCATGTCCCTGTATCTTAAGACTTTTGAATCCTGTGAGCTGTAGGGGTCTCCTAGGGGAGAAATTCTCCTTACAAGTCGTGAGGATCTCGTAAGTGTAATTTCTCCTTAGGGATCGTGAGGATTCCTAAGTGTTTTACTCCCTTGTGAGTCGAAAGGATCTCAGGCGGGTATTTTCTCCTTAAAAGGTCGAGAGGATCCCGCAAGTGCACAGAAATTTTTGTATGAGTCTGCGCCCTTTCGGGTTTTTTCAAACTCGCCGGTAGCCCTGCTGTTTTTACTCACGAAGCCCTTTCGGGTTTTCATCCGTGCCCATTCGCTTATGGACGTACCGTTTTTTTTTGCCGCGTTAACCTAAGGATGCTGCTGTTCGTAGTAGTTTAAGGACGTTACGGCTCGTAGCTAGTTTCAGGACATTGCGGTCCATTGTTAGTTTAGGGACATTTCGGTCCGCTGTTAGTTTAAGGACGTTTCGGTCCGCTGTTAGTTTTCTGCAGTGAAGTTTTGCCGGATAGCACTTACAGAGTTTGGTACTCGGGAAGATAACGAGTGGACACAAGCGTCGTCATCTATCATTAACCTGGGCTGTGACTCGTCAGGCGTAGTATTTCTTAAGGAATCGTCCGTTTATTGGCCGGAAGGGTCTTTCGCTATGCATATGCATGAGCAAGTAAGCCCCACCTTGGTAGACTTTGTCTATGATGTACGGGCCCTCATAGTTTGGCTCGAATTTCCCCCGTTTGGCATGATTGGGGATCACAGGTCTTTTGACAACTATGTAACGTTTTGAAAATTTTTTAGGTGAAATTTCGGAAAATCGGTAAAATAACGGGTGATTTCCATAAAATCAAGATATAAATATATTTTAATATAAAATTAAATATACATATTCTAGCTATGTAATTGCTAGTATTTGGTGTTTATTGAGCCACTTGTAAAATTTTTAATTTTACTGAAAAATTTTCCGAAATTAATTATTTTAATATTATTTTAAGCCGTCACTAATACATTTAATTAGGGATAATTACAAATTGGAATGGGTTGATACAAATTTTTTGCATCATGACACATTAAACTAACAAGTAAAATATTGTTTCTGAAATGAAATGAATTTGTCGAACAGTTTTAGAAAATATCGAAGAAAAAGGATTAAATGGTGAAAATAGCTAAATGGAAATTGGGGTATAATATTTATCATTTTCTTTCCTCACCCACACTCACCCACACCTTCTCACCCCCCTTCCCATGTGCTGGCCGAACCATGCTTCCCCCCTCCCCCAATTCCCCACTTAAAGAAAGTCAAAGAAAACAAAAGAAAGGAAAGAAAGAGAAAATGAGGTATGTGTTTGGGTTGACTTGGACTTTTCTTTACTTGCCATTCTCTCACCTCACTCTCTCACCTCTTCCCCCCATCAACAGCAGCCCCTCTAACAGCAGCAGCCCTCCCCCAAAATCCCACACAATTTTGCCTCAAAAATGTTAAGATGTGATATCTTTGCAAACTAGAATTTTGGTTTTAATACAAATTAATGAGAATAAATTATAGAAATGGTTTATATGACTTAGTTATGATATTTAGTGGATATTATGGCCATTAGTTTTGTTAAAATATCAAGTTTCGAATTAAAACGAAAATTAAGTGCTTTCTAGGTTTTCGGAATATAAATCGATTTGATTTATTTTGGGGTTTTGATGAGTTGCAATCTAATTAATATTAAAATTAGTGATTGTGAAAGCACGATTGGGGTGTTTGGGTTTTTCTCGATGGTTTGACGTTTGTATATCGACATCGAGGGTTGGTTTGACTATTCTTGCAGGCGTAGGCGATTGGTTTTGACCTATGCGTGATACGCGTGCCGATTTGGTTTTCGTATGCCATTTCGATTTCGGATTGGGTTTTTATGCGATACGATACGTTGTGACATGTAGGTACCCACATGTGGACTTCGAGACGACAAGCAAGCGCGAGGCGACATCGGCATCGGCAAGCGGAGATCGAGGTGAGTAGATTTTATCTACGGGGGAAGTCAGGTGGATGGCGTATAGCACCCCCGCAAAGTTATGAGAAATGAGGTGATGTGGTAACGATATACTTTTATATGTTAGTGTGTGATATGGACCTTAGCAAGAAAAGCTTTAGGGGATTATGGGTTTAGGGTTAGCGAGAATTGAAGAAAGGACTTTAGTGGATTTCTTAGTCACGAAACCCTAGAGTAAGGTTTTGCATACACGCACACATACACACTTGCATACTTTTACTTTCTTGTGCGTATATGGGGATGTGTATATATGTATATACGCATGGGTATGGGACTATGCATATATATATTCATAGACACATGCATGGATGTTGAGGATAGTGGATGATATTTGGAGACGAGTCGATGAGATTAGGTTTGATGCCACGAGATAGGTGAGGTGATTTGGATCGTACTTTGAGATGCGACATGTGATGATAGCGGATCGGTTGGCGATGTGTTTCATACACACACATTTATATATATGTTGATGATATTAGTAGTGTACTAGACTTAGATCAGTACCCCCTACTCACGATATGTGATGATGTGGATACCAGATGAATAATAAGATAAATGTGATATTGACTCGTACCCAGTTTGGGATGCCGTACGATGGATTCACCGTACGAGCTATATATTGATGATAGATCCACACTCTTGACTCGAGGATGTCATATTAGATGGTGTATCATATGGGATACTATTGAGGCGGGATCACCGACTATTTTATAGATAGATATATATCGACTCGGATGTAGGTGGTTTCCTTATCCTTTTCGATTGGTTGTTAGTTAGACCTGTAGTTTACCTGGTAGATATTAGACTGGACCGAGTCATACCTATTTCCAAAACTGACGAATCGTGAGAATTTTAAAGACATGCCAAGGGATACTACGAATATTTCAAAAGACGTACCTTTTCTTAAAAACACCGTAGTCCTTATTTTCAAACACCACGATTCGTACTATTTCAAACGGCAAAACAGTATAACACATGTATTGTAAGGTAGATTCCTTGTTGTTACGTTATTATTCATGTTCCGCATATTATTGTTGCATTTACTATTCATTTGCCTTATTATGTTGTTATTGCCTCATTACATGTTATTGTGTACTTAATGATTATAAAACCATGCTGTTAGGACACCAGCACCATTACCGATGATGCGTATGCTCCACATACACTTGCTTGCCGGCTCACTCGCATCTTCATCGGTAATTGTCATGTCATGTACACTTTAGAAAACCTTATTTCATTGACATTGCTTGCTAACTGATAGTTGCTACATGTTTTAGCTTTCATATGCTAGTTAATTTATTGCATGATATCAGATGCATCCATATATTCATTGGTTATGCAGTATTATGGAGATTTATGTCGGTTTTCATTGTTTATTGATATCATGAAATTGATGATTTCGGATCCTTCTTGAGATTTCTGGATTTGGGGGAAAACCGCAAGGATTTATAAACTTATTATCCTTTTAAAAATGCAAGTTGCGGTTTCCCCGTGATGTATGAGTCGTCCACCATGAGTTTTTAGGATTGCTGTTGGATTTCGAGACCCGATTCGAGGAGTTGGATGAACCGTCTCGGGTATGGTACCCCGGGAAAAGAAGCTCAATTTGTATTCGATGAGCCTGGCAGGGGAGCACTACCTACCGGTGATATTATTTGGACTCGTCGGTTATCCGGAGGATACCGACCGGAGTCATGAGATGGATACAGGCTGATCTGTTCTGCCGGAGCCTGCGGGCCGATCCCACAGATGATACGGATGCCTGAGATATTGATATTTGAGATTTGAGATATTGAGATTTGATGATACAGGTCAGTCTGGGCAGCCGGAGCCTGAGATATTGAGATATTTGGATTTATGTTTTGTGTCGATACTTTACACGGATTTCTTAGTTGATTTCATTGATGTTACTCAATTTATATACATGAAAAAATCACATTAAATAAAGAAAACAATTGTCTCACTCATTTCATTACTTTACATTCATACCTCATACCTATGATACATTGTTACCTGAGACACTGACACGAGCACATGGGATTACACTATGTATAGATGTTTACCTTTGCCACCTTTTCATGCTTCATACTTATCATTTTGAGGTTATATTTATATTGATCGTATTAACCTAGGATTGTGTCATACATACGATTTCTGCTGGTAGATGTTTTCTACTCACGAGTTGGCAACTCACCCCCGTTGTGCCACAGTTCCTTGCAGGTTTTGCCGTACAGGTTCCGTTGCGGCTTTGTTGGCACACTGTTCCTTCCGGGTGATTGCTTTAGCAGGTGGGTTCTTTTGCATCAGGACCACTATTGTATATTGTTATTTCGGTTGTATCTAGTAAAACTCCATTAACCAGATTGTATATTTGATAGTGATAGAAGACCAGACTTGTTATTATTTCGACCTTAGAGTCGCGCGTTGTATTATTATGGTTTCAAGCTGATTTTGGGTTTTCTTTTGAGTTTTGATCATGGACCTTCGGCGTTGTATATTATATTACTTGCTTGGTTGTGACCGTCGATTGACGAAGAGATAGCTCCCGCTTAGGGATGCCTTTTGTTTCATTTCGTATACTATTCATGTTGTATCCTGTTTGGGGCCAGTATTTACAAAGGAGACTCTTCCGAAATTTTCAGAAAAGACTTGATATTTTAAAATGAACATTTCGGCTTATGTTATTAAAACTACTTGCTTTAAAATGGTTTTTCCTTCACTCTACTGCTTCTTTGGTTTTGATTTCTGGGTTTTGGCTTACTTAGATTATGTACGCCTCGAGACGTTTCGTAATTTAAGTGCCGGTCATGTTCCGTACTTTTCGGGTTGTGACAAACTAGCACGAGTTCGCCTTGGCGGAATGTTCTCGGCCTAGTTAATCTTTCGTATGAGCGTGTCATCTTTGCTTTGTATGCCTCCAAGTTTTGCTGCGCCATGAGACGAGTTTCATCGAGGGCGTCAAGCTCCTCAAGCCGAAGATGAGCATTCTCTTCATCTGTTAGTTCGTAATGAACCGCCACTCGTAGAGAGGGTGGCTCTATTTCTAAGCGGAGTACTGCTTCCGTGCCGAATACTAATGCATACGGCGTTGTATTAGCAGCCGTTTTTAACGTAGTTCGATACGCCAAGAGAGCTTCATGCAGTCTCTCGTGCCAGTCCTTTTTATTTTTAGACACCGTCTTCTTTATGATCTTTGTCAATGTTTTGTTGAAAGCCTCAGCTAGACCGTTAGCTTGGGGATTATAGACCGAAGAGTATCTTCGGTCTATGTTATGCTGATGTGCGAAGCGGTTGATTCTGTGACTTTTGTAGGCCGGCTCTTTATCGAAGATAATCCATCGCGGAGTGCCGAACCGATAGATGACGTGAGTCTTGAAGAAATGGAGGATGTTCTCCGTCTTCACTTCTCTTAACGGTATGGCTTCTGCCCACTTAGAGAAGTAATCAGTTGTCGCAAATATGAACCGATGTCCCTTGGATGACGCTGGTTCGATGGGCCCAATTATGTCGGTTCCCCACATTTCGAACGGACAGCTAGCCACTGTTGGGTGTAGCGGGTTTGGATGCTGGTGGATGAAGTCTCAATGAATTTGGCACTGCTTCGCGTATTCGAGGCAGTCCTGAATCATCGTGGGCCAATAGTAGCACATTCTTTTGATCTTCAGCTTCATCTTTGGCCCGGTTTGATGAGAACCGCATATTCCGTCTTGAGTTTCTTGGACGACTCTCCTTGCTTCTTCTGGTCCCAGGCATCTCAGCCACAGAGAGTCGAACGATCTCTTATATAGAGTATCATTGACGAAGGAGAAAGACAGAGCTCGTTTCATGAGCTGATATCTTGAGGTTGCATCTTCCGGTGTTTGACGGGATTTGAAGTAGTCTATAAATACTTCTCCCCAATCCTTAGCCTTTTCTTGGTCCTCTATTTGTAGGGATGTTTGCTTGGTCGCTTCCTTTTCTTCAGACGACTCCGGAGATATTTCTGCTAGTGCAAGAACCCGGCGGCTTTATACGATGATCCTTACGTCATCAAGGTTTTCGTCAGCCAGTTCTTTAGCGAGTTTGGCTAATGCGTCTGCTTTGCTATTTTCTGTACGCGGTATGCTTTCCAGGGCGTAGGAGGGAATTTGATTTAGTAACTGCTGCACTCTTTCGCCATACCTGATCAGTTCCGGTTTGCATGTCTGGTAGTCGCCATTTACTTGGCTAACGGCCAGCTGGGAGTCTCCGTATATGAGGAGGTTTTCGATTCCCAAGTCAACAACGATCTCAAGACCTGCTATCAAAGCCTCATATTCGGCTTCATTGTTTGTCCTCGGCTCTGTTAAAAAAAAGGCAAAGCGCATTATCCCTCCTTGTGGAGTCACAAAAATGAGGCCTACCCCAGATTTGATTATGAGGGAGCTGTGCTTTCGCTTCTTCATGGAAGATGCCCCATTGAAGTAGAGTTCCCATCGGGTATCACTCCCTCCTTTCTCCCCGCCGATCGTGTCAAACGCGTGCTCATCTGGCAGTTCGCAATTTAAAGGTGGGTCACCAGGTATCAGATGCTCAGCGAGGAAGTCGGCGATGGCTTGGCCATTCACTGCCTGGAGGGGTCGATAGATTATCGAGAACTCCATCAAGAGGAGGGACCATTTAGCGAGCCGTCCCGTTAGTATGGCTCTTGACATCAAATATTTGAGAGGATCCACTTTTGATTTGAGATGGACCTCATGCGCCAAAGCATAATGCCGAAGCTTCGTTATCGCGAAGATTAACGCCAGGCAGTGTTTTTCGATAGGGGATTAAATGTTTTCTGCCCCCAGGAGAACTCGACTCAAATAGTATAGGGCTTTCTCTTTCCCTTGGTCGTTCTCCTGTGCCCATAGCGCGCCTAAAGAACCTTCAAGGGCTATTGTGTACAGGATGAGGGGCTTTCTCTTGACTAGAGCGGTCAGTACTGGCGGGTTCTGCAGATATTGCTTGATTTCGTCCAGTGCGCTTTGGCATTTACGATCCCAAACGAACGGGGTTCCCTTCTTCATCAGGTGACTGTAGGGACGGCATTTTCCGGAAAGATTGGCTATGAACCGTCGGATATATGAGAGCTTTCCTTGTAGAGACCGCAATTGTTTTAAAGTTCTTGGAGTGGGCATTTCCATAATTGCCTTGACCTTCGATGGATCTATTTCGATACCCCGATGTCGTATGATGAACCCTACAAATTTTCCTGAGGAGACTCCAAATGCACATTTCAGAGGGTTCATATTCAGGTTATACTTATGAAGACGTTGGAACATTGTTTTCAAATGCTCCCAGTGTTCCTCGTACGATTTGCTTTTCACTATGAGGTCGTCGATGTAACATTCGGCAATCTCATGTATGAGGTCATCGAAGATCTTCGTCATGGCCCTCTGGTAGGTAGCGCCTGCATTCTTCAGACTGAAAGGCATCACTTTATAGCAAAATATTCCCAGAGGAGTCCGAAAAGCGGTATGCTTTTGGTCTTCGGGATGCATCTTTATTTGATTGTACCTTGATGATCCGTCCATGAAGGAGAAGACTTCGTGAGTGGACATTGTTTCCTCCAATCAGAGCAAGGCTCTGTTTGAATTTCAAAAATTCAAATTTTGAAGCAACGCTTCAAATCCCGTGCGCTGCGCGCAATGCGCCACGTGTCAGAAGTTGATGCGTCAGCACAGCGTCCGAGGCGGTGCGTCCAATCAGAGCAAGGCTCTTTTAAAACAATAAAGTAAAGGAAGCAACGCTTTAGTTGCGCAAGAGCTGCGCTGCGCGACACGTGTCTGCACAGTTGCGCAAGCACAGCCGTGCAAGCACAGCCGCGCAAGTGCTGCGCTACACGACGCGTGTCTGCGCAGTTGCGCAAGCACAGCTGCGCACGCACTGCGCTGCACGACACGTGTCTGCGCAGTTGCGCAAGCACAGCTGCGCAAGCGCTGCGCTGCACGACACGTGTCTGCGCAGTTGCGCAAGCACAGCTGCGCAAACGCTGCGCTGCGCGACACGTGTCAAGCGCTGGGGCGTTTGCGCAAAACAGAATTGAGATTTTAAAGAAATCTTTTCTGTTCTTGTTAAAACAAGAAGATTTTCTTCTGTAAAACATAAGCCCTTGGATCAAAGATCCAACGGTGGGGAAAATTCCCCAAATCACTCAGAGAAACATCCCTTTAACAAATTTAACTAATTTATGGGCACTATAAAAAGGACCCCAGACCTCAATTAGAAAAGGAAGAACATTTTGTGAAAAATTAAACAGAGAAAACTCTGAAGAATTGGAGAGAAATCCTCAAGAACAAAGAAAAAGGTAAAAACCTTTAGAAAAAGAGAAAATTCTCTTATGAAAAGATCATTGATCTGAGAACAAGATCAAGGATCTCTAATGAAAAGAAAATAAATAATAAACAGTGCCTTGCACTTCTTTTTATGAACCATTGGTTCTGAATCTAAAAGATTCTCAAGATAACAGTGCCTTGCACCTTATATGAATCACTGGTTCTTTAAAAAACAAGAAAAAACTTGTTTTCTTTGATCTGAAATTGATCCAAAAGAATAAGAACAGTGCCCAGCACTTGCCCAAACTGCACTATTACGCAAGCCGCCAGGAAACGCCACGTGTCAGCAGCGCAACAGCGCAGCGCAGTGACGCAGCGCACTGCGCTGTTGTGCTTGCGCTCATCAGAACGTGACACGTGTCACCTCCACGAGTGCTTGTGCTCTTCAATTGCGCAAAGCACCTGACAAGCCATGTGGGGCACTGTCAGAGTATTAAATGCAATGCATTATTAAAGGGCAGAACCCAATCAAAGGTCTAATAGACCAAATAAAAGTGCTGCACATTATTCTAAAAAGGCATAGCCCAATTAAAAAGTCTAAACAGACCAAAAATAATGCTATGCATTATTTAAAGGGGCAGAGCCCAATTGAGAGGTCCAATGGACCAAAACAAATGCTCTGCATTATAATAAAAAAGGGCAGAGCCCAGTCAAAATAGGCATAAATAGCCTGAATTAATGCTATGCATCATTCTAAAAAGGGGAAAGCCCAAACAAAGGCCTAACAAGCCAAATGCAAACAAAATGTGAACATTTTCAACTGGACTTAGCCCAATTTTGGCCGTAAGTCCTTAAATTAAATTGACTGAGCACAACTGCTCTCTTAAATCAATTTATATCCGATTCGAGGGTACATCTCCGAGCTCCTCTGACACTTAACGTTGTAATCCTTCAACGACGTCAGAGAGGTGACGGGTCCTGACGACCACATACGTCAATATTGGACCGAGACGTCCTCAAACTAATATTGGACCGAGACGTCCTCAAACTAATATTGGACCGAGACGTCCTTAAACTAATATTGGACCGAGACGTCCTTAAACTAATATTGGAACGTAACGTCCTTAAACTAATATCGGACCGAAACGTCCTTAAACTAATATCGGACCGAAATGTCCTTAAACTAATGATAGACCACCACGTCCCTAAACTGGAACTTGGACCACCACGTCACTAAACTGGAATATGGACCACCACGTCCCTAAACTGGAACAATAGGGCCTCCAAATACTCTTTTACCGGATCTAAACGATCCCGTTTAAGTTGATCTTAGCCCCAAACACGGCTAACGTATCCTTAAACATTCATATGGATTATAAAATTCCAAATCAATTCTGGTTCGATGGTACATCTCTGAACTCCTCTGACACCTATCGTTGTAATCCTTCAACGACATCAGAGAGGTGATGAGTCCTGACGACCATATATTAGACGGATCACCACGTTAAGTCGATCTTAGTCTCAAACAGGACTAATGTATCCTTAACGAATGTTTAAGTTGATCTTAGCCTCAATACGGCTAATCTATCCTTAAACTAAAAACACCAAACCCAAATCTAAGTAAATACGGATTTGGACTAATCCATGTCCTACGGACGACGACATTACTCAGTCTCCGTATACAATCCACGGGCAACCACAAACAAAACAAACACACACGACACGAAGTGAAATTCTGGAGCAGGAGAAAGTTGTTACCGCGATGCGGTAGCGTAATTAACTGCAGGGGCTTGCGCCTGCAGGGAAGAGCGTCCCCACAATCAAAAACCCCTCAAGCGAGGGGGAATCTGACGAAGTCTGCTACATCGGCCGCATCCGTCTAAACCTCCGATACACGATACCATAAATCAACTTGGCATCTTCGGAGAGGTAGACGGATAAAACCAAATAGCATCTGCCCCGAATCTCAGGCAAGATGCCCTCGCGTCGTCAGCCGCCGTTCGGAGGGGAACAGATTCTGGTACGCCCGGTGGGACCTTTTCCCCTTTCCACTCTACACTTCGTATGTCGTCCTCGCGAACCAATCGCGGTTTGTTAAATGGTTGCCTTTGGATTTCAAGTTACTAAGATTTGGTTATTTACCTGGCGCAGAACTCAAACATCAATGGCCTCTAACTGCACCAACTGCTCGAAGTGCCACTGCAACGGACGCTCCACCTCCTCTGGAGGTGTAGCATATGGGCCCCAAGCGGCTTCCTTCGTCGCTCTGCCAGTAGACCAGGTAACCCGGGCCACCACCGGCCTGTTTTTCGGGACCATGATCCCACCTACTAGCTTCTCTATGCCAATACCTGCGCCGGAAGTGAACAAGAAGTCGTTCTTCGACCGGCTCACTGCTACGACGGCCCCTGTCAACGGGTTGCCCACTACCAAACCAACAGCCTCTGTTTTGGCTGTCCTAAAGAAGGCAATGACTGCTGATCCAGAAGTCGTCAAGGCGGCTTCCCCTGTCAAAGAGTCAGTCTTTTCAAGACTGACGATTCCTGCTACTGCCCTTGCTCGAGGATCTATTTTCGACAGGTTGAATATCATCCCTCAAAAAACAACCTCAGTCTTTAAGAGGTTAACACCGACAGCACCTCATTCAGACAGGGGGCAAAAAGAAGCTATCTCTATCCCCGAGCCAGTCCCAACGGCTCGCCGTGCTCGACGTCGCTATTGGCAACGAGTGAGGAAGGCAGGGGGCAACTCCCCCTCAGGGCTAACTCCACCGGTTTCAATGGTGGAAGTCAACGCTGCTGTTCCAACTAGGAACAGCTTTGAACTGCTGAGGAGGGTACGTAAGAACTTTCCAACCGCTACACTGAAAAGATCTCCTCCGCCTACGGAGAGAGTTCCGGAAACAAAACAGGAACAGCCCCCTCAACGGCTGTCCTCAAAAATTTATAAAGTTTGGCGGAGGGTTCAAAACTCCGTGATCGACCCAGATCGCTCTCGTCAACAGAAAAGAGCGAAGGTACAAGAAGAAAAGGACCGTCTGATCAAACAGGAAAGGACGACAATCACCAGGGTGCCCACTGCAACGGCCCCTTCAACTTCAACGGCCCATAAAAGAAGGAGGCCGGAGAAAACCCCCGCGCCGGCAACAAATATCAAAGGTGGTGAACCCAAACGCCCTAAGTCAGGGGGCATTATAGTTCATACCGTCTATGTGGCGTCTGGTAAAGAGGACAGTCGCTTATCTACGGGTCATCGACCACTTACGCGATCAGTGACCAAGGCGCAGGAGCAGCAACAGAAGCTTCAAGAGATGATGAACGCTATGGCCGCACTTACTGGGCCAAAAGAAAACCCTGAAACGTCCTCGGATGAACGCCAAGAAGAAGAAACCGACGCCGAATTCCTTCGTCGAATATTGGAGAAGAAGGACAAAGAGGCTGCTGAACAGGCAGCCAACATAAAGCGTATGGGCCTCCTCTTCTAAGACATGGTAGGGATGATGATACAACAAGATCCTCCGGCCGAAGAGCCTCCGATCATCCTTGGAGACGATAAGGGAGAGACATCAAATCCTCCGCCAGCTTTGTCAACGGCTAAAGAGGATACAATCTCTAAAGCTGATTTGGACGAGTACATAGCCCAGCAAATACGGGTTCATCATGCGGCCGAAGCAGCTAGCATGAGCGTCCAGCACCTTGCTCGGGATAAGATCACCATCTCTGGGTTCGACTCCCAGTCATCAAGAACTCTTGGGTCTGTAATACTGACGCTACGCTTCGGGCTACTCGTCACGGACATTAAGTTCCACGTCATAGACGCCAAGACATGCTACTACATTTTGCTCGGCCGACCATGGTTACACGAGTACAACATCATCCCTTCTACGCAAAATCAGTGTATGAAGTATTTTAAGGATGGTTTCGAGTATACCGTGACGGGAGAACTGAACCCGTTCTCTGTGAACGAGGTCCGCAAATATGAAGATGCCAAATACTTCTTACCAGATTTCGAAGAAACGGAGAAGTGTCATAAGCCGGAGAACAAAGCTAACGCCACCATCCCTGTCTTCGGCAGTGATACTGAGGAGAAAGAGAAGATAGTTTCTTCAGGTCCATCCCAACACAACAAGCCAGGGTCATCCTCTCCTATGTTGATCTTTGGTAGTGACTCGGAGGACGAAGTCCATACTATATTCTCTGCTCGTACTTCAATACGAACGTCCGCTGATGAAGAGCAAAGTCTACAAGTCGCCATGGTGCCGCTTAAACACCGTAAAGAACTGGATGCGCTTGATATCTACAGTGTAGAAGAGCTGTGAACATTTTATATCCCTCCCAGGCGAGAAAGCGAAAAAGCAATCATGTTCTACCGCTCTGAAGAAACCAAAGTGGAGAAAGAAATCTGGCATGGCGCGGATCCTACGCTCGACAGGCTCCAGCCTATCCGTCTTCCCAGATATTATACGGAAGGTTTGAAAAAGTTGCTGAAACGCCAAGGGATATCCTTCAAGCAGACCGTTCAAAAAGCCAAGTTCTATGACAAAGTCTGGAACGTTCCCGGAACTCAACGCAAACTGCCTAATGGGAGAATGGAGACAAAAGGGCTTGGACACATCCGGTCAAAGAAACGAGAGCTACTAAACAGCTGCTATGTCATGTATGACTTCGATGAAGAAGCGGATGCTCAATAGGAGGACGCTAATCCTGAGCCAGTGAAAGTTCCAGATGCAAAAGTGCCCAGTCCTTCATTCGAAAAACAAATGGACAAGCTTATAAAGGAAGCGGGTCAAAAAGTCCGGGACGATCATAACCGTGAAATGGTCATCTACGAGAAAGCCAAAACGCAACGCCTTCTCCAACAGGCCGTGAAAGATGAAGGTGCCACTCCTTGTTAAACTGTTATAAAGAAGGCTCGACGCAAAAGCAGAAATAAGTCAAAAGGCCAAAAAGGTGCCCAACAGCAACAAAGCAGGGCTAAGAAGGCACGCAAACGGGAATCGAGCGTTATTGATCTATCCCTCATGAATAAAATGGGTCGAGCGTACTCGTTTCCTCGGGACAAGACGAAGAAGATACTTGATCTTGCTCTAAAACATCAAATGCTTATACTGCCGGAGTCTAGACACCCCGAACAAGAGGGCGAGGTCTCACACCCGGACTATTGCTTTTATCACCGAGTGATAAAGCACCCTCTCGAGGACTGCTTCACCTTCAAGAATTGGGTCGAAGATCAGTATCAGCTTGGCAAGTTCACTCTGTCCGACAACTGGAGGGTAGCGCCGCCACAAAAGCACGAGCCCAAGGCCACGAAAGAAGAACCAGTTCCGCATTGGGATTGGAAGCGAATTCGTACTTGTCACGTGATGACGATATCAAAAGAAGATCCCGAGAACATGGATGACCTTCTTTGGTGCTTCGAAAACAGCAACGACGAGGTAATCTCAGAATTTCCACCAGCGCCAAAAGAGCTGGAAGATGGAATCCATACCACTGCAGATAACCTTAAGAAAATTGAGTTGGGAATGGCGAATGACCCGCGACCGACATTCATCAGCGAGCTGCTATCTGAAGAAAGGGTGGCTGCGTTAAAGGACGTGCTTCTGCAGCATAAAGATTGCTTCGCGTGGAACTATTCCGAAATGCCGGGACTAGATCCAAAAATTGCTGTGCATAGACTGGAAATAACTCCGGACGTCAAGCCAGTCAAACAGGCGCCGAGAAGAATGCGGCTCGAGCTTGAGATGAGCAACAACGCCGAGGTCAAGAAGTTAATCGACTCTGGCTTTATCCAGGAGGTTCAATACCCTGAATGGATCGCCAACATCGTCCCGGTGATGAAGAAAAATGGGACAGTGCGCATATGCGTAGACTTTCGGGATCTTAACAAAGCCTGCCCGAAGGATGATTTCCCGGTGCCAGTCACCGAACTGATGATAGACAGTACGTCCACTCATGAAGTTTTCTCCTTCATGGACGGCTCGTCAGGATATAATCAGATAAAAATGCATCCAGAAGACCAGAAGCACACTGCCTTCAGGACTCCTTTGGGTATATTCTGCTACAAGGTGATGCCCTTCGGTCTAAAGAACGCCGGCGCCACCTATCAGAGGGCCATGACGAAAATCTTCGATGACCTTATACATGAAATCGTCGAATGTTATATCGACGACCACGTGGTCAAGAGCAAATCATACGAGGAACATCTCGAGAATCTGAAAACTGTATTTCAACGCCTTCGGCAATACAACTTGAAGATGAACCCTCTCAAGTGTGCATTCGGAGTTTCCTCGGGCAAATTCCTGGGGTTCATCATCCGACACCGAGGTATTGAAATAGATCCGTCAAAGATCAAGGCGATAATGGAAATGCCCCCGCCAAGGACTCTCAAACAACTGCGGTCTCTCCAAGGGAAGCTCGCGTATATACGGCGATTTATAGCCAACCTTTCAGGAAAGTGCCGTCCTTACAGCCACCTGATGAAGAAGGGAACCCCGTTTGTCTGGGACCAAAAATGCCAAAGCGCGCTGGACGAGATCAAACAATACCTGCAAAACCCGCCAGTGTTGGCTGCTCCGGTCAAGGGAAAACCCCTCATTCTTTATACAACCGCCCTCGAAGGTTCCTTAGGCGCATTATGGGCACAAGAGAACGATCAAGGGAAGGAAAGAGCACTCTACTACTTAAGTCGAGTTCTGCTGGGGGCAGAAAGCAACTACTCCCTCATTGAAAAACACTGCCTGGCATTGATCTTCGCGATAACAAAGCTTAGACACTATTCGTTGGCACATGAAGTCCGTCTCATTTCAAAGGTGGACCCCCTTAAATATTTGATGCCGAAGGCCATATTGACGGGACGACTCGCTAAATGGGCACTGCTCTTGATGGAGTTCTCGATAACCTATCAGCCTCTCAAGGCGATGAAAGGCCAGGCCATCGCCGACTTCCTCGCTGAGCATCCGATACCCGCCGATTCTCCCCTGAATTGCGATCTTCCAGACGAACATGCGTTTGACGCGATCGACGGTGGTGATACCCAATGGGAGCTTTATTTCGATGGAGCATCTTCCATGAAGAAACACAAACAAAGTGCCCCTATAATCAAATCGGGGGTAGGACTCATCTTTGTAACTCCACAAGGTAGGATAATGCGTTTTGCCTTCTCCCTAACAGAGCCGAGGACAAACAATGAAGCCGAATACGAAGCTCTGATAGCAGGTCTCGAGATCGCCATCGACATGGGAATTGAAAACCTCCTCATATATGGAGATTCTCAGTTGGTCGTTAGTCAAGTAAACGGCGACTACCAAACGAGTAAGCCAGAATTGGTGAAGTACGGCGAAAAGGTGCAACAACTGTTGACCCAAATTCCCTCCTATTCTTTGGAGAGCATACCGCGCACGGAAAACAGCAAAGCAGATGCACTAGCCAAACTCGCTAAAGAACTGGCCGACGAGAACCTCGATGACGTAAGAATCGTGGTACAAAGCCGTCGGGTGCTTGCCCCAACAGAAATATCTCCGGAATCATCCGAAGAAAAAGGAGCGAGCGAGCAGACGACCCTGCAAGTAAAAGATTGGGAAAATACCGAGGATTGGAGAGAAGTCTTCATAGACTACTTTAAGTCTCACCGAATTCCTAAAGAAGCGTCCACGAGACATCAGCTCATGAAACGAGCTCTGTCTTTCGCCTTCGTCAATGATACTCTGTACAAGAGGTCATTTGATTCTCTGTGGCTGAGATGCTTAGGACCTGACGAAGCGAAAAGGATCATCCAGGAAGTTCATGACGGACTCTGCGGTTCTCACCAAGCGGGCCCGAAGATGAAATTGAAGATTAAACGGATGGGCTACTACTGGCCCACGATGATTCAGAATTGCCTCGAATATGCGAAGCAATGCCACTCATGCCAAATCCATGGGGACTTCATCCACCAGCATCCAAATCCACTACATCCAACGGTGGCTAGCTGGCCGTTCGAAATGTGGGGAACTGACATAGTCGGCCCCATCGAACCAGCATCGTCTAGAGGACATCATTTTATCCTGGCGACGACTGATTACTTCTCCAAATGGGCAGAGGAAGTACCACTGAGGGAGGTTAAAATGGAGAATATCCTCCATTTCTTCAAGACGCACGTCCTATATCGGTTTGGAACTCTGCGCCGGATCATCTCCGATAACGGGCCAGCCTACAGAAGCCACAAGATCAGTCGCTTTGCACAGCAACATAATATAGACTGGAGATATTCTTCAGTTTACAATCCGCGAGCTAATGGTCTAGCTGAAGCCTTTAACAAGACCCTGACAAAGATCATGGAGAAAACGGTGTCCCGAAATAAGAAGGACTGGCACGAGAAGCTGCAAAAGCTCTCTGGGTGTATCGAACTACGTTTAAGACGGCCACAAACACAACGCCGTACGCGTTGGTATTTGGGACGGAAGCAGTACTCCCCCTCGAGATAGAGTTACCCTTTCTGCGAGTGGCAGTCCACTACGAGCTGACGGACGAAGAAAATGCTCACCTTCGGCTTGAGGAGCTTGACGCCCTTGATGAAACCCGGCTCATAGCGCAACAAAATCTGGAGGCCTATAAAGCAAAGATGACGCGCTCATATGAAAGATTAACCCGACCGAGGACATTCCGCCAAGGTGAACTTGTGCTAGTGGTCAAAAGGCCTATGATCCCCAATCGCGCCAAGCGGGGAAAATTCGAGCCAAACTATGAAGGCCCATACATCATAGACAAGGTCTACCAAGGTGGAGCCTATCTACTTATGGATATGCACGGTGAAAGGCCTTTCAGGCCAATAAACGGTCGCTTCCTAAAGAAATACTACGCTTAATGAGCCACAGCCTAGGTCAATGATAGATGACGATGACTATGTCCGCTCGCTATCTTCCTAAGCTCAAGCTTTATAAGCAGTAGCCGGCCTTCTCCATGGCGGACCGAAACGTCCTTAAACTAATGGCGGACCGAAACGTCCTTAAACTAATGGCGGACCGAAACGTCCTTAAACTAACGCTGGACCGAAACGTCCTTAAACTAATAGCGGACCGAAACGTCCTTAAACTAATACCGCAGCATCCGTAGGCTGACGAGATAAAAAAAAGAAAAGAAAAATATAATAAATAAAAACGGTATGTCCATAAGCAAAAAAGGGCACGGATGAAAACCCGAAAGGGCTCCGTGAGTAAAAACAGCAGGGCTACCGGCGAGTGTTCGTGAAAACCCGAAAGGGCGCGACCTCGTAAAAAAAAAGAGAAGAAAATAAAAAGAATAATAAAAAAAGGGTATGTCCATAAGCAAAAAGGGCACGGATGAAAACCCGAAAGGGCTTCGTGAGTAAAAACAGCAGGACTACCGGCGAGTGTTTGTGAAAACCCGAAAGGGCGCAACCTCGTTAAAAGACACTTATAGAGTCCTCTCGACCTTGTAAGGAGAAACCATCCACGTGAGATCCTTACGACTCACAAGGGAGCAACACACTTAGGGACCCCCACGATTCCTAAGGAGAAAATACACCTACAAGATCCTCACGACTTGTAGGGAGAAATACCTTTGTGAGACCCTTACGGCTTATGAAGTCAAAAGCCTTAGTCGACAGGACCTTAACCCTGTTCGCTGAGCCACCTTTGTTCGACATCGACGGAGGCAAATGATGATTCGCTCCTGGCAATATCCCAGTTGTAGCGGTGCTGATGCCGAAATCGGTGTCTAACTTCAGGTTTACGGCGAAAAGCCAGTAGGCCGCACATGCATATGAAATAGCCGAAATGATGGGGCAACTTGCAATAAAAAGCAGCAAGTAAAAATGTATGCATGCAAAATAGCCGAAATGATTGGGCAACTCGCAATAAAAAATAGCGAGTGAAAACAAAATAAACAGCCGAAATGATTGGGCACCGCGAAAAATAGCCGAAATGATTGGGCAATCGCGACTTTCGCGATATAAAAGCTGAAATGATAGAGCATCGCGGAAATAAAACAAAAAAAAAGATGATAAAACTTTGGCCCTGCAGTTAAGATCACATCGATCCCTGTATACAATCCAAGGGCGTAAATAAAGAGGGAACCCTACTCTCCCAACAGGCTCCGCTAGAAAACGAAGCCAAATCTCGACGGTTCATCCCAACTCCGAAGAAACCAGTGTCTTCGGCAAATACCTCAACTCAGGGAAACAAACAATCCTTGACGAGAGCCTCCTGATCCGCGTCGACTCGCAGAGCAACCAGTGCCTCCGTGGAAAATTCTCGACTCGTTTCAGCACCAAGGAAACAAATAATCCTTGGCGCTAGGGAAACAAATAATTCTTAGCAAACACCTCAACTCAAGGAAACAAACAATCATTGACGAGAGCCTCCTGATCCGCGTCGACTCACAGAGCAACCAGTGCCTCCGTGGGAAATTCTCGACTCGTTTCAATACCAGGGAAACAAATAATCCTTGGCGCTAGGGAAACAAATAATCCTTAGCAAATACCTCAACTCAAGGAAACAAACGATCCTTGATGAGAACCTCCTGATCCGTGTCGACTTGTAGAGCAACCAGTGCCTCCGTGGGAAATTCTCGACTCGTTTCAACACCAAGGAAACAAATAATCCTTGGCGCTAGGGAAACAAATAATCCTTAGCAAATACCTCAACTCAAGGAAACAAACGATCCTTGACGAGAGCCTCCTGATCCGCGTCGACTCGCAGAGCAACCAGTGCCTCCATGGGAAATTCTCGATTCATTTCAACACCAAGGAAACAAATAATCCTTGGCACTAGGGAAACAAATAATCCTTAGCAAATGCCTCAACTCAGGGAAACAAACAATCCTTGATGAGAGCCTCCTGATCCGCGTCGACTCGCAGAGCAACCAGTGCCTCCGTGGGAAATTCTCGACTCGTTTCAATACCAGGGAAACAAATAATCCTTGGCGCTAGGGAAACAAATAATCCTTAGCAAATACCTCAACTCAAGGAAACAAACGATCCTTGACGAGAGCCTCCTGATCCGCGTTGACTCGCAGAGCAACCAGTGCCTCCGTAGGAAATTCTCGACTCGTTTCAACACCAAGGAAACAAATAATCCTTGGCGCTACGGAAACAAATAATCCTTAGCAAAAACCTTGACTCAGGAAAACAAACAATCCTTGATGAAAGCCTCCTGATTCGCGTCGGCTCGCAGGGCAACCAGTGCCTCCGTGGGAAATTCCCAATTTGTCTCAACTTGCAAGATGAAGCCTCAGGCAGCAGGGACTAAAAAACTTGCTTCCTGAACAATGGGACCCTGCAAGTCGATTTAAAACGGTCTCTTGCATACTATCCACGGGTCTCACTCTCCGAAGTCGAGTTTCGACAAGGAGGGAAACAACCGCTTACGAGTCCTCTCGACTCGTAAGAGGGAAAAATTCTCTTACAGGATCCTTACGACCTATAAGAGAAAACACACTTAGGAATCCTCACGACTCCTAAGGAGAAAAACCCACTTACGAGATCCTCTCGATCCGTAGGGAGAAAAGTCTCTACAAGACCCTCACGGCTCATAGAGTTGAAAAATCTTAGGCAGCAGATCTGAACCTGCGGCCTAAGCCATCGCTATTTCTTGAGAAAGTCGAGATGCATACTCTATTATCTGTTGCCCATGTTCACTAAGATAGCATGGTGATAATAAAAGAAAGAAAAGGCGGAGAAATGACACAAGACATTACAGAAAATGTGTACCTTTTATTCATAAACTTGATTGAGTGCAGGATACATTGTGCTAAAGAATGAAATATATATATATATATATATACATTTTTTATTTACAAGTACAAACGATACAAGGAGAGTTACTGAGAAGGAAGCGTCTCAAGTAGCTTTATCAGTTGTTCGCACACTTCCTTCCATGCCTTTTCCCGATCGGCTACCACCGCCAGTTCGTCCTCTACCTGAGCCCGCTGCTGCATGAAGGATGCAAGCTGTTCCCCAACGACCTGCTGAGCTGCTTCACGGCCTCAGACATCACGCTCGGCGGCATCAAGCTTCCGCTTCAGTGCTAGCCCATTAGAGATACGCTCCAGGAGGCCTTCAAAGACAGCTTTCACCTCGGCAGCATTCGTCCTAACTTCAGCGCGCAGACGAGCAGTTGCGCTTGAGGACTCCTGACGTTCCTTCAACCGTAAAGCTGCTTCTTGCTCCAAATGGCGGAAATAAGAAGTTCTTTTCTCGAGCCAGGCTGTCCGTTGGGTGCTTATGGCCAAAACTTCAGGGGAAGGACGCGTCGACTCCAACCGATGTAGGCAGGCCTCGATCTCCCTGCAGTGGTTAACCCAAGATTCGACGACGCCTTCGTTGTGAAAGTTTACGAGTGCCGCCAACATTGGGTTAACCTCCACAGCGAAATCTGCGGCAGAGGGGAGAGCATCCACATTAAGCTCTTCGATATACCCGCTCAGCATGCCCAAACTCATCACGGCACCCTTTGAAGATGGACGTTTCAAGAAGGGGCCTGCCGGTGAAAGGACGCAAGACTCAAGAGGGATCGGAGCCGGAACGACAGCTGAAAAGACAAAATGCGATTAAATGATGATTCAATAGATATGGAAAAAGTCATTGATGAGATAGTTTACTATACCGGTTGAAGCAGGTGGCAAGGCCGGAAAGGCCGGTGGCTCGACCGATCTTTCTTCTCCCCCTTTGATTTGTAACACTGCAGTCAGGACAAGAGAGAGTTAGAAATAACTCTATCGCCAAAAAAGAAAGGTATCAGTCGGGGACTATACTCACTAGCACTGCCAGAGGGAGATGCAAGTTCAGATGGGAAGGAGAAGTGTGGGAGCAACACTTGATATAGATGATCAAAGAGCACTCCTGAAAAGACATAACAATGCGACTTTAGCACACAAATTATACGTCTGAAGGATAGGATTAATAAATTGCAAACCTATACCTTCCAACATCTTAGATGGTATGAGAGAGGGTTGAGAGGTGACCACCACCAAGGCAGTCGTTGAAGGCGCTCCCTCAAGCAGTAGGGCATCGGCGTTGGCTGCACCTGCGTTACGAAAAAGATGAACTTGTCAGAAAGGATTGTAAGGTAAAGAAAGACAGCAACTTGGGATTTACCTGATGAGCTGCCAGCCGAAACGGAGGCGATCCCCTCCACCATTGACATGAGGCCACCACCCGTGGCCTCATCACCCGACTCGATGGGGACCGTCGTCGTGCTCGCGCGGCCAGGAGACGGCAGAAGATCGTAAGCGGGGAGGGCAATGATTGGAGCATTGCCGGACTCTTAGGAGAGAGCGGCTGGCTCCTCCCAAGAGTCGTTCTCATCTCACCCGCCACTCCTTCGGGCTCCATGATCTCCATCGGCTCATCCGCCGTCACCACAAGGTCGCCGGCCTCAAGCGCCTCGTCCGCCACCACCCTGCGCTCAGTTATAACGATCACTTCATCTGCCGCCACTTCAGGTTCGGCATCAATGACCTTCTCGGCTGCAGATCCCTCAACCTCTGTTTCAGGCTCCGTAGCCCCAACGACGTTACCCACCGTCAGCTCGGGTTCAGCAGGTGTCGCCTCCTTTGTTTCCCTGGGTTCAACGGTCTCCGCCTCCCCCTCAGTCGGACTTGGCCTTGCAGGATAGAATACATAAAAAACGATGGCTTTATAATTCTTACAACAAGATTCTGAAAGAAATGTTACCTGAAGAGGATTTATCATTTACACTCCGAACTGCGTGCGCCACTTTCCTGCGAGCAGTAGATAGGGCGATAGGGGCCTCTTCGGAGGGAGTATCAGCACGAGGGATGGTGCTAGGGCCCGCTCCCGTAGCCAAAGCAGCCCTACGCTCCTTTGCTTCACGTCTCAATCGCTTCCTTTCCTCCCGAGCCATTGAGACGGATTCCACCAGAGCCTCTTTAATTGAGGCGTCTTCTTCCGTGAATAGGGATGCCTCTAAATTTTTCAAGGCATCCCTCGTCGTTTTGTCAAGTCGAGGCACTTGCAGCAGCCCCGACGAGACCTGGACTTCAGTAACAGGCTTGGGGAGGATCCCCGCATCAACTGGTATAGCCCCTGCAAAGAAACAAAGGAAGAAGGTTAGGTTGACCATCAGAAAAGATAACAAATTTTTCTTATAAAAGAAAAGGGGGCGGGACGTACCAACGCCCGCTAGAGCACATTTCTCCTCCTCCTCTTGGAAGGTTTTCAAAGAGGCAGCAATAGTTTCTTCGGTAGAGACACCTGTTGAAAATAGGGGAAAGTATTAGTTAAAAATAATGATAAAAAGTGCGATAAAGTGACGAAGAAAGCAGCTAATGGTTACCTGACTCCGCGAGTTTGCTTAACATCGCTTCGAGCCTTGCCGATTGCTCAGAAGCTGCAATAGCGGCCGCCAAATTGGTGTCTGCGGAGTCTACCAAGAAGCCCTTATTGCTGCCATATTCACTTATTCCTTCGGTGAGAGGGGCCTCAGGCTCTAAACTGAGGATCGCGTCGAGGGAAAGGATCGACTTCTTCTTCTTCTGCCCGCCAGCTCTAGATGCACCTGGAATTGATTTGCGCTTGGCTGGCATCTTGGGGCGGCGGGTCCCGATATCCACTTCTGCGCCGGACTCTGGCGATATTACATTAACCTTCTTCGTGGGAGCACGGGGCGCCGGTGGTGCATTCACCATAGCAGGCAGCGGCAATCCACGCGGGGGGCTCAACACGCGTGGTCGATCGACTCTGGCATCTTTTAGCGGAGGAATGACCGGAATCCTTGGCTTCAAGGGGGCCTTGCGATCACTGCCAGGAGGCGCACCCCTACGGTCAACCAGCATGCGCTTCTCCGTTAAGATAACTGGGCCCATCGCATGCGCATACCAATCCACGTACGTGTTGAGCATCTTAGGGACACAGCTGGGTTCGCTGATAAAGAAATAGGAACCCGTGTTAAACCGTGTGAAATGGTGCATTGCATTCTTTATCCCCTCTCGGCTGACCACGGGCTTTTCTAAGAAAGCTTCCATCAGGACCCCTTGGTTGTAGCTCGATTGCTGAGAAAACCGGTGCGGGTTGTACCTCATAAAGAGTGCAGTCTCACTCTGCCTGAACACCAAGTAGCCCAGCCGAATGGAGTAGAGATGGAGGATTTCCCCAGCCTTCAATATGGAAGCCCCATCTTTAAAATCATCGCGTAGCGACACTACTGACTTGGTGGTCTCTGAGCCTATTGTTATGACCTTATCCACAAAGGAAACCTTCGCTCCGACCAGATGTGGACGAAGGAGCAGCCCTCTAGACTCCCGCGGAGGTGCAACCACAATTGAAGCACCGACCAACCGCATGACTCTCGGGAGTCTGCATTTCTCAAAGAACGGAGGAATCTTATGGGCGCCGAACACCCCTTGCACGTGCATCTCCATCCAGGAGATGAAATAGTGCATCGGGAAGTTAGCGGGCTGCACCCCAGGCTCACTAGCGTCCGCCACTATGCTAAGTCCATTATAAAGGTAAGCCAGCCCGGCGATTCCTACCGATAACTGCAAACCAGCCACCATCCGATGCGCTGGGTAAAAGAAGGAGGGCCGCATGTGGCGCGGGTGCATAGGGAGCGAAAAGCTGCACAGCCACAAGCCCAGGAACCCTATAAAAAAAGTCTCCTCATCCAAGCCCGGGACGGCAATTTCTGAAAAAGGGACGACAGCGGCACTGGGGAGGTAAAAGTCTTGGTGGTCATCCTCCGATGTGGGTCGGCGATCCAAACCGAATCCAAAAGGGTCGTCGAGCCGGGCGAACTTCTCGCCCTGCTCCGATAGGAACTCCGGGCGAACGAAGCGGGCAATAAAATCTGCGATACCGACGCCCCGGTCGCCCGATTCCAGATGGAGTCCTTCATAGATCTCCAACACCTTCACCAAGCCTGGATACTGATGCTGAACGGCGTTCTCCGGAGTCAGGTCAAACACCAGCGGCTTGGTAGCAAAGACGTATTCGTCAGGAGGGAGCAACTCCTCGTAATGCTCCCCCCTCATCGGCAGACCCGATAGTTCGGCAAACTCCTCTAAAGAAATAGAGACCTCCCTATCCGTCATCAAAAAAGTGTGAGTGGGGATATTCCATTGCTCGATAAAAGTTTTAATCCACCACGTTGGAGGGGAAGGATATTCGAAGAGCGAAACGTAGATGACCGAATACAAACCGATCTTCATCAAACGATTCCTTTTAGCCGATAAGATGTATCGGGCCCACTGCAACTATCCGGCGGGCGGTCGCGGCACCAATCCAATATTGTAGGCATGTCCCCAAGGGCGTGCTTCACCCTGACAGATTCGCCTCCCTAAAACATCTATTGCCGGCGGCGGCTGCACGGGAATAGCACCAATTGCGGGTTGGAGGAGGTCATCCGAGTTCCAATTTTTAACCTCCACGGCATACTTCACCGGGGGTTCATCCGCATAGGGAATTGAAGTTATGGGCTCAGACGGCGTGGCGAAACTGAAACTGCGACGACCCTGGATGATTTCAATGTACCACTTTCCCCACAAGTGAAGATTTTTGTGATCGGGGTCATGATCCTTAATAAGAGCGAGCGCCACCCGGTCCACTGGTGCAGGGGGAAACCCTCCCTCCGAGCGAACAAATGGGAAAGACAGGTTGGCAGACATGTTTCCTGTAGAAAGACAAAAATAACAGTTAGTGTTCCAACGCTTGGCATTTTAAAATTTTACACTGCAATGCAATGCAGTGGGTAGGGGACAAAAGGGGGACCCACAAAATCTGGATGGCAATGCATCAATTAATAAGACAATCCCATCATTAAATGAGACTGTCAATTAATGAAAAAGGTCCCCAAGAGAATATCCTCATTGATGGGAAATCCCTAGAGACAAGGAGAAAATCTCCTCTTTTAGAGCAAAGCTCTGTCACAGAGTGACATTTGTCAAACTCTGGTCTCAGGGGAACAGGATTCCTCAAAAGAGCATAGCTCTGTGGTAATAATGGAAAGATCCATCAAATTTTTTTTAACACTTAAAAGAATTAAAATTTTGGAATCTTAAAAAAATCCATGAAAACTTATAAAAAAAAATTCTTCATTTTTCAGATCTAAAAGGATCTACATTTGATCCAAGAGCAAAGCTCTGTTCATGGGTTAAAACCCATGGACAAGATCTCTGTAGATCTGTATGTTTTTGAGAGCAAGGCTCTGTTGATGAAATCCTAAAGGGGTTTTCTTAGATCAAAGGTCTATAAGAGCAAGGCTCTGTTAATTAAATTTAATTTAATTTAAATTACCTAGAGTGATTCTAAGTTCTGAACTTTGAAGTTCTTGGGGAAAGAACAAGAGCAAGGCTCTGAAAGTTCTTAAGCAAGAGCAAGGCTCTGAGAATCAAAATTCTTGAAAGTTGTAAAGAATTTTCTAAGGACCAAGGGTCCTATTTGTAGGCGCCTGCGCCCCATCAACTTATCAGTTGATCCAAAGGCTGGGATCTTGCCACCTCTGCACTCACGTGCGCGCTACGTGAGCGCAACGGTGGGGGAGCATTTGTTCCCCCAATCAGAGCAAGGCTCTGTTTGAATTTCAAAAATTCAAATTTTGAAGCAACGCTTCAAATCCCGTGCGCTGCACGCAATGCGCCACGTGTCAGAAGTTGATGCGTCAGCACAGCGCCCGAGGTGGTGCGTCCAATCAGAGCAAGGCTCTTTTAAAACAAAAAAGTAAAGGAAGCAACGCTTCAGTTGCGTAAGAGCTGCGCTGCGCGACACGTGTCTGCGCAGTTGCGCAAGCACAGCAGCGCAAGCGCTGCGCTACACGACGCGTGTCTGCACAGGTGCGCAAGTACAGCTGCGCAACCACAGCTGCGCAAGCGCTGCGCTGCACGACACGTATCTGCGCAGTTGCGCAAGCACAGCTGCGCAAGCGCTGCGCTGCGCGACACGTGTCAAGCGCTGGGGCGTTTGCGCAAAACAGAATTGAGATTTTAAAGAAATCTTTTCTGTTCTTGTTAAAACAAGAAGATTTTCTTCTGTAAAACAGAAGCCCTTGGATCAAAGATCCAACGGTGGGGAAAATTCCCCAAATCACTCAGAGAAAGATCCCTTTAACAAATTTAACTAATTTATGGGCACTATTAAAAGGACCCCAGACCTCAATTAGAAAAGGAGAAACATTTTGTGAAAAATTAAACAGAGAAAACTCTGAAGAATTGGAGAGAAATCCTCAAGAACAAAGAAAAAGGAAAAAAACTTTAGAAATAGAGAAAATTCTCTTATGAAAAGATCATTGATCTGAGATCAAGATCAAGGATCTCTAATGAAAAGAAAATAAATAATAAACAGTGCCTTGCACTTCTTTTTATGAACCATTGGTTCTGAATCTAAAAGATTCTTAAGATAACAGTGCCTTGCACCTTATATGAATCACTGGTTCTTTAAAAAACAAGAAAAAACTTGTTTTCTTTGATCTGAAATTGATCCAAAAGAATAAGAACAGTGCCCAGCACTTGCCAAAACTGCACTATTGCGCAAGCCGCCAAGAAACGTCACGTGTCAGCAGTGCAACAGCGCAGCGCACTGACGCAGCGCACTGCGCTATTGCGCTTGCGCTCATCAGAACATGACACGTGTCACCTCCACGAGTGCTTGTGCTCTTCAATTGCGGAAAGCACCTGACAAGCCATGTGGGGCACTGTCAGAGTATTAAATGCAATGCATTATTAAAGGGCAGAGCCCAATCAAAGGTCTAATGGACCAAATAAAAGTGCTGCACATTATTCTAAAAAGGCAGAGCCCAATTAAAATGTCTAAACAGACTAAAAATAATGCTATGCATTATTTAAAGGGGCAGAGTCCAATTGAGAGGTCCAATGGACCAAAACAAATGCTCTGCATTATAATAAAAAAGGGCAGAGCCCAGTCAAAATAGGCATAAATAGCCTGAATTAATGCTATGCATCATTCTAAAAAGGGGAAAGCCCAAACAAAGGCCTAACAAGCCAAATGCAAACAAAATGTGAACATTTTCAACTGGACTTAGCCCAATTTTGGCCGTAAGTCCTTAAATTAAATTGACTGAGCACAACTGCTCTCTTAAATCAATTTATATCCGGTTCGAGGGTACATCTCCGAGCTCCTCTGACACTTATCGTTGTAATCCTTCTACGACGTCAGAGAGGTGACGGGTCCCGACGACCACATACGTCAATATTGGACCGAGACGTCCTTAAACTAAAATTGGACCGAGACGTCCTTAAACTAATATCGGACCGAAATGTCCTTAAACTAATGATAGACCACCACGTCCCTAAATTGGAACATGGACCACCACGTCCCTAAACTGGAATATGGACCACCACGTCTCTAAAATAGAATATGGACCACTACGTCCCTAAACTGGAACAATAGGGCCTCCAAATGCTCTTTTACCGGATCTAAACGATCGCGTTTAAGTTGATCTTAGCCCCAAACATGGCTAACATATCCTTAAACATTCAAATGGATTATAAAATTCCAAATCAATTCTGGTTCGAGGGTACATCTCTGAACTCCTCTGACACCTATCGTTGTAATCCTTCAACGACATCAGAGAGGTGATGAGTCCTGACGACCATATATTAGACGGATCACCACGTTAAGTCGATCTTAGTCTCAAACAGGACTAATGTATCCTTAACGAATGTTTAAGTTGATCTTAGCCTCAATACGGCTAATGTATCCTTAAACTAAAAACACCAAACCCAAATTTAAGTAAATACGGATTTAGACTAATCTACGTCCTACGGGCGACGGAATTACTCAGTCTCCGTATACAATCTACGGGCAACCACAAACAAAACAAACACACACAACACGAAGTGAAATTCTGGAGCAGGAGAAAGTTGTTACAGTGATGCGATAGCGTAATTAACTGCAGGGGCTTACGCCTGCAGGGAAGAGCGTCCCCACAATCAAAAACCCCTCAAGCGAGGGGGAATCTGACGAAGTCTACTACATTGGCTGCATCCGTCTAAACCTCTGATACACGATACCATAAATCAACTTGGCATCTTCGGAGAGGTAGACAGATAAAACCAAATAGCATATGCCCCGAATCTCAGGCAAGACGCCCTCGCGTCGTCGGCCGCCGTTCGGAGGGGAACAGACATGTTATCTATCATCAGCTCGGTAACCGGTACGGGAAAGTCATCCTTCGGACAGGCTTTGTTGAGGTCCCGAAATTCCACACAGATGCGCACCGTCCCATTTTTCTTCATCACTGGGAAAATGTTGGCGATCCAGTCGGAGTATTAAACTTCTTGGATGAAGCCGGAGTCGATTATCTTCTTGACTTCGGCGTTGATACTCATTTCAAGTTCGAGCCGCATTCTTCTTGGTGCTTGTTTGACTGGCTTGACGTCCGGAGATATCGCCAGTTTATGCACAGCTATTTATGGATCTAGCCCCGGCATCTCGGAGTAGTTCCATGAGAAGCAGTCTTTATACTGCATGAGCACATCTTTTAGCGTAGCCACCTGCTCTTTAGACAGCAGCTCGCTGACGAACGTTGGTCGTAGGTCTTTTTCCGTCCCCAAGTTGATTTTTTTCAGGTTGTCCGCCGTGGTGTGTATCCCATCCTACAACTCTTTTGTCGCCGGTGGGAATTCTAAGATCACCTTGTCCTCATTCTCATTTGCGAAGCACTGGGAGAGGTCGTCGATATTCTTGTGCACTCCTTCTTCCGACAGCGTTATCACGTGATAAGTACGAGATCGTTTCCAAGACCGATGTTGATCTGGTTCTACTCTCGCTATATACGTTGCTTTTGGCACATGCTTTTGTGGTGGGGCTACCCGCAAACTGTTGGATAGAGCGAATCTGCCGAGTTGATATTGGTCTTCGACCCAGTTTTTGAAGGTGAAGCAGTCTTCAAGAGGATGTCCTATCGCTCGGTGATAAGAGCAATAATCCAGGTGATGAACCTCGTTTGCTTGATCGGGGTGCCGAGACTCCGGGAGTGTCATCATCTGATGTTTCATGACAAGGTCAAAGATTCTCCTTGTCTTGTTTCAAGGGAAAGAATATGCTCGACCCATCTTTTTCATAAGAGACGGATTCTGGCTGACCTTTTCTCAATCGCGTGGCCTTTTGGATCCGTTTTGCCGTTGTCGGATGTTTTTTCCTTTCTTTACCTTGTTTTTACCTCCGCGTCGGGCCTTTTTCTTGTCTTGGGAATGCATAGCGGGCTGACGGTGGAGGGCATTGTCATCCTCCGTAGCCTGCTGAAAGAGGCGTTGCGTCCGGGCTTTTTCGTAAATGGCAATTTCGCAGCTGTGGTCATCCCGAACCCTTTGACCTGCTTCTCTTATTAGCTTATCCATCTGTTCTTCAAATGACGGACTCAGCATTTTTATGATAGGACCTCGTTTTGGTTCAGCGTCAGCGTCTTTTAAAAGAGCACCCCCTTCTTCTTCGAGGTCATTTATGACATAGCAGCCATGGAATTGCTCCCGTTTCTTAGACTGGACATATCCAAGCCTAATCGTTTCCATTTTTCCGTTGGGCAATTTTCGCTGAGTTCCGGGGACGTTCCAAATCCTGTTGTAGAACTGAGCTTGTCGAGGAGTCTGTTGGAAAGGTACGCCTTGGTATCTTAATAACCTTCTCAATCCCTCCGTGTAGTATCTGGACAAACGGATGGGTTGGAGCCTGTCGAGCGCAAAATCGGCACCATGCCAGACTTCTCTTTCGACTTTAGTCTCCGTGGATCGATAGAATAGGATCGCCTTTTCACCTCTTCGCCTGGGAGGGACGTAGAAAGTCTGCAGCTCTTGCACACTATATGTCTCAAGCGCATCAAGCTCTCTGTAGTGCTGCCGCGGAACCATGGCGATTTGCAAACTCTGATCATCTCCAGTGAGGGCCTGCATTGATGGACAGACCGAGAACACTGTGTTAACTTCGTCTTCAGAGTCATTGCCAAAGACCAAAATAGGGATAGATGGTCCCGGCCTGTTGCATTGGGGTGGCCCCGAATAGACTATCTCTTCTTCCTCCTCAGTATCGCTCCCGAAGACCGGAATAGTGGTGATAGCTTTTTGCTTATTCTCCAGTTTATGGCATCTTTCCGTATCTTCAAAGTCTGGTAGGAAATACTTTGCATCTTCGTACTTCATTTACGGAGAATGTATTTAGTTCCCCCGTCACAGTATACTCGAGACCATCTTTGAAATACTTCATACACTGATGTTGTGTAGAAGGGATGATGTTGTACTCGTGTAACCAAGGCCTGCCGAGCAAAGCGTTGTAGCAGGTCTTGGCATCAATGACATGAAATTTGATGTCAGTGACGAGCAACCCAAAGCGTAACGTCAGTATTACAGACCCGAGTGTTGGTGACGAATGCGGATCAAAACCGGAGATGGTAATTTTATCCCGAGCTAGGTGTTGCACGTTCATGAAAATTTCTTTTAGCACCCTCATATTTAGAAGGTTAACAGAGGACCCGTTGTCAACTAAGATCTTACCTATCTTAATGTCGTGGCAGTACCCGATGACATATAGGGGGCGGTTGTGCTCGCACGTTCCGAGGAGGAGATCTTCATCGCCGAATGTGATGTCAGCTGTATGAACCTCTGCCAGCTCGTCCTTCATCTTTTCTTCTGTAAGGAAAACTTGGAACTGATCCGGCTCTTGTAACGCCTTGATCGAGGAATCTCATACCTCTTTGGATAGGAGGAGAGCATCCAGTATGCTCAGTTGCGAGGGTATCTTTCTCAGGTGTGCCAGGACATTGTAATCCACTTCGTTTTTCTTGGGCGGGTCCTTGGCTGCCAGCTCTTTGACGACTCGATCATCGATGGCAATATCCTCAGGGACTTTTACCTTCCCCTTATCTTTTTTGTTCGATCCCTTGATTGTAGGTCCGAGATTCTTTTCGGGCAACGTACTATTACGCAGCTGAATGTTTTCACAGTTCTTTATCTCTCCCTCTTTTCCTGAGGTGGATTCCTTAAAGAGAGGGCCGAGGGCTACTTCTTCATCAGAATCGCTTCCGAAGGTGAGAACTTCCGATCCCCTGGTATCAACCGTGTGACAGTTGCCGGCAGTTCTTTTGTGCTCATCTGTCGTACTTCTCTGCTCCCGACGAGTTTTGTGCTTCATCCACTTGAAATGTTGTCGGTGAGAAACGTATCCCTGCCACCACTTTTTAAAGGCCATAGATTCTTCGGTAGGGTGTGCAATCCTCTGATGGTATAAGCAGTAGTTAGGATGTACATCCGCTTCGTCAAGGTGTATACCGCCAGGAGTATCTCCTTTGAAAGATGACAGCTCCATTCCCATTGACAGGGCTTTAGCGAACCGTTTCCTTGTCTTAAGCATGTTTTTGTTTGCCGCGGACGTTCTTCGATCTGGTTGGAGTGCTTTGCGACTCATCCCTACCATAACTTCTTCAACTTGATGTCGACGCCTGGCCCTTTCAAATATGGCCATTCCATGCTCTTGATCAGTTTTACTCTTCTGACGGGCTTCGTTCAGCAGCATGTCAATCATCTCGTCTGACGGTTCCAAGAATTTTGGCACCGATTCTGCCCCCCGCTACTCTATGTTATCTTCTGACGCCGAGTGAGCTTCTTCGTCATTTACTAATGAATGAGAGATCATGTGACAACTTGCCACATAATCCTCGGGTTCTTCTGACGAGTCGTTTTCGTCGTCATTGTCATTATCTCCGCTCTCAAGGATATGGTTGAGAAACTCTTGGAGTGTGACCGGGGTTCGCACCTTCTGGTTATATTCTTCCAGCGCGTCTATATGCTTTTGCGGGTCTGTGTGTTTGTCGTCAGACTGCGCGGTTTCAGAATCCCCTCAACGATCTCGGGCTCCAGCGGGCTTTCCCATCTAATCGCCGGACATGCTTGAAGATCCTTCATCATTCTTTTAGTTTTAGCCGAAAGAACAACTTCCCATGGAGCTTCCTCTATGAACGAGCATGATTCCCCCAGTGTGTCCACCTTTTTAGGAGCGTGCGGTTGTGGCAGGTTTACCCTCCAGTTTTCAAACAGTGCGAATTTGCCTTGTTGGTACTGATCCTTAACCTAGTTTTTGAAGACGAAGCAATCTTCGATTGGGTGACCCACTATTCGATGGTAAGGGCAGTAATTGGGATTGTTGACATCGCCCGGTTGCAGTGGGCGTCTCGGATCCGACAGAGTGATAAGCCTGCTGCGCACCGCCAGTTCGAACAATCTTCTCGTTTTATCCCGAGGGAATGAGTAAGGACGTCTCAGCTTTTCTCCGAGTGATCGATGTTTATCATTTTGGAGAGCAGCTGGTTTCGGATCGCTCGGCTGTTGCTGGGCGTTGGCGACGAAGGTCGCTTTCCCTTTACCCTTTTCATTTCGAAGCTCCGTTTTCAAGGAGGGCGGTCTATGGCCCATCTGGTCCATTTGGGCCAGCTTGTCGATCAAGGCTTGAAAAGTGGTCGGCTTGAAAAACATCATAAAATGGGATATAGTCGCTTGCGGGTCAAGGGTCCCTACGAACATGCCCACAGCAGAAGCTTCTTCTATGCGTTGTTAGCATTTCGACCATAGGTTCCGCCACCGAATTGCATACTGAACCCATGTCTCTCCTGGCTTCACCCTAGCATTGATCAATGCCGTGATCGGGGTGAGTTTGCTGGCGCTTGCGAAACGCTGGGTGAATAGCAACTCCATTTCTGTGAATTTTTTGATGGAGTCATTCGGAAGCTCTGAGTACTATTCAAATGCCGTCTCCGCTTAGCTGCCGACGAACTGGCGAAGTAGCAATTTGTCGTCACCTCCACTATTGCCGTAGAGAGCCCTAAACTGAGAGACATGCTGATAGGGGTTGCATGTCCCCTTATACATGTGAAATTTAGGGATCGTATATCCTGGCGGGTACTTAATTTGATCGTACCAGCTTGGATAGGGTCGCCCAGTTCTGACGACTTGGCCGGCCACTTCGCTTGCCTGATGAGCTCGTATTTGTTGAGCTATGCAGTCATCAAGCGCAGCTTTCGAGACCGTCTCCACCCTGGCTGCTGATAAGGTCAGAAGAGGGTTTGATATCTCCCCTCTGTCGTCTTCAATGATTATTGGGGGATCTTCGGCTGGAGGGTCCGGCTGGATCATCATGCCCACCATATCTTGGAATAGGAGCGCCATTTGTTTTATGTTAGCCACTTGTTCAGAGGCTTCTTTATCTTTCTTTTCGAGCATTCTTCGGAGGAACTCGGCGTTGGTTTCCTACTCCTGGCGTTGATCCGACAGTGCTTCCGGGCTTTCCTTCTGCCCAGTAAGTGCGGTCATCTTTGTTAGCATCTCCTGGAGTTTCTGTTGTTGCTCCTGAGCCTTTGTTACTGATCGTGTAAGTGGTCGATGGCCCCCAGAAGCACGGCTTTCCTCTTTCCCGGAAGCCATGTAAATGGTGTGCACTACCATTCCCCTAGACTTGGGGCGTTTAGGTTCAGTGCCCTTAAGATTTGTCGTAGGCACGGGGATCTTCTCCGGCCTTCTCCTTTTATGGGCGGTCGAAGTTGAGGGGGCTGTTGCAGACGATACTTTCCTGTGTACGACGGCGGGATGATCCTCCTCTTGCCGGACTTTCATTTTCTTCGATTGGCAGGAGTAGTCTTTGTCGATTACAGTGTCTTGGACTCTTCGCCAGACCCTGTAGATTTTGGAGGACAGCCGCTGAGGGGGCTGTTCCGGCTTTGCCTTTATGATGTTCTACGCAGGTGGAGGAGACCTTTTTAGTACGGCAATTGGAGAATTCTTGCGCACCCTCCTGAGCGGCTCAAAGTTGTTTCCAGTTAGAACAGCAGCATCAACTTCCACCGTTGGAGCTGGTGGGGTAAGTCCAGAAGGGGAACTGCCCCCAGCTTTCCTCACTCGGCGCCAGTTACGACGTCGAGCATGTCGTGTAGCCGGGATCACCTCTATCATCAAAGTAGCTTCGTCATGCCCCTACTTTGAGGAGAGGCTATTATTGGCACCAGCCTGTCAAAGACTGACATCCGCTGGGAAGGAATGGTCAACCTGTCGAAGGCCAACTTTCGAGTAAGGGAAGTAGTTTGGACGACTTCACCTGCAGCAGGAGTTGGGATAGCCTTCACCGGTGTTGTGAGCCTCTTCGTGGGTCTATTTGAGCTTAGGCTCAGCCTGTCGAAGACTGAGGCAGTAGACTTGGACGATCCATTGAGAGGGGCCGCGGTAGTTGCAAGCCGATCGAAGACCGACTTCTTTGGAGCTTCCTGTGACGGCACTGGAGCGTTGAAGCTTATCGGTGGGAGCATGGTCCCGAAGAACAATCCAATAGTGGCCTGTGTCACCTGTTCCACCGGCATTGGGAAGATGGAGGCTGCTTGGGGCCCGTAAGTTACTCCTCCAAACGGGGCAGAGCGGGAGTTGTTGTTGCAGTTGGTGCAGCTGGAAGGCATTGATCTTCTTTTCTCTGCACAGGAGCAAGACACCAAATCTTAGTACCTTGAATTCAGGGGCAACCATATTAAACCATGATTCGTTCATGAACACGACACACGAAGTGTGGAGTGGAAAGAGGAAAAGGTCCCACCAGGCGTGCCAGAATCTATTTACCGCCGAAAGACACGACCGGGACGTTAGGACGTATGGCCTGAATTTTGGGGGCAGATGCTATTTGGTTTTATCCGTCCACCTCTCCGAAGATGCCAAGTTGATTTATGGCATTGTGTATCGGAGGTTTGGACAGATGCGGCCGTTGTAGCAGACTTCGTCAGATTCCCCCTCGTTGTGAGGGGGTTTTGATTGTGGGGACGCTCTTCCCTGCAGACGCAAGCCCCTGCATTTAATTACGTTACCGTATCGCGGTAACCACTTTCTCCGGCTCCAAAAGGTCACTTCGTGTCGTGTGTGTTTGTTTTATTTTTGGTTTCCCGTGGATTGTATACGGAGACTAATTCGTGTTGTCGTCCGTAGGGCGTGGATTAGTCCAAATCCATATTTTCTTAGATTTGGGTTTGTTTGATTTAAGGATCATTAACCTTGTTTAAGATTAAGATCGACTCAAATGTTTGTTGAGGATACGTTAATCCGATATTGGACGAAGATCTACTCAACGGTGGTTCAGGATCATTTTTGATCAAACAAAAGAGTACTTGGGCTCTATCGTTTTAGTTTAAGAATGTTGCGGTCCATAGGCTAGTTTAAGGACATTACGGTCCACGTTTAGTTTAAGGACGTTTCGGTCCAAAGTTTAGTTTAAGGACGTTTCGGTCCAGATTGCTGGTTGTCGGGACCTGCCACCTCTATGAAGACGTTGAAGAATTACAACGGCTTGTATCAGAGATGTGAGGAGATGTACTCTTGAACCAATGAATGTTCATTAGGGACTTGGTAGTCATGTTTAAGACTAAGGACAATTTAGAATAAGACATATGGGCTTGGTCGATTTGGGGTTTGGCCAACCTTGGGCTCAGCCCACTTGATTACTTATTTGAGCTTGATCCCCTTTCGTATCAGCACTGCTGAGCATTAATTTGGGTTCTGACACCCCCTTTTTCTTTTTGTTTTATTTATATTCTTTTATATGGAGCGTTAAACAATTTATGGAGCCCACGTGCAGAGCACGTAGAGCGCTCGGCGCTGAGCGCCAGACTTCGAGTGCTAAGCGCTTCTTATTAAATAGCGCCCACGTGAGGAGCACGTGGAGCGCTCGGCGCTGAGCGCCAGACTTCGAGTGCTAAGCGATTCTTATTAAATAGCGCCCACGTGAGGAGCACGTGGAGCACTCGACGCTGAGCGCCAGACTTTGAGTGCTAAGCACTGAGTTTTCTGTTCTGCTCAATTCAATTCTCTGAGCATTAGATTCTCACTTGTGAAAGACTTTGTCTTATGAGCTCCAGACTTTGAGTGCTAAGCACTGAGTTTTCTGTTCTTCTCAATTCAATTCTCTGAGAATTAGATTCTCACTTGTGAAAGACTTTGTCTTATAGATCTGAGATCTGGAAAAAGAACTAAGTTCTTCTGATGTGAGAGTTAAACTCTTAGATATGGAAGAGACGCTATAATCTCTCTTATTTTTATTTACCTTGAGGCGAAATCGTTCTCGTCTTGAAGTTTGAAGTTTATAGGGGGGGTTCCTCTCTACAAGACTTGAAGTCTTGGGGCCTTTTTATAGTAGAGGCAGATTTGTTGATTCAGTTAAGGAAATCTCTCGTTGAGAGATCTCTAATTGATTTGGGGATCTTATTCACCGCCGGATCTTTGATCCTAGGCCTTCTGTTTTACAGAAGATATTTTCTTGTTCTCAACAAGATTGGGAAAATATTTTCCATACAGAGCTTATTCTGTAATTTGGTGATTTTTTAATCACCATTGGATCTTTAATGCAACGGTGCTCTGTTTTACAGAGCATAATCTTTCTTATTTAGAAAGATTCGAGGAATATTTTCTAAAAAGAATTTAATTCTGTAATTTGATGATTTATCATCTTCGTTCGATCTTTGATCCAAGGGTGGAGAACTTTTAGTTCTGGCGTCGGCGCTCTCGTGCTTTGCACGTGAGGCGCTGCCTCAGAGTTTTAACTCTGGGCGATGGCGCTCTCGTTCTTTGCACGTGAGGCGCTGCCTCAGAGTTTTTAACTCCGGGCGATGGCGCTCTCGTGCTTTGCACGTGAGGCGCTGCCTCAGTTCAAATTTTGAACAGAGCCTTACTCTCTTATTTGGGGGAAATAAACGTATCGTCCCCTCAAAGCAGTAAAAGGGCAGGCCATTGCCGACATTCTCGCGGAGCATCCAATACAAGCTGACTCCCCATTAAATTGTGAATTTTCAAACGAACACGCGTTCGACACAATCGAAGAAGAAAATGAACCCCCTCCACTTCGATGGAGCATCTTCCGTGAAGAGGCGAAAGCAAAACACCCACATAATCAAAGCCGGGGTGGGCCTTATCTTCGTGACTCCGCAAGGAGGGATATTGCATAACGCCCTCTTCTTAACGGAGACAAAGACTAATAACGAAGCTGAATATGAAGCTTTGATAGCATGTCTTGAGATCGCTATCGACATGTGAATCAAAGACCTCCTCATATATAGAGACTCCCGGCTGATCGTTAGCCAAGTAAATGGCGACTATCAGACATGCAAGCCAGAGCTATTAAAATATGGCGAAAGAGTGCAGCAACTACTGACACAAATCCCTTCCTATACCCTGGAAAGTATACCGCGTGCGGAAAACAACAAGGCGGATGCATTAGCCAAATTGGCTAAGGAATAGGTCGATGAAGACCTCGATGACGTGAGGATCATTGTGCAAAGCCGCAGGATACTCACGTCAACAGATATATATTCAGAAGACCTAATAGAGCCATCCGAAAGAAAAGAAGCGATCGAACAAGTAGCCCTTCAAATAGAGGACGAAGAAAAGGTTAAGGACTGGAGGGAAGTCTTCATAGACCACTTTAAGTCCCAACGAACGCCCGAAAATGCGTCGTCTAGATATCAGCTCATGAAATGAGCTTTGTCTTTCGCCTTCGTCAATAATACTCTATATAAGAGGTCGTTCGACTGTCTGTGGCTAAAATGCTTGGGGCCAAAGGAAGAAAAGAAAGTCATCAAAGAAATTCACGACGGACTCTGCGGTTCTCATCAAGCTGGGACAAAAATGAAGCTGAAAATAAAAAGAATGGGTTACTATTGGCCTACGATGATCCAAGATTGCCTCGAATATGCGAAACAGTGTCACTCGTGCCAAATTCACGGGGACTTCATCCATCAAAATCCAAATCTGCTATACCCAACAGTGGCTAGCTGGCCGTTCGAAATATGGGGAACCGATATAATCGGCCCTATCAAACCAGCGTCCTCTAAAAGACATCGGTTCATATTGGCAACGACTGATTACTTCTCTAAGTGGGCGGAAGCAGTGCCACTAAGAGAGGTGAAGACGGAGAATATCCTCCACTTCTTCAGAACCCATATCATCTATTGGTTCGGCACTCCGCGACGGATAATCTCGGATAATGGGCCAGCTTACAGAAGTCATAAAATAAGTCACTTCGCACAGCAGCATAAAATAGATTGGAGATACTGTTCGGTCTATAATTATCGGGCCAACGGTCTAGCTGAAGCTTTCAACAAGACCTTGATAAAGATTATAAAAAAGACGGTGTCCAGAAATAAAAAAGACTGGCATGAAAGGCTGCATGAAACTCTCTGGGCGTACCGAACAACGTTCAAGACAGCCACGAATACAGCACCATACACATTGGTGTTTGTCACAGAAGCAATGCTCCCGTTGGAAATAGAAATCCCCTCTTTACGAGTAGCGGTTCGATACGAGCTGACAGATGAAGAAAATGCTCATCTTAGGCTTGAGGAGCTCGACGCCGTCGACGAAACTCTCCTTATAGCACATCAAAATCTGTAGGCTTATAAGGCAAGGATGACACTGTTCACTGCCGAAAGACGCGACCGGGACGTTGGGACATCTCGGCCTGAATTTGGGGGCAGATGCTATTTGGTGCTATCCGTCCACCTCTCCGAAGATGTTAAGTTGATATATGACACCATGTATCGAAGGTTTAAACGGATGCGGCCGATGTAGCTGACTTTGTCAGATTCCCCCTCATTTGAGGGGGGGTTTATTATGGGGACGCTCTTCCCTGCAGGCGCAAGCCCCTGCAGTTAATTACGCTACCGTATAGCGGTAACCACTTTCTCCTTCTCCAGATGGTCACTTCGTGTCGTGGGTATTTGTTTTGTTTTTGGTTGCCCGTGGATTGTATACGGAGACTAATTTATGTCGTCGCCCGTAGGGCGTGGATTAGTCCAAATCCATATTTTCTTAGATTTGGGTTTGGGGGTTGGGTTTAAGGATACGTTAGTCTCATTTGAGACTAAGATCAACTTAAACGTATGTTAAGGATACGCTAGTCTAATTTCAGACTAAGATCAACTTAACGGGATCGTTTAGATCCAACAAAAGAGCATTTGGGCTCTATTGTTTAGTTTAGGGACATTGCGGTCGATTACCAGTTTAAGGACATGGTGGTCCAAGGTTAAGGACATCATAGTCCGTGAGTTTAAAGACGTCACAGTCAAGGTTAAGGACATCATAATCCGTGAGTTTAAAGACCTCACAGTCAAGGTTAAGGACGTCATAGTCCGTGAGTTTAAAGACCTCACAGTCAAGGTTAAGGACATTGTCAAGGTTAAGGACGTCATAGTCCGTGAGTTTAAAGACCTCACAGTCAAGGTTAAGGACTTCATAGTCCGTGGGTTTAAAGACCTCACAGTCAAGGTTAAGGACGTCATAGTCCATGAGTTTAAAGACCTCACAGTCAAGGTTAAGGACATCATAGTCCGTGAGTTTAAAGACCTCACAGTCAAGGTTAAGGACATCATAGTCCGTGGGTTTAAAGAGACCCCACAGTCCGAGGTTAAAGACGTCATAGTCTGTGAAATGTATGGTTGTCGGGACCCGTCACCTCTCTGAAGGCGTTGAAGGATTACAACGACAAATATCATAGTAGTAAAGAGATGTACCCTCGAACCTGATGTGAGTTGGTTGAAAGATCTGTAGTCCAATCTGGGACTAAGATCTGTTAAAATATTTATGAGCAGATGGGCTCAATTAATATAAGTTGAGGACTTATGGCCAATCGTGGGCTAAGTCCAAATAATGTTTGACATTTTTATTCTGGGCTGTTGAGCCTTTATTTGGGCTTGGCCCTTTTAACAATGTTGAGCATTATATCTTGGCAAAAATCTTTTTTTGTCTTGTATTAAATGCAGAGCATTCATCAGAGCTCTGGCTCATTAAAGAACAATTTGTGTTCAGTCAGCGCAACATATGGTGCGCTAGGCGCTTTGCGTCAATAAAAAAGCGCAGTGCGCTTCTGCCACGTGGCACACATGCAAGAGACACGTGCCGCGCTCTGCCAGATGATGAGCGCAAATGCCAGTTTATGAGCGCTGAGCGCTAGTCCATTAGCGCATTGCGCTGGCGTATACGTGAATGACACGTGGTGCGCTTGGCGCTAAGCGCCAGCCCATGAGCGCAGTGCGCTGTCTAAGAAGCGCAAAAGCGCAAGCTATTTACTTGGCACACACATGGCACTGAGCGCCGATCCAGAGAGCGCTAAAGCGCATTTCAAGAGCGCAAAGCGCATTTCAAAAGCGCAAGGCACAGTTGATCAATTTTATGATCTGGGAACAAATTTTTGTTCTATTTAAAAGAGACTTTGTCTCAAGATTCAAGAACAACAGTTCTTATTTTTTGAAAGGGCTTTGCCTTTATAGATCCATGATCTTTAAGAAAATTTAATAATTTTATCCCCCTTTATGATGAGATGTTCATGATCTCAGAAAGACAATTTGTCTTATAGATCTATGATCTGTGAACGAAGTAAATACTTCTTTGTTTTTTTATGATGAGATCTTTTGATCTTTTTATAAAAGACCTTGGTCTTTGTAGATCTATGATCTTTTTTAAGAAGACAATTCTTCTTTTTAAGAGATGATTTCATCTCTGTGTTCATCATCCATCATCTTTACCTTGAAGAAATGTCTTCTTGCAAGAGCTTGCTCTCTTTCTTTTGAGTTTCTCAAAGTTTATAGGGGGGTTTCTCTCTCTCAGACTTAAAGTCTAGGGGCTTTTATATAGGGCAAGCCGATTTGTTGAATCAGTTAAAGAGATCTTTCTCTAATTGATTTGGGGATATTTTCCACCATTGGATCTTTGATCCTAGGGTTTCTGTTTTACAGAAGGCAATCTTCTTGTTTTTAACAAGATTGAAAAATCTTTCCATGACAGAATTTTAATTCTGATTAATTAATGATTTATCATTATTATTAGATCTTTTGATCTAACGGTGGGGAATTTTTAATTCCAGCGCTAGCGCAACCGTACTTTGCACGTGGTGTGCTGCTCAAATCGCGGCGCACTTTACGCTAGCGCACCTGTGTTTGACACGTGGTGCACTGCTCAGAGCGCAGCACAACCTGCTCTAGCGCATCCGTATTTGACACGTGGCGCGCAGCGCGCCCAGCGCTAGCGCACACATGGTGCACTTCCTAGGGCGCAGCGCACCTGGCGCTAGCGCATCCGTGTTTGACACGTGGCGCACAGCGCACCTAGCGCTGGATCTGAAGCGTTGCTTCAATTTTTGAAATTCGAATTTCAAACAGAGCTTTTCTCTGATTTGGGGGAAACAAATGTCCCCCCCCCCCCCCGTTGCGCTCACGTGACCCACACGTGAGTGCAGCGGTGGCAGCATCTGCGCCCTTGGATCAACTCAGGAGTTGAAGAGGCGTTTCAATGCCTATAAATAGGACATTTGGTCGCTTAGATGATTTTCATCTTCTTCTTTGAGAACTTTTATTCAGAGCATTGCTCTTCAGTTTAAGAACTTTTCAAGAGTAAAAACTCTGTCAAAACTTAGGTAAACTTTAAAACTTTTAATAATCTAGGGTTTTACCTATTAACAGAGCCTTGCTCTTCATAGATCTTTGATCTAAAGAAAACCCTTTTAAGGTTTCATTAATAGAGTTTTGCTCTCATCAGATCATGAACCCATAGATCTAAGGAGATCTTTTCTTGGGCTTCTTAGCCCATGAACAGAGCTCTGCTCTTTTGATAACATGTAGATTTTTTTTTAATCTCTTATGAAGAACTCTTAAGAGTTTGTTCATAGATTTCAGAATTTTTAATTCATTAAAACTCTTATTTTAAATCTTCTGATGGTTATTCTATCATTTCTTCAGAGCGAGGCTCTTAGAATTCCCGGAGAATTTTTAATTACCCTCATAATTGACTTTGACAGGTGTCATTCCTGTCTGCAGAGCATTGCTCTCGAGGAGTTTAACTCCTCTGTCCTAAGGGACCTTTCTATTAAATGCGAAATCCATTTTAGGATCCCTTTCTTAATTGCACAGAATTAAATTCATTGGGTAATTTATTTAGCACTTATTTCCTCCTTGGGGATATCAAGAGTTGTTTAAATCTCATGTCTATTTCAATAAGCTTTTTCTTAATCAGTCTGTCTACTAACTCTCACTGATTTTCTTTTTCAGACGTTATGGCTGCTCATTTATATGATCTCGATGAGATTATCTCTTATGGAGACATCCGCTCACTCGGCCGTTCCCAAAACCAAGAATTCACAAACGCCCAATGCGCTGAAATTATGGGTCGCTTCGGTGCGTATAATGGTCGACTGCTTCCTCGTCGTTCCTCTCTCTTGAAGCTTATTGTGGGAGCGATCTGGGGAGAACTTCCTCTGTTCTGTGCCGGCATGCCGCTTAAGGCATTGGATGATACTGAAGACAAGGTGCACTCGGTGTATCTGATGAGCCTAATCTAAAAAATAAGGCGAGACAATCTTGTTGATCTTCTGCATCAGGCTTTTCAACAGGAGGCAATACTTGCTTCCTATCGAAAGGTGGAGGATATCATTGAGGACCCCGACGCTTATGATCGCGAGAGGAAGCATACTAGGATGATTCGAAAGGCCTAGAACATTTTAGATGGCCTTACTTTTGAATTTCTTAATCCATGCCCCGGATTTGAGGTTTTACCATTGTAAACATCTCGATGCCTCTTTTGTTTATTGTCTTCATGGATATAAGAATTTTCCGAAGTATGAATGACAAATCTTTCGCTTCCTTTCCTTTATTTTCTGCTTTGTTGTTGGCATATTACTTTAGTAAACGTAGCCTGTAGATGATAGAGAGTATTCTGTTTTGAATTCTTCGATAGGTAGTGATGGCTTAGGAAGCAGGTTCAGATTTGATGCCTAAGGCTTTTCAACTTTACGAGCCGTGAGGGTCTCATAAAGGCTTTTCTCCCTACGAGTCGAGAGGATCTCGTAGGTGTATTTTCTCCTTAGGAATCGTGAGGATTCCCAAGTGTGATTTCTCTTAAGAGTCGTAAGGATCTCACAAGAGAACTTTCCCTCTTACAAGTCGAGAGGATTCGTAAGTGGTTGTTTCCTTCCTTGTCGAGATTCGACTTTGGAGAGTGTGGTCCGTGAGTAGTATGCAAGAGTCCATTTTGGACTGACTTGCAGGGCCCCAGTGCTTAGGAAACAGGCTTTTTTAATCCCCACTGCCTAAGGCTTTTCCCTACGAGTCGAGACAAATCGAGAAATTCTTGCAAGGATGTCCTAACGTTACAGTTAACCTTTGCTCTTTACGACAGAAGTCCGTTAGGGTTTGTGGTACTAGGGTCTTGCCCGTCGTACCGTCGCGTTGGCTGATGTATTCCTTGATAGGCAATCTTGTTGTTCGAGTAGCCTTGCGACTGTCGTGTCTCTGATCCTTTCGGGGAATGGATAAGACGTCTTCAAGTAATCCTCCTAGGCAGTTTGACCGTCGGAAGAGCAAGCGTTAGGAATTTTTCCATGCCGCTTTTTTACTTGAGGTTAGGCTCATTTTGGAGAGCCCCGATGAGTCATAACCACTCCACGCTGGTGTGGGATGATCTCCGATAGTCTTTCAGGTTTTATTTGAGTTGCCGTCAAGACCCTGAAGCTAGGAATTTGGCCTTTGCTTCGTTTGCTGGTATTGCGTCTGCTTTAATGAGACGAATGTCACGGTTGTCTCTAGATTGTTGGTGAACCGTCGAGGCTTGGAACTAGTGATTTTGCCGTGGCTCCGTTGTTTGATTGTCGCGTCTGAATCCTGCTGGGGAAGAACGCTGGGGTGACATCGCGTCTGCTGTAACGAGACGAATGCCGAGGTGGTGACCACTCCGCGGTGGTATGGGATGATCTCCGATAGTCTTTCAGGTTTTATATGAGTTGTCGTCAAGACCCTGAAGCTAGGAATATTGCCTTTGCTTCGTTGTTTTGGCGCGTCCGAATCCTGTTGGAGGAAGAACACTGTGGTGACATCGCGTCTGCTGTATCGAGACGAACGTCGAGGTGGTGACCACTCCGTGCTAGTGTGGGATGATCTCCGATAATCTTTTAGGTTTTATATGAGTTACCGTCAAGACCCTGAAGCTAGGAATTTGACCTTCGCTTCATTTGCTTTGGCGCTGCATCTGCTGTATCGAGACGAACGTCGAGGTGGTGACCATTCCGCGCTGGTGTGGGATGATCTCCGATAGTCTTTCTGGTTTTATACGAGTTACCGTCAAGACCCTGAAGCTAGGAATTTTGCCTTTGCTTCGTTTTCTTTGGCGTTGCATCTGCTGTATCGAGACGAACGTCGAGGTAGTGACCACTCCGCGCTGGTGTGGGATGATCTCCGATAGTTTTTCAGGTTTTATATGAGTTGCCGTCAAGACCCTGAAGCTAGGAATATTGCCTTTAATTCGTTGTTTTGGCGCGTCCGAATCCTGTTGGAGGAAGAACGCTGGGGTGACATCGCGTCTGCTGTATCGAGACGAACGTCGAGGTGGTGACCACTCCGCGCTGGTGTGGGATGATTTCCGATAGTCTTTCAGGTTTTATATGAGTTACCGTCAAGACCCTGAAGCTAGGAATTTGGCATTCGCTTCGTTTGCTTTGGCGTTGCATCTGCTGTATCGAGACGAACGTCGAGGTGGTGACAACTCCGCGCTGCTGTGGGATGATCTCCGATAGTCTTTCAGGTTTTATACGAGTTACCGTCGAGACTCTGAAGCTAGGAATTTTGCCTTTGCTTCGTTTGCTTTGGTGTTGCATCTGTTGTATCGAGACGAACGTCGAGGTGGTGACCACTCCGCGCTGGTCTGAGATGATCTCCGATAGTCTTTCAGGTTTTATATGAGTTACCGTCAAGATCCTGAAGCTAGGAATTTTGCCTTTGCTTCGTTTGCTTTGGCGTTGCATCTGCTGTATCGAGACGAACGTCGAGGTGGTGACCACTCCGCGCTGGTGTGGGATGATCTCCGATAGTCTTTTAGGTTTTATATGAGTTACCGTCAAGACCCTGAAGCTAGGAATTTGGCCTTCGCTTCGTTTTGTTTTAACCGTGAGGTCTTTTATTGACGTTGCGTCTGCATCCTGCTGGACTGCGAAGGAACGTCGTTGTTGACATTGCGTATGGTGTAACGAGACAAATACTGAGGTGGAACCGGGATTTTTGTCGTCACTCCGCTTTGCTGACGTTGCGTCTTTCGTTAACGTTGCATCTGCATCCTGCTGGACTGCGAAGGAACGCAGTTGTTGACATTGCGTCTGCTGTAACGAGACGAATGCTGAGGTGGAGCTGGGATTTTGCCGTCACTCCGCTTTACCGACGTTGTGTCTTCTGTAACGAGACGAATGTTGAGACGGCCTCTAGGTTGTCTGTGAACCATCGAGACTTGGAACTATGGACTCTGCCGTGGCTCCAAGATTGATTGTCGTTGTGTCGCTTCCGTGCCCTGCTGGCATAAGAAGGAACACCGTCGCTGATCTTCTGGGATGCAGATGTTACTGTTGAGATCTGACTTTCCCTTTTGACAGGATCTGGTGGGGGACATATGGTTCCTTTTTCGTTTATGCCCATGGATTGTATATAGGGGTTAGTATGGACTCACCAGTAGGGCAAAAGTTTTATTCTTTCATTTTTTTTATTTCCGCGATGCTCTATCATTTCAGCTTTTATATCGCGAAGTTCGCGATTGCCCAATCATTTCGGCTATTTTTCGCGGTGCCCAATCATTTCGGCTATTTTTGTATTTACTCGCTGCTTTTTATTGCGAGTTGCCCAATCATTTCGGCTATTTTTGTATGCATATATTTTTACTTGCTGATTTTGTTGCAAGATACCCTATCATTTCGGCTATTTCATATGCATTTTTGGCTTGCTGATTTTTTTATCGCGAATGTGGAACTTGGAATCTGGTGCCAGTCTTAGCATCAGCATCGCTGCGACTGGAATATTGCCAGAAGCGAATCATCATTTGCCGTGAAAGGACTTGGGATTTGATACCGATTTAGGCATCGGCATCGCTACAACTGGGATATTGCCAGGAGTGAATCATCATTTGCCTCTGTCGATGTCGAACAAAGGTGGCTTAGCAAACAGGGTTAGGATCCTGTTGCTTAAGGCTTTTTGACTTTACGAGCCGTAAAGGTCTCATAAAGGTCTTTCTCCCTACGAGTCGTGAGGAACTCGTAGGTGTGTTTTCTCCTTAAGAATTGTGAGGATTCTTAATTGTATGGTCTCTCATAAGTCGTAAGGATCTGACAAGAGTATTTTCTCCTTATAAGTCGAGAGGACTTACAAGGGATGTTCACTGTGTAGACATATCCCTAGTCGCTGGTAGGACTTTGTTAGGGAAATGTTTATTCGCGCCCGTGGATTGTATACAAGGGTCAGCATTGAGCCGCTTGTAGGGCAGCATTGGAGGTTGGGATGACTGCTTAAGAACGAGTTCAGATCCCTGTAATTTAAGACTTTTGAATCTCATGAGCCGTGAGGGTCTCATAAGAGGGTTCTTCTTACGAGTCGTGAGGATCTCGCAAGTGTAATTTCTCCTTAGGAATCGTGGGGATTCCTAAGTGTGTTGCTTCCTTGTGAGTCGTAAGGATCTCACGCAGGTGGTTCCTCCTCACAAGGTCGAGAGGACCTTGCAAGTGTCTTTTAACGAGCTTGCGCCCTTTCGGGTTTTCACAAAACTCGCCGGTAGCCCTGCTGTTTTTACTCACGGAGCCCTTTCGGGTTTTCATCCGTGCCCATTTTGCTTATGGACATACCGTTTTCTTTTTTTCTTTTTTTCTTTTATTATTTTTTATTATTTTTTGTGTCAGCCTTGGGATGCTGCGGTCCGTAGTAGTTTATCGACGTATCGGTCAATAGCCAATTTTAGGACATAGTGGTCCATCGTTAGTTTAAGGACGTTTCGGTCCGTCGTTAGTTTAGAGACATTTCGGTCAGTCACTGGTTTTAGGACATAGCGGTCCTTCGCTGCCATATTTGAGACGAATTTCTAGTTTACGGACTTTTCGGTCCATCGTTGCCATATTTGAGGCGAGTTTCTAGTTTACGGACTTTTCGGTCCATGGGGATTTCTCTATGAATGAGCACGATGCCCCCGGTATGTCCACCTTTTTAGGGGCGTGAGGTTGTGACGGGTTCACTTTCCAGTTTTCGGACAACGCGAACTTGCCCTGTTGATATTGGTCTTCAACCCGATTTTTGAAGACGAAGCAATCTTCGATTGGATAGCTTACTGCTTGATGGTAAGGGCAGTAATTAGGATTGTTGACATCACCTGGCTGCAACGGACGTTTTGGATCCGGCAGATTGATGAGTTTGTTGCGCACTGCCAGCTCGAACAGTCTCCTCGTTTTATCCTGGGGAAACGAGTAAGGACGTTCCAGTCTTTCCTCGAGGGATGGACGTGGACGCACGCTGTTTTGGCGAACAACCAGCTTTAAGTTACTCGGTTGTTGTTGAGTATTGGCGACGAAAGTCGCTTTCCCTTTTCCCTTTTCATTCCAAAGCTCCGTCTTTGAAGAGGAAGGCCTATGGCCCATCTGGTCCATTTGGGCTAACTTGTCAATCAAGGCCTGGAAGGTGGTCGGTTTGAAAAACATCATAAAATTGCGAAATGGTCTCCTGCGGATCAAGAGTACCTACGAACATGCCTACCGCAGGCGCTTCTTCAATGCGATGCTCGCACTTCGACAATAGATTCCGCCATCGTATTGCATACTGAACCCATGTCTCTCCAGGCTTCACCCTGGCATTGATCAATGCCGTGATTGGGGTACGTTCGCTAGCGCTCATGAAACGCTGGGTGAATAGTAGTTCCATCTCTGCAAACATTTTGACAGAGTCGTTGGGAAGCTCGGAATACCACTCGAATGCCGTGTCTGACAAGCTGCCAACAAACTGGCGGAGTAGTAGTTTATCATCACCTCCAGTGTTGCCGCACAAGGCTCTGAATTGAGCGACATGCTGATGCGGATTTCCCGTCCACTCATATACGTGGAATTTGGGGATCGTGTATCCCGGCGGGTACTTTATTTGGTCGTACCAACCCGGATAGGGTCGTCCAGTCTTAACAATTTGCCCAACCGCTTCATTCGCCTGATGGACTCATATTTGCTAAGCGATGTAATCATCCAGGGCAGCTTTTGAGATGGTCTCCTCTTTGGCTGCTGAACAAACTGGAAGAGGGTTTGACGTCTCTCCTCTATCATCTTCAATTATTACCGGAGGATCTTCGGCTGGAAAGTCCGGCTGATTCATCAGGCCCACCATGTCTTGAAATAAAAGCGCCATTCGTTTTATGTTGGCAGCTTGTTCCGCTGCCTCTTTGTACTTTTTCTCGAGGATTCTGCGGAGGAACTCAACATTAGTTTCTTGTTCTTGACATTGCTCCGACGACGTCTTCGGGCTTTATTTTGGCCCTGTGAGTACAGCCATCTGTGTCAACATTTCCTGGAGTTTTTGTTGTTGTTTCTCCTGAGCCTTTGTCAGTGATCGGGTGAGTGGTCGGTGACCCGTAGAAGCAAGGCTTTCCTCTTTTCCGAAAGCCATATAAACCGTGTGCACCACCATGCCCCTAGACTTGGGGTGTTTAGGCTTAGTGTTTGTGCGTTTCATCACAAGCGCAAGGATCTTCTCCGGACTTTTCCTATTGTGGATAGTCGAAGTTGAGGAGGCCGTTGCAGTGGGCATCCAAGTAGCTGACACCTTCTGTGGCTCAACAGGGTGGTCCTCTTCTTGCCGAAATTTTATCTTTTTCTGTCGGCGGGAGTAGTCTTGATCAACCACAGAGTCTTGGACCTGACGCCAGACCTAGTAAATTTTAGAGGACAACCGTTGAGGGGATGCTCCGGCTTCATTTCTGTAACCTTCTCCATAGGTGGAGGAGATTTTTTCAGTACGGCGGTGGGTGAATTCCTGCGCACCCTATTGAGCAGCTCGAAGTTGTTCCCAGTTGGAACAACAGCATTGATTTCCACCGTTGGAGCTGGCGGGATTAACCCAGACGGAAAGCTGCCCCCGGCCTTCCTTACTCGACGCCAGTGACGACGGTGAGCGTGTCGTGCGGATGGTGCTGGTTCATCTATAGGGGTAGCTTTGTCATGCCCCCTGTCTTTGCGGAGGGTTGTCGCCGGCGTCAGTCTCTTGAAGACCGATGTTCATTGAGAAGCCGTATCCCATCTGTCAAAGACAGACTTTTGGGCAGGAGTGGGAGCCGAAGTGGTCAGCCTTTTAAAGACTGATCCTTTGATGGGAGAAGCTTCCTTAACGACCTCAGGGGCAGGAATAGCTATCCGTTTCGGGATGGCCGCTTTAGGTATCGTGGGCTTCTTGACGGGCCCATTAGAGTTCAGGCTCAGCCTATCGAAGACTGATGCTGCTGGCTTGACATTGGACGACCCGTTGAGAGGGGCCGTGGTGGTAGTGAGCCGATCAAAGACCGACTTCTTTTGCGCTTCTTACGGCAGTGGGATGTTAATGCTCACTGGTGGGAGCATGGTCCCGAAGAACAAACCGGTGGTAGCCTGCGTCACCTACTCTATCGGCATTGTGAACAGAGAGGCCGCGTGAGGTCTGTAAGCTATGCCTCCAGATGAGGCGGAACGTGAGTCGCAGTTGCAGCTGGAACATTTCATGCAAGTAGACGCCATTGATCTTTGGTCCCACTGGGCATGCCAGAATATGTTCACCGCCGAAAGACGCAACCGGAACGTTGGGACGTCTCAGCCTGAATTTGGGGGCAGATACTATTTGGTTCTATCCGTCCACATCTCCGAAGATGCCAAGTTGATTAATGGCAACGTATATCGAAGGTTTAAACGGATGCGGCCGATGTAGCAGACTTCGTCAGATTCCCCCTCATTTGAGGGGGGTTTTATTGTGAGGACGCTCTTCCCTGCAGGCGCAAGCCCCTACAGTTAATTACGCTACCGCATAGCGGTAACCACTTTCTCCTTCTCCAGATGGTCACTTCGTGTCGTGGGTGTTTGTTTTGTTTTTGGTTGCCCGTGGATTGCATACGGAGACTAATTTATGTCGTCGCCCGTAGGGCGTGGATTAGTCCAAATCCGTATTTTCTTAGATTTGGGTTGGGTTTAAGGATACGTTAATCTCATTTGAGACTAAGATCAACTTAAACGTATGTTAAACATACGTTGGTCTAATTTCAGACTAAGATCAACTTAACGGGATCGTTTAGATCCAACAAAAGAGCATTTGGGCTCTATTGTTTAGTTTAGGGACATTGCGGTCGAATACCAGTTTAAGGACATGGTGGTCCATAGTTAAGGACATCATAGTCCGTGAGTTTAAAGACATCACAGTCAAGGTTAAGGACATCATAGTCCGTGAGTTTAAAGACCTCACAGTCATGGTTAAGGACATCATAGTCCGTGAGTTTAAAGACCTCACAGTCAAGGTTAAGGACGTCATATTCCGTGAGTTTAAAGACCTCACAGTCAAGGTTAAGGACGTCATGGTCCGTGAGTTTAAAGACCTCACAGTCAAGGTTAAGGACGTCATAGTCCGTGAGTTTAAAGACCTCACAGTCAAGGTTAAGGACATCATAGTCCGTGGGTTTAAAAGGACCCCACAATCCGAGGTTAAAAACGTCATAGTCTGTGAAATATATGGTTGTCGGGACCCGTCGCTTCTATGAAGACGTTGAAGGATTACAACGACAAATATCAGAGGAGTAAAGAGATGTACCCTCGAAACTGATGTGAGTTAGTTGAAAGATCTGTAGTCCAATTTGGAACTAAGTTCTGTTAAAATATTTATGAGCAGATGGGCTTAATTAATATAAGTTGAGGACTTATGGCCAATCTTGGGCTAAGTCCAATAAATGTTTAACATTTTTATTCTGGGTTGTTGAGCCTTTATTTGGGCTTGGCCCTTTTAACAATGCTGAGCATTATATCTTGGCAAAAATCTTTTTTTGTCTTGTATTGAATGCAGAGCATTCATCGGAACTCTGGCTCATTAAAGAACAATTTGTGTTCAGTCAACGCAATATATGGTGCGCTAGGCGCTTTGCGCCAATCAAAAAGCGCAGTGCGCTTCTGCCACGTGGCGCACATGCAAGAGACACGTGTCGCGCTCTGCCAGATGATGAGCGCAGATGCCAGTTTGTGAGCGCTGAGCGCTAGTCCATGAGCGCATTGCGCTGGCGTATACGTGAATGACACGTGGTGCGCTTGGCGCTGAGCGCCAGCCCATGAGCGCAGTGCGCTGTCTAAGAAGCGCAAAAACGCAAGCTATTTAATTGGCGCGCACATGGCACATTTGGTGCTGAGCGTCGATCCAGAGAGCGCTAAAGCGCATTTCAAGAGCGCAAGGCGCATTTCAAGAGCGCAAGGCGCAGTTGATCAATTTTATGATCTGGGAACAAATTTTTGTTCTCTTTAAAAGAGACTTTGTCTCAAGATTCAAGAACAACAGTTCTTATTTTTTGAAAGGTCTTTGCCTTTATAGATCCATGATCTTTAAGAAAATTTAATAATTTTCTCCCCCTTTATGATGAGATGTTCATGATCTCAGAAAGACAATTTGTCTTATAGATCTATGATCTGTGAACGAAGTAAATACTTCTTTGTTTTTTATGATGAGATTTTTTGATCTTTTTATAAAAGATCTTGGTCTTTGTAGATCTATGATCTTTTTTAAGAAGATAATTCTTCTTTTTAAGAGATGATTTCATCTCTGTGTTCATCATTCATCATCTTTACCTTGAAGAAATATCTTCTTGCAAGAGCTTGCTCTCTTTCTTTTGAGTTTCTCAAAGTTTATAGGGGGGTTTCTCTCTCTCGGACTTGAAGTCTAGGGGCCTTTATATAGGGCGAGCTGATTTGTTGAATCAGTTAAAGAGATCTTTCTCTGATTGATTTGGGGATATTTTCCACCATTGGATCTTTGATCCTAGGGTTTCTGTTTTATAGAAGGCAATCTTCTTGTTTTTAACAAGATTGAAAAATCTTTCCATGACAGAATTTTAATTCTGATTAATTAATGATTTATCATTATTATTAGATCTTTTGATCTAACGGTGGGGAATTTTTAATTCCAGCGCTAGCGCACCCGTACTTTGCACGTGGTGCGCTGCGCAGAGCGCAGCGCACTTTGCGCTAGCGCACCTGTGTTTGGCACGTGGTGAGATGCTCAGAGCTCGGCGCGGCCTGCGCTAGCGCACCCGTGTTTGACACGTGGCGCGCAGCGCGCCCAGCGCTAGCGCACACATGGTGCACTGCCTATGGCGCAACGCACCTGACGCTAGCGCATCCGTGTTTGACACGTGGCACGCAGCGCACCTAGCGCTGGATCTGAAGCGTTGCTTCAATTTTTGAAATTCGAATTTCAAACAGAGCTTTGCTCTGATTGGGGGAAACAGACACGATCATATGAAAAACTGACCAGGCCGAGAACATTCCGCCAAGGCAAACTCGTGCTAGTCGTCAAAAGACCAATGATCCCCAATCGTATAAAACGTGGAAATTTCGAGCCCAACTATGAAGGCACGTACATCATAGACAAAATCTACCAAGGTGGAGCCTACCTGCTCATGAATATGCATGGCGAAAGACCCTTCCGGCCAATAAACGGTCGATTTCTAAAAAAATACTATGCTTGACGAGTCATGACTTAGGTCATTGATAGATGATGACGCTTGTGTCTACTCGCTATCTTCCTGAGTCAGAACCCTAAGAGTAGTATCCAAAAAAGCTCAGTTGCCCCGAAATACGGGAATAATGGACCGAAACATCCCTAAACTAACAATGGATCGAAACGCCCCTAAACTAACAATGTACCAAAACGTCCCTAAACTAATGCGTTCCCCCAAAACACGAGAATAATGGACCGAAACGTCCTTAAACTAACAATAGACCGAAACGATCTTAAACTAACAATGGACCGAAATGTCCCTAAACTAATATTCGTCCCCAAAACGGGAATGTTGGACCGGAACGTCCGTAAACTAGCATTTCGCCCCAAAATATGGAGATAAAGGACCGTCATATCCTTAAACTCACAGGTTTAGCCCTACGGTAAATCCCCATATCGATTACCGTATACAATCCACGGGCATAAACGATTCATAGCTCTCCCGGGTCCCACGTGATGTAGTCCTTTGAAGAAAACCTGGGCCTACAGCTAATGGTGCGTTACCTTGCGATCCGCCTATAAAAAAAAAGGTATGTCCACAAGCGAAATGAGCACGAATGAAAACCCAAAGAGTGCCACGAGTAAAAACAGTAGGACTGCCAGCGAGCTAGCGAAAACCCGAAAATGCGCGAACTCGTCAAAAAAGGGGTATGTCCACAAGAGAAATAGGCACAGATGAAAACCCGAGAGGGCGCCTTGAGTAAAAACAACAGGACTGCCAGCAAGCCAGTGAAAACCCGAAAGGGCGTAAAAAAAACCTGCGTGAGATCCTTACAACTCACAAAGGAACAACACACTTAGGAGTCCTTACGATTCCTAAGGAGAAATTATACGTGCGAGATCCTCACAACTCGTAAGGAGAATTTCCCCCTATGAGATCCTCACGGCTCATAGGATTCAAAAGTCTTAAGTTACAGGGATCTAAAGCTGTTCTTAAGCCATAAAAAACACCTACAAAACCTTTTTGCCCTACAGACGGTCTAATATTGACCCTTGTATACAATCCACGGGCATAAATAAATATTCGCCCACTAACTTCCACCAATGACGAGAAATGTCCCCATATGATGAGCCACACTTGTAAGTCCTCTCGACTTACAAAGAGAAAATACTCTTGTAAGATCCTTACGACTTACAACAGAAAACGCACTTAGGAATGCTCACGACTCCTAAGGAGAAAATACACCTATGAGATCCTCACGACTCGTAGGGAGAAACACCTTTATGAGACCCTTACGGCTCATAAAGCTACAAAGCCTTAGTCGACAGGATCCTAACCCTGTTTGCTAAGCCACCTTTGTCCAAACCAACAAAGGTAAATAATGATTCTCTCCTGGCAATATCCCAGTTGTAGCGATATTGATGCCTAAATAGGTATCAAATTTTAAGTTCTCTCATGGCAAATGATGATTTGCTCCTAGTAATATTCCAGTGGTAGCGATGCTGATGCTAAGATTAGTATTAGATTTCAAATCAAAAAAAACTGAAATGATGGGACAACTCGCAATAAAAAACAGCGAGTAAAAACAAAAACAACCGAAATGATTGGGCACCGCGATAAATAGCCAAAATTATTGCGCAATCGCGACTTTCGTGACATAAAACCTGAAAGGATAGAGTATTGCGGAAAGAAATAAAAAAATGAAAATGAAACTTTTCTTCCCTGCAAGTATGTCCATATTAACTCTTGTATACAATCTATAGGCACAAATGAAATAAAGGGAACCATATTTTCCCACCACGCTTCGTCAAAAAGAAAACCAAGTATTGACGGTACATATACAACCTAGATACTATCTCGGCGTTCCTTCTCATTCTAGCAGGATGCAGACGCAACGTCATCAAAAAAGACCCAAGGGTCAAATATAAGTAGAGTAATGGCGAAATCCCAGCTCCGGCTCGGCATTCCCTCTCATTCCAGCAGGATGCAAACACAACGTCATCATCAAAAAAGAAAGACCCAAGGGTCAAAGCAAAAATGGAGTAATGGAAAAATCCTACCTCCAAGTCATGATGATTCATATACAACCTAGAGACTATCCCAGTGTCCTCTTCATTTCAGCAGGATGCGGACGCAACCATCGAATGAAATTGGAGCAATGGCATATTCCTAACTCCAGACTTCAATTAAAATATATACAGCATAAAGGTCTTACAGATGTCTACCCTACTTCAGCAAAGAATTGGCGCGACATCGTCAGAGCAAAAAACGAAGTGACGGCATATTCCTAGGTTCAGGTCTCGACAACAATACATACAAAGCCTAAAAACGATTGGAGATCATCCCACCCCAGAAGAGTGCGGTTATGACTCATCGGGACCCCAAATTGAGCCTAACCTCAACTAAAAAGCGTCATGGAAAATACCTAACGCTTGTTCTTCCAACAGTAATATGACCTAAGGAGATTACTTGAAGACTTCTTGTCCAGCCTTAGAAGGGATCAGAGACACGACAGTCGCGGGGCTACTCGAACAGTGGCTTAAAGACTGTGAGAAATATATCAGCCAACGCGACGGTACCACGGACTAAAACCCTAGTACCACAAACCTAACGGACCCCTATCATAAAAGAACGGGGTTTATCTACATACAACGTTAGGATGAGTTTTCCTGTAAACCCAAGGGAGGTAAACTAAAAACACTCCGAAATGAGTACATAAACTAGAAACTCCGAAATGAGTGAATAAACTATGAACTCCGAAATGAGTACATAAACTAGAGACTCCGAAATGAGTGAATAAACTACAAACTCCGAAATGAGTAAATAAACTAGAGACTCCGAAACGAGTGAATAAACTACAAATTCCAAAACGAGTAAATAAACTAATTAGAGCCGAATCAAGACATCAAAAAGATAGAGAGGTACATGCATGAAATAAAATACGTCTTTTATTTATAAATCAAAATGAATACAAGATAAAAAAAGGGAAAAATACAGCGACAAAAAATTAAGACGGTGGATGGTTCAACAAGCAAGCTGGATCATCATTTTTCCGCCGGACCTCCACCTCAAGCTCTAGCAGCGCCGTAAGCTGAGCCCCTGCCTGTGCCTATTGTTGTTGATATAAAGAAAACCGATGTTCAAGCTCTTTCTCAGCAGTCTTATTAGTCTCAACCATTTCGCGCGTAAAAGTGACAGCTTTATCGAGAGCCGCCACCTCCGTAATTGCTTTTTAAAGAACTCGCCAAATTTCATAGGCCCGGGTAGTCTTGGTTGTAAGCCGGGCTTGAAGTTTCCCCAAAGCCTTCGAGGACAGCTCCCTCTCTGAAAACTTTCGCTTGAGCCTTTTCTCACAAGATCGGAGGTTGACCGCACACCGATCAATCCATTCATGAAAGTTGGCCTTTATAGATAAGATATCAGAAGGAAGGCGTACGCATTCGACTCCATGTAGAGAAGCCTCCACTCGACGGCAATACCCAACCCAAGTACGCACCAACATCTCATCATGATAGGTGGTAAGGATAGACAAATAAACATTAGCTTCGACAACAAATTCCTCTGCTATGACGGAAGTGCCGGCGCGAAGATCTTCGATAAGAGTGGCCAGTGAATGCATACTCTGTTTCGCCATCCTTTCAGATATACATCTTGCATAAGGGCCCAGCGGCATGTAAATATGGGACTCAAGTGGAGTCAGGGTTAGCAAAACTGTGAAGATACATGTATAGTTAGTCGCTTTTCCGAACGAGGAATAAGTAAAAGAATATCATGTCTAAAGTGTCACTTACCCATGGTCACAGAAAGCAAATCTGACAAATCCCCAGGCCCATCAAGAACCTCAATTTCGTCATCAACCTGTAGGACTGTGGTTCAAAATAAAGGGCACGTCCGTACCGTTATGGAAATATAATACGGAAGGCATGAGAATACTAACCATGGCCGGAAGAAAGGACGATGTGCTGGGGGGTATCGAGTGTGGGCCGCCATGTGATTGGTAGAGTTTTTGCGTGCTAAGTTTATTACCGCAATCAAGACGGTTTCGCTTGTAGCTAGCCGGTTGAGTACGGGTCGTCCGCAGGGAGATGGGAATCTTTTTCTATGTGCTTTAACGAGTTAAGTACAAATGTCCAGGTTTGTTTTGAGATTAACTATGTGCTAAAATGATATATAAAGAGAGCTTGTTAGGATTAGAATTAGGTTAGTTTGGGTTAGGAGTCGCTCACTTCTTTCGTTGCCACTCTTAATATCGGTGTTACGGTAATCGGCAACAACGGGGATTAGCACGACTAGGAAGGAACTTGCGAGTATAAGCTAGGCTTTCCAACACATAAGTTCTTCCTTTTGGTGCTTGTCCGTCCATTCTTGGCTCTTAACCTTAACCTCCGGTTAATTCAACCACAACCGGTCTCACTAAGGAATCACCGCTATCATGTAGGATAGGGTGCCGTAGGGACCGGATTGTGGTTCAATTAACGGGAGTCCGAATCAAGATGTTGGGCAAGAAAAGAGTGAGAGAGATTTCCTTCTCTCAAACTTGCCTTATCCTACCCTAACAAGTATGAAAACTACTCACCCATTATAAGAAAAAGTAAATAAAACAAAGGAGGAAGATAGAAAGAAAGAGGTTAGAAGATTACAACTAGCTATTTGAGACCTCACATTGGTAAGGATCAAGCTTAAGCATCATTGTTGTTTAAGGATAAAGGAAAAGATAACAAGAAAGAAACAAACAACAAATAACAACAACTAGATTAGCAAATGAAGATTACAAGCAATTATAATTAAAAGAACAAGACAAGCATGATAATAAAGAGAACTCTTTTATTCATTCTTCACTCACAAAATCTCACTACAAGTTTTTAATGGAGAAGAGATGAGAAGAGGAAGAAGAATAACAACTTGTATTCTAAATTCTAAATACAAGAATAAACACCATTGGCTTTGGCAAGTTCTGGACTATTTATAGGCAGGGAGCTGGAAACATAGGGCAACATTCTGATCCTTCATGAAAAGACCCATATACCCCTGAAATTTGACAAGCTGACACGCCAGAATGGCCGCGGATCCGCGGCCTAGACCCCCTATTGGCCACGGATCCGCGGCCCTATAGGGGAGTTGGCCCCTCGGGTTTTGTGTGCTTCCCTGGTTTTCTCTTGTCTGTGGTTTGGCATATGTTTTTCCTCAGAAACTCTTCACAAAATTTCCAGAATTTCAGCAGATCTACAAGTGATTTGATGTGGATCTTTTTGCCATGATTTCCTCGAGCTCCGCGTAGATCTCTTGGATTTTGTGTTGACATTGAGCTTTGTGCTTGAAAATAACATCGATTTGCCATTGTGTCCCTTAAACTGGTGTGTGGAAACACACGGATAGAGAGCGGAGACCCGTGTTTTATCTGTGGTTGGCAGTAATCTGGATTTTGTCGTGCTTTTCCATGAATTTCATTGTTTAGAGCTGAGAACCTGTATCCTACAATTGACTAGCAAACACGGCTCAAGAGTACCTATCGATAAGCAATGTGATAAAAATTGGACGGTATAAAAATGTAAAAATCTGATATTAACAAATACCCCCAAACTTATCATTTGCTCATCCCGAGCAAAGCCAATTTATTCACAAAAAATTCCTAACCTCACTTTCGCAGGGAACGCGATTGCACTGAGCATGTGCAACAAGCCGTTAAACCTCTAGGTGTCCCTAGTAGGAAGAGTGTTGTCTCCTGAGGGTTTTCAGCGGATACTACCCACAAAATCCGGTCAAGCTAGTTTTGCAAAATTACTATGATTCAAACCCCTAAAGTTTTGTTTCAGAAAATAACAATTCTATGATCCTAAGTCTAGATTATCGAACCTTTATTTTTCACATCTCGCTTCTTATTTAACTTAAGATTTTATATGTCTTTACGTGCAGTGCAAATAGTGTCGTTAAGTTCCAGAAGGGTCGAATAAAGTCATCATGTCATACAATAAAGCCCATATAAAAATTTTAAAAGGATCACATAAGTTTTATAAAGAGTTAAGCATTTTTAAAGTTTCGTTTTCCAGTAAGATTTCAACTTCAGAATTTCTATCTTCCTTAATAGGAAACTAGGTCTTATTTTTCACTCCACATTTTTCTTGTTTTCATTTCATACACACCTCTGTGAACGTGCAATAGTCTTTATCATAGAATAAAACCTTCATATCTCCGCTAGAAATATTTTTTTTATAAAAACCTGTCTTTTGTCAAGATTATTCTCACACAAAGAACCGTTAGGAATTTTAACTCGGAGAGAACACTTGCTTGACTTTGTTTTAATCTGGACTTTCTAGGCTTCTTAACGAGCTTTGGGCCAATGCACCCAAACCAGTTGGCTTTAGGGCATTATGTGTAGAGACACCCCAGCGGACTTAATTACTCAAGTTACCTAGGCCCAAAAACAAAAGACACTTTAGCGTGAAAATCATGATGATTCAATACGAACGGAGATATAACCGGCAGTTCAGTTATTTTTTGGATAAAAGACGTGTTTAGTGGATTAGGTGTGTAATCATTCCAATCAAGTTTCAGATGGGTTATTTTTCAGAATTAGTTCCAATTAAGGCATCAATAACATTCCTTCATATTCGTTTCACTTCATAAACTATTCTTGATATTACTTATTTCAGAACAAACCTATTTGATCCTCAGAAAATCATTTATCCATTTAAAAGTTTTTAAGACATAAAAGACTTGTCATCTAATTTCCAAAACTCACGACACGTGTAGTGTGATGTAAAGACGTATATCAGCTATAGTTAATTTCAAAGGAGAGTTATCTTTCAGGTTTTCAAAATCTAAAAATAAGATTTAGTTATTCTTATCTTATCAAACAAAACCGTCGAAATGTTGAATCAGAGTTCTCCCACTAGCTAACTTGACAAAAAAGATTTTATGTTTTTAGAAAATTTTCTGATTTTTATGGATTTTAATATGCAGATGCAAAATATACATATGAATGCGAAGGTTAGAAATGTGTACCGAGTTTACCCCCAAACTTAAACTGGACAGTGTCCTCACTGTCATTGCATGAAGAGATCATTTGAAGGGTAAAAATTGTCGGTTAGATATACACAAATTTTTTTATGTTTTTTTTTAAAAAAAAGGAAAAGAAAATCCACAAATAAATACAAAATGGTATATACATACCCCCAAACTTATTTGGAACAGTGTTCACTGTTCTTGGCTGGATAACCGAATTTGGTGGTAGGCAAAGGAAGATTATGCTGGGTAAACCGGCTCCTGTAAGACCAGGAGCTCCTCTGTTGGTTCGGCGCTAAGGTACGGTTTAAGCCGGTGTCCATTTACTTTGAAAAATGAACTGTCCTTTGGATTTTCCAAATCCACAGCGCCATGCGGATACACATTCCGCACAAAATACGGCCCTTTCCAGCGAGATCTGAGCTTTTCTGGATGGAAGTGTAGCCGAGTGTCGTAAAGCAGCACCTGTTGACCAGGTACGAAAGTTTTGCGCATAAGGTGTTTGTCGTGAAACACATTCGTTCAGTTCTTAACGACAACCGCGTTATCGTAAGCCTCATCCCTAAGCTCGCTCAATTCGTTCAACTGCAGCTTCCGATGGCTGCCCGCATCTTCAAGAGATAGATTCAGTTCTTTATCGCCCAAAATACGCGATGCTCTATTTCAACAGGGAGGTGGCAAGCCTTTCCGTACACAAGCCGATAGGGAGACATGCCAAGATCGGTCTTATAAGCCGTTCGAAATGCCCAAAGGGCATCAGTGAGTTTCTACGACCAATCCTTTTGGTTCTTGGAAACCGTCTTCTCCAGTATGTGCTTGATTTGCCGATTTGAAACTTCGGCTTGCCCACAGGTTTGGGGGTGGTAGGGCGTGGATAGCTTATGATTAATGGAATTTTTCCGCATCAAGGCCTCGAAAGTCTTATTGCAGAAATGAGTTCCATTGTCGCTAATGATCGCTCGGGAGTGCTCAAACCGGGAGAAAATGTTTTCTTTAAGAAACCTAACGACAAACTTGTTATCATTAGTCCGGCTGGGCACAGCCTCGACCCACTTAGAGACGTAATCAACAGCGAGAAGGATGTACAAGTTCCCTAAAGAGCTGGGAAACGGCCCCATGAAATCTATCCCCCAAACGTCGAAAATCTCCACAATCAAGATTGGTTGGAGCGGCATCTCGTTCCTCCAGGATATCCGGCCCAAGTGTTGGCACCGGGAGCAAGTCTTGCAATAGTCATGAGCGTCTTTGAAGAGTTGTGGCCAGTAGAAACCACATTGCAAGATCTTCTCAGCTGTCTTTCTGGGGCCAAAATGCCCGCCATATGCTTGATTATGGCAAAATGACAGCACACTCTTGAATTCATCGTCAGGGACACACCGACGAATAATCTGGTCGGGACAATACTTGAACAGATAGGGTTCGTCCCAGTAAAAGTGTTTTACTTGGGATAAGAATCGAAGTCTGTCCTGACTTGACCATTCAGTCGGTAGTAGCCCTGTGGACAAATAGTTCACAATATCTGCGAACCAGGGTTCGCGAGATACTGTCAAGAGCTGTTCATCCGGAAAAACGTCGTTGATCGGAAGTTGAGGCAACGGCGAAGAAGGAAGTCGTGAGAGATGGTCGGCGACTACGTTTTCACATCCTCTTTTGTCCTTAATGACAAGGTCAAACTCTTGAAGCAAGAGGATCTAACGTATTAGCCGAGATTTTGCATCTTTCTTCGCAAAAAGATGGCGCAGAGCAGAATGGTCTGTGTAGACAATGAATGGAGAGCCGATGAGGTACGGCCTGAACTTTTCTAAAGCAAATACAACAGCCAAGAATTCCTTCTCAGTTGTTGTATAATTGAGTTGGGCGTCGTTCAGGGTTCGGCTCGCATAATAGATCACATGCGGCATCTTGTTGATGTATTGTCCAAGGACAGCACCAATGGCAAAGTCGGATGCATCGCACATAATCTCAAATGGGTGCGTCCAGTCAGGTGAAGAAAGAACGGGAGCAGAAGTGAGTGAGCTTTTTAATGACTCGAACGCAGTCACACAGCTCGAGTTGAAGTCGAATGGCGTGTCCTTGGCCAGTAGAAGAGTCAAGGGCCTAGCAATCTTGATAAAGTCCTTGATGAACCGTCTATAGAAACCGGCATGGCCAAGGAAGGCTCGGATGTCTCTGACGCATCTGGGAGGAGGGAGATTGGAAATGATCTCAATCTTCGCTTTGTCAACCTCTATGCCATTTTGCGAAATGATATGTCCTAAGACAATACCTTCGCGCACCATGAAGTGGCACTTCTCCCAATTCAAAGTGAGGTTCTTGTCCTTACATCGGGTAAGGACAGCGTCAAGATGCAGCAAACACTTGTTAAAGGAATCGCCGAAGATGGAGAAATCGTCCATGAAGATCTCCAGGAATTTCTCCACCATGTCTGAGAAGATTCCCATCATACACCGCTGGAAGGTAGCGGGCGCATTGCATAACCCAAAGGGCATGCGACGATATGCGAACGTGCCGAAAGGACAAGTGAATGTGGTCTTGTCCCGGTCTTTTTCGGCGATGGGAATCTGATTATAGCCGGAGTAGCCATCAAGAAAGCAGTAGTACTCGTGCCCGGCCAATCGTTCAAGCATTTGGTCAATGAAAGGTAGCGGAAAGTGGTCTTTCCGCGTTGCGGCGTTGAGTTTTTTGTAATCGATGCATACTCGCCACCCAGTTTGGGTGCGAGTAGGGATTAACTCATTCGCCTCGTTAGTAATGACCGTTATGCCTGATTTCTTAGGGACAACGTGAATGGGGCTAACCCACTGGCTATCAGAGATAGGGTAAATGATACCACTATCCAGACACTTCACGATTTCCTTTTTCACAGCCTCCTTCATGACTGGGTTGAGTCGCCTTTGTGGATCCCTGGCTGGTTTGGCATCATCCATCAGATGAATGTGATGTTCAACGATCAGGGGACTAATCCCCTTGATGTCCGCCATTGACCAGCTAAAAGCTTGCCTATTGCTGTGCAAGACCGCAAGAAGGGCTTTCTCTTGCTCTGGAGCTAGAGAAGCCGAGATGATAACAGGGAGGGTCTCGTTCTCACCCAAGTAAGCGTACTTAAGGTGAGACGGCGAAGGCTTGAGTTCGAGCGTTGGAGGTGAAACGATTGAAGGCAAGATTGGTGAGAAGGTCTCGAACTCAAAGGATTCCAGCAAAGGTTCGAAACGAGTGTAAGCGACTGAGTTAGATGGTTCAGGTAACTCATCCGGAAATTCGAAGGATTCAAACTCGGGTGGTGAGTGGCTACGATCGTTCGAGAAAGTGAAACACTCGTAGTCATTGTCGGGCGCAGAAACAGCAGCAGGTTCGAAGAGGAACGCACTAGTGGCGTTAAGGTTATCGTGATCGAACAAAAACTCCTCGAATTCACACTCTTCAGGGGTAATCTCCTGGATTGAGCAAACGTCTAGTATATGAGCATTAGGTTCGGAGGGCTGATTCCCCAACCTAAAAATGTTGAGTTCAATTGTCATGTTTCCAAAAGATAGGTTCATCGAACCATTTCGACAATTGATCACAGCATTTGAGGTTGCAAGGAATGGGCGACCGAGTATCACCAGAATTTGATTCCGGAGGTTAGCTACAGGCTATGTGTCTAATACAATGAAGTCAACGGGGAATATGAAGTCCCCAACCTTGATTAACACATCCTCTAGCTCACCCCTAGGATGGGTGATTGATCGGTCGGCCATTTGGAGAGTACAGTGTGTGGGTTTCAGCTCTCCTACACCTAATTGCTCATATACTGAGTACGGAAGCAGGTTAACACTGGCACCAAGATTTAATAGTGCGCGGTTGATGTTCTTATCCCCAATGGTAATAGAAATCGTAGGACAGCCAGGGTCCTTCCGTTTTTGTGGTAAAGATTGGGTAAGAGCATCACTCACAGCACTAGCCAAGAAAACTTTCTTGGGTACCTGAGACTTCCTCTTTTTCGTGCACAAGTCCTTTAAGATTTTCGCGTAGGACGGGACTTGTTGGACAGCATCTAAAGGGGAATGTTGATGTTAACCTGCTTAAACAACTCCAAAATCTTCTCCATTTGTGGATTTTGTTTATTGGACCTCAACCGGTTTGGAAATGGAACGTTTTTAAAATTGGTTGAGTCCAATGCTTGTGGAGGAGATTGTGGAGCTGGAACGGATCCCAGAGCTGGTGCTTTCGTGGAGTGATAAGTGGGTCCGTTCAGAGCAGAAGAAGAAGAAGAAGAGCCTTTTGAAGAATGGAGAATAGGCTCAGAAGACGAAGAAGAAGAAGAAGAAGCGGCCGGGGTGTCATTATCCTCAATTGCTATGCCGATGTTGTTGTGCAGCATCCTTCCCGATCTCAATGTAGTCACGGCACTCACATTATGGTTCTGTTGTTCAAGAGAAACATGTACATTATGTGGGTGACCGAGATTTGGGAGTGGTTGATATGGAAGCTTCCCCTTTTCTCGCTCGCTTAACGCCGCATTCAGCTGTGCAATCTGGGCTTCGATGGTCTTGATGCTTTGCCCGTGTGCAGCAGTGTGCTGCACCAAAGACTGAATAGACGACTGGATGTTGGCGGTGGATTGTGTCGATTGTTTAACAAACGCCTCCAGACTTCGTTCTAGCGAGGAAACCTTATCGTTGTTTGATGGAACAAAGTTGTTTTGTGGAAAAGAATTGCTGGGTGCAAAGTTGTTCGTCTGATTTTGAAAAGGTTGGTGTTGGAAGGGCTGCTGAAACTGATGTTGAGTTTGTTGTTGCGCTTGTTGTTGCGGAGGAGGGGGCCTCTGGAAATTGTTGCCTTGGAATTGTTGCTGATTCTGATTCCAGGCGAAATTGGGGTGGTTCCAACCGGGATTGTAGGTGGAAGAGTATGGATCATTTCTCGGTCTTTGCTGAAATGCAGCATTGACCTGATCCTGTCCTTGAGATGGTGGATTGTAAGGACACTCTTCGGTTAAGTGAGAAGGATCGGAACAACAAGCACAAATGGTACGAAGGGGAAGAACAGGGGCAGGAGCAGGAGATGAAAATTTTCTCTCTATCGCTTCAAGTTTTCTCGTTATTGCAGCCATTTCAGCTTTCATCGCAATAGAAACATCGAGTTGGTGAATTCCTACCCTAGACTGACCAGTAAAAGTGGAGGAAGAAGAAGAAGTAGTTGGTCTAGTGCTCTCCCATTGAAGCGTTTGTTCCGCAAGGTCGTCGAAGAATTGCCACGCTTCCTCGTCAGATTTCGATAGGAAGTGACCCTGACAAATGGTTTCCAACAACTGCTTGGTTGCTGGGTTCAGGCCCTCGTATAAGGTTTGGCAAAGTTGTCATTTCTCAATACCATGGTGAGGGCACTGAACAAGAAGGTCTTTATACCGGTCAAAGCACTTCCAGAAGGAAGCTGAGAGAATTGGTTGATTTCGTTACGGATCCTTGCGGTTTTATGATTCGGATAGAATTTCTTGAGAAACGCTTTCACAAACTCGTCCCAACTGGTTATGGAGTGGGAAGCGGTGCTATACAGCCATTTTTCAGCAAGATCGCATAAAGTGAACGGAATGACCCGTAGCCGTATAGCATCGTCCGACAGCTGGGTAGTTTTCATCATGGCACAAACATTTTGGAACTTGTTGATGAAGATATAGGAATCTTCAGATTCAAGCCCATGAAATTTCGGAAGCATGTTAATGAAGTGGGGCTTAATTTCAAAATTATCCACATTGGCCGGTAGAAGGGAAAGACAAGTGGGAAGTACAGAACGGATGGGATAGAAATGATCCTCGAGCGCGATTCGCTGCGGCGCTACAACAGGCGGTGGTGGTGGGTTATTCGCCTCCATAGGAGGTGGAGTCAATCCTGGGGGAGTCAAAGAGATGTTTGGATTAAATCCTGACATCGCGGAAGAAGAGGTTGGTGATGGTGAAGGTGAGGATGTATGAACAGAATTCCGGTCAACGTCAGAGTTGGCCGGTAAAGATAAGGGTGAAAGAGGCGTGGACGGAGTTTCGACGTCAGAGTCGATCGCGTAGTCGGTAGTGACTAACGTAACGCGGACTAGACGGGCGCTAGTGTCCCGAGTCCAAGCGGACATACACTAAACGAGTTTAGTATAGTCAAAGCGAAGAAGGTGAGGGTAAGAAAACGTCAATGGAGAAATACGATAGGAGGTGGGTGAAAAAAAAATGGGATTTTGGTGACAAAGGGTAAGTTTTTATAAAAGTTTTTTTGTTTTTTTGTTTTTTTTTCTTTTTAGAAAGAGCTTTACATAAATATGTACGGACTTACGGCTTCAAGCAATCACAAACAAGATAGGCACAATCACACCTAGATCTAGGGTCACCTAGGTCAGCTAGACAGCTCCTAACTATTCCAAAGGGCTAGAAATAGGACCTCAAACCGTCTCTTCTCCGCCAATTGCGGCCAGGTAAGTGCCAGGTAAGTGGGAGGCTCCCCACTACATAAGTAGTGGTCCTAATTAAGTAACCACTTGCCTTGGACACACTTTCCTAGACACCGCAAAGTCGGGATAGGATAAACGGCCGATGCCTGTAACTAGTCCAATGTCCTATTGAGAGCGAAGTCCTTAGGGCTGAGTCTAGTATTTTTTAATTAAACAATAGTCAATGCATATGCTTTTTGTGATTTCTGGGGTCCTGGGAAGGGTGATGAAATCCCCACCCAATCTGGATTGGTTTCAAGCCCTTTAAAGTCCATATTAATATATACAAAGCACTAACAATCAACTGCAATCAATTTTTATTTTTTAGCACGGCGCAAAGAATCCTGCACAAGAACAATTTATTGGAAGGGGAAGAGAATTTGCGCAAAGAATGCTGCAGAAAACACAGTTCAGTGGAGTTCAGAGGAGTGGGGGAGAGGAGAGAGATACTCACAGAAGTTTTGGCCCCCTGAAGGCACCAAACGGCCGCGGTTCCACGGCCTAAGCCTGCTTATGCCGCGGTTCCACGGCAGTAAGGTGGATATGGGGCTTCAAAAATCTTGTGGGTCCTTAATTGGCTGTCCTCTTCTTGTCTGGATTTCCTGAATCTTGATTTGCTCACAGTATCTGCTCCAGATTTTTACAGTAGACCGTTGGCTCCGTCTTAATCCGTCGCGGTGTAGCTGCGAGATATGGGTCTAACTTCCCACGTCTTTAGCACTGAACTCGACCGTCTCTTTATCCTGCACACTTACACAAAAACTAATCAAAAATAACAAGATGGTTTTTTACAATGTATATTTTTTTTTGTTTTGTTTTTCGGTTAAATTTATATTCACAAATTAACCCGAAATTACACAAAGAAATAAACTACCGTCTCCCCGGCAACGGCGCCATTTGATTGGTAGAGTTTTTGCGTGCTAAGTTTATTACCGCAATCAAGACGATTTCGCTTGTAGCTAGTCGGTTGAGTACGGGTCGTCCGCAGGGAGATGGAAATCTTTTTCTATGTGCTTTAACGAGTTAAGTCCAAATGTCCAGGTTTGTTTTGAGATTAACTATGTGCTAAAATGATATATAAAGAGAGCTTGTTAAGGTTAGGATTAGGTTAGTTTGAGTTAGGAGTCGCTCACTTCTTTCGTTGCCACTTTTAATATCGGTGTTACGGTAATCAGCAACAACGGGGATTAGCACGACTAGGAAGGAACTTGCAAGTATAAGCTAGGCTTTCCAACGCATAAGTTCTTCCTTTTGGTGCTTGTCCGTCCGTTCTTGGCTCTTAGCCTTAACCTCCGGTTAATTCAACCACAACCGGTCTCACTAAGGAATCACCGCTATCATGTAGGATAGGGTGCCGTAGGGAGCGGATTGTGGTTCAATTAACGGGAGTTCGAATCAAGATATTGGGCAAGAAAAGAGTGAGAGAGATTTCCTTCTCTCAAACTTTCCTTATCCTACCCTAACAAATATGAAAACTACTCACCCATTATAAGAAAAAGTAAATAAAACAAAGGAGGAAGATAGAAAGAAAGAGGTTAGAAGATTACAACTAGTTATTTGAGACCTCACCTTGGCAGGATCAAGCTTAAGCATCATTGTTGTTTAAGGATAAAGGAAAAGAGAACAAGAAAGAAACAAATAACAAATAACAACAACTAGATTAGCAAATGAAGATTACAAGCAATTATAATTAAAAGAACAAGACAAGAATGATAACAAAGAGAACTCTTTTATTCATTCTTCACTCATAAAAGCTCACTACAAGTTTTTAATGGAGAAGAGATGAGAAGAGGAAGAAGAATAACAACATGTATTCTAAATTCTAAATACAAGAATAAGCACCCTTGGCTTTGGCAAGTGATCAGTCGAAAATATTGTATATTTTAGCCGGCAATTTCCCTAACATTTGCATACATTTAGAAGTGTTCGGCATTCATATTCTACATATTAGCAAATCTGTCACAAAATATGAGATTTCATGTATTAGACTTTTAAACCGACACTTTAAGGGAAATTAACCGCATTTCATGGCATCGCATCATTTCTGTATTTGCGCAACACTTGTCTTGAGTCTGTGCAGGAAAATACGGAAGAAAAGCCAAAGAGCTGATCAAACGTTACGCCAACTTAACAATTTCAGATCTGGTATCAATATAAAGAGAGAAACAAAATTCCACATATCAGATATAGGCCCAAAACTCAGGCCCAAGAAGAAACAGAGAGCCCAAGATCTAAGTCCCCAAAGTAGCCGCGGAAGCGCGGCGGGAGCTTGCTTGAGCCGCGGATCCGCCGCGCTTCTGCCACGTCAGCATGGGATTTTTACAGAACAATTCTCAGCTCTGGTCCCACAGTCCTCTCTGATACTTCAAATTCCAGAACTCTCTCGAATCTACTACCAGATCAGCAAAGATGATTAAGGAAGGCTAATCCTAATTAAGCTCCTAATTAATCCTCTTCTAGAAGCTCCTCCTAACTAATCATATCTAGAAGCTTCTCCCCTAACTAACTTTTGGAGGGAAATTTGAATTTCCTCAACAAACTTTAGGAGGGAAACTTAGATTTTGAAATCCTAGATCTAGGGTTAGTTATCTATAAATAGAAACCTAGACCTAGGGTTAAAGGCTAATCAATAACCATTGGTTCATTCTACACCATTTTCTTCCACAAGTCTCGTGACAAGGCTTGTGCGCAACCCTAACCCTAATTCCACTCCAAATCCAAGATATTGAGTACCAATCGAGCAAGAAGCCTTCAACCTTTTAGGAGCCGAGCCGATCTTCAATCGGGCAAGTGATCCAAGCCGATCCGCGATCCACGGAGACGAGCGAAGCCAAGTCGACGATCAAGTTCTTCCTCTTGTAGTTCTTGAGCGAATGTAACTAAATTGTTGATATAAATAAAAGGTGAAATTCTTTAATTTTGCTTTCTTTTAATTCTTGCATCATGATTAGATCTCAATTTGTAATTGTTGTTCTTGTTGTGATGTGTGAGTAAAACTCCGCTCGTAAAGGAGTCGAGACGATTGTAGAATGATGATGTAACAAATCTTTTAACGATTTTTAAGTCCTACGAGTTTTGTAAACCCTAGCAAGTTCAAGAATCGATGACCTAGTTATGTAGCGATGCTTTCTTGATTGTGATCGCTCGAAATTAGGGATCTACGATCGTTTCTTGAATTTACTAGAGGCTAGCATATGAATGATATCGATGAATGAACAAGGGATAAGATGAAACCCTAGTTTCACAAGAAATCCCTAATTCTCATCGATCATCATCGATCTAGTATCAATTCATCGAAGGATAAGAATACGTAATTGTAAGATTACATCACATCTATAGATCCGATCGATTCCTACGAGCCTCATTTCAATTCTTGATATTTGGTTTGGAAAAATCATCAAACGATCAATTCTTGATTCTATCTTTTAATGCTTTCTTAGATCTATTTTTTTTCTCATTCTTGAACTTCAACTACAAATCATGAATTGTTTTGTTTGTTTTGTTTTCTTTCTTTAAAGATTCAATTCATCTAATTCAAAAGACGAACGATTACACTTTCCCTGTGGACGATCCGCACTCACTTACTAACTACATCCGACACTGTAGTTGATTGCGGTCAAATAATTTTTGGTTGTGATTTCTTTACAATTTCATACTACACATACCGAATTCAATTCAATCAAATGGCGCCGTTGCCGGGGATAGTGCGCTAATAGTTCGTATTTTGAAATTTGAGTTGAACAATTTATTCCATTATAATTTTTAGATCTAAACTCGTACAAACCCTAATACGTGTTTTGTAATTTGATTGCGAGGAAATCTGGGATCATTGGAGCTGGAGAAAATTTTTTCTGAAAATTCCAGAGGACTCAGGAGCTGAACAGAAGCTCTCTGCAAAATTCTTGTGCAGTGATCTTACCATACAAGCGCGGAAGCGCGGCAAAATAACCTCATCCGCGGCGGATCCGCCGTAGTAATAGTTCCTCTCTGCATCAATTTTTTTCTGTAAGTCCCTAACTTTCTTATCTCTTACCTCATCTGCTCCAATAACAATTTCTTGCAGGTTTCTTTGCAAATAAATCGCAGCGCCGCAAAAGCAAAATAAATTTGTGCGTGTTTTTGATTCTTGTGGCTGTTGCATATTAATACGGAATTTAAGGGGCACGACCAAATCCAAATTAGGTGGGGATTTCATTACCCTTCCTAGGCCCCGAAAATCGCAGAACTTGCATCCGCATTGACCCACATTAACTAAAAAATATCTAGAGATGACTCTAAGGACCGTCGCGCTCAATTAGGACAAGAGAAGGCCGTGGGTAATTCATTGCTTATCCGAGTTTTCTTGTGGTGCCTAAGGCGAGTGTGTCTAAGGCTAGTGGTTTTTAATTAGGCCCACTACTTACGTAGTGGAGTCCCTTTCCACTTACCTGGCACTTATCCGGTCACAGGGAGACAAAGAGGCAGTGGAGGATTTATCCTGCGACTTGTCTTTTGGCAGTTAGGAGCGGTCTAGAGTTTGACCTAGGTGACCACTAGATTCTAGGGTTTGTGTGTTGCATTTGTTTTGTTGCATCAAATTTTTCAAAAATCCGTATCTTTTTCAAAACAAACACCAATCACATTCATTCTTTCCCCTAATTATAAATTCACGCTGCCACTTGTATTAACCCTTTTTAGTGCAAGATAGGCTGGACACGGGTTTCTAGTGTCCGTTAAGTCCGCGTTTCCCTTATCGACCCTAAAGTCGGTATTTCTACATTTACCTTTTCTTTTACCCACCACCACACCCACATCGATGGATCCACCTCCATCTAACTTCTTTTCCACTACTCTGCCGCCGTCCGTTGGTGCGCAGAATCCACCTCGCATCTCTCTCCAAGAGAGATGTTATCCTACACGAGGCCCACTTTCCACCTGTCTTTCTACACCACCAGCCAACGGGGAAAATTTTCAAATAAAACCCCAATACATCAACCTTCTACCAAAATTTCACGGTCTCGAGTCTGAGGACGCATACGTGTTTATCACGAAATTTGAAAATGTATGCGCAATGATGGGTACTTCACAGCTTTCTGTGGATGCTTTACGTCTTCGTCTTCTCCCATTCACTTTGTGCGATTTAGCCGAGAAGTGGCTATATAACACTACCGCACATTCCATTTCAAATTGGGACGAATTCGTTAAAGCATTCCTTAAGAAATTCTACCCACATCAAAAGACAGCTCGAGTCCGTAGAGAAATCTATCAATTCACCCAGCTTCCAAATGAAACATTTTCAAAATGTCTTGACCGCTTCAAGGATCTGTTAGTCCAATGTCCACATCACGGCATCCCGAGATGGGAATTGTGCCGAATCATTTATGAGGGCATTACTCCTTGCACAAGACAGTCCCTTGAATCCATGTGTCAAGGCAACTTTATGACTAAAGATGATTGGGAAGCCTGGAACTTTCTAGAAAATTTCGCTGAAAAAACTTTACAGTGGGAGGGTGTGAGTCAATCGTCTAGGGATGGCAATGATATTTCCATAGGAATTAGAGCTGAAATTTCAGCTTTACATAAGAAATTTGACGCTATGGAAAATAAATTTTTAGCTGCCGCCCTAAGTCAAATATCACTCTCCAAAACTGTATGTGGTTGTTGTTCTGATCCGTCTCACTTGACGGAAGAATGTCCGTTTCAAGGTCATGAGCATACCAATGCATCATTTCAAAGACCTAGAAACGATCCATCTTCCTCCACATATGATCAGGGTTGGAGGAATCACCCTAACTTTGCTTGGAACCAATCACAATTTCAAAACACGGTTCCAACCCAAAACAATTTCCAAGGGGCCCCTCCACCACAACAGCATCCACCACGTCAATTGAGTCAGCACCCCTTCCAAGCACAAAATTTTCAAAATCCGGCCAACACTTTTGCACCGTCTAGTCCTTTGCAATTGACCGGTACTGATAATACCTCTGCACTAGCACAAACCTTGGATACTTTCATGAAACAATCCATCCAAGGGACGACAAGTTTGCAATCTTCCGTCGAGAATGTAATGAAGATCATTATCTCTCAAAATGAGAACATCAAATCGATGGAAGAACAAATTGCACAACTAAAAGCCGAAATGAGTGCAAGAGAGAAAGGGAAACTTCCAACTCAACCTTTACCTAATTCTGGCTATTCACATGATATGGATGCAATCACGTTGAGATCTGGAAGAGTGCTTGACACTCACCTTGGGGAAGAGTTTGATGATACTGATAAATCAATCAATAGAACCCCGGCTGAGACCTTTTCTCACACACACACTTCTTACCCCAGTTCTTCTACCCTACCATCTTCTTCCGAGCCTATTCTCCATTTCTCAAAAGGCTCGCCACTACAGCCCACCTCTTTTACCCCTCCACGGACGATCCCCACTTCTATTCCGGGATCTGTTCCACACACACTTCCTTCTCCTATGATGGACCCAGCGCTTACTGCTAAAGCGCCTTATCCGAATCGGTTAAGGGCTAATGCACCGAGTCCACATATGGAGAAGATTATGAACATTTTTAAGCAAGTAAACACCAACATCCCTCTCCTAGATACCATCCAACAAGTTCCGTCCTATGAGAAAACTCTTAAGAACTTGTGCACTAGGAAGAGGAAGAATCCAGTGCCTAAGAAGATTTTCATGGAAAAAACAATAGACACGGCTTTCCCCCAACAATTACCGAGGAAACGTAAGGATCCTGGATATCCTACTATTTCCGTTTCTATTGGGAAAAAACACATCAACCGTGCTCTATTAGACCTTGGCGCTAGTGTTAACTTGCTTCCATACTCAGTCTATGAGCAACTAGGGATCGGAGAGTTGAAGCCAACCAATTGCACTCTCCAGATGGCTGACCGATCTATCACCAAACCTAGGGGTGAACTGGAGGATGTGTTAATAAAAATCGGAGAATTTATATTCCCGGTAGATTTTATTGTCATTGATACACAGCCTGTAGCGAACCCACAGAATCAAATTCCGGTGATTTTAGGTCGCCCCTTTTTGGCCACTTCCAATGCTATAATCAACTGTCGTAATGGTTCTATGACCCTATCTTTCGGGAATAGGTCAATAGAACTGAACATTTACAAGTTGGGAAGTGTACCCTCCGAACCTATTGCTCAGGTCTGTTCTGTCGACTTAATGGATGTCGACAGCAGCGAATTTGATGATCCTCCTGATATCGATCTTGACTCTTTTCATATGTTATTGTTTGACCCAACTATGTATCATACACATACGGACTCTTCCACTGAGATGTCCGGGTCAACAATTAACACGGATTATGAACTGCTTTTAGAGTCTGAAGATCACCCCGCACTTTGTGATGACATTATTCACCGGGGTATACATGGAACTTTTGAGGAGATATTCGCTGATGAACTCGCATTTTTGAATGACACGGGTGTTGAGATGAATCATCTCCCAATCAATGAAATTGAACCTCCACCCCTTCTTTTGACTTGTAAAAAGAATGCGAGTAATCCATCACAAACACTGCATCGTCTCTCCAAAATGAGACGCACACACATTCTATTCCACCACTTAACCTTTCCCCACTTCTTCTTCCACCAACCCGAGCACTGCATTGATAAAAATTTTGAATGGTTGGTGTTGACATTCGGTCTTTGCAAAGCTTGGCATCGACCAATGATTTTTGACCCCCACTTATGATTTTCAAAGTTTAACATTGCATAACTCAAGTTTGGGGGGGTACATTTTTTTTTCTGGCTCTTGAAAAAAAAAAATTTTACAAAATTTTGAGCCAAAAATAAGTTTCGGGGAGGGTCTTCACTTAAATATTTTGCCCCCACTAATAAATTCCTCCCAAGCTTACAGGTTTTTCCAGATTTAGCAGAAGGCAACAGTGAGGACACTGTTGAAAACAAGTTTGGGGGAGGTTTGTGCTTATTTTTGCATCATTTGCATATCATTTGCATAAGCACAAAACATTTTTTAAAAAAAAAACCATAAAAATTTTAAAAAATTCAAAACTATAAAAATATTTTTTGTACATAAATAAGATAATAAAAGTTTAGATAGTGAAAAATTACATCCATGAGATTAGAAAAATTTAAGAAAACTAAGAAAATTAGAAGTTTTCTTATACGAACTAGTAATAAGTAGTTATGAGCCGTTGTCCCAAGGGTTAGTAAGATGAAGGACGTCACTAATCTGAGGATAAAAATAAGTCTGAAAAATAGTTTCTATTCTGGAAGCCAAACATTTTGAACGTTGCTACCCTGCTATTCGCACTTACACACGTCTTGAAGCCTGGGATAGTAGAGGATACCTTGAAATGCTCTTGTCTTAAAGCCAAAAGTATGAAAAAATATTTTGAAAGTGGTGAGAAAAATAGACACTGGTTTTGTTATCACCAAGGGTAATAAAAAAAATATATAGCAAAAGGGTGCTTCTTCACCTAGTGCCCTAAGGCCAACTGGTCTGGGAGTCACTGCTATACCTAAGGTGGTGCAAGATTAGGAAAATACACCAAATAAGCAAGCACATGAGTAATCGGTCGGTTTGTACCTCAAGAAGTATTAACGGTCGCATGAAAGTGTGTGAGCAATCTCGTTTGTCAAAAAGTACTGAGGCTGACGGGCAAGAGTATGATAGCTTGAATTGAATTCTCCGGGTGTAGGGATGTCCTTTACACACACGCAGGGTGATATGATCGATGTTTGGAAGAAAGATAGGAATGAAGAATAAGACGATGTTTTATTGAGGGAGGACGTGATTTCTAACATTTTTTCATGACCATTAAGATAGGGCTCATGACAACCGAAAAGCTAGCTTAGTTGGAAACCCTAATTTTCAAGGCTTTTCTTTTACAATTCTTTTCTTTAAATGTAATATTCATGATCTTCCTTTTATTATTGGATTTTGTGGGTGCAATCCGCTGAAAACCCTCAGGAGACAACACTCCTCCTACTAGGGACACCTAGAGGTTTAAAGGCTTGTTGCACGTGCTCAGTGCAATCGTGTTGCCTACGAAAGTGTGCTAGTTAGTTTTTTTTCTTTCTTTATTTTCTCCTTCTCTTTTTAATAAAACATTCGCTCGAGACGATCGAAATTAAGTTTGGGGGTATTTGATCAGTCGAAAATATTGTATATTTTAGCCGGCAATTTCCCTAACATTTGCATACATTTAGAAGTGTTCGGCATTCATATTCTACATATTAGCAAATCTGTCACAAAATATGAGATTTCATGTATTAGACTTTTAAACCGACACTTTAAGGGAAATTAACCGCATTTCATGGCATCACATCATTTATGTATTTGCGCAACACTTGTCTTGAGTCTGTGCAGAAAAATACGGAAGAAAAGCCAAAGAGCTGATCAAACGTTACGCCAACTTAACAATTTCAGATCTGGTATCAATATAAAGAGAGAAACAAAATTCCACATATCAGATATAGGCCCAAAACTCAGGCCCAAGAAGAAACAGAGAGCCCAAGATCTAAGTCCGCAAAGTAGCCGCGGAAGCGCGTCGGGAGCTTGCTTGCGCCGCGGATCCGCCGCGCTTCTGCCACGTCAGCATGGGATTTTTACAGCACAATTCTCAGCTCTGGTCCCACAGTCCTCTCTGATACTTCAAATTCCAGAACTCTCTCGAATCTACTACCAGATCAGCAAAGATGATTAAGGAAGGCTAATCCTAATTAAGCTCCTAATTAATCCTCTTCTAGAAGCTCCTCCTAACTAATCATATCTAGAAGCTTCTCCCCTAACTAACTTTTGGAGGGAAATTTGAATTTCCTCAACAAACTTTAGGAGGGAAACTTAGAATTTGAAATCCTAGATTTAGGGTTAGTTATCTATAAATAGAAACCTAGACCTAGGGTTAAAGGCTAATCAATAACCATTGGTTCATTCTACACCATTTTCTTCCACTAGTCTCGTGGCAAGGCTTGTGCGCAACCCTAACCCTAATTCCACTCCAAATCCAAGATATTGAGTACCAATCGAGCAAGAAGCCTTCAACCTTTTAGGAGCCGAGCCGATCTTCAATCGGGCAAGTGATCCAAGCCGATCCGCGATCCACGGAGACGAGCGAAGCCAAGTCGACGATCAAGTTCTTCCTCTTATAGTTCTTGAGCGAATGTAACTAAATTGTTGATATAAATAAAAGGTGAAATTCTTTAATCTTGCTTTCTTTTAATTCTTGCATCATGATTAGATCTCAATTTGTAATTGTTGTTCTTGTTGTGATGTGTGAGTAAAACTCCGCTCGTAAAGGAGTCGAGACGATTGTAGAATGATGATGTAACAAATCTTTTAACGATTTTTAAGTCCTACATGTTTTGTAAACCCTAGCAAGTTCAAGAATCGATGACCTAGTTTCGTAGCGATGCTTTCTTGATTGTGGTCGCTCGAAATTAGGGATCTACGATCGTTTCTTGAATTTACTAGAGGCTAGCATATGAATGATATCGATGAATGAACAAGGGATAAGATGAAACCCTAGTTTCACAAGAAATCCCTAATTCTCATCGATCATCATCGATCTAGTATCAATTCATCGAAGGATAAGAATACGTAATTGTAAGATTACATCACATCTATAGATCCGATCGATTCCTACGAGCCTCATTTCAATTCTTGATATTTGGTTTGGAAAAATCATCAAACGATCAATTCTTGATTCTATCTTTTAATGCTTTCTTAGATCTATTTTTTTTCTCATTCTTGAACTTCAACTACAAATCATGAATTGTTTTGTTTTCTTTCTTTAAAGATTCAATTCATCTAATTCAAAAGACGAACGATTACACTTTCCCTGTGGACGATCCGCACTCACTTACTAACTACATCCGACACCGTAGTTGATTGCGGTCAAATAATTTTTGGTTGTGATTTCTTTACAATTTCATACTACACATCAAGAATTCAATTCAATCAGCAAGTTCTGGACTATTTATAGGCAGGGAGCTGGAAACCTAGGGCAACATTCTGACCCTTCATGAAAAGACCCATATACCCCTGAAATTTGACAAGCTGACACGCCAGAATGGCCGCGGATCCGCGGCCTAAACCCCCTATTGGCCACGGATCCGCGGCCCTATAGGGGAGTTGGCCCCTCGGGTTTTGTGTGCTTCCCTGGTTTTCTCTTGTCTGTAGTTTGGCATATGTTTTTCCTCAGAAACTCTTCACAAAATTTCCAGAATTTCACCAGATCTACAAGTGATTTGATGTGGATCTTTTTGCCATAATTTCCTCGAGCTCCGCGTAGATCTCTTGGATTTTGTGTTGACATTGAGCTTTGTGCATGAAAATGACATCGATTTGCCATTTTGTCCCTTAAACTGGTATGTGGCAACACACGGATAGAGAGCGGAGACCCGTGTTTTATCTGTGGTTGGCAGTAATCTGGATTTTGTCGTGCTTTTCCATGAATTTCATTGTTTAGAGCTGAGAACATGTATCCTGCAATTAACTAGCAAACACGGCTCAAGAGTACCTATCGATAAGCAATGTGATAAAAATTGGGCGGTATAAAAATGCAAAAATCTGATATGAACACCATGTTAAGTAAACGTAAGAAAGTTTCCTCCGGAGAATGATCCACATTAGAGGACGCCAACTCCCGCAATTCTGGGAGAAAGAAAGGGCCAGACATATTAAAATATCATTAAACAGAAAGAAAAATATAAGATTACCTTCGATATTTCGTCCATTCTGGACCAAAAGGACAACAGCCTTAGGAATCTCCTCTACATCTTCTGGCGTGCCACTGGTAATATTTACAGAGTCTATAGTTGGTACTGTAACCTCCACAGAAGGAATAAAAGTCATCACCAGAGACTTTGAGGCGCGATCTGGGCTCGAAACTGCGCCCGTCGCGGAAGGCCCTACAAAAGAAAACTGTATAAAGATGAATACGATATGAAAGCAATATAAATTATTTACTGAGCAGGATGTAAAAAAGTATATACCGATATGCCAGGAAGCCTGAAGTATAGCCTTTTCGAGCCGCTGCTCTTTTCTGGTTAACCACGCTCATCGGACTTCGATCGAAGATAAATCTCTACCCGCTTTCAGAGCAGCCTCGTCTTCAGAAGCGGCCGATATCGGCTGTTTAAGAGCCCGTTTTTCTGCCAGCGTTAAAAGAACTGCCGGTAACGTAGCAGGAATCGGATCAACATCACGGAACTCAACGGGGGGAAAGCCTCCCTTCTTAGAGCGCAAGTTTTCAGTTTCATCCTATGATCGCTTTAGGGTTTCGTCCAGCTGAGCGGCCTCCTCGGCAGATGTACCCGGAAAAAGAAGACTGTCATCTGGTTTGTGCACAGACATAGGCTCATCACAAGCTAGAGGCTCAAGCTCGAGCAAGGTGTCGATTAAACGCGCAGACGACTTTTTCCTCTTTTTAGGGGCTGAGCTAGCACTCGAAGAAGGGCGTTTCCTCCCCTTAGACACTTATACACGACATTGCCCAATTTCATCTTCGGGATCCGACTTTGATGGCGCCGCAGCTTTTGTATTATCGGGAGTCCCTGCACCAGCTCCTGTGCGAACGGGCACACCAGCAATACGAGGGGCCGATTCTGTTCGAGCAGCTTTCGGAATAATCACTGAATCACTGTCTCTCAGAGGCGGGCGAACGACCGACTGTGGTCGCAGCGGAACATTGACGGCATGGGCAGGCATAGAGGATTTACACTCAAAAAGCACCCATCTTTCCTCTGTAATGATGGGACTGACCCGGTGACGATATCATCCCTTGAAGGGTCCCACAGGCCTTGGAATGTAATCGGTCTCAGGGATCATAAAGAGAGAACCGGAATTCAGCCGCATAAAGTGATGAATAGCGCCACGGGCAGTCTCCGGGGAGAGAGTAGGCTCAACCAAGAAAACTTTAAGGAGCACACCCTGGTTATAACCCAACTGTTGGGTAAAGCGATGCGGATTGCACCATATGAAGAGAGCGGCATCATTTAATCGGAACACTAAGTACCCCGGCCTGATCGAATACAGGTGCATGATCTCCTTGTGCTTCAAAGTCGGTGCTCTGTTCTTTAACAAATCAAATAACTGTTGAATAGGCCCCGCGGGCGTAGAAAGAACCGATCATTGAAAACCATACCACCTTCGTTTGAATACGGGTTAAGCAGCACGCGCAAATCCCCTAACTGAGTCGGATCAGGTGCGGAAGCATCAACCAATCTCATGACTCGTGGGAAAGTATATGACTCATAGAAATCAGGCCGCCGATGTACAGCAAACGCGTCTAACACATGCATCTCAATCCAGAACGTGAAGTAATGGAGGGAGAAGTTCACGGTGTCTGCACCTGGGTTTGAAGTGTTGGTTGCAATACTCAAACCATGATACCAGTGTGATAAACCTACAACTCCAATGGCCAGTCAAGCTCTTTCGACTATGTGGTGTGCAGGGTAGAAAACGGAGGCTCTCATACAGCGTCGGTGTATCGGCATGTCAAATCAGCTGAGCCAAAGACTAATGAAGCCTACAAAGAATGTTTCCTCATCATACCAGAAGAAGCAATCTCGTCAAAAGTCACGGTCAACGAACTTGGAATATAAAAATAGGGCAGATCTTCCTCCTTAGCCGGCAGTTTGTCCAGGCCAAATCCGAAAGGATTCTCGACCTCCGCAAATTTCGGAGCTTTCTTGGATAGAACATCATTACGAAGGAAGCGAGCGATGAAATCGTCAAAACCAACACCTTTCCCTTCTAATGCCACAAACAGGCTCTCAAAGATGCCTAAGGCCTTGATTAAACTTGGATACTTGTGCTGAACAGCATTCTCAGTTGTCAAGCCTTCATGCATGGCTGGCACCGTAGCAAAAACGTACTCGTCAGGGGGTAGTAACTCCTCGTAATGTTCTCCCCAGATCGGCAGTCCAGAAATTTCTCGGAATTCCTCCAACGAAATGAAAACCTCGCGGTCCCCCGATAGGAACGTATGCATGGGAAGATTCCATTGGTTTAAAAAGGCCTTAACCCACCAAACAGGGGGAGCATGATAATAGAACAACGACGCATACACTGCCTGGTACAATCCAACTTTTTGCAACCGTGAGCATTGGGAAGAAAGAATATACCGGGCCCAAGGAAGGCAACCTACTGGATGCCACGGGATGATGCCTATTTTATAAACCTGCCCCCAAAGTCGAGCTTATCCTTGGCATATTCGGCGTCCCAGAATATCCATAACCACTAAGGACTGGTTGGGTATCCCTGTCGTTGATGGCTCAAGCCGGTCTTCAGGAGTCTAATTAACCGCCTCTACTGCATAAGTAGCACACAGACGCTCCATAAATCGGATAGAACGAATGGGTTCCATTGATACTCCACACGTAAAACTGCGACGACCCCTTATAATATGACCATACAAGACTCCCCATAGGAGAAAGCTCTTTTTATCCTTATCATGATTCTTAATCATAGACATAACTTCCTCGTCGGATGGCGGCTGGGGGAAAGCGACCTCTGAGTGGGTATAAGAGAAGTAGGGAAGTGAGACCATTGTACCTAAAAAGGGGGGACAACAAAAGAAAACAACACAGTCAACAAAAGGTGTGAGTTGGGTTATGAGACTACTAACTAAAAGCTAGTGGACCCCACGAAATCAAAATGGCGGCTCGTCAATGATGAGACAAAGTGTCCATCGTGAGAATCTAAAAGAATTCTCACTAAATGAACAGTGAGTTAAAAACTCCCAATATTTCCGTAAAGCGGGTTCTGTTAAAAATAACAACATATTCAAATCTGTAAGAGGGTATTAAAATCCTAAAAAGGAAAATACTTAAGAACAGGAAGGGGAATAAAATCCCCAAGGGTTCCAAAAAAATTCTAAGCTAAGCTCTGCAAGACAAAATAGAATTAATTTCTCTAATAATGGGATTAAATCCCAGAAATCCCCATGATGGGAAATAGATAGGAAAAATAATAGAATTAAATTCCAGAGACCCTCAAAGATCAGGATCAATGATTGGGTAAACCCCTAAGAAGAGAACCAACGATTCTCGAAGATGCTTATTCATTCAAGATCCACGGTCTACTCAAAAAATAGTTTTTTAAGATCTCCAAGATATCGGTTCAAGAAAAGAGCCAAGCTCTATTAATGGATTAAAAATCCAAAAAAAAATAAAAAGTTTCCTAAGAGCTAAGCTCTAATCATAATCCTTACCAAGATTCTTTTTGGCAGAGTTTAACTCTGATCAAAGGAGTTCTGTGAGTAGAGATCTAAACTCTGAAATGAGAATTAAATTCTCAAAAGAAAAAATTCAAGGAGGAAGATGAAAAAACAGCAATCACTCCAAGGCCAAAGGCATCATTTATAAGACGTGATGGGAGCGGTTCAACTTCCCATTCCCCTAGGCAATCCAACGGTGGTAAAGATGGACAGCGTTTGCACTCGCGTGCAGGCCACGTGAGAGCAACACTGGGGGGCATTTGTTCCCTTATAAAAAAAGGAGGAGAAAGAAAAAAGAAGAGATTTCCCCATGTTTTAAGCCTTACGTGTTAAACACGTGAGCGCCTATATGCAAAGTATATAAACGCTACAACCAAACAACTAAAAGCTAAACAGGCCTCACATGTTAAACACGTGAGCGCCTATATGCAAAGCATATAAGCGCTACATAAAAAGATTGGGATCACGTGTTAAACACGTGAGAACACCCTTTTAAAGCATTAGCTTCAGATAGATTTAAACTCTATACATAAAACTAAATTCTATTTGATATGCAAAGCCTATAAGCACTAAGAGTAAGTGGCTGAAAGTCAAACTGACCTCACGTGTTAAACACGTGAGCGCCCATATGCAAAGCATATGGGCGCTAAAATAGGCTAAACACCCTCATCGGGGTCACGTGTTAAACACGTGAGGGAGCCTCCCTATATAGAATTAAATTCTATTCAAGGAAAATACCCCTCTTGATCTTTCTAAAATGGGAAAGATGTTCTATGTTAATAGAGAACCGTTGGATCAAAGATCCAATGGTGATTAAATATAGAATTAAATTCTATTGGGGGAAAATATCTCCCTGATCTTTCTAAATGAGAAGGATATTTTCGGTTAAACAGAAAGTTGGTGGATCAAAAATCCAATGAGATGGAAAATATTTCCTATATCTTTCTAAATAAAGAAAGATGTGCTCTGTTAAAGAGAGAACCCTTGGATTAAAATTCAATGGTGACTAAAAATCACCGTTTAATAGAATAAAATTCTATATATAGAAAAATATTCCCCCAATCTTGTTAAAAACAAGAAAATATATTTTGTAAAACAGAAATTCTTGGATCAAAAATCCAACGGTGGATAAAATTCCCCAAACAAATTTTGAAACCAATTAAATCAATTGGTATCTTTCAAATGAGAGATTTTCTCAAATTAATTAACAAATTTGACTCTACTATATAAAGGACCCGAGACTTTAAGTCTCAGATAGAGAATTGACCCCATAAGTTTCTCTACAAAAAGAAAACCAAATAATTTAATTCTCAAAAGAAGAAGAAGATCTCCCTCCTTGCAAACTCTAGGTAAAGAAAAAGAAGAGATCAAAATATTTTCTTTGCCTGGTATAAATGAAAACAAGGGTTTAACCCTTCATACAAGAATTTAGTTCTTCCTCTGATTTGAAATTTGCAAAGCAAATCTCCGCACAAGTTGAAAATTTAATTCTCATCGGGAAGATTCTGTTCTTCAGACTCAAAACTTAGGGGAAAACAACTAGGTTAAAAAGAAAAAAAAGAAATAGAACCTCTGTTCTGGGAATTTAATTCCTCTAAAAATAGGGTTTAACCCTGAAAAGAAACTTAGTGCTTATAAAAAAACATAAGAACTTAGTTCTTGATCCCAGATCTTTAAAGAAAAGATCTTGGTGATCATAATGGTCAAAATACCGTTAACAGAGATTCAATCTCTAGAAAAGAAAAGGAATTAGAGCCTCACGTGCTTCCCACATGGACGCCCACAACAAAGGACTCAGCGCCTCACGTGAAAAACACGTAGGCACCCAAATCAGAAGGCCAGCGCCTCACGTGAAATACACGTGAGCGCTGAGTGAAAGTGCTTAGCACTTCATATACAGCCAAAACGGCTGAGTACTTAGCACTGATTGGGCAGTGGCCAGCGTCTCACGTGAAAAACACGTGGGTGCCCAACAAAATAAAATGAGACGACGCCACACGTGCTCCTCACGTGGACGCCATACATAAGTGCTTAGCACTTTATATTCAGTCAAAATGACTAAAGTGCTCAGCACTTATTGGTTAGTGCCCATGACTGAGTGCTTCAGATGATACACATGTGAGCGCCAGAGCCCAAACAAGTGCTTAGCATTTTTACATAAAAGAAAAAGGTCTGAGCAAACAGAACCCAAATAAATGCTTAACACTTTTAAATAAAGGAAAAAGAAAGAAGAAAACACTGTGCAGGCCAAGCCCAAATTGGCTAAAACTCTCTCTCTGAAATTTCAAGCATCTGAGCCCAAATCCTCTGTTGTTGGATCTTAAAAAAAAGTGATCCTTAAAATGTTCCTAAGTTGATTTTAGTCTCAAACAGGACTAACGTATTCTTAGTTAAAATAAATTGAGCCCAAATACTCATATGTTTAAGTTGATCATAATCTCAAACTAGATTGACGGTCCTTAAACTAAACAAATATTCAAAAACCCAAATCTAAAAATTTACGGATTTGGACTGATCCGCGCCCTACGGACGACGACATAAAATAGTCTCCGTATACAATCCACGGGCAATCTTAACAAACAAAATAACGCACGACACGAAGTGGACTACCGGAGCAGGAGAAAGTGGTTATCGCAACGTGGTAACGTAATTAGCTGCGGGGGCTTGCGCCTGCAGGTAAGAGCGTCCTCACAATCAAAAATCCCTCCCAAATGAGGGGGAATCTGATGAAGCCTGCTACAACGGTTGCATCTATCCAAACCTCCGATATACGGTGCCATAAATCAACTTAATATTTTCGGAAAGGTGAATGGATATGTCCAAATAGCGTTTGTCCCTTAATTCAGGCCAGACGTCTCAACGTCTCGGTCCGGTCTTTCGGAGGTAAACAGGTGTGGTTAAGATATGAAATGGAGGGTTGTGATTGATTGTAGAAAGTGGAATGGTTGAGATTTTTATATAGATGAATTGATCTATATCATTATCTAAGCTTATTTCATCCTCCAATACTTCGACAACATGTAATTTCCTAATAAAGCAAAAAGAGTGAAGTTAGATATGCTTTTAGATAAATAAAAATGCATTTTGTGGTATTCATGAGATGCAAATTAAGTTAATGGTTCACGAGGAGAATCTTATGTCATAGGTTTGATAAGTCAAGTGGGGATTAATTATCATCAATTCAGTGTTTGATGACAACGATTAGCTTAATTAATCTATAATCGCTCATATTCAAACCAAATAGCAAACGATGTTCAAACGAATTGAAATTTTGTATGGAGGTTCATCTAAGCAAGTTATGAGAATCCATTAAGAAAAATTGACAATTTTACTCTCGTGGGCCCACAATATTATTGTAACGATAAAATAATAAGAAGGCTTAGACTCATCGGGAAAACGTTGTCAATTTTAGATGAAATTTCATACCATTTCCTCATAAATATACTAAAATGATATGGAAAGTTTGATATCATTTAGCTCAAAGAAATACGAGATAAAAAATCGGAACCGTTAATATCGATTAAAGGGCGATTAAGGAAATTAACGGGTTCCCGGTGAAATTGCCCATCGGAAATGGTCCCAATTGGTATAATATAGTAAAATGTGACGATCATATCATAAAAATACTCATCAATTGTTAGGAAGTGATTTTTGGACAATTCTTGAAAATTCAAGAGGTTTTAATGCAAATCCCAATAAATTTGATAAGTCAATATGAAGTTTTTGTTTTTGTAATTCATGATAAATCATAGAAAACCTCTACAAAACTTCTAATGACGAGTCGTGCAAGAATTCATGGTATACTGATTTTTGGACGTTCTCAAGAAGAGTATTTCGGTCATTTAGACGAATCTTGAACTATGCTCTTAACTTGCTTCCATGCGTATCAACAATTACTTTTATGCAAAAATGAGATGAACTACATGATGCAAATGTACTGGCGTGATAAGAATGCAGGGTTATGATGCAAAAAAAAATGATGCAGAGGTAAAAGGGTAAATTTGCAAATCGCTGTTTTGGTAGGATGTCTACGTTGCATAATATATATTGAAAACAGAAAGAAACTAGTAAATTTTGAATTTTTTAAATTTTTTCTATTTTTGAGTGATATTTCAATCAAAATGCTGAAAATTTAAACAAACCGAAAATTTTGAGATTTTTAGAATTTCCTAGTTTTTATGAAATATAGCATGCAGAATATTGAAAAATTGACGAAAACAAGAAATTTCTGAATTTTATGTGCTATATAGCATGCAACATATTAAAAAATCCAAAGCAAACAAAAAAATTCTAGATTTTTGAAAATATAATCATTTTCCTGTTCTGTCATGGATAATATTAATAAAAAGGAATAAAACGTAAATTTATGAGAAATTTTTGAATTTTCTTGTGCTTCACGGAAATATTGAAAATTGGAAGAAAAAAAAAATTATGAAAAGTTCGTGATTATCTCGTGCTATAGCAAATAATATATTGAAAAACCAAAACAAAAAAGGAAATTTCACAATTTTCATATACTATAAAACATGAACAATATTGAAAAAGCTGAAAGAAAAATGTTAAGTATTTACAAATTAATTATTCATATAATTTACATATAAAGTTCATAAATATGAAATGGTACAACTTACAAATCATATAATGAGGCTTGGAGTAACACATTGGTGGGGCTTACTGCTCAAGGAGGGTCCGGGATCGAGCCCGAACTCTCATTTATGAGGCGGTGGCTAATTTATCCCATCTATTACCTCAAAAAAAAATTACAAATCAGAATTATAAATTAATATGACTTTGTACTTCACACGGATTGCGTGGAGTCCCTTGCTACTAAGGAAAGAAAAATAAAGCAAATTCCCTTGATATGGGACATTTGCCCAATCCAACATAATTTATTGTTCACAAAATAAGCATCCAAACCTTGCCCATTGGTTTGCTTTTTCTAGCCAACAACGTAGGTTAACCCTCAACGTCAAAAAGCTATGTACAAAATTCACCACCACAAACCTAAAAGTTAAGCAAGTTAGCATATGGAGACCACTGGTCAAGCCATGGGCTCCTCAACTGAGTCAAGAATGGATCCTGCATCCACTCCATTCCGTATTTCGGTACCTGAATCTCCGGTAAGTTCACTGGTCGAGACGACGAAGATATCTCGATTTCTTTCTTTACTTCCTCTTTATCCTCTTGAAAAGAGAAGTCATGTGCTATTGCCAACTCATTTTCATTCAAATGATCGAAATTAGTCGATATTTGAAAGTTGAAATCAATATCAGAAGACGATATTGTGTCCGCCGCGGACATAGCATCTGTTGCTAGGGAGACCCTCGCTTCCTCTTCCATTGCGGCCCGTTGCTCTAGCTCCTTTAGCGACGTCGCCTTTCTATAGACCTTGCACAATACTATGTCCTCCTGTTTATTAATTCGCAATATATTAATCAACTAGCCGTTTTGGATAGAGCTAACATTTTTACAGTAAACCATCATCAGCTATCATTTTTCAGTTAACTACCTTGAGGTTTACTGAAAAACTAAAAATAGTTAAGGGTAGTCTATCCATTTCAAATTATATCTAAACTTTTAGGGCATATATTATATATACCATTGGAGGAGGAACAGAAGAAGTGGAGGAGCGGGTATCAGGAAGGCGGTATTCATTCATGATCCAGTCGGTTTTGGAACCGCGAGGCGCTCGACCAGTATAAAAGACCAGTGTCTTCTTGAGGCCGATTAGACGCTTTGGGTCCGTTACACTGCGGATGTGTCGGTCTGATCCGGTGGCTTTCCAGAATCCTCTCTCGGTTGTCCGGTTTGGCCTCCTGCCACTAGATGGTCTTCTATCTCGCGGCACAAAGAAGTACCACTCTCTTTCTCCTATCTTCGCCAGTCCTAATCACCAAAGTTGAACATAATTATGACTAAATTTCACTAAAATACCATGACCTTCAGCATCTTTCAGGTAAATACCATGTGTTTTACAAATTGCAAATTAACACCATAAACTTGGCATGCATGACATATGATATCCAACCGGAAGCTGCTAAAAGAACACTGTGTTTATTTGAAAATGCCACGTTCATGACAGCTATTCGCAAATTATAAACTGCATGGAATTTATCTGTAAATCACCGAAAACTAGTGTTCTAGCAATAAGTTAAATGAGAGAGAGAGAGAGAGAGAGAGATGTAGTACTTGGGAGCTCCCATGGATCAAATCTGTAGAGATTAAGAGTGCTGATGATATCGAAGTTGAGCTTCTTTCCGAGCACCATCCGTCGAAGATAGAAGTCAAGAAGCTCCTCCTCCGTCGGGTGAAACCGGAAGCCGGGGAGGTCAAGTTCCCATCCCTTTCCATCCATATCGCAAATCAATTAACGATACGGTCTATGAATCTATACTTCAAAAATATTGTCTGAGCTCCAACTTAATTTGATATTTCAAGTTGAGAGATTGCAAGGAGATATATATAAAGGCTATTATATTAATCAAAGTTTTCTGGGAATAATATGTGGTGGTTTGGAATGATATGAAAATGGACCCACACGGTGAGAAAACAAAGCAATGTTGCGGACTCTGAGAATGAGAGAGTGGGGTTGGAATTGGTCATTAATTGGAGGTACACTAATGGCCCCTACATGCAGAAATTTGGGGGAAGTTTACTTTGTTAATTTGCATTAATCTCTTCACATCACAAAGAATTAATGCCAAGTTGGACTAATTAGGTTTGATTGCTAAGAATAATTAAAAATAATGTGTCGAGGTTAAAAAAAACCATATGAAACTAGATCGCTAGCATGGATAGAGAGCGGATATGGGTATTACCATATTACTATCATGTAGCTGTAATAGGAGGATTGGAATGCGGACACGGATAGTGATGGAGGTCATTTTCGGGTCTCCGCCAGATGTTGTCTTCCGTCGATCTCCCGGTGGATTTTGGAGGTGATCTCCTGTTGCGTGTGGGTCTCAATGGGTTTTGAGGAGATTGATGATTTGAGAAGTTTAGCGCCGAGTACCTGCAAGGAAATCCCGGAATGTTTTAGTACCACCGAGGACCCTCCGACGATCAAGTTAGCACGAGATCCGAGCAGAGTAACGGCTAAGTGAAGTAAAAAATGGCTTACTTGACCCTTCTTTGAAGGGGGTTTATATAATGGCGGCAGCACGCAGTAGCAGGCGTGAGAATCTCGCCGGCAGTTATGCTCCCGACGTCACGCCCGCGTAATAAGGGGATCGCCCGTTAATGGGGATCGCGATGGCATGGAACGTAGGAGGTTGCCGGTGGAGAATCCGCGCATGGCGAGATTTGCGGAGCGGCGGTTACGCCTGTGAGTGGTGGAGTCGGTCGGTCGGAGGGACCGAGGGAGATGGCCTCGGCGAGAGAGCTCGGGAACGAGCGAGTGGGCCGAGGCATATTGGTCCTATGGTAGCTCGGAGGCGAGCTGAGAGACAGAGGAGGCCAATTTTCAGGAGGCTCTGAAGAGAGCCAGCTTGTGCTTGCAGGTCGGGCACAGGGATGGCCTGGTCAGCCCCTATGGGCCTTTTCTTCTGAGTTCTAGGACACGTCGTCTGCCACGTGTTCTAATCTTGGAGATCGCCAGTATTGAGCATCATCATTAGCCCCCCACTCTTGTCCCGACCAGCTGGCGAGTCGGGTTAGGAGTGGACTGCCGGGCCGTCCGGGGTGAGCTCCCACCCAAGGTTTCGTCGGGACGCGTCCCCGGGCTGTCAGCTGTCTTTTCTGCCAGCGAATCAGGGCGAGATCTCTGCATTTAAGGAAGGTGCGCCGGTTCGTTCATCCTGCCACTGAAACGACGGTCCACGTGTCAAGCGTCGGTTGGCCGGCGCGACGGGTGCAGGCCTGCGGCGCCTGATGGGATGCGACCCAATGTGGGAACGACATGTGGAGCGATCGGAGCCGTAGGACACAAGGAGGCGTTTTGGCCGGGAAATGGAGGGCGCCGTTGGATGAGGGCGATTGCAGTAACAAATAGGGGTGGGGTCCACTCTAGGGCCCCTACTCCTTCATATTTCCTTGCTATAAGCCCTGGTTGCTCAGCGCTCGTCTTCTTTCTTCTGCTTTCGTTTCCCGAGGATCCCTCTTCTTCAGGTTAGATGTCTTCTTTCGTGGAGTCCGTAGAGGTCGTAGGAGTAGGTTCTAGGGACCCATTAGTTGAGCCTGAGTTTTCTCGGGGAGTAAGGATCGGATCCTCTTCTTGGGATCACGCGGCGGGGCCAGCCCCCAGGCAGGAGGCGGTAGATGCTGCCCCCGGCGCCTCATGTTGGGTGAGGCATGAGGACGAGCTCGCCAATGCTCGGGCTCGCTTCCACATCCCCTCACGTTACACACTTCGTCTGGCCAAGGAGGGAGAGAGGGCAGACCAAGTACGGGGTAGGGAGATCGCCCTATACTTGGAAGATTTTTGGGGTGGAATGCGCCTGCCCTTCTCTTCCGAGGTCGTCGAAGCGCTGAATTTCTTCGGGTTAGCCCCTGGCCAGTTAGTGCCGAACTCATGGAGGATTCTCCTCGGGTTCTTGATCCGACTGAAGTTACAGGCGGTTCCTTTCAGCCTCTCTCTCCTCGATTCTTCCCTCGTTTTCAAAAATCATCCTAGGGGTCGAGCGGGCGACCCGAGGTGGGTCTACCTTTCTTTCAGAAAGCGAAAGAGGGGTGCCGCCGGGACAGGGGTTGTGGTTATGCCTTCTTCCATTCACGACTGGAAGAAGAAGTTCTTCTTCATTTCCCCACCCGAGGGCGAGGACTGGCCCGTGCCCACCAGATGGTTGAGGGAAAAGTGTTTGCCGGGGAACCAGTCCAATGACCCCGGCGCGGTGAGAGTGGCGTCGTGGGAGCCCATCCCCCGATTCGACGTGTTGCTATCTGATAGGGTCCTGAGTTGGGCCGGGCTCAGCCCCATTGAGTTCGTCGGTAAGTTAGGCTTGCTTTTTTGGCTTGTATATTGCTTGTGTCGCTGAATCCTTTGCATTTGGTTTTGTGCAGGACCCATGGATATGGACGAACTTCGAGCCTCCATGCGCCAGCCGAGGAAGGTCACGAAGGCTGGAGGCGCCAGCTCTTCCCGCTTGAAGCCCACCCCGGTTCCTTCTTCTCCGATGGTCGTGTCCCGTGAGCGCTCGGGGGCGGATCCCGCCCCGGGGCCTAGCAGAGCGTCGGGCCGGAAGCGGACTCGGATTCTGGAGGACCCAGTCTCGGAGGAGGAGATCGGCTCTCCCTCGGAGCCGCTCAAGAGGGGTTCCCGTGGGTCTTCCCGGGCCCCGTCCTCGCCGATCATTGTGGAGGAGGGAGGCCTCCAGTTCGCGGTGCCATCGGGCTATCCGTCGTGGATAGCCAGCTGCATGAGATAGAGAAATCAGCGGGGGTAGGGTCCCCGGGGGGACCCTCAGGGCCCAGATGGCGTCCATCGCCCAGGAGTCCGTGCAGGTAAGTGTTTGGTGTTTTTTTGTGGGATTCGGTGGCTCCTTCGTCTTTCTGATCTCTTTCCTATTTTTCAGGTTCTCCTGCAGGTTGCCCTTGCCTTACGCATAGAGGACGAGGTGATAGCTCCGGCGATGAAGGCTGCGGGCCAGCTTGCCTCGCTGGAAGAGAGCTCCAAGTGGGAGCTGGAGGCGGTGATGGCGAGGGTTGCCGCCCTGGAGGGCGAGGTGGAGGCCGGGAAACGAGAGGTTTCCCGGTACCGCGAGGCCACCGTGGCCGCCGAGATCAAGCTTGAGGACGCTCAGGTGCTCGCCGACAACCTGAAGAAGACGGTGAAGACCCTCCGGAAGGAGCTGGGGGCGGCGGTCGAGGCGGCGAAGTCGGACGACCTGAGAGCGGCGAAGTTGACCGACCTCTCGGCAACGAAGGCCGTAGAGGGCTACAAGAAGTCGAAGGACTTCTATGACGACCTGGCCGTGGCCACAACCCGCATCTGGCAGGAGGCCCTCGACGCCGTTAAGGCCCGGATGCCGGAGTTCGCCGACGAAGAGCTCCGTGCTGAATACCCCCTCGCGGACGCCGATGAGTAGGGGGTAGGGATCCCTGACGAGGAAGTCGCCGAGGACCCTGCTCGTCTCGTGGTGGATGTCGAGGATCCCGAGGTCGCTCCCGGCCCCGAGGCCTAAAGCCCCCGTCCTCCTCCTTCTTTTATTTTGTTGCTTTTGGAATTTTCGTAAGCCTCCGGGCAGTTTGTAAGGCTGGGGAGCCCAAACTACCCTTTGTAAAGACTTTGCCTTCGGTAATAAAACTTTTTCCTTGGTTTCATCGGTTTACACTTTTATCTTCTGTTTGTGAAGAATGATCGTAAAATATCTCTGCTTGCATTGTTGGGCTTCCATGTCAGGTCGGCTATCTGTCTAGCGATCGTTCGTCGAGTTGATTTCGATCACTTGCCAAGCGTGCCAAGCGCTGCTGAGAAGGAGAGGCGTCTCAATGGCTCCGAAGTCGAGGGGGGTCGCTCAGACTTGGATAGACCTGGTGCCCCTTGTTGGGGCCTCAGATCCTCTGCATGTGATGGGCAGAGGGTCGTCCCCCGTATTTGCGCCGAGCATGAACGGGAAGCTGCTCGGTTGCCCCCTGGCGAAGGCTTCTAATTTCTGGCGTTGCGAGCGACGACCACTGGCTGAGGATGGTCGAGCGAGGGTCGGGTTCGACTGCCTCTGGGTGGACTTTGGATCCTTAGCGATGGACGGGCTATAAGAAGCCCACTAAGGATGACCGGGCTGTGAAGCTGAGAGGTCGCCTTTTGGCGAGGGCTTTGATTTCTGGCGTCATAGGTAGGCAACTACCAGCCTGGGATGACCGAGTGGGGTAGCCGTTCGGATGCCTCTTGCGTGGGCTTCGATCCCTGGCATCATGGGTAGGGAGCTACCAGCCGGAGATAGCCGAGCAGGGGAGCTGCTGAGCCGCCTCTAAGGAGGACTTTGATTCTTAGCGTTGGAGGGGCTGTAAGAAGCCCACTAAGGATGACCGGGCAGTGAAGCTGCATGGTTGCCTCTTGGCGAGGGCTTTGATCTCTAGCGTCGTGGGTAGGCAACTGCCATCCTGCGATGACCAAGCGGGGTAGCCGCTCGGATGCCTCTTGCGAGGGCTTCGATCCCTGGCGTCATGGGTAGGGAGCTACCAGCCGGAGAAGACCGAGCAGGGCAGCCGCTCGATTGCCTCTTGCGAGGGCTTTGATCCTTAAGGACGGGGACCGAGCAAGGTTACTGCCCAGTGCCTCTTGGCGAGGACTTTGATCCCTGTCGGTTGTGGTAGGAAGCTACCAACCGGGGATAGCCGAGCAAGGGCTCGACTGCCTCTGGGAGGACTTTGGTCCTTAGCGCGGGAGGGGCTGTAAGAAGCCTACCAATGACCCTTGGCCGGGCAGGGTCACTGCCCGGTGCCTCTTGGCGAGGGCTTTTGTCCTGAAGGATAGCCGAGCGAGGGATCCTCGGGCTCGACTGCTTCTGAGAGGGCTTTCGATCCCTGTCGGTCGTGGTAGGAAGCTACCAGCCGGGGATAGCCGAGAAATGTAGCTGCTGAGCTGCCTCTAAGGAGGACTTGGACCCTTAGCGTTGAAAGGGCTGTATGAGGCCTGCTAAGGATATCCGGGCAGTGAAGCTGCGCGGTTGCCTCTTGGCGAGGGCTTCGATCCCTGTCGTTGCGAGTAGGGAATCTACCGGCCGGGGATAGCCGAGTAGGGTAGCTGCTCGGCTGCCTCTATGAAGGGCTTTGATCCTTAGCATTGGAGGGGCCTTAGGAGGCCTGCTAAGGATAGACGGGCAGTGAAGCTGCTCGGCAGCCTCTTGGCAAGGGCTCTGATCTCTGGCGTTGCGAGTGGGGAAGCTACCAGCTAGGGATAACCGAGCAGGGTAGCTGATTCTCCATGAGGTTTCGCCCGCCCGTCCAGTTGCGGGTATGGGAAACAGGAACGGTCGCGGCGAACGTGCGCGTAGAATGCGCATTGAATGTGGGGGGAAGCGAAGAGCCAGGGTCGCGTCGTTCCGATCCCGCCAGAGAAGGCTCGATGATCGCCGCGTGGCAGCGACTTTTTGGGCGAGAGCGGGCGACCGTTGAGTTCCGTTGGGTCGCAGCGGGCTGTATAAGGCTAAAGGAGCACTGGTCCTTCCTTTCCTTGCAAACAGATCGTTGAGAATGCAGGAATTCCCCTTTACCATCCCCGAAATCATCCACTTCGAAGACGTATACCTCAATGATCAGAACTTCACCGAGGACACGGTGCAGTTGGTCTATGAGAGCATCGAAGACCACTTCGGCCGGTTGCTCCCCCGGCACTCCTCCCTGCTGCAGCTACTGATGTACTCTATCTGGAGGGCGTCGCCGGGGATTTACAACCCCTTGTCCGAGCATCTCTACGACGAGGCCGTCGGCAAGCTGCGGTCCCTTAAGCGCTTCGTCCTGATCTTCGCGAATCAGCTGGCTCGCTCAGTGGCGCTTGTCCGTGAGTGCTACGAACAGAGGCTCGGGGTCAACGCGTGCGGGGGGAATCGAGGACTGAGGTCGGATCTCGCGAGGCCTCAACTGGCTGAGATCTTCACCTAGTACCATGAGCAGTGCTCTCTGCACCCCCTTCCCCCGCTGTTGTAATTTTCTTTTTCTTTTTGTATGTATGGCTAAGGAGCCCATAATACCTTTTTTTGAATAAATGAGATATTTCTTTCTTTTTCGCAATGTTCCATTGATCTTTATTAAATTAACAACAGACCCTAGGAAGAGTTTACATTACTCTAAAAGGAAAGTACATACTAATAGATGACCTTATTAGCGTGGCCCGAGCTCCCCGGAGGCTTGCTGGTCTCCGTGCTCAGCACCAGGTACGGGGCTCCCTGAGCGCCGGACTGGTCATCTGCCGAAACGAACATGATCAGGCCGATGGTCAGCTCGGCCGGAGGGGGACGCTGCTCCTTCTCGCGGTCGGCCTGCCGTTTGTCCCTCAAGTAGGCGGCGAGGTTCCCCGATCGGATGAGCTCTTCGATGTAGTCCCGGAGTTGTTTACAATCCTCCGTGGCGTGGCCCAGCGTCCGGTGGAAGGCACAGTAAGGGCCCCGGGTCCGCTTCGAGGTCTGACGCGGGATTGAAGGGAACTTGAAGAACCCATCGCCCTGGGCCTCCTCTAGTAATACTGCGAGGGAGACGTTGAGCGGGGTGTACTCCTGGAACTTCGGGTGATAGGGCTGCTGACGCTCCGGCCTCTTTTCCCGAGCCCTCTACTTCTGGTCGGACCGTTCTGCTCGGAGGAGGTTTGCGTTCACCTCGGACTCCAGCAGAACCTCGCGCTCGGTCTACGCCTTGACCTCGGCCATGGTCTTAGGCTGTGCCAACGCAAAGGAGCACAACCACTCTTTGTGCCTAAGACCAGATCTGAGCGACGTGATGACAGTCTCATCCCGGTGCTCGGGGACCTCGAGGAGGGCGTTGTAGAAGCGGGTGATGTAAGTCTTGAACGTCTCCTTGTCCCCGCTCTTAATTGTGAAAAGGTAGTCGACCATGCGCTTCTACCGACTGTTCCCAACGAAGTGGCCGAGGAACTGAGTAGCCAGCTCGTCAAAGGTCGATATTGAGCGAGGCTCGAGTCCGCAGAACCAGTCCCGACCAGAGCGGATGAGGGTGGCTGGGAAGGCCCTGCACTGGGCGGCGTCAGAATGGTCCTGGAAGCTCATTCCCACGGTGAAAGCATCTAAATGGTCTTTCGGGTCGGTTTTCCCGTCGAATAGAGAGACCTTCGGGGGCTTGTTGTGCGAGGAGACGTGGACGGGGAGCAGTTCCTCTGTAAACGGTTTGGTGAGCGAGTCGGCGGCGTACTTAGCCCCGTCGCCCGAGAGATGACCTTCCCGGCGCATGCCCTCGATCTTCTTTTCGAGGGCGTCGAGTCATCCGTGGTACCCCGAGGACTTAGCGCCTTATGATCCCTGGCCTCTGCTGTGGGAGACCTGCGTCTGGGTGCGGCCCCTGTTCCTCTCGATAAGGTCCCTCAGGTCCCTTGGCGAGGTGGCCCTCGAGCCGTCGTGGCGATCCCCTTCTGTGTGACCCCGTCGAGGGAGGGGTGTCAATCATGCCGATGGACAGGCGAGGTGACCGACATCTCCTCAGGGGGGTAAGGGCCGCGGAGAGGCTCGAGGTGATGCGCTCTGGCGGTGAATCCCGGTGTGGAGCCGTGGGGCGCCCAATGGGCCTCAGGGAGTATCGGCCCGTGAGATCTGTGGCCAAGGGTCGTAGCCTGCCGGTGGTCAGCCATGCTGACAAGGGCAGAACCTTATGGAGGCGGAGGAGCGGCGACCTGGGGCCCTGGCCCGACCGTTTGAATGCGGACGAGCGCCTCTACGAGGGACTGTAGCCGATCTATTTGGCTGGCGAGGGCGTTGACGATGGTCGCCGGGGGAGGTTCATCCGCGCCTCCGGTGAGGGGGAGGCGGCGGCTGGTACCAGGATCTTCAGGGTGGTCGCTTGCCATGTGGATGGAGATCGAAATGCCAACTTTGTTTTTTGTGGAGTTTCCGTTCCCACAGACAGCGCCAACTGATGGAGGTCCTTTTCGGGTCTCCGCCAGATGTTGTCTTCCGTCGATCTCCCGGTAGATTTTGGAGGTGATCTCCTGTTGCGTGTGGGTCTCAATAGGTTTTGAGGACATTGATGATTTGAGGAGTTTAGCGCCGAGTACCTGTAAGGAAGTCCCGGGGTGGTGTGGTACCACCGAGGACCCTCCGACGATCAAGTTAGCACGAGATCCGAGCAGAGTAACGGCTAAGTGGAGTAAAAAATGGCTTACTTGACCCCCTCTGTGATGGGGGTTTATATAGTGGCGGCAGCACGCAGTAGCAGGCGCGAGAATCTCGCCAGCAGTTACGCTCCCGACGTCACGCCCGCGTAATAAGGGGATCGCCCGTTAATGGGGATCACGATGGCGTGGAACGTGGGAGGTTGCCGGCGGAGAATCCGCGCATGGCGAGATTTGCGGAGCGGCGGTTACGCCTGTCAGTGGTGGAGTTGGTCGATCGGAGGGACCGAGGGAGATGGCCTCGGCAGGAGAGCTCGGGAACGAGCGAGAGGGCCGAGGCATCTTGGTCCTTTGGTAGCTCGGAGGCGAGCTGAGAGGCCGAGGAGGCCAATTTTCAGGGGACTCTGAGGAGAGCCAGCTTGTGCTTGCAGGTCGGGTACAGGAGTGGCCTGGTCGGCCCCTGTGGGCCCTTTCTTCTTAGTTCTGGGACACGTCGTCTGCCACGTGTCCTGATCTTGGAGATCGCCACTATTGAGCATCATCAGATAGTTATCGATAATGAAAATTACTATTTGTAATTGATAAAAATCAGAACAGATACAGATGCGGAGATCGCTCGGATTGTTCATATCTGTTTACATCCCTAGCTATGTATGACTCATGTAATAGTCTGATCACTTAGAGGCTAGCACGTGTCATACTAGATCACTTCTAGTCTCGACTAACCATTTACACAACTTTCCGGATCAATACCACAACAAAGGGTTTTGATCAAAAGACGAATGCTCTTGTGCTCCATTTTGAAATGTTAAATTGTCATGTTAGCAATTTTCAATAGATCTAAATCTACATACGGAAAAACAAACACTGATTTCCTGGAAAGTTGACTTTTAGAGCGATAATCTCCATCTACTCCACATTTCATTGTTCTCTATAGAAAACTAACGTGGTGGGAACGGGAGAAGATAACCGATGGGTTTAATCACTTTTAAGTCATAATTAGAAGGATTTACATGATGGTGATGAAAGTTCCTAGTGCTCTCGCCGCTAACCTGCGGCCAATGCGGAATACAAAAATGAAAATTTTCGTAGCTCTAGAAACTTACACCCAAAAATCTAAACCAAACACCTAAACTAGCAAACACAAAATGATAGAAATCACAACCTTTGTAGTATCTTCATTTACTCCAATTGGGTTGGACTCTAGCATACTCTCAATTGCTCCGGATCGCACTTGCAAACCGGTTTTCATTCGCCGAAGATGATCCACCCGAGAGAACCAAGTTCAAGCTTCAACTTTATCAATGAAATAACTAAATATCCTAAATTGCTAATTTAGAATGCTTAATGATGTGTGTGAATATTCTAGCATTTTTCTTTTTCTTTATCTTCATGATTCTCAACTCATAAGAGGATTCTCAACTCATGAGAGGGTTGAAGATGATGAAGAAGAAGAAGGAGCCATGAAAGAAAGAGAAGCTAAATGGTAGAATGAATAAGTCTTCGTTACAAATTCAAGCATGCTTCATTTGTTTTGTTTAAAAGAATTTTTCATTTTAAAATTGCAACCATGCTTGAATAGTATATGCAAATGAATTAATAATTCATTTACCCATACCTTCCACCTTTTCTCTTTTCCACCTCATTTCTTAATTTCTTAAAAAAAAAACCTTGAAATAAGGTGTTCTCCTTCTAAAAGTATTCTTGTATTAATACAAGAATACGTCCCCGCAAATATATACCCATATTCGTATCAAGATACGAATACCTAAGAGATAGAAAATTACAATGAACATAATACTAGAATATACATATCGATACATGTTGGGTTATGGCAGCTCCCTGGCCATCAAACCGTGGCCGATTGTGGAACAAAAAATTTTAAAACCGGCGCTAACACAACCCGCTGCCCGGATCTACCATGAACCCTAAACAAGCAAACTAAATATATAGAAGTTAAGAATGGTTATACCGAATTGATCCGTGTCCTTCGGTCTTCAACCTCCTTCCCAAGCACTTAGAAGCCACCATGATCTAGCTTGATTCCCGGTCTCCCCCCATCGAAGATGATCCTTCTGAGGATTTGTATTCCGAGCTCTTACCTCAGTAGCCAAGGTAACTAGGGTACCTAGTTCGCTAAAATAGATAGGCTAGAGGATGTAGAGTGTGGTGATGGATTAATTTGTCTCCAAACACCCTAAATTTTCAATATATGAGACGTAAAGGGTGGAGGTAGAAGAAAAGGCTTGAGGATGAGAGTGAGAGGCAACTCAAGAAAATTGAAGCCATCCAATAAATATCTCAAGTCTCCAAAATATCTTAAGTAAACACAAATATCTCAAGTCAACAAAAAAATCTAAAGACTTCAAAATATCTTACAACAAACAAATAACCAAGCATGCTAGAATAGTAACCATGAGTCACTATAAAGCCATGATACAATAAATGCATACACACCTCATCCTCTCCACCCCATTAACCATTTAATCCTAAATGGTTAAAACTAAATGAGGTGGCATCTTCTTGAAACACCTTGTAATAAATTACAAGGATACCCATCATCCGTATATACATACTCATATCCGTATTCCAACAAAATACGAATACAATGAGACGAAAATAATCCAACAATATAATATTAGAATCCGGCTTAAACCAAAGCCCACTAGTATTATCCGTCTGAATCATAATACGTGCATAAGTACACGTATATGATTGAACCCTGCCGTAAAACCATACGGACTCTACATCGTTTCGTCCGAAGTAGGGAAACGCTCTGTGTGGGACTCTAAAGACTCGTTAATACGCTGGCGGTGGGTTTAACCACAAGCACGTCAGCGGCACTAGCTGTACGTAACGGTTGTCCAAGTATTGAGCGAAAGGAAGGCCGACGAACAAACTCATCCGAACCCCTACTGAGCCTGTTTGTGACAATATCCGTCTATTCTGGTTTGTTCATCTAAGAGTATCGCATATCGAGTCTAGAGGGGTGGATAAAGTCAGACCCCTAATAACACGACATTTCGTGTTGGTATGAAGCCCATCACCAACTGAGAAACTACTGATCCAAATCAGTAATTCTCGACTACCTTGGCCAAGGATTTCTGGTGATGGACACCCATGCACAGCACAACATCAACCCCAAATACCGGAAGAGACGAATTCCCGACGATCCGCTCACTGCCTCCATGTGGCTTGGGACTGTACCCAACTAAAACCTGTTTGCACGACTCCTTTGAGCCGTAATAAGGTAGTAATCAAAGTACAGTGGGAACTCACAAGAGACAAATGACGATCTCAGGTCAACAGACTAACCTGCACACATGTCACCTGGGAACTGCTATCTGAAAATATGTATACTACCAACTAGCAGGTTTCCGGTGAGTCCGTCCAGTGTACTCATAACCTAATGCGCACCTGTATACTATCTTAGGTGAACAAACTAACACCAATGGCTTGTGAGACCTGGCCACCACCCCTTTTCGGGATATCGATCAGTATACACTGCTGGGTTCCTTAGCACGACTACTAGGTTTCAGAAGGCATCAAGCATGCAATTTTATAAAAATCTAGTGTTCCAACAAACCAGAACCAAGGATCTAACTAGATAATTAGGGTTAAACTAAGCAAGTAAATAACTTTACTCTAAGTGAACAAGGAATACAACCATTGTAGACCAGTCTTTCACTTCTAAAGCTCCGTGTAGTAGTCCCTTTGCTCCAAGTAGTGGTGTCCCGGACTCTCCTTTGGCTCCACTAGGTGAAAGGAACGAGCTTGCTCATGGATCTTCGAGGCCGAAGATGATCTACAGCGAAAAATCTCTAACTCAAGTTACTTCTTCACCTAGTGAAGAAACAACCTATACTAAATGGCTAGTTTGGTATAGATTGATGAAGTAGGAAATTTGCTCACTTTAGAATAATTTTTCTCTCTTTCTTTTCTTTTCTTTTCTCACTCAAAATTAGAGAGCAATTTAAGAAGATCAAGAAAATGATCAAGATATCCTTGTGTGAACCATGGGTGAGAAAATATCTTATAAAACTCATGTAGAGACTAAACCATGGCTAAAAATAATGGTTAGGTTAATAAATATCTAGAGTAAAATAAAATTAGTGGATTTTAGTCAAAACTTCTCCATGCCTCCACAAGCATCTTAGCCATGCTAATTTCCACCTAATTTTGATTTTTCCCTTAATATTTAAACACCTAAATTATCTCTAGTTAGGTATGCGTCTCACACACCCAAGTCCAATGTATTATCTAGCATGACAAAAAATAAATACATTAACATATATCACATATATATTAAATGTATAAAGAGAAAACATTTTCTTAAGTGAGCTAATATTAGTTAATGTATATTAATATATCAAATATATAATTACACATGAAATTATTAAATCAACACTTGATTTAATAACCCAGCTGTATTGCATACAATCAACTAATATCATTTATATGCATATCACATATACATATAACATATTATTGAATCAACACTTGATTCAAGCATCCGGTTATATCACATATAACCTATATCGCGAGATTAGAATATTGTATCACATACACGTATTAATCTCGGTCCCGCACATATCACATATATGCCCTACTTCGTTTCGCATAAGCTAGGAAACCTCTGTGTAGGACACTAATGGCTCGTCAATACGCCGACAGTAGGTGATGATCATATCAGTCACCCACAAGCCGTCAGCGGTACTAGCTGGACATAATGGCTACCCGTGTATTGAGCGATCAGAAAATCAACAAGCAAGCTTGTCCATACGCTTGTGAATCTAACAGCAACACTACCGTACAGTCCGATCTCTTCGTCTGATATATTGCATATCGAGTTTAGGGGTGGTAAACGTCAGACTCCAGTAACTTGATAAGTCATACCGATGTGAGGCTCATAACGGGTCGAGAAACTACTGATAACACTTACCAGTAAATCTCCGTATCATCCATGGCCAGGGACTTCCTGTTATGGCCAATCGAGCACAGCGTAACATCAACCCCCAATACCGGGAGAGACAAAACCTCTCCTATCGCCCATTGCCTCCATGTGACTCGGGACTGTACCTAAAAACCACCGTTTTGCACGCTCTCTTAAACGTGGTAGGGTGGAAATCAAAGCACAGTAGGAATCACACAAGACTCTATGACGATCTCGGGTCTACAGACTAACCTATACTGGTGTCACCAGAGAACAGCTATCTGACATTAGGTATAATACCATCTAGGAGTTCTCAGTGAGTCCTGTTCAGTGTACCCAGTCTCCACTGAGCACCCGTATACCATCTTTGATGTCAAACATCAATGGATATGAGATCATCAATCGCCCATCAAATGGGTCAAGAAGCGTATACGCTAGTCTACTCTGGAATATCGATGCCCCGTCTCGATACATCCTCGACTAGGAAAAATTAAAGAATGTACTTGTGGACTACCCTGGTCCTACTAGTATGATCTGCATCATAATCCAGGAAGTCAAGTATACATCTTAAGGGCTTTACCAACATGTGAGAGTAAGACAGCATCACAATACTAGTCTATATATTAAGATAAAGAGTAACCAGATAGCTTACTATCATGTCGAGCAAGAAAGTCCTCCCTATATATGTCCAAGCATCCATTGTAATATACAATCATGTACAACAATGGCCTCTAGGGCTTACATACAACTAACAATCTCCCACTTGCACTAAGACCAGTTGTTGTAGTATCTCATACCCAACGTCCCAAAAACTCTCAAACTGTATCTGGGGTTTTGGCCTAGGTTGGTGGATCCGCCGTGTCATTCTTCATCTCAACTCTCCTGACCTCGACCTCCCGGAGATTCACTATCTCCCTGATCAGGTGATACTGCATAAGAATATGTCTGGATCACTGATGAGACCCGGGTTCCTAGGCCAAAACCACGGCTCCATTGTCACCACAATGGTAAGAACCAAGTTCATCTCATGAACATCTATACCCAGACAACCTCTTTGGTAGCATCATTGGCAACGATGTATTCACCCTTTATCGTTGAGTCTGCCACGGTATCTAGCTTGGAACTCTTCCAACATACCGTCCCTCCACTGAGGGTAAAGAAAAAACCCGAAACTGTCTTACAGTCGATCTTATCACTCTGGAAGCTTGAATCGGTAAAGGACTCAACATGGAGTTCACCGTTACTAAACATCAAGAACATTTCTTTAGTTCTTCTCAAGTACTTAAGAATGTTATTCACAGCTATCCAGCGTTTCTTCCCAGGATCTGATTGACACCTACTCACTACACCTAGTGAGTATGATACATCCTCTTAGATCTATCTTTATAGATCTTAATCACTGGATGTAGGATGCATCACCCAGATCCTTTATGGAGAAACATTGTGATAAGAAGATCTTGACCGAGTGTAGCATAAGAACACCATTTCCTATCAAGAGTATGTTATCCACGTACAATACGAGGAAGACAACCTTAGTGACTACAACCTTCTTGTATATACAAGGTTCATCTACCTTTTTGATGAAGTCAAACTCTTTGACTGCTACATCAAAACAGATGTTCCAACTTCACGATGCCCGCTTTAACCCGTAGATTAATATGAGCAGCTTGCACACCTTTCCGCTGCTCCCACTGTCTACGAAGCCCTCTGTCAGTGTCATATACACGCTCTCTTCTAAATCATCATTTAGAAAAGCGGTCTTGACATCCATCTGCCAGATTTCGTAGTCATGGTATGCAGCAATGGCAAGTAAGATCCTGATGGACTTAAGCATAGCCACTGGAGAAAAGGTTTCATCAAAATCCACACTTGGTCATTAACGAAAACCTTTTACTACAAGTCTAGCTTTGAAAATCTCAACTTTTCCATCTACACCAAGAATCTTCTCAATATCCACTTGCTCCCAATGGGTTTTACCCTTTCAGGAGCAACTACCAAAGTCCATACTTTGTTGGTATGTATGGATTCCATCTCAGATCGCATAGCATCCAGCCATTTCACAGAGTCCCCACTTGTGATGTCCTGCTCGAAACTAGTTGGGTCATCAACTTCCATGATGCAATACTCGCTCACACTGTCATTGAGAAAACCGTAGTATCTCTCAGGCAGATGAGGAACCCTACTAGATCCACGGAGAGGCTGAGGCTCGTCGAGAACTATTAAATCCTCCGGTTCTACCAAATCATCAGCCGTTAGTTTATCTAGCTGGAACTTTTTCCAGTTCTACCTCATGACCACTAATTTCTTCCATAATAAATTCCTTTTCTAAAAAGGTGGAATGCTGATAAACAAAACACATTTTTCTCCTCAGTGTGGTAGAAGATATACGATCGTGAATGTTCGGGATATCCAACAAACTTATACAGTACTGACCTTACTTCGAGCTTGTCCGGATTTTGCTTTTCAACATAGGCCGGACAACCCCATATCTTAACTCGTTTAAGAGATGCTCTCTTCTCATTCCATATCTCATATGAAGTGGTATGCACTGATTTGGATGAAACTCTATTCAATAGGTATACAGCTTCTCAAGCGCATAACCCCAAAAAGAAATAGGCAACTCAGCGTTACTTATCATCTAGCGCGCCATATCTAATAGGGTGCGATTCCTCCGCTCCGACACACCATTGTGCTGTGGTGTATACGGAGGAGTAAGCTGAGAGAGAATCCCATTCTCTTTTAAATAATCCAGGAACTCCGTGCTTAAGTATTCTCCTCCTCGGTCAGATCGAAGGATTTTAATACTTTTACCCGTTTTGTTCTCCACTTCGTACTTATATTCCTTGAATATCTTAAAAAGCTTCAGACTTGTGTTTCAACAGGAACACATGTCTGAATCTTGAAAGATCATCGATAAATGTAATGAAGTACGAAAAACCAACCCTGGCATGTGTAGACATAGGACCGCATACATCACTATGTATCATTCCCAAGAGTTCAGTAGCTCTTTCTCTGTGTCCAGTAAACAGAGTTTTGGTCATTTTACTTTTGAGACATGACTGGCAAGTTTCATATGATGTAAATTCAAACTGATTCAAATATCCATCTTTATGCAACTTAGTTAGTCGTGTCGCATTGATATGACCTAGTCTACAATGCCACAAGAAGGATTCGTTCATTTCTGAACTTTTCTTCTTGTGTGTGTTCTGCAAGTTGAGAACTTTAGTTTGATTTAGAACGTATATGCCATTATATAACGTGCCTGATCCAATCAACTTTTTATTCAGGAAAATGTTCATAATATTATCCTGTAATACAAGATTATATCCTTCTTTACATAATAAAGAAAATGATATAATATTGCATATCAGGTTCGGTATGTAATAACATTCGTTCAGAATCAATATATTACCAGTTGGTATTACAAGGTGATATTCACCAACTGCTTTGGCTGTAATATTTGCACCATTCCCTACTCTAGAGAATGATCACCTTTTTCCCAGTTGTCTACCTTTCTTTAGCCCGTGTAACATATTTCATATTTGGGGTCCCGATCCGGTATCTAATACACAGGACGTAGAGTGTACTGAGAAACAGTTCTCGGTAACACACCCCCGAAAAAGATGCATCAACATGCACATTCCTCATTTGGGTTGCGTGGAAATCCGGATATTCCCCTATTTCCTACTCAGACTTAGAACAATTATAAGATAAAGCGGAACCAACGTTCCCCAGCCCAGTATAACAAGCGGGTTCGGTCAATACATCCATTTTATTATCTTGATTAAGGCATGTCATGGTCGCTACCTGGAGAGAGAGAGAAGAAAACACTTTAGCGTATGCTCTTACAAGATTAGATTGGTTATTATTTTATCTAATCAGGATGGCTCCCACTTGTTTTATCAAATCTTCCTTCAAACCCTAAAAGGTAAGACTAGCCGGGATTAATTACACCCTACAAGTTCGCCAATCTTTCGGCCAGGCCAGTGTCGGTACTTTGAGGGAGGTTCCCCGTGCTTTCGCACGGATATAATTAAAATAAACCTCGTTTTTCCAGAGGCATAACCCCGTTGACACCTTTATAGTCACATACTTGATCGGCTAATTATAAAGTGCAAAACTCTCTCAGGAGTAAATTTTACTCGCAGTGGGTATCGGAATCTAACTATCTCATAGAAAGTATGCAATCTAATTGAAAATTTCAACACTTGAAATTCCCAATAATATTTTGCCCCTAGCAACTTATGACCTTGGCTATGGTCAACAAATCATAAGCGCTAATCAAGTTCAACCCCTCATTTCCTGATTGAATTAAACCCACCCGTACGACCCTTGGCTATGGTCAACAAAGCCGTACGACTACCCTAACTAAATCGCATCATATGCTGCAGATAAACACTAATTAGCTACCGCACACTACGCCTTGGCTAAGGTCAACAAACGTAGCACAAATACTAAATAGCACTTATCTAAAATGACGGAGGGCTACGAAAGATTCTTAAGAAAACCTTTTGCGTAATGAACTTGATATCGTTGTAGGATCGAGTGATTTTGATAAGGAGTGCTTTTTAGGAGTTTTCTAGTTTCGCTAAAGAGGTCACTTCCGGTGAAGGGATCTCGACCCTTTCCTCATCGAATGAGGTGCTGGATATTCATCAAGGAATACCACTATGCAAAGCAAAAACTAGAGCTGCCCATTTTTGAAAATTTGATTCTACATCTTTAGGTTTCTTTCCATTCATTAATCTCATTAATGAAGTCCCATCATTTATGCTTCCTAAGCATCACAGAAGAAACAAAAATACAACGTACGCTTATGCCATCCGCATTCGCCTCGAGGTCCCGTCATGCACCGTTAGGTTAGTTAACTAACGGCAAAGCGGGGGCAGGACTAGCGCGGATGCAAAACATAAGTAACGTTTATTATATATCATATATATAATATATGTTTCCCCCCCAATAAGAAGAGCAGGGCTCTGTTTAAAATTTGAAATTTAAACTGAGGCAGCGCCACACGTGCAAAGCACGAGAGCGCTAGCACCAAGAGCGCCGGTGCCATGAGTCAAAGACTCTGAGGCAGCGCCTCACGTGCAAAGCATGAGAGCGCGAGCGCCATGAGTCAAAGACTCTGAGGCAGCGCCTCACGTGCAAAGCACGAGAGCGCTAGCGCCAAAAGTCAAAGACTCTGAGGCAACGCCTCATGTGCAAGGCATGAGAGCGCCAGCGCCAGAACTAAAAGTTCTCCACCCTTGGATCAAGGATCCAATGGTGATTAAAAATCACCAAAATTAAAAAATTAAATTCTAACTAAGGAAATACTCCTCAAATCTTTCCAAACAAGAAAGATTGTGCTCTGTAAATCAGAGCACCATTGGATCAAAGATCCAATGATGATTAAACATCACCAAGATACAGAATATGCTCTGTATGGGAAAATATTTTTCCAATCTTGCTAAAAAACAAGAAAGATGTCTTCTGTAAAACAGAAGTCCTTGGATAAAAAATCCAATGGTGAATAAAATCCCCAAATCAATTAGAGATCTCTCAATGAGAGATTTTCTTAACTGATTCAACAAATCAGCCTCCCCTATATAAAGGACCCAAGACTTCAAGTCTGGCACAGAAGAATACCCCCCCCCCCATAAACTTCAATTTCTCAGAAAAGAAAAAGAGAAGAGCAAGCTCTAAGAAGAAGAACTTTCTTCAAGGTAAATAAAAAGAAGAGAGATCATAGCATCTCCTCCATAATTGAGAGTTTTAACTCTCACATCAGAAGAACTTAGTTCTTCTTCCAGATCTCAGATCTATAAGACGAAGTCTTTCACAAGGGAGAACCAAATTCTCAAAGAATTGAATTGGGCAGAACGAAAAACTCAGTGCTCAGCGCCGAGTGCTCCACGTGCTCCTCACATGGGCGCTATTTGATAAGAATTGCTTAGCACTCAAATCTGACGCTCAGTGCCAAGCGCTCCACATGCTCCTCGCGTGGGCGCTCTTTAATAAGGAGCGCTCAACACTCAAATGTTGGCGCTCAGCGCCAAGCGCTCCACGCACCCCTCATATGGGCGCTGATCAAAATAAAGAGCGCTCAGCGCCAAGCGCCCCATGTACCCCTCGCGTGGGCGCTACTTAACACAGAGCGCTCTGCGCTCCTCATGAAGAGCCTAGCGCCATGAAGAGTGTTCAACACTCATAAAAAAACAAAAAGAAAGTGGGTGTCAATAATCACATAAATGTTTAGCATTATGTGCACAAAGAAAGGACTGTGTCCTAGCAAGTTCTAACACTTTATAAAAAAAGGGAAATGACAAAGACTAAGTGGGCTGAGCCCAAAGTTGGCCAAACCCCGAAATCGACCTAGCCCATAGGTCTTCTTCTAAATTGGACTTAGTCACAAACAAGGTTATCAAATCTTTGATGAACACTCATTGGTTCAAGGGTACATCTCTCCACACCTATGATACATGTCGTTGTAATTCTTCAACGTCTTCATAGAGGTGGAGGGTCCCAATAACCAATAACTTTTGGCACATTCCCAAACTATCAAACCAAAACCCTACAGACTATGATGTCTTTAAACATGGACTATGAGGTCCTTAAACTCATGGACTATGATGTCCTTAAACACAATGGACCGCAACGTCCCTAAACTAAACTCTATAGACTATGATGTCTTTAAACTGCGAACTATGATGTCCTTAAACTCCATGGACTATGATATCCTTAAAACCCAATGGACCACAACGTCCCTAAACTAAACTCTATAGACTATGACTGTTTCCCCCAATCAGAGCAAAGCTCTGTTCAAATTATAAAATTTGAAATGAAGCAGCGCTTCATGAAAGCGTCAGCGCTAAATGCGCCAGCGCTAAGAGTCAAAGACTCTGATGCAGCGCTCACGTGCAAAGCACGAGAGCGCTAGCGCTAGCAGCTCAAGCGCTAACAGCGCAAGCGCTAAGAATCAAAGATTCTGATGCAGCGCTCATGTGCAAAGCACGAGAGCACTAGCGCTAAGTGTGCTAGCACCAAGAGTCAAAGACTCAGATGCAGTGCTCACGTGCGAAGTACGAGAGCGCCAGCGCTGGAACTAAATGTTCCCCACCCTTAGATCAAAGATCCAACAAAGATGACTAAAAATCATCAGATTACCTCTGAAAAATATAGCACTGTTGGACCAAAGATCCAATGGTGATTAAAAATCACCAAGATACAGAATAAGTTCTGTATGGAAAAAGATTTTCCCAATCTTGTTAAAAATAAGAAGATTGCCTTCTGAAAAACAGAAGCCCTAGGATCAAAGATCCAACGGTGGGAAACATCCCCAAATCAATTAGAGAAAAGATCTCTTCAACTGATTCAACAAATCAGCCTCCCATATATAAAGGACCCAAGACTTCAAGTCTTAGGAGGAGGAACCCCCCCCCCCACACACACACAAACTTTGAGAAATTACAGAGAGAAGAGCAAGCTCTCGAAAGAAGAAGAATTTCTTCAAGATAAATAAAATAGAGAGATCAAAGTATCTCATCAAATGAAGAGGAATTTAGTTTCTTTTTCTAGATCATAGATCTATGAGACAGACGTCATTCACAAAAGAGATCATAACATCTCATCATAAAAGGGGGGGAAGAAGAATTCAATTCTCTTAAGATCACAGATCCATAAAGGCAGAGCCTTTCCAAAAAATTAGAGATTGTAACATCTCCTATAAAAATAAGAACTTTGTTCTTAGACCCGTGAGACAAGGTCTCTTATAATCGAGAATTTAATTCTCGGAGCGCAGAACTGATCAAAGTTGCCTAAAAAAGAGCCTTAGCGCTCCAAATTAAAAAGAAGCGCCTGAGCGCTCCAAGACTGGCGCACAACACCGCAACGCTCGCAGCGCTCCAATTTAAAGAAGCGCCTCAGCGCTCCCAGCACTCCAATTAAAAGAAGAGCCTTAGCGCTTTAAAACTGGCGCACAGCGCCACAGCGCTCCTAGCGCTCCAATTCAAAGAAGCGCCCAGCGCTTCAAGGTTGGCGCTCAGCGCCAAGCGCACCACGTGCTCCTCATTTATGCGCTATTTCACAAGGAGCGCTCTGCACTCATTAACTGGAGCTCAGCGCCAAGCGCGCCACGTGCTCCTCACGTGTGCGCTATTTCACAAGGAGTGCTCTGCACTCATTAACTGGCGCTCAGCGCCAAGCGCACCACGTGCTCCTCACGAGTGCACTGAGGGAACATAAACTGTTCTTTAAATAAAAGCCCCAGAGCTATAATGAGTGCTCAACATTCAATAAAAGACAAAAAGATTGTCAGAACCCAAACCAATGCTCAGCATTGCTAAATGTTCAACATTTTAACTAAGTGGGCCGAGCCCAAGTTGGCCACAGATCCCTCATTTAGATTAACTAAGTCCATATGCTCATAAAGCTTTTAACTGGTCTTAGTCCCAAACATGACTACAGGTCTCCCAACCAACATTGGTTCAAGAGTACATCTCTTCATACATATGATATATGTCATTGTAATTCTTCAACATCTTCAGAGAGACGGAGGGTCCCGATAACCAATAAATTTTGGAACGTCCCCAAACGGTTGAATCAAAACCATACAGACTATGACGTCTTTAAACTGGACTATGATATCCTTAAACCTTACGGACTGTGGGGTCCTTAAACTCATGGACTATGATGTCCTTAAACTTTATGGACTGTGAGGTCCTTAAACTCATAGACTATGATGTCTTTAAACTTTACAGACTATGACGTCTTTAAATTGTCATGGACTATGATGTCCTTAAACCCAATGGACCGCAACGTCCCTAAACTAAAATAATAGAGCCCAAATGCTCTTTTGTTGGATCTAAATGGTCCTGTCGAGTAAATCTTAGTCTAAAATTGGACTAGTGTATCCTCAACAACCTTTAAGTTGATCTTAATCTCAAATGAGAATAACGATCCTTAAACCCAACCCAAACCCAAATCTAAGAAAATACGGATTTGGACTAATCCACGCCCTACGGGCGACAACATATATTAGTCTCCATATACAATCCACGCGCAACCAAAAATAAAACAAGCACACACGACACGAAGTGACCATCTGGAGAAAGAGAAAGTGGTTACCGCGATGCGGTAGCGTAATTAACTGCAGGGGCTTGCGCCTGCAGGGAAGAGCGTCCCCAGAATCAAAAACCCCTCAAATTAGGGGGGAATCTGACGAAGTCTGCTACAACGGCCGCATCCGTCTAAACCTCCGATACACGGTGCCATAAATCAACTTGGCATTTTCGGAGAGGTGGACGGATAAAACCAAATAGCATATGCCCCCAAATTCAAGCAAGACGTTTGTCTTCCCGATTTTCAGCAGAGAACAGATTCTGGCACGTCCGGTGGGACCTTTTCCTCTTTCCACTCCACACTTCATGTGTCGTGTTTTTCAAACGAATCGTGGTCTAATGTGGTTTCCCCTGAATTCGAGGTACTAAGATTTGGTGTCTTGCTCCCGTGTAGAGAAAATGGCTTTCAACTGCACCAACTGCACCAACTCTCACTCCCTCCCTGCTGGAGGAGTGACTTATGGGTCTCAAGCGGCCTCCATTTTCAAGATGCTAGTAGAACAGGTGACGCAAGCCACCACTGGGCTGTTCTTTGGGACCTTGCTCCCACCCATGAGCTTCAACGCCCCACTGTCGTTGCAAGAAGCTCCGAAGAAGTCGGTCTTTGATCGGCTTACGACTACCGCGGCCCCTCTCAATGGGTCGCCTAAATCCAGTTCTTCGGTTTTCAACAGACTGGGCCAAAGCTCAGGTGGTCCCGAAAAGAAACCCGCAATACCTGAAGGGGTTATCCCTAAGCGGATAGCCATTCCTACTCCTGAAGTCACCAAGGCAGCTTCTCCTGCTAAGAGGTCGGTCTCGCAAGACTGGCCGTTCCAGCTCCCGCTCCAGGCGAAGTAACCAAGGCTGCTTCCCCTGCCAAAAAGTCAGTCTTCGATAAGCTGGCAACAACAGCAACCCCTCATCAGAGCAGGGGGCATAAAGAAGCTCATCCAACAGTAGAGGTAGTCCCGTCCGCAAGGCATGCTCGACGTCGCCACTGGGGCCGAGTGAGGAAAGCTGGGGGCAATTCCCCATCTGGACTTACCCCGCCGGCTCCAACGGTGGAAGTCGACGCTGCTGTTCCAATTGGGAACAGCTTTGAACCACTCAAAAGGGTCCGCAAGAACTCTCCAACAGCCGTCCTGAAAAGATCTCCTCTACCTGTGGAGAATGCTACAAAGACAAAGCCAGAACAGCCTCCTCAGCGGCCGTCCTAAAAAATTCACAGGGTCTGGCGAAGGGTCCAAAACTCAGTAGTCAACAAGGACTACTCCCGTTGATCCAAGAAAATAAAGATTCAGCAAGAGGAGGACCATCCCTCCGCCATGCCACAGAAGGTGTCGTCTACTTGGGTGCCCGCTGTAATGGCCCCCTCAGCTTCAACTGCCCATAAAAAGAGGAGGCCGGAGAAGATTTCTATGCCCGCGACAAAGCTCAAAGGCACTGAATCCAAACACCCCAAGTCTGGGGGCATGGTGGTGCATATTGTTGGGGTAAAAATTTACACCCCTGTTGACCGAGTCAAAGTCAAGGTCAACCCCCAAGCTAGGTGGGCCCAAGCCTAGGTCAAGCGAGCCCATGCCCAAGTCGAGCCCGCGGCCAGCCTCCCCATGCCAACAACAAAATCATGTATAAATAATTTTTATGTAATTTTTTATACATGAATGCATGCAAAATAGGCATAAAGCCAATATTTTGTAAGCCCGTGGCTTATGTGCAAAAAGAAATGTCGCATGAGCTATGGGATGGGCAAAATTCCAATTTTGTAAAGCCCAAGGGGCTATATATAAATATGTAAGCCTATAAAAGGCAACATGATGATGAATAAAGTAATACTTTTCATTCTCTCCACAAAAATTTTAGATCTGGGATCTTTTGTGCCTCTTGCTCCTTCTCCAAGGTTCTAAACCTTCTCATTTCTTTTGAATTAAATCAAGAGTTTTACTCTTTCTTTTCAAAAACTAAGAAGTCTTCCACCACAAAACCCACAAAGGGGAACTTGGATCTACCATTAGATCTCAGAAAGGAGAGATTTTTAGGTCTCACATCTCTTGATCATCAAGATCCAGCCAACAGAGGAGGAAGAGGAAGAATCCCTTTCATCAACCAAAACATTTTAGGAGTTTAACTCCATATATTTACATATATATATATATATATAATAAATATTTCCTTTCTGAAGCATAGCTTCTGGTTCTGAGACTAAAAGTCCCTTTGTCTCGCCAGCGCCCAGCGCTCGAGCGCAAAACGCCCACGTGCCGACACGTTGCGCGCTTGCGCTCGGGCGCACTGCGCTCGAGCGCAAAGCGCCCATATGCCGACACGTGGCGCGCTTGCACTCAAGCGCACTGCGCTCGAGCGTAAAGCGCCCACGTACCGACACGTGGCACACTTGCGCTCAGGCGCACTACGCTCGAGCGCAAAGCGCCCACATGCTGACACGTGGTGTGCTGCGCTCAGGCACACTGCGCTCAAGCGCAAAGCACCCACGTGCCGACACGTGGCGTGCTTGCGCTCAAGCGCAAAATGCCCACGTGCCGACACGTGGCGTGCTTGCGCCTGAGCGCACAGCGCTCAAGGCGCTGGCCCCACGCATCCTTTGGATGCCTTTTCCCCTTCTTTCTTATATATATATATATATATATATATACACACATATATACATATATATATACACATATGTATACATATTTACACACACACATACTCCGCGACACTGTCCCTGTTAGAAAAAATTTCTAACGGGGCGCTGCCCCGCACCCCGCAAGGGGGCTGCTAGCCCCCTTGACCCCCAGCCTGCTATCCGGGTAGCGGGACCCCCGTAAAAACTCTGCGTGGCTCCCGATATATCCAAACCCCCCTTTCAAAACACAACATACGTACACTGCACATTGAGTTCGCATGACCATTTTAACCCGTTAATCGGAGGTTCCCTCGCCCCAAAGGCGAGGGGTAATTAACGGCAGCTTAGTCCGCGGCTGCCGGAGATTTGGATCCCCACAATCAATAAACCCCGGCCTACCCTAGGCAGGGGGAATCTGTAGTATACGCCGGACAAGCGCGCGCGTATTCCCATCTCAATGGGGTGACGAAAAACACCCTACAGATTTTGGCACGCCCGGTGGGACCATGCTCTCCTCCCATATTTCGGGTTAAGCGTTCATGCGAACTCAATCAATATACATACTTGTATTTATACTAAAAATAATGCTTTTTCATGCAGATTTTCAAGCAATCACCTTCCGACGATTTCTTCGATGATGAACTCAGCTCCCGTCTCCTACACGATGAGGATAGACTCTAGGACGGTCCTTCCGGCCAGTCTCGGGCGACAATGGGAGGAGCCGCTCCTACCATTCGGCTCTATTATGTTCATGCCAGTTGGCGCCATCCCAGCTCCTCAAGCCCCGGTGGCAGACAAACCGGTCTGGAAAGGCAGGAGACCAAATGTGGTGATCTCAAGGGCGCCCCAACCCAAACGCAAGTCGGTATCTGAACGACTTTCCTTGGCCCCAGCTGGGGGCAAGGCCATCAACACCAACAAAGCTGCAATGCGTCCCGAGCAAGCTCCAGCGGCGCCCCTGACAAATGCTCGATCAGGTGTCTTCTCTAAGCTCCCCGCTGATCAACTCACAATGGCTTCCCGGGTAGCGGATGCCCGCCAAGCCTTCAAAATCGAGAAGCTGAGGGAGAAAAGGCTCAGATATAGAGCCAACAAAAGGGCTAGGGCTCCTGCCAGGCTGAACCTCATGAGGTTCGAAGAACAGGGTTACCCCGCCGAAGATGATGAAATGGCTGGGTATGTGGTCCACACTGTCCACACGGTGGGTACGCGCAGCAAGAGCAAGGACGGGGCTACCACATCTCAAACCCAATCTGGCTTGAATGTGGTGGCCGCTTCCCAAGAACAGCCGCCTCTGCTGGGTGATGAAAACCCTCTTGATGAGGACGATAGGCGGAAAGACCCTTCAGTCCATGAGGAGTCGGGCTCGGAAAGCGAAGAAGAGCCGACTTTCCGCCCCAGGACCGCGGAGCAAGAGCTGCTTCAAGAGCTCCGAAAGCAGCTCAGAAACAAAGACAAGGAGATGGACAAACTCTACTCTAAAATCGATAACTTGACGAATGTCGTGATGCAGCTCACGGCCCGACTTGCCTCTCAGCCGCCCAATCAAGCGGAGGGCTCTGCTCGTGAACCGGGAAATGGTGTCCCAAAGCAGCCGACGCCTATTCCCTCAAATCCAAAAGTGGGCGAACTACATGAAAACCAGTCGCATCCTATCTCAGGAAATGTCTTGGCTACCGATGACAGTAGCCCGCTAACTCAAGATCAAATCATGGATTTGGTTGCCAGCAAAGTCAAAACATTGGTGGCCGAAGCCGAAGCGCAAAAAGATATCAGCAGTAGTGGGAGACCATATCCTGCTCAGTATGATCTGGTAGAATTTCCTAGCGGCTATGTCATCCCCAAATTCGGAAGATTCGATGGGACGGGAAATGCGAATCAGCATATCGCCCACTTCAAAGCCTCATGCGGGAATACTGGGGGCAATGATGCGCTTCTCCTCCGCCAGTTCGTTAATAGCTTGACCGATGTTGCTTTCGACTGGTACGCGAGCATACCGGATGGCTCCGTCATAACTTTTGTCCAAATGGAGTCTCTGTTTCGGAAGAGGTTCATGAGCGTCAGCGATAAGATTACCATTGCCGAGCTCGTAAGGACCAAGCCCAAGAGCGACGAAAGCAGCATGGATTTTATAACCCGATGGCGCAATCTCTCCGTCAAATGCGAACCGCCGATAGAGCAGGACCAATCTGTCAGTCTCCTCGTCGGAAATCTCAGCAATTGGATGGCCCCGTTTTTATGCACCGCGGGTCTCAAAACATTCCAAGAGCTGACCAGGAAAGTCCAGATGCTGGAGCGCTCAAAACAGGAGTCCTCCTCGGATTCTCAAAATAACAATAGGTCCTGGAGAAACCGGAAGGACGATAATCGCAAAGGCGGAAACTCCGATGATTCTGAATCTTTCAACACTTCGGCTAACCGAAATAAGCAAGGGATGAGCGGACCTAGCGCCAACCAGCCTCGGAAGCCAATGTTCGGAGAGGGAGGAGAATCTCCACTGAAAGAGAAGCTGGATAAGGTCTTTTCCTTCAGAAGGGACAAAATCCGTAAAATATTCAAAGACGCCCTGAAGAACGGTCTACAACTGCCAGAGTCAAAAAGACCGCAGGAAGAGAATAGGACCGACGACCCCAAATACTGCCCCTATCACAGAGTGATAGGTCATGCCATTGAGGACTGCTTCGTCTTCAAAGATTGGGTCGAAAAGCAATACAAGGCGGGAGAGATAGAACTGTCCAAAGGCGTGTTAACAAACAGTCAAGCTGCAACCGCCAATTTCATACAAATGGAGACCGAAGTTCTTCGTGAAACCGATTCTCTCAGACATCTGCCTTTCTCTGAAAACAGTCGACCACCACGTCATTAAACTGGGAACAGTCGACCACCACGTCATTAAACTGGGAACAGTCGACCTCTAAGTCGTTAAACTGGGAATGTAAAAAGAAATATGTGAATAAACAAAAAATGTGTAAATAAAAGAAAAGAAAATAAAGCCGAAATGATTGGGCAATTGCAATAAAAATCAGCGAGTGAAAATAAAAATGAGAATAAAGCCGAAATGATGGGGCAACCGCGAATAAATAGCCGAAATGATAGGGCAATCGCGATCTTCGCGATAAGAAAAGATGAAATGATAGAGCAATCGCGGTAAAACAAAAAACGAAAACAAAAAAAATCCAGTTTCCCAAAATTCTTTCGGCCCTACGGTCAGTCCCCAAATTGACTGCCGTATACAATCCACGGGCTCAAATAATTCTCGTCATACCCATGCCCCACCACAATCACCAGTTATGCGGCCGGTCTCCGTTCTTGAAATTATGCTCCATTGAGAAGACCCACTCATGTGTCCTCACGATACATGAGGAGAACAAACTTTTGTGGGATCCTTACGACTCACAAAGGGAAAAACACACTTAGGAGTCCTCACGACTCCTAAGGAGAAAATACACCTGCGGGATCCTTACGACTCGTAGGGAGAAAATGTTTTATGGGACCCTCACAGCCCATAAAATTGAAAAGTCTTAGGGGATAGGGATCTAAACCTATCTCCTAAGCCATCGCTCCCCAATCCCCTAAGCCATCGCTCCCCAATCCCCAAGTGGCGAATGATGAGTCGCTCCTGGTACCATATTCCAGTGCAGCGGAGATTGTTAGTTATATGTATGCCCTAGAGGCCATTACTATACATAGGATGTATATAGTAGTGGATGCTGGGACATATATAGGGAGGACTTTCTTGCTCGACATGATAGTATGCTATCTGGTTGCTCTTTACCTTAACGTGTATACTGATTGTCTCTCTGTTACATGTTGGTAAAGACCTTAGGATGTGTACTTGACTACCTGGACTGTGATGTGGATCATACTAGTGGGGACATGGTAGTCCATAAGTACATCCTTCAAAGTCCCTAGTCGTGGGTGTATCGAGACGGGGCATCGATATACCAGAGTAGACTAGCGTATACTTTCTCGACCCATACAGATGGGCGATGGATGATCCCATATCCATCGGTGTTTGACATCAGAGATGATATACGGGTGCTCAGTAGAGACTGGGTACACTGGACGGACTCGCCGAGAACTCCCAGATGGTATTATACCTCACGTCAGATGGCAGTTCTCTGGTGACACTGGTACAGAGTAGTCTGTTGACCCGAGATCGTCATAGAGTCTTGTGTGGTTCCCACTGTGCTTTGATTTCCATCTTACCATGTCCAAGAGGGCGTGCAAAACGGTGGTTTTTGGAGACGAATCCCCTCCTATCGATCATTGCCTCCATGTGACTCGGGACTGTACCCAAAAACCACCGTTTTGCACGCCCTCTTGGACGTGGTAAGATGGAAATCAAAGCACAGTGGGAACCACACAAGACTCTATGACGATCTCGGGTCAACAGACTACTCTGTACCAGTGTCACCAGAGAACTGCCATCTGACGTGAGGTATAATACCATCTGGGAGTTCTCGGCGAGTCCGTCCAGTGTACCCAGTCTCTACTGAGCACCCGTATATCATCTCTGATGTCAAACACCGATGGATATGGGATCATCCATCGCCCATCTGTATGGGTCGAGAAGGTATACACGTGTGTTCATTATACAGAACTGTTTCTCAGTATCCTCCGAATCCTTGGTATATGATACCGGATCAGGATCCCAGATATGTAATCTGTTACATAGGGCTACAAAAGGATAGAAAAACTGAGAAAGGGTGATAAGTTTCATGAGGCAGAAAACGGGGCAAGTGTTGCAGCCAAGTCTGTCGGTCACTGTCACCCTGTATTACCAATACATTGATTCTGAACGAATGTTGTTAGATACCGAACCTGATATACCAAATCATATCACTCTCTTTGTTAGAAAAGAAAGGATATAATTTTGTATTGATGGATAATGTTTTGAACATTTCCTATATCAAAAGTTGATCGGTTCAGGCACGTTATCTAAAAGCGTTAATGTTCTAAATCAAACTACAGTTCTTTGTATACAGAACAAACACAAGAGGAAAAGTTCAGAAATGAACGAATTCTTCTTGAGGTATTGTAGACTAGGTCATATCAATGCGACCCGACTAGCTAGAGTTACATAAAGATGCATATTTAAATTAGTTTGAATTTACATCTTGTGAAACTCGCCAGTCATGTCACAAAGATAAGATGACACCAGCTCTGTTTATTGGAAACAGAGAAAGAGTTAGTGAACTCTTGGGATGATACATATTGATGTATGTAGGTCCCCTGTCTACACATGCCAAGACTGGTTCTTTATACTTCATTACGTTCTCTGATGATCTGTTTAGATTCAGACATATGTTCTTGTTGAAACACAAGTCCGAACCTTTTGAGATATTCACAGAATATAAGTGAGAAGTAGAGAACCAAAATACGGGTATAAGTATTATGTCCTTTGATGTGATCAAGGAGGAGAATACTTGTGCATGGAATTCCTGGACTATTCTAAAGGAGAATGAGATTCTCTCTCAGCATTACTCCTCCGTATACACCATTGCACGATGGTATGTCGGGGCGGAGCAATTGCACCCTATTCGATATGGTGTGCTCTATGATGAGTAATACTGAGTTACCTTTTTCCTTAAGGGGTTATGCACTTATGAAGCTGCATACCTATTGAATTAGGATTCTAATCAAATCAGTGCCTACCACTTCATATGAGATATGGAAAGGGAAGAGCCCATATCTTAAGTTAGTTAAGATTTGGGGTTGTCCGGCCTATGTCTAAAAGCAAAATCCGGACAAGCTCGAGGCAAGGTCTGTAATGTAGAACTGGAAATGTTCCAGCCATACAAACTGCAGCTGATGATTTGATAGAACCAAAGGATTCAGTAGATTCCAACGAACCTCGGCCTCTCCGCCGATCTAGTAGGGTTCCTCACCCACCTGAGAGATACTTCGGTTTCTCTATGACAGTGGGAGCGAGGATTGCATCATGAGATGATGACCTAACTAGTTTCGAGCTGGCCATCAAGAGTAGGGACTCTGTAAGAATGGCTGGATGTTTAGCGATCTGAGATGGAATCCTTATACACCAACAAAGTATGGACTTTAGTTGCTATATCTGAAGGGTTAAATCCCCATCAGGAGCAAGTATATCTTGAGAAGATTACTTGGTGTACATGGAAAGGTTGAGACTTTCAAAACTAGACTTGTTAAAGGTTTTCATCATCAACCAGGCGTGGATAGTGGTGAAAACTCTTCAAGTAGCTATGCTTAAGTCCATCCAGATCCTACTTGCCACGGCTACATACCATGACTACGATATCTGGTGGTTGGGTGTCATGAAAGCTCTTCTAAAATGATGTTTTGGAAGAGAGTGTCTATAAGTACACAGCCAGAGGGCCTCGTAGACAGTGGGAGCAGCGGAAACGTGTGCAAGATGCTTTATAGGATAAAGCAGGCATCGCGGAGTTAGAACATCTGTTTTGATAAAGTAGTCAAAGAAGTTGACATCATCAAAATGGTAGATGAACCTTGTATAAACAAAAAGGTAGTAGGGAGTATGGTGGTGATCCTCGTAGAGTACGTGGATGACATACTCTTGATAAGAAAGGAGTTTCTTATGCTACGCTCGATCAATCTCCGCTTATCACAATGATTCTCTACATAGGATCAAAGTGATACCTACTAAATCCTGGATTTTGGATCTATGAGATAGATCTAAATGGATGTTAGGATACTCACTAGTTGTAGTGAGATGGTATCAATCGATCCTGGAGAGAATCACTGGAAGTGTTCCAGGGTGATAAAGACGACTGAATGTCAGTCGCAGGCATTGTCTTTACCCTCAGTAAAAGGACGGTATGTTAGAAGAGTTCCAAGCTAGATACCGTGACATACTAGACGATAAAGGCAGGATACATCGCTACTTAAGATGCTACCAAAGAGGTTGTTTGGATGTATATTAGTTCATGAGATGAACTTAGTTCCTACCATTGTGTGACAATGGAGTTGTGGCTTATGCCAGGAACCCCCGTCCCATCAGTGATCCAGACATATTCTAAGGCAGTATCACCGGATCATGGAGATGGTTGATCTCCAAGGTGATCGAGGCAAGGAGAGCAGACTCAGAGGATAACACGGCGGATCCACTCACGAAGGCCTATTCCCAGAGAGAGACTTTTATGGGATGGTTGAGTATGAGATACTTCGACCACTTCTACAGATGGCCCTAGTGCAAGTGGGAGATTGTTAGATATATGTATGCCCTAGAGGCCATTACTATACATAAGATGTATATAGTAGTGGATGCTGGGACATATATAGGGAGGACTTTCTTGCTCGACATGATAGTATGCTATCTGGTTGCTCTTTACCTTAACGTGTATACTGATTGTCTCTCTGTTACATGTTGGTAAAGCCCTTAGGATGTGTACTTGACTACCTGGACTGTGATGTGGATCATACTAGTGGGGACATGGTAGTCCATAAGTACATCCTTCAAAGTCCCTAGTCGTGAGTGTATCGAGACGGGGCATCGATATACCAGAGTAGACTAGCGTATACCTTCTCGACCCATACAGATGGGCGATGGATGATCCCATATCCATCGGTGTTTGACATCAGAGATGATATACGGGTGCTCAGTAGAGACTGGGTATACTGGACGGACTCGCCGAGAACTCCCAGATGGTATTATACCTCACGTCAGATGGCAGTTCTCTGGTGACACTGGTACAGAGTAGTCTGTTGACCCGAGATCGTCATAGAGTCTTGTGCGGTTCCTACTGTGCTTTGATTTCCATCTTACCACGTCCAAGAGGGCGTGCAAAACGGTGGTTTTTGGGTACAGTCCCGAGTCACATGGAGGCAATGAGCGATAGGAGGGGATTCGTCTCTCCCGGTATAGGGGGTTGATGTTGCGCTGTGTTCGATTGGCTATAACAGGAAATCCCTGGCCAGGGTTGCTGAGATTTACTGGTAAGTGTTACCAGTAGTTTCTCGAATTGTTATAGACCTCATATCGACACGACTTATCGAGCTATTGGGGTCTGACGTTTACCACCCCTAGGCGAGATATGCGACATATCAGACGATCAGATCGGACTGTACGGTAGTGTTACTGGTCGGATTCACTGGAGTGTGAGCGGGCTTGCTCGTCGATCTTCAGATCGCTCAATACCCGGGTGGCCGTTACGTTTGGCAGACCGCTTGCGGCTTGTGGGTGTTTGATATGATCATCGCCTGCTGCCGGCGTATTGACGAGTCTTTAGAGTCCTACACAGAGGTTTCCTGGCTCAAGCGAAACAAAATAGGAGCGCATATGAGATATGTGCGGGACCGAGAATAATGCGTGTATGTGATACCGTATTTCATTCTCGCGATCAATGTGTCGATTGGTTGTATGCGATATAACCTAGTTATCGATTCAAGCGTCGATTCGATAAGCCGATACATTGTGTACTAGTCGGTTGTGTGCGACATGACCGGATCATTGAATCAAGTGTTGATTTAATGATTTAATGCATAATTATATATTTGATATATTACTTTGCACTAACTAGTATTGGTTCACTTTAAATGGATTTTCTCACTCGGGATGTGCACATTATATATGTGATATGATTTTGTGCACATGCTTGTATCATGTTTGATGATACATGATTTTTGGTTAAGTGTAAAGTATTAAACCTTGGTTAATGAAATGGTTAGGGTTTATCATTTGTTATTCATTTATCTTATTTAGTTATCCATTTATTTTTGATAAATGAATAAAAGAAAGAGAAAAGAATGGTGGCTTCTTTTGTTGTTTAGTTAAAGCTTCATGAAGCTTTGACTTAGTCCACCATTCTTATCTCATCCTTAACCCAAACCATACCACTCAACCATGATTAATTCTCTACACTAAACCATGGTTCTAAGATGATAAGAATGGATTATTCTTTTCATTTTAGAATTATCTTATCATAATTTTTCTTCTTCTTCTTCCTTGAACTCAAGAAGAAAAAGCTTTCTTCATCAATGGTGAATTGAGCAAATGAGTGAGAAATCCAAATCTAAAGTCTACCCACTTCCTATTTCTTCATCCTCTACCTCTTGCCAAGTAGTAGAGTGTGTTTACTTCACAAGTTTCTTGACTTGGTGAAGTCGGAGCTTGATTTAGCGATGCCTCGACGTAGATCATCTTCGGCATGGACATCGACGACCTAGCTCGCTTTTTCTCCGACGAAGCCGACGCTAGTGCCCGGATTCGATTTGGACAGCGGAGAGGACCTCATCTCGGAGCTATGGAGGTGGAGAACTGGATCTACAAAGGTTGTATTTCCGTATTCCTTTAGTTAAGTGTTAACTAGTTTATAGTTTCGCCTAGAAATCTAGCCGACGATCCGTACATTAGGGTTTCTCGGCACCGAATTTTTGAAATTGGCATGGTAGATGCCTTTAGAGACCTCACTAGAGTGCCTAGGAACCCTACAGCAGCGATGCAGACGCCAACCAAATTCCAAATCCCATACCCCAATGGAGAATGATGAGTCGCTCCTGGTACCATATTCCAGTGCAGCGATGCAGACGCCAACCAAATTCCAAACTCAAATCCGAAATGGCGAATGATGAGTCGCTCCTGGTACCATATTCCAGTGCAGCGATTCAGACGCCAACCAAATTCCAAATCCCAACGGCGAATGATGAGTTGCTCCTGGTACCATATTCCAGTGCAGCGATACAGACGCCAACAAAGTCCTGAAATTTTTCCGGCCCTACGGTCTGGATCGTACATCCTGCAAAACCGTATACAATCCACGGGCGTAAAACGATCCCAATCTCTCTCAAGTCCTACCGGTGAGACCACATTCAAAGTCCTACCAAAAAATAATTAAAAATAATTAAAAAAAATAAAAAGAATGGTATGTCCACAAGCAAAATAGGCATGGATGAAAACCCGAAAGGGCTCCGTGAGTAAAAACAGCAGGACTGCCGGCGAGTTTGTGAAAACCCGAAAGGGCGCAAACTCGTAAAAAAAAAAGAAATGAAATGCACTCGCAAAGTCCTCTCGACTTTGTGAGGAGAAAATTCCCGCGTGAGATCCTTACGACTCACAAAGGAGCAACACACTTAGGATTCCCCACGACTCCTAAGGAGAAAATACACCTACGAGATCCCTTCGACTCGTAGGAAGAAAATGCTTTTATGGGACCCTTACGGCCCATAAAATTGAAAAGTCTTAGGTGATAGGGACCTAAAACCTGTCTCCTAAGCCAGCGTTTCCTAATAAGCAAATGCAAATGATGATTCGCTCCTGGTACCATATTCCAGTGTAGCGATGCTGATACCAAACAAAAAAACCAGTTTCCAAGTCCTCCCGGGGCAAATGATGAGTTGCTCCTGGCATTATTCCAGTGCAGCAATGCAGATGCCAAACCAAAACCAATCCCAAAATCCTCTCATGACAAATGATGATTCGCTCCTGGTACCATATTCCAGTGTAGCGAAGCTGATGTCAACCCAAATCAAATCAAACCAACAACTTCTAGGCGGAATCATGCTTCGTCCCAGAATATACCCCGTGTCGAAATCATGCTTCGCCTCGGGATATCTACCTTCCCTGCCAGAATTATGCTCCGCCTCGGAATCAAATCAACCAACCAGCTCTGCGTCGGAACCATACTTCGTCTCAGAGTGTACCCCGCGTCGAAATCATGCTTCGTCTCGGTGTATCTGCCTTCCCTGTCGAAATTATGCTTCGTCTCGGAATCAAGTCAGCCAACAAGCTCTACGCCGGAATCATGCTCCGTCCCAGAATATACCCCGTGTCGAAATAAATGCTTCGCCTCGGAATATTTTCCTTCCTTGTCGGAATTATACTTCGCCTAGGAATCTACCTCTGCATCGAAATCATGCTTCGGTCAGAATGTCTGCCGCTCTTCGGAAAGATGCTCCGAACTCTGGAATCATGCTCCGCTCTTCGGAATGATACTCCGAACCCCTGGAATCATGCTCCGCTCTTCGGAATGATGCTCCGACCCTTGGAATCATGCTCCACCCTTCGGAATGATGCTCCGAACCCCTGGAATCATGCTCTGCTCTTCGGAATGATGCTTCGAACCCCTGGAATCATGCTCCGCTCTTCGGAATGATGCTCCGACCCTTGGAATCATGCTCCACCCTTCGGAATGATGCTCCGATCTCTGGAATTATGCTCCGCCCTTCGGAACGATGCTCCGAACCCTGGAATTATGCTCCACAAATCGGAACGATGCTCCGAACCCTGGAATTATGCTCCACAAATCAGAATGATGCTCCGATCCCTGGAATTATGCTCCATAAATCGGAATAATGCTCCTATCCCTGGAATCATGCTCTGCTCTTCGGAATGATGCTCTGAACTCTGGAATCATGCTCCGCTCATCGGAATGATGCTCCGATCCTTGGAATCATGCTCCGCTCATCGGAATGATGCTCCGATACTTGGAATCATGCCTCTACTCTTCGGAATTACGCTTCGACTCTTCGGAATTATGCTTCGACCCTTCGGAATGATGCTCCGAACCCCTGGAATTATGCTTCGCGAATCGGAATGATGCTCCGATCTCTGGAATTATGCTCCGCCCTTCGGAACGATGCTCCGAACCCTGGAATTATGCTCCACAAATCGGAATGATGCTCCGATCCCTGGAATTATGCTCCACAAATCGGAATAATGCTCCGATCCATGGAATCATGCTCCGCTCTTCGGAATGATGCTCCGAACTCTGGAATCATGCTCCGCTCATCGGAATGATGCTCCGATCCTTGGAATCATGCTCCGATCATCGGAATGATGCTCCGATCCTTGGAATCATGCCTCTACTCTTCGGAATTATGCTTCGACTCTTCGGAATGATGCTCCGACGTTGGAATTATGCTCCGCGAATCGGAATGATGCTCTGATCTCTGGAATTATGCTCTGATCTCTGGAATTATGCTCTGATCTCTGGAATTATGCTCCGCTCTTCGGAACGATGCTCCGAACCCTGGAATTATGCTCCACAAATCGGAAAGATGCTCCGATCCGTGGAATTATGCTCCACAAATCGGAAAGATGCTCCGATCCCAGGAAAGCCGACATCACCTTCAGCGACGAGGACCTCCTCCTCGGGACGTGCGAGCATAACCGTCCCCTCTATGTCATCGGATACTGCCATGACATCAAGATAGGGAAGATCCTAGTTGATAATGGGTCCTCTGTAAACCTCCTAAATGTAAGGGTGCTAAAAGAAATCTGCATGAGCGTTCAACACCTCGCTCGGGATAAAATCACTATCTCCGGATTCGACTCCCTGTCATCACGGACGCTCGGGTCTGTAATTCTGACGTTACGCTTTGGGTTGCTCGTCACCGACATCAAGTTTCACATCATTGATTCCAAGACTTGCTACAACGCTTTGCTCAACGGGCTTTGGTTACACGAGTATAACATCATCCCTTCTACACAAAATCAATGTATGAAGTATTTCAAAGATAGTCTTGAGTACACCGTGACAGGAGAGCTGAACCCATTCTCCGTGAATGAAGTCCGAAAGTACGAAGATGCAAAATACTTCTTACCAGACTTCGAAGACACGGGAAGATGCCATAAACCGAAGAACAAAGTTATCACCACCATTCTGTTCTTTGGGAGCGATACCGAGGAAGAGGAAGAGATAGTCTATTCGAGGCCACTCCAATACAACAAGCCCGAACCGTCTATCCCTATGTTGGTATTCGGCAGCGACTCTGAAGATGAGGTCAATGCAGTATTTTCTGTTCGGCCATCAATACAAGCCTTCACTGGCAATGAACGGAGTTTGCAAATCGCTATGGTTCCGTTTCAGAACTACAGAGAGTTTGATACGCTCGAAATATATAATGTGCAGGAACTGTAGACGTTCTACGTCCCTCCCAGGCGAAAAGATGAAAAGGAGATCCTCTTTTATCGATCCGCGGAAACCAAAGTGGAGAAAGAAATCTGGCATGGTGCCAATTCTACGCTTGACAGGCTCCAGCCCATCCGTCTGCCCAGATACTACACGGAAGGATTAAAAAGGCTGTTGAGGTGCCAAGGTGTACCCTTCAAACAGACTGCTCGACGGGCTCAGTTCTACAACAGAATCTGGAACGTCCCTGGAACTCAGCAAAAATTGCCCAACGGGAGAATGGAAACGATCGGGCTTGGATATGTTCAATCCAAGAAACGAGAGTGATTCCATGGTTGCTACGTTATACATGACTTTGATGAAGAAGGAGATACTCTGTTAGAAAACGCTAACCCTGAACCAAAACGAGGCCCCGCCATGAAAGTGCCAAGTCTGTCATTCGAAGAACAGATGGACAAGCTAATAAGGGAAGCGGGTCAAAAAGTACGGGATGACTACAACCGCGAAATGGCCATTTACGAGAAAGCCAGGACGCAGCGCTTCCTTCAGCAGGCTACGGAGAATGACGATGCTCTTCGTCGCCAGCCCGTCATACAAAAGACCCGACGCAGAGGTAAAAACAAGCTAAAGAACAAAAAAAACATTCGACAGGGCAAAGCGGGTCCAAGAAGCCACGCGATCGAGAATTGAGCAGCCGAGATCCGTCTCTTATAAAGAAGATAGGTCGAACATATTCTTTTCCCTAAGACAAGACAAGGAAGATATTCGATCTTGTTATGAAATATCAAATGATTACGCTCCCGGAGTCCAAACACCCCGAACAAGCAGACGAGCTCTCTCACCCGGATTATTGCTCCAATCACCGAGCGATAAGACATCCTTTCGAAGACTGCTTCACATTCAAAGACTGGATAGAAGAACAGTATCAGCAGGCAGGTTTGCTTTATCCAGCAGTTGGAGGGTAACCCCGCCACAGAAGCATGAACCGAAAGCCACATATGCAGCGAGAGTAGAGCCGGATCAACATCAGTCTTGGAAGCGATCTCGTACCTGTCACGTGATAACGCTGTCAGGAGAAGGAGTACGCGAAGGTTTGGCTGACCTCCTCTGGTGCTTCGAAAACGATGATGACGAGGTGATCTCAGGGTTTCCACCGGTGCCAAAAGAGCTGGAAGATGGGATACATACTACTGCAGATAACCTCAGAAAAATCGACTTGGGAATGGCAAACGATCTGAGGCCTACGTTCGTCAGAGAGCTGCTGTCCGAAGAACAGGTAGCTACGCTAAGAGACGTGCTCATGCAGTATAAAGACTGCTTCGCATAGAACTATTTTGGGATGCCGAGATTAGATCCAGAAATAGCTGTCCATAAATTGGCGATATCGCCGGACGTCAAGTCAGTCTAACAGGCACCAAGAAGAATGCGGCTCGAGCTTGAGATGAGTATCAACGCCGAAGTCAAGAATCTAATCGACTCCGGCTTCATCCAAGAAGTTCAATACCCTGATTGGATCGCCAACATTGTCCCAGCGATGAAGAAGAATGAGACGGTGCGCATCTGCGTGGACTTTCGGGACCTCAACAAAGCTTGTCCGAAAGATGACTTCCCCGTACCGGTTACTGAGCTGATGATAGACAACACGTCCACTTACGAAGTTTTCTCCTTCATGGACGACTCATCAGGGTACAATCAAATAAAGATGCATCATGAGGACCAGAAGCATACCGCTTTCCGGACTCCTCTGGGCATATTCTGCTATAAAGTGATGCCTTTCGGTCTGAAGAACGCCGGTGCCACCTATCATAGGGCCATGATAAAGATCTTTGATGACCTTATACACGAGACTGTCGAATGTTATATCGACGACCTCGTGGTGAAAAGCAAATCGCACGAGGAACATTGGGAGCATCTGAAAATCGTTTTTCAACGTCTTCGGAAATACAACCTGAAGATGAATCCTCTCAAATGCGTGTTCGAAGTTTCCTCGGAAAATTTCTAGGGTTCATTATACGACACCGGGGCATCGAAATAGACCCATCAAAGATCAAGGAGATCATGGAAATACCTTTGCTAAGAACTCTCAAGCAACTGCGGTCTCTCCAAGGAAAGATCGCATATATCCGACGATTCATAGCCAATCTCTCCGGCAAGTGCCGCCCCTACAGCCATTTAATGAAGAAGAGGACCCCATTCTTCTGGGATCGCAAATGCCAAACCGCACTGGACGAAATCAAGCAATACCTGCAGAATCCGCCGATAGTGACCGCTCCAGTCAAAGGAAAGCCCCTCATCCTATACACAACAGACCTTGAAGGTTCTTTAGGTGCGTTATGGGCACAGAAGAACGACCGAGGGAAAGAGAGAGCCCTCTACTATTTGAGTCGAGTTCTAATGGGGGCAGAAAACAACTACTCCCCCATTGAAAAACACTGCCTAGCGCTAATCTTCGCGATAACGAAGCTCAGACACTATGCGTTGGCGCATGAAGTTCATCTCATATCAAAAGTGGATCCTCTCAAATATTTGATGTCAAGAGCCATACTAACTGGACAGCTCGCTAAATGGGCCCTCCTCTTGATGGAGTTCTCGATAACATACCGACCTCTCAAGGCAGTGAAGGGCCAGGCCATTGTCGACTTCCTCGCTGAGCATCCGATACCTGCTGATTCACCCCTAAATTGCGAACTGCCAGACGAACACGCGTTTGACACGATCGACATGGAGAAAGGGGGGAGTGATACCCGATGGGAACTCTACTTCGACGGGGCATCTTCCATGAAGAAGAGAAAGCACAAAACCTCCATAATCAAATCTGGGGTAGGCCTCATCTTCGTGACTCCATAAGGAGGGATAATGCGCTTTGCCTTCTCCTTAACAGAGCCGAGGACAAACAATGAAGCCGAATATGAGGCTTTGATAGCAGGTCTTGAGATCTCTGTCGACATGGTAATCGAAAACCTTCTTATATACGGAGACTCCCAATTGGTCGTTAGTCAAGTAAACGGCGACTATCAAACATGCAAACCGGAGTTAGTAAAGTACAGTGAGAGAGTGCAGCAACTGCCGACCCAAATCCCTTCCTATGTTTTGAAAAGCATACCGCGTACAGAATAAGTTCTGTATGGTGAATAAAATCCCCAAATCAATTAGAGATCTCTCAATGAGAGATTTCCTTAACTGATTCAAAAAATCAGCCTCCCCTATATAAAGGACCCAAGACTTCAAATCTGGCACAGAAGAAACCCCCCCTAAACTTCAAGTTCTTAGAAAAGAAAAAGAGAAGAGCAAGCTCTAAGAAGAAGAACTTTCTTCAAGGTAAATAAAAAGAAGAGAGATCATAGCATCTCCTCCATATTTGAGAGTTTAACTCTCACATCAGAAGAACTTAGTTCTTCTTCCAGATCTCAGATCTATAAGACGAAGTTTTTCACAAGGGAGAACCAAATTCTCAGAGAATTGAATTGGGCAGAACGAAAAACTCAGTGCTTAGCACTGAAATCTGGCGCTCAGCGCCGAGCGCTCCACGTGCTCCTCATATAGGCGCTATTTAATAAAAAGTGTTTAGCAATCAAATCTGGCGCTCAGCGCCGAGCGCTCCACGTGCTCCTCACGTGGGTGCTTTTTAATAAGGAGCGCTCAACACTCAAATGTTGGCGCTCAGCGCCAAGCGCTCCACGTGCCCCTCACGTGGGCGCTGCTCAAAATAAAGAACGCTCAACACTCAAATGTTGGTGCTCAGCGCCAAGTGTGCCACGTGTCCCTCACGTGGGCACTACTTAACACAGAGCGCTCTGCGCTCCTCAAGAAAATCCTAGCGCCATGAAGAGTGTTCAACACTCATAAAAAAAACAAAAAAAAAGTGGGTGCCAGTATTCACATAAATGTTTAGCATTATGTGCACAGAGAAAGGACTGTATCCTAGCAAGTGTCTAATACTTTATAAAAAAGGGAAATGACAAAGACTAAGTGAGCTGAGCCCAAAGTTGGCCAAACCCCGAAATCGATCGAGCCCATAGGTCTTCTTTGAAATTGGACTTAGTCCCAAACAAGGTTATCAAATATTTTACGAACACTCATTGGTTCAAGGGCACATCTCTCCACACCTCTGATACATGTCGTTGTAATTCTTCAACGTCTTTAGAGAGGTGGAGGGTCCCAATAACCAATAACTTTTGGCACATCCCCAAAATGTCAAACCATAACCCTACAGACTATGATGTCTTTAAACATGGACTATGAGGTCCTTAAACTCATGGACTATGATGTCCTTAAACACAATGGACCGCAACGTTCCTAAACTAAACTCTATAGACTATGATGTCTTTAAACTGCGGACTATGATGTCCTTAAACTCCATGGACTATGATGTCCTTAAAACCCAATGGACCACAACGTCCCTAAACTAAACTCTATAGACTACGACATCTTTAAACTATGGACTATGATGTCCTTAAACTCCATGGACTATGATGTCCCTAAACCCAATGGACCGTAACGTCCCTAAACTAAAACGATAGAGCCCAAATGCTCTTTCGTTGGATCTAAATGATCCTCAAACCTTGTTAAGTAGATCTTAGTCTAAAATTGGACTAATGTATCCTTAACAAACATTTAAGTTGATCTTAATCTCAAACGAGGTTAACGATTCTTAAATCCACCAAACCCAAATCTAAGAAAATACGGATTTGGACTAATCCACGCCCTACGGGCGACAACATAAATTAGTCTCCGTATACAATCCACGGGCAACCAAAAAAAAAATAAACACGACACGACACGAAGTGAATATCTGGAGCAAGAGAAAGTGATTATCGCTATGATGTAACGTAATTAACTGCAGGGGCTTGCGTCTGCAGGGAAGAGCGTCCCCACAATCAAAAACCCTTCACAACGAGGGGGAATCTGACGAAGTCTGCTACAACGACCGCATCCGTCTAAACCTCTGATACATGGTGCCATAAATCAACTTGGTATATTCGGAGAGATGGACGGATAAAACCAAATAGTATCTGCCCGCCAAAATTCAGGCCAGACGTCCCAATGTCCCGGTCGCGTCTTTCGGCGGCGAACAATATAAAGTATTCATCTCAGGCAGTTATATGATCTCATCACAGAACATTGCAGCAGAAGTTAACATATGAAATATTAGATATACTAGGAGGTCCGTGTTTTAGATTAATCCAGTAAAAAATATGGATTCCACGTTCTTGATGAATAGCCAAACCCATATCCTTAGACCCATACGAGAGCGGCAAGCAACCCTACCAATTCTAGAGTTAGGAGACCCGGCCTCGACTCCTCGAGAAGGTCTCCCACTAGACTCTAGAACCCGGTTACTTATGCTCCCCACCTTGGGTCTATCCTAATGCGGAAAAGTAAATAATATACATCAATGGTCGCATCATCCTCAACCTGGAAGTGTCCCAATAAAAGAATATTACATACAAGTTTTTACATGAATGAAAATGAAAAAATCTCATCTCACGCAAAAACCCCCGGCTATTCAAACACGACGATCCAATATAACATATCACAGCAACACATAACATCACATGTCATCAACCTAAGTAAATATGTGTATCCCAATTGTCTTTGATGTACAGCAACGAAACCGGCGATACACCACATATTACACTTACAGTAGCAGAAAAAAAACGAAAACTACAATAATTAGAATCCGCAACATTCTTTGACAACATAAACCCGGAATATCTCATACCCTGAATTTCATGCCTAACATATAAACCTTGCATTTTAGTCTCATATTGAAAACATCTTTTCAATAACCTAGTCGGGTAATTCAACAAGATTCCCGACTACTTGATCGAATACTCATCGGAAACATTACTAGATGGCCGTACCCCCGATGCCGTCGACGAACTGCTCTTAGGCGGAACACCATGGCCGTGAGCACCCGAGGGGATACTTTTGGCAACAGAGTTCTCCTACAGTCACTTGGTCGGGGCTATGGGGTATGGCTATCTAGTAGAGTTACTCGGCGAATGTTCGCGTACTATACGAGATTGCAACGGAGTTTTGATCCAAATCGAAACTCCGTGGCAATCTATCAAAAGAGACTAAATTGCTAGATTTATAGAACACTAACTAGTTTTCATAAAACTAATTATCGTGGATTCTAAATATTGTATCATATTATAATATCAAACCTGAAACGATGTTAAAATACGATTACGAAACACTCCGTATTGCTACTACAGAAAGATAACATCACATGCAATCTTGGCAAAAACAAACATAACCTGAAACCTTAAAACCATGAGATCAGAACACCACAAAAATATCAAGATTTTTTGTTACATGAAAAAAGGTGAGGCCGGTTTTTTAGGCAATTTGGCCGGCCATATTTTTGTGGTTTTTCCTCAAATTTTTCTGGTGTTCTAAATATATCATAACTAGCTTTCTGCACTTGTTTAAAATAAATTTAGAGGACATAAAAAATTCGACAAAAATAAGGGTTTCGGATTCCAGTTTTCGGAGTTTTTTCGGTTTCGTGATTCTAACACATCGTATAATTCTATAGCTTGGCTCTAATACCACGGCTGGGTTCCTTAGCATGACTACTAGGTTTCAGAAGACATCAAGTATGCAATTTTATAAAAATCTAGTGTGTTAACAAACCCGAACTAAGGATCTAACTAAACAATTAGGGTTAAACTAAGCAAGTAAAAAACTTTACTCTAAGTGAATACAGAATACAACATTTGTAGACCAGTCCTTCACTTCTAAAGCTCCATGTAGTAGTCCCTTTGCTCCAAGTAGTGATGTCCCAGACTCTCCTTTGGCTCCACTAGGTGAAAGGAACGAGCTTGCTCATGGATCTTCGAGGCCGAAAATGATCTACGTCGAAAAATCTCTAACTCAAGCTACCTCTTCACTAATTTGATGAACTAGTGAAGAAACAACCTATACTAAATGGCTGGTTTGGTATAGATTGGTGAAGTAGGAATTTTGCTCACTTTAGAATAATTTTTCTCTCTTCTTTTCTTTTCTCACTCAAAACTAGAGAGCAATTGAAGAAGATCAAGAAAATGATCAAGTGATCCTTGTGTGAACCATGGGTGAGAAAATATCTCATATAACTCATGTAGAGACTAAACCATGGCTAAAGATAATGATTAGGTTAATAAATATCTAGAGTAAAACAAAATTAGTGGACTTTAGTCAAAGCTTCTATATGCTTCCACAAGCATTTTAGCCATGTTAATTTCCATCTAATTTTGATTTTTTTCCTTAATATTTAAACACCTAAATTATCTCTAGTTAGGTATGAGTCTCACACACCCAAGTTCAATGTATCATCTAGCATGACACAAAATAAATATATTAACATATATCACATATACATTAAATGTATAAAGAAAAAACATTTTCTTAAGTGGGCTAATATTAGTTAATGTATATTAATATATCAAATATATAATTACACATTAAATTATTAAATCAATACTTGATTTAATAACCCGGCTGTATCGCATACAATCTACTAATATCATTTATATACATATTACATATACATATAACATATCATTGAATCAACAATCCGGTTATATCACATATAACTTATATCGCGAGATTAGAATAATGTATCACATACACGTATTAATCTCGGTCCCGCACATATCACATATGTGCCCTACTTCATTTTGCATAAGCTAAGAAACCTTTGTGTAGGACTCTAATGACTCGTCAATACGCTGGCAGTAGGTGATGATCATATCAGTCATCCACAAGCCATCAGCGGTACTAGCTAGACGTAACGGCTACCCGGGTATTGAGCGATCAGAAGATCAACAAGCAAGCTTGTCCATACTCCTGTGAATCTAACAGCAACACTACTATACAGTCTGGTCTCTTCGTCTGATATGTCGCATATCGAGTCTAGGGGTGGTAAACGTCAGACCCCAGTAACTTGATAAGTCATGCCGATGTGAGGCTCATAACGGGTCGAGAACCTACTGATAACACTTACCAGTAAATCTCCGTATCAGTCTGGTCAGGGACTTCCTGTTATGGCCAATCGAGCACAGCGCAACATCAACCCCTAATACCGGGAAAGACGAAACTCCTCCTATCGCTCATTGCCTCCATGTGACTCGGGACTGTACCTAAAAACCACCGTTTTGCACGCTCTCTTGAATGTGGTAGGGTGAAAATAAAAGCACAGTGGGAATCACACAAGACTCTATGACGATCTCGGGTCTACAGACTAACCTATACCAGTGTCACCAGAGAACTGCTATCTGACATTAGGTATAATACCATCTAGGAGTTCTCGGCGTATCTTGTTCAGTGTACCCAGTCTCTACTGAGCACCCGTATACCATCTTTGATGTCAAACACCAATGGATATGGGATCATCCATCGCCCATCAAATGTCAAGAAGCGTATACGCTATTTTACTCTGGAATATCAATGCCCCGTCTCGATACACTCTCGACTAGGAACAATTAAAGTATGTACTTGTGGACTACCCTGGCCCCACTAGTATGATCTGCATTATAATCCTAATAGTCAAGCATACATCCTAAGGGTTGTACCAATATGTGAGAGCAAGACAGCATCACAAAGTTTACATGTTAAGATAAGGAGTAATCAGATAGCATAATATCATGTCGAGCAAGAAAATCCTCCCTATATATGTCCAAGCATCCATTGTAATATACAATCATGTACAACGATGGCCTCTGGGGCATACATACAACTAACAATTATACACTAGTCTACTCTGGAGTATCGAAACCCAGTCTCAAAACTCCCACGACTAGGGACATTTAAGGATGTGGTTATAGACCACCCAGCTCCCTCGTATATGATCGCCATCATAATACTGGTAGTCAAGAAAAAATCATATGGGCTCTATCAACATGTAATAGTGATCTGTAATACCACATAAAGCATGTACATGATGATAAAGACAAATCAGATAGCATACTATCATCTTGAATAAGACTGTTCTATCCGTATAGGTTCTACCTCAATCATCGCAATCGCATGCTTGCGATTCAATAATTAATTTGAGGGCACTATAGCCAACAATACACACACACACACACACACACACACACACACACACACACACATATATATATATATTATTGAATCAAAACTTAATTTAATAATCCATCTTAAACCTAAACCAACTACTATTATCATCCACCCGATTGAAGTCCGTGTGGCTAGCACACATACCTAATCGGAACCCTGCATATACCAATATATGGCCACTACATCATTTTTCCTGAACCGGGAAAACGCTCTGTGTGGGATTCTAAAGACTCGTCAATACGTTGGCAGTGAGTTTAACCACAAACACGTCAGTAGCACTAGCTGTACGTAACGGTTGCCCAGATATTGAGAGAAAGAAAGGACGATGAGCAAACTCATCCATACCCCTACTGAGCACATAGTATACTAGGTACATAATAACAAGGGTTCAAAACCAAAATACATCCCGAAGGCAACCCCAGATGATACTCTCCTACAGATACAGCATGTACATTAGAACCATTTCCATCCCGAAGAGTATGGTCACCAGTCTTCAAAACTCTACCGTTTCTCAATCCTTGCATACAATTGCAGATGTGAGAAACAGAACCGGTATCAATACCCAAGATGCAGAGTTTATAGAAAAACAGTTTTCAGTTACAAACACACCTGAAGCGGAAGCATCAGTATGCTTCTTCTTCTTGAGATCAGCAAGATACAAAGCACAATTGTGTTTCCAGTGTCCCGACTTGTGGCAGAAAAAACATTCTCCTTTTCCACTTCCTGCGGCCCCGGATTTGTCTTTCCCCTTTGCCTTTACAACTCCACCTCTCGGTTTGGTGGGTTTCTTCTTCTTCTTTCCCTTGGCCATGGCTTTTGGGATGGAAGAGGAAGATGGCCCAGCAAGCAGAGCGGGAGTTTTCTCTGTTTTAAGCGTGCTCTATGCACTTCTCAATATATTGAGAAGTTCAGGCAGTGATTTCTCCAAATCATTCATATTGAAGTTTACTATGAATGGAGCAAAGGAAGGGGGAGAGACTGTAGAATAATATCAGTATATTGCTCATTATCCATGGTCCATCCTAGATCCTCAAGTTCTTCTATAAGACTAATCATCTTCAAGACATGTTCACCTACTGATGTGCCAGGAGCCATCCGCATCTGAATCAACTTTCGAGATGCCTCGTATTGGAAAGTCCGAGATTGCTCTCCATACAACTCCTTTGTATGAAGAAAGATGGATTGTGCATCCATCTTCTCATGCTGCTTCTGATGTATATTGTCCATAGAAGCAAGCGCAATGCACTTGGCCGTGTCACAATCAATATCCCATGTTTTTCGGATCTCCTTATCTGAAACAGATGATTCAGGACCTGGGACGGGTGGGGCTTTGGTAGTGAGCACATATGATACTTTATCATATGTGAGTGCAATGTTTAGGTTCCTCGGCCATTCTTCATAATTCGGTCCTGTCAGTTTGTTTTTCTCTAAAAGAAGCTTAAGTCTCGTCATCTGGTATCTGCCATTAGGAGAGAGAAAAGAATACACTCAGCGAAATGCTCTTGCAAAGATTTTAGATTAGTTATTATCTTATCTAATCGATGTCTCCCACTGCTTTTATCAAATTTTTCTTTCAAAACCTCAAAAAGAAAACTAGCCAGGATTAATTAAATTCTACAGTTTCGCTAATCGGTCAGCCAGGACAGTGTCGGTACTTTAAGGGAGGTTCCCCGTGCTTTCTGTCACGACCTGAAAGAGCACGTGACTGGCCCTTGAACCATATGAAGTCTATAGGACTCCATCTGATCCAAGTAAGCCAAAAGCCCAGAAATCTAAAACCATTTTTGGAGTAAATAAGAAAACTGGTTTTTTTAATAAGTGAGGAAACATGTTTTGAAATCAAAGTTTTTAAATAACTAAGCCGAATATGCATTTTAAAAATGTAAAGTCTTTTCTAAAAATTTCGGCAGAGTTTCTTTTGTAAATACTGGCCCCGAACGGGGTACAACAAGAACAATATATATGCAGTAAAAAAAGGCATCCCCAAGCGGGAGCTAGCTCTTCGTCAATCGACGGTCACAACCACACAAGAAATATAATATACAACGCCGAATGGCGAGGATCAAAATCAAAAGAAACTCAATAAGCATGAAAACCGTAATACTGCTAAGCGCGACTCTAAGATCGAAATAATACATCACTAATGTCTAAGTCTGAACAATATACAAGTTTTGGTTGATGGAATTCTAGATACAATGAATAATACATATACAAGGGTGGTTCTGATGCAAGAACCCACCTACCAAGCAAATCACCCGCGAAGGAAAGCAATGTGCCAGAAATGCCGCAATGGAACCTGTACGGAAAAACCTGCAAGAACTGTGGCACAACGGGGGTGAGTTGCCAACTCGTGAATAGAAAATATCTACAAGAAGAAATCGAATGCATGACATAATCCTAGGTCAATACGATCAGTATAAAACCTCAAAGAATAAGCCTGAAGCATGATAAGGTGGCAATGTAACATCTAATCGTGCATGTAGTGCCAAGTACCCGTGCCAGTGCCTCAGGTAATAACATGTCATAAACATAAGGAATGTCTGCATGAAGTAAATATGATGAAGTATCAAAATGAATATCAATACACATATATTAGCGTCTCATTCCACTAATATTGGTGTAAGGGTATATATAACAGCGCCCTCATACCCTGTTATATATACAAGTGAAGTATGATCAATGTAATAAAAGTCTGTATAGATGTGGATCCCGTCCACCTGTCACCCCAATGACAATAAGCATCATGCATGTAGATGTGAGGATATAATCAAAATCATGGAAACATCATGAAACATGTGCCTAGCATCGGCACGTAAATCCTCGTCCATATGGGACTCCGTCTGCGGTATCGGCCCTCGGCCCCGGCAGCACGGGTCAACCCAAGTCCGTCTCTCAACTCAAGTCGGTATCCCTCGGATATCCGCCGAGCTCAAATACAATCACCGGTAGGTACTCGCCCACCTCCAGGCTCAATCGGCATAATCCTTCGATCATCTTGCCGAGGGGAACCATACCGGGCCCGACCATGTACCCTCATACGGCACATACTCCTCGTATGGGGTATATAATCAGAACCGATAAATCTCATGGTGGCTGTGCAAATATCAAATCAAGGGAAACTGGGTTTTTCAAATAAGTACATACACTCCTTTGAAATTATCCACGGTTCCCAAATCCATAAATATCATGAAAACAATATCCCAATGCGCATAATCAGAAAGCATGATGTATTTGACATATAATTGAGATACAAGTATAACAGTATATCATGCAACATAGAATAGTTGTATGCACATACAAAGTCATATCCTGATGCAATAATACTACTGTGTAGTGACATGGCAATTATCGATGATGAAGTGTGTGAGCCGGCAAGCAAGTGTACGTGGAACATTTACATTATCGATAATGGTGCCGGTGTCCTAACAGCATGATTGCAATATAGAAATAAACACATGCAATGCGATGTGGAATCGAATAATCAATGTAACAGTGAAGAATCTACACCAATATGTACATGTCATGCAGTGGTGCCATTTGAAATAAGAAGAATCAGGGTTTTAGTAAAATAAGGGTTACGGTGTTTTTAAGAATAGATACGTCTTTTGAAAATAACCGTAGAATCCCTTTACATGTCCTTAAGATATTCCCGATTCGTTAGTTTTGAAATAGGTATGACTCGGGTCTAGTCTAACATCTACTAAGCCAAGTCCATCAGGAGGGGTATGGAAACCACCTAAATCTGAGTCGATATATATATTAGTCGGTGATCCCGTCTCAATAGTATCGCGTACGATACAGTATATCATCTGACATCCTCGAGTCATGAGCGCGGATCTATCATCAATATAAATCTCGTACGGTAAATCGTCGTACGGCATCCCAATAGCTGGGTACGGGTCAATATCACAATCAGTTCATCAATTATTTGGTATCCTCATCATCATATCACATAATCTGGGGTACTGATCTAAGTCTAGTACAACTGATACCATCAATAGAACTGCGTGTGTAAACACACATCCAAAGGCCCGCTAGAGATCACATGTCGTATCCTAAATACAAATCATATCAAATATCCGATCTCGTGGCACAATGCCCAATATCATCGACTCATCTCCAAAGTCATCCACTATCCATCATCACAGTGCAAGTATAATGAATATGCAAGGGTGTATGTGTAGGTGCAAATCTATTCTAGGGTTCGCGACTATGAACTACACTAGTTGCTTATAACCCTAAACTATCCATAATACACCTAACACAATATACACAACGCACTAAAACTATCATATATAATATATATATAATATACTATCTACGGACTGCGGGGGTGCTATACGCCATCCACCCGACTTCCCCCGTAGATATAATCTACTCACTTTGCGTCTTCGTTGCCGACGTCACCACGCGTTTGCTTGTCGTCCCGAAGTCTTCATGGGGTACCTACACATTAACGTATCGCAAATGCGTATCAAAACCAAATCATCACTAAAACGGCATACGAAAACCAAAACGATACGCTATGGGGCCTATAGGTTAGAACCTATGGGTACGCCTCCAAAACCAACAATCAATCCTCGATATCGTCGTATAAACGCCAAATAGTCGAGGTAAACACAATACGTAAATTCAGAATTAAAAATACGGAATACGGAAACACGAATCCAAAACAGCAACTTAGGAAATAGGCTCCAGATTTCACCCTAGGTCAAACTAGACAAATCTATACATGCCAGGGGTCTAATCTACACATGTAGGAGCTCTGGAACAAAAACGAGACATTTTGGTGCTGGTAGGGCCGCAAATTGCGGCCAATTGGGTTAAATTTGCGGCCGGGAAAGGGAAGTAGGGGCTAGGGTCTTGGTGGTAGCTTCCTGGGTGCCTGCACATGTCACTGTCCATTCAAAATAATTTTCAGAGTCTCGGGTTGATAGCAGATCTCATATAAGCTTTACAGATTTCACAAATTTTCTGATATTGGTTTTTATAACTCCGTATTCTGGGTTTAATCTTCAGGTTTGGGTACAGAATAACATCACTAGGGTGTTTGTATAGTCTCTACTAAGCTAAATTTCCCATCATAACCCAAATTTTCTCAAACCCTAACTAGATTTATCCTTAAGTCCACCAATTCACACAATATCGATTCTAAACTAGTATGGGGGTGTATGTAATACAAAAACTAAGCTAATGGTTCAGTAATTATCTCATTTGGCAACTCAAGAATTTTCTTGAGTTTCCCCTAGTGGCCAAAATCCTTGCTTCCTTAGTCCAATGTGTAGATCTTGAGCTTGTGCATCTTTTTAGTGAAATGGAGATAGGGTTTTGGTATTGTTTTTGAGATGAAATGAAGGCTTGAAGGTGGGAGGAAGAAGAGGGAGCAGCATCAGCTGCTTGAGCTGAAGAGGGAGAGGGAGAGAAGTGAGAGGGAGAGAGAGATCCAAGCCAATAAATGCCCCCACATACCTCATAAATGCCATGTCCCCTTTTCTCTTTCCTTTTCTTTTTCTTTTCTTTTCTCCCAATTCCTTTCTCACAAGAATAGTAACCCCAAAGTAAAACCATGGCAAGAAAAATGTAACACAATTGTAGAAAAAAGGTATGTGCATGTTTTGCACAAAATTGCTAAAAAACCGATTAGCGATTTTTAATCGCGATTAGCACTAAATTAGCATATAACTAATTATAAAAACTTAAAAATGGCATAATTCCATAAAATAACCTATTTTAGAATTTTCCATAATTTTTCCAAATTTTTCTGTATTTAATTTTACCTAAATATTAAAATATTCAATAAAATAATATTAAATTATAAAAATTCCCAAAAAATAATATTTTACTTTTTTGAAATGTTACAATCTTCCCCTCTTAAATAAATTCGGTCCCCGAATTTAAATTTAAACCCCCATACTAAAACATTTCAGCAAGAATCCAAATTGTCGGGGCTCCGAAATCATCAATACATAGCGAATATCATAAAAATGTACTGCTCTATAAGAAATCAATCCCCAAAAATGTATATAAGAACATCCGGTGCGTCTGGTACGCACGGAAATCAAAATCCAAATATGTGCCATACATAGGCACAAAACAACATCTAGGTGCAACGGGTGTGCACGAAACATCTGTCATAGGCAACGTGTGTGCCTGACAGCAAAATCAGGTGCATTTGATATGCACGAAGAATTTCGATTTAGTGCATCTGGCGTACACCAAAATCGTATCTCAAAACCTGCGCCCAACATGCGCGAAAATCCAAAATCGACGGTATACAATACGGCTCACTCAAAATCAAGTATACCGCGGTGTATAAGCTCACAACCATGTGCATCAGCGTGCACAAATCAAATCAAAACACTAAAGGTGCACGAAAACTATGCTGGAAGCGTAAATCAAATCACTGGCATAAAATAGGCATGAAATCACAAACAATACCTCAACGTAATAACTATGCGCAAAACATAAATACCCAGTAGGTGCAAGAAAACAAATATCATGAAACTCTGTCATCAAGACTAAATCATGGAAACAGAACGCCCAAAATACCGAAATCCAAAGTGACGGATTCGTGATAATCGAATCACAAAATCACAATTCATAAATATCGTCGTCGGTAATCCCTCCTTCAAATTCGAGAAGGTGTCGGTGCATCCAATGCTAGCAGTGCAAGATATCTACTTGCCTCTTGCTCACGGTCTGGCGTCCTCTGTCTCTGGGTCCTTATCTTCTCTGTGGATTACCAATCTCACAATCAATCGGCTCATCGGCCCTGTCAGGTATGCTAACGGGGACGATTTCGTTCTGGCACTTCTCTGGTCATCTCTCGGTCAATCCTCACGACCACTCGTAAAGCAGCATGCCACTGGCGTCGGCCTCTGATTCCTTGAATGCATATCACATCTGATCCTGGGTGCAAATATCATTGCAGCAGTGTCCTGGAAGGAATTCCGCTCAAGGTCTCTTCCGATCTTGCCTATGCCGGTCTGTACGGAGGTTGGTACTCTTGCATAATCTCTTCTCGTTCGATGGACATCTGTGTCCTCAGCACAACATTCCCTCGGAAATCGGTCGCATCCCAACGCCTCTGTAAGCATATCAGGTCTCTGGTCTCGACGGAAAGTAATGACAGCTCGTCAGCGTCTCGCACGAACCTCTTGTCCGCTTGTCTCTATTACCGTCCACTTCGACGTCACGTCTCTATCGGCGCACTGCAATGTTCTCGGTTACGGTCAATCCGAAGTCTCTCTCAAATTTCCTTTCTGCCGAATTGCCCGGAAGTCATCGTCCTTTACTGAAGCTAAATCTTGTTCTGGAACGGCTGCACACTCATCGCGCCTCTTTCTGGAAGCTATATCCATATACATTGCCTCTGCGTGTGTATCGCATCTCTGATGTCGGCGGAGTGGAACGTCATCTCGTCGAACTCTCTAGCGAACTCTTTACTTCACTCTGCTTCAATGTCGACTGATTCGGACTCGTCTCATCGTGGTTGCACGGACTGCGCTCCAACGGCTATGCTCGTATCTGGAGTCTCCCAAGCAAAGCATCCCATCACATGATATCCGAATGATGTCGAATCATTCGATCGACTCGTCAGAACCTCATAATCCCCCAAGAGATCAACATCTTGAGTACAGTTTAATAGTATCGAGTACATGCCACAGCGTCGGTGGTCCAGCCGTAGAAGGGCAAACCCAAGCCTCACTAATGGTGTCGCGGAACTGCCGCAAACCCTAAGGTTCAAAGGCTTTCACACGGTCATTAAGTCGAGTTAGGGTTTCATTCTTCTAGAGGGTCTATGGAATCGCCTGCATGTCTTTCCGTATACTTTAAACTTGGAAAATGGGCTCCTGACATTCGATCGTCTCTGTCGACTCTCAACGTCTCCGCGTGAAGTCGTCTCTAGCTGGAAGCAATCTATCTGATGACCTCGCATCGGGGTAAGCGAACGAACCACATGTCCTAGTCATTCATCCTCGGTGACTAGCGACCTTCCATCATATCTCTAAGTATATACTCATGCTGCAGTAGCTCCAATCATCTGGGTGATATCTCGTCGTTTGCAGCAACAACTGGCTCATTCGTCTGTGCGCCGAACATCGCCTCAATCCTTCAGGAAAGGTGATACATTGGCGGTCCTCTCTAAATCGGTCTGCTCTAGATCTGAGTAAGACTCTCCACACTAGAAATCTTCAACTCAACTGGGCCTGCTCCGGCGCATACATCGGACGAATCACCTTCGTCTCTCAAATCGGGTAGACTAGCTATCATCTGTCTCATATCTGCCTGGAAGCTCCGGCGATCTCAGCTTGTAAGCTCCGGAAGCGACATCCTGTCAATCTCAGCAACAGCTGGTTCATCTGTCTGCACGGTAGGCGACACCATAATCTCTGAGGTATGCTGTACATCAACAGTCCTCCCTCAACTGGCAGCTCTAACAATGGCCCGATCATCCGGTGCAATACCAAGCACTTGCCTCCACTAGAGGTCACAATCACCAATACTAACTCGAGACGTTCCCATGTCACCAGAAAACACAATGGTCGGCCCTCGTACCAGACGAGCTCGCCCTGACCGTAACCATAGCAGCAGCCCAAACTGCGCTCAAACATGGCGACAGGAACCTCAATCGAGTATCGAAGAGAGCAGATCAATAGAAAGAAAGAAAACAACAAATCCAGAGTGGATACATGATCATAAGAAGGAACAGCATCAATGAAGGTATGATCATGAAACTAATAGAATCGAGGATCTCAAATGGATGTATAATCATGGATATGAAGAGAATCACTGAGCTCGAAAATATGTACATCCTAAGGTTCCTTAAGCGGAGTAGCGTATCGTTAGTATGCTGCGGAACATACCCACGGTACGTCACTCTACTTTAGTTACCTATTCCAACAACCAAGGGTCATCCTACGCGACGAAAGTTCGGGTCTAATACCCCCTCGACAAAGTCTAAGTTCCGTAAGGTCAAGCTTAAGTTCTGTATATATATAGACGCCCTAAGCTCCATATAGTCAAACCTAGACTCGAACCAAGGTTAACCTAGCGCTCTGATACCAACTTTGTCACGATCCGAAAGAGCACGTGACTGGCCCTTGAACCATATGAAGTCTATAGGACTCCATCTGATCCAAGTAATCCAAATGCCCAGAAATCTAAAACCATTTTTGGAGTAAATAAGAAAACTGGTTTTTTTAATAAGTGAGGAAACATGTTTTGAAATCAAAGTTTTTAAATAACTAAGCCGAATATGCATTTTAAAAATGTAAAGTCTTTTCTAAAAATTTCGGCAGAGTTTCTTTTGTAAATACTGGCCCCGAACGGGGTACAACAAGAACAATATATATACGGTAAAAAAAGGCATCCCCAAGCGGGAGCTAGCTCTTCGTCAATCGACGGTCACAACCACACAAGAAATATAATATACAACGCTGAATGGCGTTGATCAAAATCAAAAGAAACTCAATAAGCTTGAAAACCGTAATACTGCTAAGCGCGACTCTAAGGTCGAAATAATACATCACTAATGTCTAAGTCTGAACAATATACAAGTTTTGGTTGATGGAATTCTAGATACAATGAATAATACATATACAAGGGTGGTTCTGATGCAAGAACCCACCTACCAAGCAAATCACCCGCGAAGGAAAGCAATGTGCCAGAAATGCCGCAATGGAACCTGTACGGCAAAACCTGCAAGAACTGTGGCACAACGGGGGTGAGTTGCCAACTCATGAATAGAAAATATCTACAAGCAGAAATCGAATGCAAGACATAATCCTAGGTCAATACGATCAGTATAAAATCTCAAAGAATAAGCCTGAAGCATGATAAGGTGGCAATGTAACATCTAATCGTGTATGTAATGCCAAGTACCCATGCCAGTGCCTCAGGTAATAACATGTCATAAACATAAGGAATGTCTGCATGAAGTAAATATGATGAAGTATCAAAATGAATATCAATACACATATATTAGCGTCCCATTCCACTAAAATTGGTGTAAGGGTATATATAACAGCGCCCTCATACCCTGTTATATATACAAGTGAAGTATGATCAATGTAATAAAAGTCTGTATATATGTGGATCCTGTCCACCTGTCACACCAATGACAATAAGCATCATGCATGTAGTTGTGAGGATATAATCAAAATCATGGAAACATCATGAAACCTGTGCCTAGCATCGGCACGTAAATCCTCGTCCATATGGGACTCCGTCTGCGGTATCGGCCCTCGGCCCCGGCAGCACGGGTCAACCCATGTCCGTCTCTCAACTCCGGTCGGTATCCCCCGGATATCCGCCGAGCTCAAATACAATCACCGGTAGGTACTCGCCCACCTCCAGGCTCAATCGGCATAATCCTTCGATCATCTTGCCGAGGGGAACCATACCGGCCCCACCAAGTACCCTCATACGGCACACGCTCCTCGTATGGGGTATATAATCAGAACCGATAAATCCCATGGTGGCTGCGCAAATATCATATCAAGGGAAACCGGGTTTTTCAAATAAGTACATACTCTCCTTTGAAATTATCCACGGTTCCCAAATCCATAAATATCATGAAAACAATATCCCAATGCGCATAATCAGAAAGCATGATGTATGTGACATATAATTGAGATGCAAGTATAACAGTATATCATGCAACATAGAATAGTGGTATGCACATACAAAGTCATATCCTGATGCAATAATACTACTGTGTAGTGACATGGCAATTATCGATGATGAAGTGTGTGAGCCGGCAAGCAAGTGTACGTGGAACATATACATCATCGATAATGGTGCTGGTGTCCTAACAGCATGATTGCAATATAGAAATAAACACATGCAATGCGATGCGGAATCGAATAATCAATGTAACAGTGAAGAATCTACACCAATATGTACATGTCATGCAGTGGTGCCATTTGAAATAAGACGAATCGGGGTTTTAGTAAAATAAGGGTTACGGTGTTTTTAAGAATAGATACGTCTTTTGAAAATAACCGTAGAATCCCTTTTCTTGTCCTTAAGATATTCCCGATTCGTTAGTTTTGAAATAGGTATGACTCGGGTCTAGTCTAACATCTACTAAGCCATGTCCATCAGGAGGGGTATAGAAACCACCTAAATCTGAGTCGATATATATATTAGTCGGTGATCCCGCCTCAATAGTATCGCGTACGATACAGTATATCATCTGACATCCTCGAGTCATGAGCGCGGATCTATCATCAATATAAATCTCGTACGGTAAATCGTCGTACGGCATACCAATAGCTGGGTACGGGTCAATATCACAATCAGCTCATCAATTATTTGGTATCCTCATCATCATATCACATAATCTGGGGTACTGATCTAAGTCTATTACAACTGATACCATCAATAGAACTGCGTATGTAAACACACGTCCAAAGGCCCGCTAGAGATCACATGTCGTATCCTAAATACGAATCATATCAAATCTCCGATCTCGCGGCACAATGCCCAATATCATCGACTCATCTCCAAAGTCATCCACTATCCATCATCACAGTGCAAGTATAATGAATATGCAAGGGTGTACGTGTAGGTGCAAATCTATTCTAGGGTTCGCGACTATAAACTACACTAGTTGCTTCTAACCCTAAACTATCCATAATACACCTAACACAATATCCACAACGCACTAAAACTATCATATATAATATACATATAATATACTATCTACGGACTGCGGGGGTGCTATACGCCATCCACCCGACTTCCTCCGTAGATATAATCTACTCACTTTGCGTCTTCGTTGCCGACGTCACCACGCGTTTGTTTGTCGTCCCGAAGTCTTCATGGGGTACCTACACATTAACGTATCGCAAATGCGTATCAAAACCAAATCATCACTAAAACGGCATACGAAAACCAAAACGATACGCTATGGGGCCTATAGGTTAGAACCTATGGATACGCCTCCAAAACCAACAATCAATCCTCGATATCGTCGTATAAACGCCAAATAGTTGAGGTAAACACAATACGTAAATTCAGAATTAAAAATACGGAATACGGAAACACGAATCCAAAACAGCAACTTAGGAAATAGGCTCCAGATTTCACCCTAGGTCAAACTAAACAAATCTATACATGCCAGGGGTCTAATCTACACATGTAGGAGCTCTAGAACAAAAACGAGACATTTTGGTGCTGGTAGGGCCGCAAATTGCGGCCAATTGGGTTAAATTTGCGGCCGGGAAAGGGAAGTAGGGGCTAGGGTCTTGGTTGTAGCTTCCTGGGTGCCTGCACATGTCACTGTCCATTCAAAATAATTTTCAGAGTCTCGGGTTGATAGCAGATCTCATATAAGCTTTACAGATTTCACAAATTTTCCGATATCGGTTTCTATAACTCCGTATTCTGGGTTTAAACTTCAGGCTTGGGTACAAAATAACATCACTAGGGTGTTTGTATAATCTCTACTGAGCTAAATTTCCCATCATAACCCAAATTTCCTCAAACCCTAACTAGATTTATCCTTAAGTCCACCAATTCACACAATATCGATTCTAAACTAGTATGGGGGTGTATGTAATACAAAAACTAAGCTAATGGTTCAGTAATTATCTCATTTGGCAACTCAAGAATTTTCTTGAGTTGCCCCTAGTGGCCAAAATCCTTACTTCCTTAGTCCAATGTGTAGATCTTGAGCTTGTGCATCTTTTTAGTGAAATGGAGATAGGGTTTTGGTATTGTTTTTGAGATGAAATGAAGGCTTGAAGGTGGGAGGAAGAAGAGGGAGCAGCATCTGCTGCTGGAGCTGAAGAGGGAGAGGGAGAGAAGTGAGAGGGAGAGAGAGATCCAAGCCAATAAATGCCCCCCCATACCTCATAAATGCCATGTCCCCTTTTCTCTTTCCTTTTCTTTTTCTTTTCTTTTCTCCCAATTCCTTTCTCACAAGAATAGTAACCCCAAAGTAAAACCATGGCAAGAAAAATGCAACATAATTGTAGAAAAAAGGTATGTGCATGTTTTGCACAAAATTGCTAAAAAACTGATTAGCGATTTTTAATCGCGATTAGCACTAAATTAGCATATAACTAATTATAAAAACTTTAAATGGCATAATTCCATAAAATAACCTATTTTAGAATTTTCCATAATTTTTCCAAATTTTTCTGTATTTAATTTTACCTAAATATTAAAATATTCAATAAAATAATATTAAATTATAAAAATTCCCAAAAAATAATATTTTATTTTTTTGAAATGTTACACTTTCGCACAGACCTAAATAAAATAAATTTCATTTTCCCAGAGGTGTAACCCCGTTGACACCTTTCTAGACACCTACTGGATTAGCTAATTGTAAAATGCAAAAACTCTCCTGGGAATAACTCTTACTCACAGTAGGATCGGGATCCAACTATCATATAGAAGATATGCAATCTCATTGCAAATTTCAACTCTTGAAACTCCTGATATGGTTTTTACCCCTAGCTGCTTATGACCTTGATTATGATCAACATATCATAAGCACTAGTCAAGTTCTACCCGTCATTTCGTGATTAACTAGACCCACCCATATGACCCTTGACTATGATCAACATAATCACATGAATGTTCTAACTGATCGCATCATATGCTTTGTAGGAAGACATCACTTAGCTGCCATACACTACGCCTTGACTATGATCAACATACGTAGCACGAATACTAAGTATTATGCTTCTTAAAATGACGGAAGGTTGCGGATGGTTTTTATGAAAACCGTTAACGCTTTGAACTTGATCTCGTTGTAGAATCAAAATAGTTTAGAAAAGGAGTGGCTTAAGCGCCGCATCTTTTGAAACTTGCTTTTTCATAAAAAGGCCGAGTAGGTTTCAAATCCGATTCTACAATATCTTTAGGTTTCTTTTTCTTTACATTAATCTTATTAATGTAGTCCCATCATTTAAGTTCATAAGCCATCACAGAAAAGAAACGAAAATAGAACGTACACTTATGCCATCTGCATTCGCCACAGTATCCCGTTATCCACTGTTAGGTTACTTAACTAACGGCATAGCGGGGCGGGACTGGCGCGGATGTAAAACATAAGCAACGTTTATTATATATCATATATATAATAATATTCCATTTGTCTCAGATATTAAGTAATCTCATCACAGAATATCAACAGCAGAAGCACATATGAAAATATAGGATATCTAGGAGGTCTGTATTTTGTATTTAGCCAACAATAGAAAATACGGATTCCACGGTCGCGATGAATAGCCAAGCCCACACCCCTAGACCCTTACGAGAGCAGCAAGTGACCCTACCAATTCTAGAGTTTAGGAGACCCGGTCTCGACTCCTCGAGATGGTCTCCCACTGAACCCTAGAACCCGGTCACTTGTGATCCCCTCCTTGGGTCTATCCTAATGCGGAAAAGTAAATAATATACAATAATGGTGACATCATCCTCAACCCGGAAGTGCCCCAAATAAAAGAATATTACATACAATTAATTTTTACATGAACGAAAATAAAAACTTTCATCTCACATAAAAACCCCGGCTATTCAATCACGACGATCCTGCACATCATATCTCAGCAACACATAATATCACATATCATCAACGTAAATAAGTATGCGTACCCCGATTAACTTTGATGTATAGCAACAAAACCAGCGATACACCACATACTACACTTACGGTCATAGAAAAGAAAGTGAAAAACAACAACAATTGCAATTATCACATATATCAAGACGATGTTAAACTTTTTTCGATCGGATCAACAAACACCCACAAATTACCCCTGGAGCTCAACACTTGAGCAAAGTTAAGATACCCAAAAACGTGCCACAGTGTCTATGGACCAGCCGTAGAAGGGTCAACTCTTGCCTCACCTATGGCGCCACAGGACTACGACAAACCATAAGATTTGGCCGCGGTGCCATGGTCATAAAGTCGAGTTAGGGTTGCGTTCTTCTAGAGGGTCCATAGGGATACTTGTACAATTTTTTGAATACATTTAACTTAGGAAAATTCCAACACTTGAAAATTTCCAGCGAGGGTCTTGATGTGGGGTTTGAAGTTCGTTCGAACTGTTAAACATTATCTAGGTTACCATTACAGTGTTAAAATATACGACAATGAAACACTACGAATTAGCCCCTGATCAAAATAAATATCACATGAAATTTTGGGCTAAACAAACAATACCTGAAACCCCAAATCCTACAGAACAGAGCACTGGTGAAATACAGGGTGGTTTGGAGCAGAGGGGTCCGACCAGGCCGGATTTTGGAGGGGTTTGCTCGGGTCAAATCCGAGCAATAGGCCTCGTATTTCATATGTGTTCATTATGTATCTTATTAAGTGTTCTATAGTTGCTAAAATAATTTTTAGACGTCTTTTTCAAAAAACAACAGAGAACAATTTTAGGGTTTCTAAATATCGTATTTTTTGGAGTTTTTTCCGTTTTCGTAATAGTTATAACACCGTCTCTAAATTTCTAGCTTGGCTCTGATACCACTGTTGGGATTCCTTAGAACCATGCCTAAGTTTGGAAGCATCACACATGCCACAATAAAAATTTTGGGGAGGTGCTAGGCAATCTAACCATGAATCGAACTAGAAATTTTTGGGTACTAGAGATTAACTAACATTAAGAGATAAGTAATACAACCTTTGTAGACTTTCCTCCTCAACTCCTTGGACCTTTGAGAGTTTGAACCGACTCGCTAGAGACCTTCCAAGTCCACGATGATCCACCCGGAGTCCCTTTGTCCAAGCTCCTGGCTTCACTTGATCAATAAGGAAATGGAGCTAACAATCTAAACTAATGGGCTAAACTAGTATAGAATGATGATGTGGTTTGTTTTCTCTCTTCAAAACCCTTTCTTTTTATCTCACTCACTCACTAGAAATCTCAAGAGAGCATGAGAGATGAGGAAGAAGAAGATGGCAAGCTTTTCTCAAGAGTTGTGATAATGAAACAAAAATAAATGAGAATAGAAAATATATATCAAAGTCTCACTCTCATTTAACCATGGGTTAATAAATATCTAGATATTTATTTTAGAGTTAAAACAACAAACGAAATTGAACTCATGGTTAATGTCATGGTTAGTGAAGGAAGTGTGTAGAAACATTGACCATGAGATAATTTCCATTTCTTTTCCTTTAACTCAAAAACAAATATAAATACATATTGTAACGTTTTAAAAATAATTAAATAAATAATTAAATGAATAAAATTGTTTAAGTGGATTTTATGATTTTCGGTAAAGCAAAATGTATTTTTCGTAAAATCAAACCGCAATTGTTTTTCATTATAAATTCAAAAATACCTATTTAATTATGTAATTACTAGTAAATAGTGTTTATTTAGCCACTAATAAATTTTTAGTTTAATTAAAAAAAAATTCTAAATTAATTATTTTAAATATTAACATAAGCTTTATTTTTACACTAAATTAGTGTAAATTACAAATTTAAATGGTTTTAATTTGTAAAAATAAACCATGGCATGTTAGAATTTAGTATGTATCATGCAAAAATTATTTGCAAATTTTTGCTATTTTCTAGAGTTTTCTTGAGTTGCTATAGTGAAGGAATAAATAAATAAATAATTAAAACCATGAAAAGACTTTAAATGATGATTCTTTCTTGAAACTTCCACACTTTTCTTCACTCTTTTCTCTTGCTCCCTCTCCATGGCCGGCCACAACTCATCCATGGCAGCCCTCCCCCATTTCCCACTTCATTTTATTTCAAAATTCATCAAAAATACTTCAAAAATCCAATTAAAATTCCACAAAATCCTAATTATTTCATACCCTTTATTCTCTACTCTTCTTTACATGGATTTTGGAGTGGGAAAGAATGTATTTTTTAGGCTCATTTTCAAGTTTGGACATGAGGTTGTGGAGGTATAAATTCTTCTCTTTTGTTTTATTTTTATTAGATATTTCTTTTTAAGCATAATTAGATTAATTAGATTAATTCTAGTTGCAAATTCTAAAATTCAAGTTAGGGTTTGCAAATTCAAGAGGTGGTTTTTGTTAATTAATTAGGGTTATAATAGCTAGTTTAACATCTTTTAGAGTGGAAAATTCTTGCATGGTGGTGGTATAATAAATTGTTTATCGAAATTGTTTTATTTAAATTATTTAGCTAACTAGATTTTTCTAAAATGTGTTGTGGGTAAAATAAAATTCTTATTAAGGGTGTTATCATTAGATGGTAATTTTAATGAGAATATTAGCATATTAATTGAATGACAAACTTAGTTTGATCACTAGATTACTTTGTTAATTGGAAAAATAGTAATAAAATGCTATTATTTTGTAAACTAAATTTTAGGAATTTATAAATAAATGCGATTAAAAATATAATATTGGTTTCATTATATCATTATCATCATAAATTGTGGTTTAAGTCATTAGTTTATGCAAAATCATGTTTTGAGGTGGAATTGTGGTATTTTGCTTGGAAAATGTTGAAATTTGTTAAATGTTGCAAACTAGAAATTTCAAATTAAGATAAATTTGTGTAATAAAAATATAGTAACGGTTTGTATAGTCTAGTTATGCTATATAATGAGTTTTATAACTATTGGTTTCATTTAAATGTCAAGTTTTGATAAAAAAACGGTAAATTGGCAATTTCGGTTTTTGCGAAATTGGGCGGTTTGATGGATTTTAGGGTTTCGATGGATTTAATCGTGTTTTATGGTATAAGTAATGTGTTTTAAAACTACAAGTTGTTTGATGATGTTATCTCGATCCATCGGAGTTTATACGCCGATATCGAGCGGTATTTGGTTCTTTTGCGTGGACGGGACATAGGTTTTAACCTGTGCTTGTTCCTTGTATCGTTTGACTTTTGTATGTGATTCGGTTTACGATGCTATTTATATGCTTGCGTTTAGGTACCCCTCATGTGGACTGCGGGCGATGAAGAGGAGGATGGCGACACCGTCTTCGGCAGACATGGACCAGGTGAGTAGATGCATATCTACGGGGGGAAGTCGGGTGGATGGCGTTTAGCACCCCCGCAACGTAGGATAGGAATAGCACTTATTGACATTAGGAAACCAGATGTGACCCTAGATTCTTACTGAGTAGGACCCTGGTAATGACCCTAGACGGGGCTAGACTGATTTAGGAAAACCACACCTGAGGATGAATACTTTGGGAGAGGTTCGTAGGTTTCTGATAGAAACACACACGCACACACTGAAACTTGACATGGCGTATACGTATATGTGTGTATATATATAAAACTAGGTATAGGTGTATATCTATACACAACACTTATATGGGATTCATTGATGTGATATGATATCTGAGATATGATGAAACAGTATAACTGGGCTTGATGCCGTGATTCTTGACTATACAGTCGTAATAAAGTGTTAGCGGATCATTAGAGAATGAGATAATGAACATGAATATAAATTATAAAGAGTGGTGGTGATATTGATGTACATGGGACGCTAGAATAGTACTCGGACCGTAACTTGTGACTGAACACGATATGATATAGGTATAACTTGATTACGACATTATATTGGTGTGACCTGATGCCGATATCATATAAGTATGACCTAGTCACAATATGATACATATGACATGATATTTCTGAGGATAAACTAATGATGCTTATCATGATGGTAATGATATATGATTGATGTATGCGATCACGGTTTAGCACCTTGATCATGAGATGTGTTGATGATGACATTATACGAATGAAGAGACACCTAGGAGATACTTGACCGTACCCCGATATTGGGATGCCGTAGGATGGATTTTACCGTACGAGGCTTAGATTTGATGATCGATCCGCACTCTTGATTCGAGGAAGCCGTACTACGTACGTGACGCTATGGAGGCAGGATCGCCGACTATTAGAGATATTGATTTAGACCTTAGGTAGACTCTAGTTTCTTACTGACTAGTCTATTAGGTTTAGTTCCTTAGGATGTTAGATGGACACTGGTTTAGGTTCGACTCACATAGTGGTAGTTGTACTCGTATCTCGCAGAGGAGTGGATAATGCACACCTGTATTTACATTCATACTATAATCATCATGGTGCATGTTCTTTTAGATGTTGCTATAATCAATATAAACTTTACCTGTGAGGACACCAGCACCATTACCGATGATGCGCATATTCCACGCACACTTATTTGCCGGCTCACACACATCATCATCGGTAATTGCTATGTCACGTACACTTTAGATCATATTATCTTTTATTGATAGAATCAGTTAACAACTAAACCGATATAATATTGTGATTACTCTCTGATGTTAGTATAAGACATGATATCATTACTTAGACATTCATGCATTCATATTTTCATGTTATCATGCAGTATTATAGGCATATGCCGACACTTATCATATAGTTACTCATGATTTTGAGATTTGGATTTCTATGAGATTTCTGGATTTTTGGGGAAATCCGCAAAAATATATAACAACTTCTCTCTCTCTCCTCTCCTCTTTTTAAAATAAGATGCGGTTTTCTCGTAATGTATGTGTCGTCCACCATGAATTTTTCATGTTTTCTGTTGGATTTCGAGACCCGATTCGAGGAGTGGATGAACCGTCTCGGGTACATGGTGGGCCCGGTATGGTACCCGGGGCAAGAAGATCGAGTTGTAGACGATGAGCCTGGCAGGGGAAGGCTACCTACCGGTGATGTCTGGCGCGGCGGATATCCGGAGGATACCGACCGTTGTCGTGAGATTTGATGATATGGGCCGATCCGGACTGACGGAGCCCGAGATTTTGAGACTATGAGACTTGAGATTTACATGTTTGTGTCGATGCTTGACACGGATTTCCATGGATTCCATTGTTGGTATTTCCGGTTTCTATACCCGTTTTACTATAATAACAGCTAAAGATTTTCTTATACCGATATACCTGGATTTCAGGATTTGTTTATTTTACATTCATGGTGCATGCATATCCATTCATATGACATAGTACTATATGAGGCACTGACACGACACGGAGTATTTGCACTTACACGTAGTATTACCCTGCTATTACTAGATGTTTGAGATATAGTAGTGTATTATTATGACCTAGGATAGCGTCGTGCATTCGATTTCTTTTCGTAGATGTCTTCTACTCACGAGTTGGCAACTCACCCCCGTTGTGCCAAATTCTTTACAGGTTCGATGTACAGGTTTCCGTGGCAGCTTGTTGGCACATCTTTTCTTCAGGGTGATTTGCACGGTAGGTTGGTTCACTTGTATCCGAACCACCATTGTACTTTTATTCATTCAATTGTATCTAGTAAGCTCCATCAACCATATTTGTATTACTTGATAAGTTTATTGGACCAGTCTTTTATTTCGACCTTAGAGTCGCGCATGTATTATTCTGATCTGGTGGTTTTGTTTTCTTTTGAGTTTTGAGCCTCGCCCTTTGGTGTTGTATATTATTATGCTTGTTGTGGTTGTTTCCGCCTGTTGGCGTGATGCTAGCTCCCGTTTTGGGGATGCTTTTTATTGTTTATTCATATTATACTTGTTGTACCCGTTTGGGGGCCAGTTTTTACAGATGAGACTCTGCCGAAATTTTTGGTAAAATTTGCTGATGTTTTTATACTTGTTTTCTTTTCTTTTCTTCTTTTTCTTCTTTTATGGTTTAGATCTCTGGGCTTCGGCTTACTTAGGTCACGTGGCGCCTCTAGACGCTTCGTAATCTAAGTGCCAGTCACGTTCCGTACTTTCGGGTCGTGACACATATTTATTTCCATGTGAGTCTTGCATTGCCATCTTATATGTATCAACAACTATGACATCATGTATGTATGTATGTGTGTGTGCATTCACATCATCATATGCATGAACAAAAATATATGCATACATGCATGCATACAACAAAGTAGAAAAGGGTTTAATAAAAGTGAGCTATAAAGTCAATGTTAAATCAATACGTGATTTAACAAACCGGTCATATCACATACGACTCGACCAATAGAAAAACGCACGATTAATATACGGTATCACATACACGCATTTAATCTGGTCCCCTCGCATATCTCATATGCACACCACATTGTTTCGCTTGAGCTAGGAAACTCCTGTGTGGGACTCTAAGACTCGTCAATCCGCCGGCAATAGGTGATGATCAAATCAAACACCCACAAGCCGCAAGCGGTCAGCTAAACGTAACGGCCACCCGGGTATTGAGCGATCAGAAGAAAAACAAGCAAACCTGTCAAAACTCTCGTCGAGCCAACTGGCAATACTTACCGTACAGTCCAGTCTTTTCGTCAGATATGTTGCATATCGAGTCTAGGGATGGTATCGTAGACCCCAATAACTCAATAAGTCATGTCGGTGAATGGATCATAACAGATCGAGAAACTATTGATAACACTTATCAATAAATCTCAGCAGCCTTGGCCAGGGACTTCCTGTTATAGCCAATCGAGCATAGCGCAACATCAACTCCCAATACCGGGAGAGACGAAACCCTTCCTATCGCTCGTTGCCTACATGTGCCTCAGGACTGTACCCAAAATCCACATGTTTGCACGACTCATTAGAGCCGTGGTAGGGTGGAGATCAAAGTACAGTGGGAGGACACACAAGACTCTATGACGATCTCGGGTCTACAGACTAACATGTACCAGTGTCACCTGAGAACTGCTATCCGACGACAGATATAATACAACATAGGAGTTCTCGGCAAGTCTGTTCAGTGTACCCAGTCTCCACTGAGCACCCGTATACAATCTTTGGTGTCACCACACCAGATGGATATGGAATCATCCATCGCCCAACATATGGGACGAGAATGGTATATGCTAGTCTACTCTGGAATATCGATGCCCCGTCTCGATACACCCACGACTAGAAACAGTTCAAGAATATGCTCATAAACTACACGTGTCCCACTAGTATGATCCGCATCATAGTCCCACTAGTCAAGCAAATATCCTAAAGGCTTTATCAACATGTACCAAATGAGTAAGATGCATGATCAAATGAACATGTTAAGATAAAGTAAACCAGATAGCATACTATCATGTCGAGCAAGAAAGTCATGTGTGTGTGTGTGTGTGTGTGTGTGTGTGTGTATACATGTCCAAGCATCCACTATACATATAATGGCCTCTAGGGCATACATATATCCAACAGGTCCTCGGTGGCACAACCACCCCAGGACTTCTTTGCAGGTAGCTCGGCCACAACCACTCAAAAGCCATTGAGATCCACACGCACCAGGAGGCAACCATCTAACTCAATCTCAGTCGTCCTTCTGCACACGAAGAGATCAACAGAAGATAACATCTGAAGGAGATCCAGAGATCCATCAGTTGGCGCCGTCTGTGGGAACGTGTCCCACTAACCAAAAGTTCATCTTCCGATCTCGACTACAATGGCAAGCGGTCACCGCGATGATCCAAGCACCAGCTGTCGGCCTCCCCGCAGTGGAGACGAGGGAGAATCCCCTCCTCCACTGAACGCCATTCACGCCCTATCCACTCGGATAGACCGACTCACGTCCGTCGTGGATGCGCTCGTCCATGTCCAAGCGATCGGGCAAGCTCCCCAGGTCGCCGCTCCCCCTGCGCGGGACCGGGACCCCTACAAATGGAGAGAAGACTCTGCGCGCGTTGGCACGTCCGATCATCACCTCGCTGTCTCTGGCGGCCGCAGATCCCCCGGGCCGACATATTTAATGATCCGGTGGGCACCGCACAGTTTAACTCCGAGGTCTTATGCCAGAGCGCTTCGCCCCGAGCCCCATCGCGCCCTGTCCCTCCCGAGGAGGTGTCGGTCAGCTCACATGTGCCCAGGCATGACCGGCTCCCCCTCCCTCGACGGGGTCGTGCGTAAGGGACTCGCCACGGCAGCTCAAAAACGACCTCGCCAGGAGACCTGAGGAACGTCATCGAACGAAATCGGGGTCGTGGCCAGGAAGAGGCCGCCGACAGCAGAAGACAAAAATCGGAGTATGCCGACTCATCGCGGTACCATGGCCGACTCAACGCCCTCAAAAAGAAGATCGAAGGTATGCATCGAGAAGGTCGTCATTCGAGCGACGAGGCTAAATACGCCGCCGACTCGCTCACGAAGCCCTTCACCGAACCGCTTCTATAACGCCCTCCTCGAAGTCCCAGAACACCGGGACGAGACTGTCATTACGGCACTTAGGTCGGGTCTCAGGCACAAGGAGTGGTTACGCTCCTTTGCATTTGCGCAGCCTAAGACAATGGCCGAGGTAAAGGCCTGGACCGAACATGAGATCCAGCTGGAATCCGAGGTGAACGCCAATCTTTCCCGGAACAGCGCGGCTCTTACGCTTCACCTCCCCTCCCCCACACACATTCATGACACGTGTCGACCGCGACGGTCACTCTTCTCGATGTTCAAGCACCTGGGATGATCGGACAGAACCTCATGACTCAGCCGAGCGGCTACCCTGCTCGGACCATCCTTGGCTGGTAATTCCTTACCCCACGACGCCAAGGATCAAAGCCCTTACCAAGAGGCAACCGGGCAGTGACCCTGCTCGGTTATCCCTGGCTGGTAATTTCTCACACACCGACGCTAAGGATCTAAGCCCTTGTTCCCGCCAAAATTTTGGCTCAAAACCCGCTCCTTATAAAATAATAACAATAAAAAGAAAATAAATAAATAATAATAATAAAGGAGAAAATCTCCCTTTCAGAGCAAAGCTCTGTTCAAATCCCAAGGCGGGAAATGAAGCAATGCTTCTGTTTCCCCCAATCAAAGCAAAGCTCTGTTTAAAATTCAAACTTTAAAGGAAGCAATGCTTCAGTTGCGCAAGCGCTGCGCTGCGCGACACGTGTCAGCACAGTTGCGCAAGCGCTGCGCTGTGCGACACGTGTCAGCGCAGTTGCGCTGCGCTGTGCGCTGCGCGACACGTGTCAGCGCAGTTGCGCTGCGCTGTGCGCTGCGCGACACGTGTCAGCGCAGTTGCGCTGCGCTGTGCGCTGCACGCGTGTCAAGCGCAGATGCATTTGCGCCAATGCCAGCACCAAAACAGAAAAATTCTGGAAAGATCTTTCTCAATCTTGTTAGAAACAAGAAGATTACCTTCTGTAAAACAGAAGCCCTTGGATCAAAGATCCAACGATGGGGAAAATTCCCCAAATCACTCAGAGAATGATCTCTTTAACAAATTTATGGACACTATATAAAGGCCCCTAGACCCCAATTCAAAAGACATCAACACAGAGAGAAAAACAGAGAATTCCTCTAAAAGAATTTTAAGAGAATTCAGAAAAAGGAAAAGGTAAAAACCTCTGAATAAAGAAGAATTTCTTCTAAAAAGATCATTGATCTAAGAACAAGATCAATGATCTTCAATAAAAAATATAATAAAAATGAAGGAATTGCCTTTTGATGAACCACTGGTTCTTTGAAAACAAGCAAATTTGTTTTCTTTGATCTAAAATTGATCAAAATAATAAAACAGTGCCCTGCACTTGAAAAATCTGCACTGTTGCGCTCTTGGGTTGGCACAAGCCACCAAAGAGCGCTACGTGTCAGCTCTAGAACGATCTGCGCTATGCGCTGTTAAAATAGAGCACCGCTCTCATGAATTGGCGCAACCCAGCAGAGCGCGCCGCGTGTCAGAAGCGCAACAGCGCAGCGCACTGGCACAGCGCACTGCGCTTGCGCTCACCAGAGTGTGACACGTGTCACCCCCACATGGACTTGCGCCTTGCGCTCCTCAATCAGCGCAAAGAGCCTGATAACCCATGTGGCACTCTGTCAGACTAATTAATGCAATGCATTATCAAGGGCAGAGCCCAATAAAGAAAGGTCTATTGGACCAAACAAAGTGCTATGCACTATTAAAAGGGATAAAGCCCAAACAAAGGTCTGTCAGGCTCAAAATAGATGTTGTGCATCATCTAAAAAGGGCAGAGCCCAATTAAAAGGGGGCCTAATAGGCCAGACAAAATGCACTGTATTATTAAACAAAGGGCAAAGCCCAAGCCAAGGCCTAACAGGCCAACCACAAATAAAAACGTTGAACATCTTCAACTGGACTTAGGCCAATCATGGCCGTAAGTCCTCAAATTAAATTGTCTGAGCACGGCTGCTCTCTTAAATCAATTTACATCCGGTTCAAGGGTACATCTCCGAACTCCTCTGACACCTATCGTTGTAATCCTTCAACGACATCAGAGAGGTGACGGGTCCCGACGGCCATAAATAACATGGACCACCACGTCCCTAAACTGGCAACGGACCACTATGTCCCTGAACTGGAACAATAGAGCCCCCAAATGCTCTTTTGTCGGATCTAAACAATCCAGTTTAAGTTGATCTTAGCCTCAAATATGGCTAACGTATCCTTAAACCTTCAAACAGACTTTAGTCCCAAATTGGACTATAGACCCCCCAATCAACTTTGGTTCAAGGGTACATCTCTGAACTCCTCTGACACCTGTCGTTGTAATCCTTCAACGACGTCAGAGAGATGACGGGTCCCGACAGCCATACATGCAGTGGACCACTATGTCCCTAAACTGGAACAATAGAGCCTCCAAATGCTCTTTTATCGGATCTAAACGATCCCGCTAAGTTGATCTTAGTCTCAAATCATACTAACGTATCCTTAACAAACGTTTGAGTTGATCTTAGCCTCAAATATGGCTAACGTATCCTCAAACCAAAACCCCAAACCCTAATCTAAGTAAATACAGATTTGGACTAATCTACGTCCTACGGGCGACGGCATCACTTAGTCTCCGTATACAATCCACGGGCAACCACAAACAAAACAAACACACACGACACGAAGTGAAATTTCAAGAGAAGGAGAAAGTTGTTACCACGACGCGGTAGCGTAATTAACTGCAGGGGCTTGCGCCTGCAGGGAAAAGCGTCCCCACAATCAAAACCCACTCAAGCGAGGGGGAATCTGACTAAGTCTGCTACATCGGCCGTATCCGTCTAAACCTCCGATACACGGTGCCATAAATCAACTTGGCATCTTCGGAGAGGTGGACGGATAAAACCAAATAGGATCTGCCCCGAATCTCAGGAAAGACGTTCAGTCTTGGCCGTCTTTCGGAGGGGAACAGATTCTGGCACGCCCGGTGGGACCTTTTCCTCTTTCCACTCCACACTTCGTGTGTCGTGTTTGCGAACGAATCGCGGTTTGCTGTGGTTGCCTGTGGATTCGAGGTACTAAGATTTGGTGTCTTGCTCCGTGCAGAAAACAGAAGATCAATGGCTTTAAACTGCACTACCTGCAACTGCAACTCCCGCTCCGTCCCTGCTAGAGGAGTGACTTATGGGCCCCGAGCGGCCTCCCTTTTCAAGATACCAGTGGAGCAGGTAACTCAAGCCACCACTGGACTATTCTTCGGGAACATGCTCCCACCGATGAGCTTCAATGCCCCAATGACGTTGCAAGAAGCCCCAAAGAAGTCGGTCTTTGGTCGACTTACCACTGCCGCGATCCCTTTCAACGGGTCGCCCAACTCCACTGCCTCAGTTTTTAACAGGCTAAGTCAGAGCTCCAACGGGCCCATGAAAAAGCCAGCAATACCAGAAGATGTTATCCCGAAGCGGATAGCTATCCCTACTCCAGTTTCAGGCGAGATCACCAAGGTTTCTTCCCCTGCTCGGAAGTCTACTTTTGACAGGTTGGCCGTCCCCATTCAACGGACGTCGGTCTTTAAAAGGCTGATACCAGCAGATTCTGACCAACACAGGGGGCATGAGGAGGTCACCCCTACGGTTAGAACAACTCCATCCGCACGACACGCTCGACGTCACCACTGGCGCCGAGTAAGGAAGACTGGGGGCAACTCCCCCTCTGGGATAACTCCGCCAGCTCCAACGGCAGGGATCGATGCTGCTGTTTCAACCGGGAACAGCTTTGAATTGCTGAACACGGTGCGCAGAAACTCTCCTACTGCGGTGTTGAAACGAATTCCTTCACCTGTGGAGAATGCTCCAGAGAAAAAGCTAGAGCAGCCCCCTCAACGGTTGTCCTCTAAAATCTACAAGGTCTGGCGTCAAGTCCAAGAGTCAGTGATCGATCAAGATTACCTCCGCCGACAGAAAAAGATGAAGGTTCAGCAGGAGAAGGGCTACTCTGTCAAGTCAAAAAAAGCAACAGATGGATGGGTGCCCACTGCAACGGCTCCCTCAACGTCAATCACTCAGAAGAAAAGGAGGCCGCAAAAAGCCTCTGTGAATATGGTGAACCGTAAAAGCGCTGAGCACAAACGCCCCAAGTCTGGGGGCATGGTGGTGCACACTGTTTATATGGCTTCCGGAAAGGAGGAAAGCCGTGCTTTGACGGGTCACCGACCGCTCACCCGATCCGTGACAAAAGCCCAGGAGCAGCAACAAAAGCTTCAGGAAATGATGACTGCGATGGCTACACTTACCGAACCAAAAGAAAGTTCGGAAGTATCATCAGAGCAGCGTCACGAACAAGAAACCGATGCTGACTTCTTACGTAGAGTCCTCGAAAAGAAGGACAAAGAAGCCACAGAACAAGCGGCTAACATAAAACAAATGGCACTCCTCTTCCAAGACATGGTAGAGATGATGTTACAGCCGGACCCTCCAGCTGAAGACCCTCCAGTCATTGTCGGAAACGACGGAGGGGAAACATCTGATCCTCCTCCGGCCCTTTCAACAGCCAAAGAGGAAACTGTCTCCAAGGCCGCCCTGGATGATTATATTGCTCAAAAGATACGAGTTCATCAGGCGAATGAGACGGCTGGGCAAATTGCTAGAACCGGACGACCCTACCCGGGCTGGTATGACCAAATCAGTTACCCGCCGGGATATACGATCCCTAAATTCCACGTATATAAAGGGACAGGGAATCCGCATCAGCATGTCGCTCAATTCAGGGCCTTATGCGGCAATACTGGAGGCGAAGAAAAATTGTTGCTACGCCAATTCGTCGGCAGCTTAGCAGAAATAGCCTTTGAATGGTATTCGGAGCTACCTAACGACTCTGTCAAAACATTTGCGGAGATAGAGCTACTATTTACACAAAGATTCGCGAGTGCTAGTGAACGCACCCCGATAACAGCACTAATAAATTCCAGGATAAGGCCCGGCGAAACATGGGTCCAATACGCAACACGATGGCGGAACCTATGGTCAAAATGCGAACAACGCATAGAAGAGGCACCTGCGGTAGGCATGTCCGTGGGCACTCTTGATCCGCAAGCGACCATCTCGCAATTCATGATGTTCTTCAGGCCGACCACCTTCCAGGCCTTGATCGACAAATTAACCCAAATGGACCAGATGGGCCATGGACCGTCTCCTCCAAAACCAGACTCTCGAAATGAGAAAGGAAAAGGGAAAGCGGTCGTCGTCGCCAATGCTCAACAACAGCCGAGCAACTCAAAGCCGGTCGTTCGCCAAAACAACGTGCGTCCACGCCCATCCCTCGAGGAGAGACTAGGACGTCCTTACTCGTTTCCTCAGAATAAAACAAGAAGACTGTTTGAGCTAGCAGTGCGCAACAGACTCATCAATCTGCCGAGTCCAAAACGTCTGTTGCAGCCAGCCGATCTCAATAATCCCAATTATTGCCCTTACCACCAAACGGTAAGTCACCCGATCGAGGATTGCTTCGTCTTTAAGGGATGGATCGAGGATCGGTACCGACAAGGCAAGTTTGCACTGTCTGAAAAGTGGAAGGTAAACCCACCACAGCCGCACACTCCAAAGAAGACGGACGCACCGGGGGCAACTTGTCATGTGATCTCTCACTCATTGGCGGATGATAAAGAGGCTCCTTGCGCCGAGAACCCGAGGGCGGACCCTGAACCAGAAATTCTGCGGCCTTCAAACGAGTTGATCGATGCCTTCCTGAATGAGATTTGTCCGAAAGTTAAAGCCAATCAAGAGCGTGAGATGGCCATACTGAAAGGAGCCAAACACCGACCACTAGACCAAAGAGTCGAGGCACTTCCGTCAAATCAAAAGTCATCCGCTGCGGATAAAAACAAATTCAAGACGAGAAAAAGGTTCGCCAAAGCCCTATCAGTGGGAATGAAGCTACCACCCTCTGAAGAAAATACTCTCGGTGGAGTAGAGATGCATCCTAACTTCTGCTTATATCATCAGAAGATCATACATCCTACCGAAGACTGCGACTCCTTTAAGTGTTGGTGGCAAGGGTATGTCGCTCAAAAGCAACACTTCAACAGGACAAAGCGTGAAGCTCGTAGACATCAGAAAAATGCGATAGATGAGCGCAAAAGAGCCGCCGCCGACTGTCATATAGCCGACTCCAAGGGATCGCAAATTATCACCTTTGGAAGCGACTCTGACGAAGAAGCCGCCCTCAACCCTCTCCTCAAGGAATCCATTTCGAAAATGAAAGAATTGAGAAGTTGCGAGAACGTTCAGCCGTGTAATCGCACGCTACTCGGAAAAAATCTCGGCCCCGCAAACAAGGGATCGAGCAAAAAGGATAAAGGGAAGGGAAAAGCAGTCCTCGTAGCCAATACTCAACAGCAATCGAGTGGCCCTAGACCGGTTATTTGCTGAAACAACAAGCGGCAACCCCTCCAGGAAAAGTTGAAACGTCCTTACTCATTTCCATAAGATAAAACAGGGGGACTGTTCGAGCTGGCAGTGCGCGACAGACTCATCAATCTGCCGAGTCCAAAACGTCCGTTGCGGCCAGGCGATGGTAACGATCTCAATTATTGCCCTTACCACCAAACGGTAAGTCACCTGATCGAGGATTGTTACGTCTTCAAAAACTGGGTTGAAGACCAATACCAACAGGGCAAGTTCGTCATCTCCGAAAACTGGAAGGTGAGCCCGCCACAACCACATGCTCCGAGAAAGATGGACACGCCAGGGGCATCATGCTCAGTCATAGAGAAATCCCCATAGACCGAAAAGTCAGTAAACTAGAGATTCGCCTCAAATACGGCGACGGCGGACCGAAACGTCCTTAAACTAATGATGGACCATAATTTCCTAAAACTTGCAAACGACCGAAATGTCTTTAAACTACTACCGCAGCATCCTCAGGCGGACGAGATAAAAAAAAGAATAAAGAATAAAATAAAATTAAAAAAAATGAAAAATAGAAAAACGGTATGTCCATAAGTAAAACGGGTACGGATGAAAACCCGAAAGGGCTCCGTGAGTAAAAACAGCAGGGCTACCGGCGAGTCTTGTGAAAACCCGAAAGGGCACAACCTCGTTAGAAAAAAGAATTAAAAAAAACGGTACGTCCATAAGCAAAATGGGCACAGATGAAAACCCGAAAGGGCTCCGTGAGTAAAAACAACAGGACTGCCAGCAAGTGTTTGTGAAAACCCGAAAGGACGCAACCTCGTTAAAAGACACTTGCAAGGTCCTCTCGACCTTGTAAGGAGAAACCACCTGCGTGAGATCCTTACGACTCACAAGGGAGCAACATACTTAGGGATCCTCACGATTCCTAAGGAGAAATTACACTTGCGAGATCCTCACGACTTATAAGGAGAACTCTCTTATGGGACCCTCACGGCTCATAAGATTTGAAAGTCTTGAGTTACAGAGACATCAACCTGTTCTTAAGCAATCTCCACAACCTTCGATTTTGCCCTACAAGTGGTTCAATACTGACCCTTGTATACAATCCACGGGCGCGAATAAACATTTCCCTAACCAAGTCCCACCCGTGACTAGGGATATGTCCATATGGTGAACAACCCTTATAAGTCCTCTCGACTTATAAGGAGAAAACCCTTTTTGTAAGATCCTTACGACTTACAGAGGATCATACACTTAGGAATCCTCACGATTCCTAAGGAGAAAACACACCTACGAGATCCTCACGACTCGTAGGGAGAAATACCTTTGTGAGACCCTTACGGCTCATGAAATCAAAAGCCTTAGTCGACGGGATCCTAACCCTGTTCGCTAAGCCACCTTTGTTCGACATCGACAGAGGCAAATGATGATTCGCTCCTGGCAATATCCCAGTTGTAGCGATGCTGATGCCTACAAACCGGTATCAAATCCCAAGCCCTTTCATGGCAAATGATGATTCACTCCTGGCAATATTCCAGTTGTAGCGATGCTGATGCTGAGATTGGCGTCAGATTCCAAGTTCCACAGTTGCGATAAAAAAATCAGCGAGCTAAAAATGCATATGAAATAGCCGAAATGATGGGGCAACTTGCAGACAAAATCAGCAAATAAAAATGTATGCATACAAAAACAGCCGAAATGATTGGGCAACTCGCAATAAAAAGCAGCGAGTAAAAATAAAATAAAGAGCCAAAATGATTGGGCAATCGCGACCTTCGCGATATAAAAGCTGAAATGATAGAGCATCGCGGAAATAAAATAATAATATAAAAAAATGAATGAAACCCTTGCCCTGCAGGTGAGATCACATCGACCCCTGTATACAATCCAGGGGCACAAAAAAAAAGAGGGAACCATACCTTCCCAACAGGCTCCACAAGAAAGCGAAGCCAAATCTCGACGGTTCATAGACAACCTAGAGACAACCTCGACATTTGTCGCAATATTGCAGACACAATGTCAACAAACGAAGCAAAAGCAAGATCCCTAGCTTCAGGGTCTTGACGTCAACAACCGACCTCAGAGTCGCAATGAAATGGAGCCACGGTCCCTAGTCCCAAATCTTAACGGCAATATCTACGGCCTAAGAATCAACAAAGGCGTTCCTTCTCAGTCCATCGAGATGCAGATACAACGTCAACAAAAGACCCCATGGTCAAACAAGCGGAGTAACGGCAAAATTCCAGCTCCACCTCGACATTCGTCTCGATACAGCAGACGAGATGTCACGACAGCGTTCTTCCTCCAACAGGATTCCGACGTGACAAAGTAAACGAAGCGAAGGCCAAATTCCTAGCTTCAGGATCTTAACGGCAAGTCATATAAAGCCTGAAGGACAATCGGAGATCATCTCGCACCAGCGCAGAGTGGTCACCACCGTGACATTCGTCTCGATACAGCAGACGCAATATCACCCCAGCGTTCTTTCTCCAACAGGATTCGGACACGCTAAAATAAACAAAGCAAAGCCAAATTCCTAGCTCTAGGGTCTTGACGGCAACTCATATAAAACCTGAAAGACTATCGGAGATCATCCTACACCAGCGCGGAGTGGTCACCACCGTGACATTCGTCTCGATACAGCAGACGCCATGTCACCCCAGCGTTCTTCCTCCAACGGGATTCGGACGCGTTAAAACAAACGAAGCGAAGGCTAAATTCCTAGCTTCAGGGTCTAGACGGCAACTCACATAAAACCTGAAAGACTATCGGAGATCATCCCACACCAGCACGGAGTGGTTATGACTCATCGGGGCTCTCCAAAATGAGCCTAACCTCAAGTAAAAAGCGGCATGGAAAATTCCTAACGCTTGCTCTTCCGACGGTCAAACTGCCAAGGAGGATTGCTTGAATACGTCTTGTCCAGCCTCCGAAGGGATCAGAGACACGGCAGTCGCAGGGCTACTCGAACAGCACGATTGCCTATCGAGGAATATATCAGCTGATGCGACGGTACGACGGCCAAAACCCTAAGTACCACACACCCTAACGGACTTCTGTCGTAAAGAGCAGAGGTTAACTGTGACATTAGGATATTCTTGCGAGAAATGCTCGATTCGTCTCGACTTGTGAAGAAATTGATGTCTTTGCGAGAACTTCTCGATTCGTCTCGACTCGTGAGATAAAGCCTTAGTCAGTAGGGATTAAGAAACCTGTTTCCTAAGCACTGGGACGCTGCAAGTCGGCCCAAAACGGTCTCTTGCATACTATCCACGGGTCTCACTCTCCAAAGTCAAATCTCGACAAGGAGGGAAACAACCGCTTACGGGTCCTCTCGACTCGTAAGAGGGAAAATTCTCTTATAGGATCCTTACGACTTATAAGGGAAAACGCACTTAGGAATCCTCACGATTCTTAAGGAGAAAATACACCTATGAGATCCTCTTGATCCGTAGGGAGAAAATTCTCTATGAGATCCTCACGGCTCATAAAGTTGAAAAGTCTTAAGCTACAAGAACCCTAAACTTGTCTCCTAAGCCCTCAATTCCATGGATACTCATAACTTTGCACTACTTCACCCACGTACATACTTACGTGGGCAAAGTAGTGGGGGGCATTTGTTCCCACCAAAATTTTGGCTCAAAACCCGCTCCTTATAAAATAATAACAATAAAAAGAAAAAATAAATAAATAAATAATAATAATAATAATAATAATAAAGAAAATCTCCCTTTCAGAGCAAAGCTCTGTTCAAATCCCAAGTCGGGAAATGAAACAATGCTTCTGTTTCCCCCAATCAGAGCAAAGCTCTGTTTAAAATTCAAACTTTAAAGGAAGCAACGCTTCAGTTGCGCAAGCGCTGCACTGCGCGACACGTGTCAGCGCAGTTGCGCAAGCGCAGCGCTGCGCGACACCTGTCAGCGCAGTTGCGCAAGCACAGTTGCGCTGCGCTGTGCGCTGCGCGACACGTGTCAGTGCAGTTGCGCAAACGCAGTTGCGCTGCGCTGTGCGCTGCACGACACATGTCAAGCGCAGATGCATTTGCGCCAATGCCAGCACCAAAACAAAAAAATTCTGGAAAGATCTTTCTCAATCTTGTTAGAAACAAGAAGATTGCCTTCTGTAAAACAGAAGCCCTTGGACCAAAGATCCAACGATGGGGAAAATTCCCCAAATCACTCAGAGAATGATCTCTTTAACAAATTTATGGGCACTATATAAAGGCCCCTAGACCCCAATTCAAAAGACATCAACATCAAAATCAAAAACATCAACACAGAGAGAAAAACAGAGAATTCCTCTAAAAGAATTTTGAGAGAATTCAGAAAAAAGAAAAGGTAAAAACCTCTGAATAAAGAAGAATTTCTTCTAAAAAGATCATTTATCTAAGAACAAGATCAATGATCTTCAATAAAAAAAATATAATAAAAATGAAGGCATTGCCTTTTGATGAACCACTGGTTCTTTGAAAACAAGCAAATTTGTTTTCTTTGATCTAAAATTGATCAAAATAATAAAACAGTGCCCTGCACTTGAAAAATCTGTACTGTTGCGCTCTTGGGTTGGCACAAGCCACCAAAGAGCGCCATGTGTCAGCTCCAGAACGATCTGCGCTATGCGCTGTTAAAATAGAGCACCGCTCTCATGAATTGGCGCAACCCAGCAGAGCACGCCGCGTGTCAGAAGCGCAACAGCGCAGCGCACTAGCGCAGCGCACTGCGCTTGCGCTCACTAGAGTGTGGCACGTGTCACCCCCACATGGACTTGCGCCTTGCGCTCCTCAATCAGCGCAAAGCGCCTGAAAAACCATGTGGCACTCTGTCAGACTAATTAATGCAATGCATTATCAAGGGCAAAGCCCAATAAAGAAAGGTCTATTGGACCAAACAAAGTGCTATGCACTATTAAAAGGGATAAAGCCCAAACAAAGGTCTGTCTGGCTCAAAATAGATGTTGTGCATCATCTAAAAAGGGCAGAGCCCAATTAAAAGGGGGCCTAATAGGCCAGACAAAATGCACTGCATTATTAAACAAAGGGCAAAGCCCAAGCCAAGGCCTAACAGGCCAACCACAAATAAAAACGTTGAACATCTTCAACTGGACTTAGGCCAATCATGGCCGTAAGTCCTCAAATTAAATTGACTGAGCACGGCTGCTCTCTTAAATCAATTTACATCCGGTTCAAGGGTACATCTCCGAACTCCTCTGACACCTATCGTTGTAATCCTTCAACGACGTCAGAGAGGTGACGGGTCCCGACGGCCATAAATAACATGGACCACCACGTCCCTAAACTGGCAACGGGCCACTATGTCCCTAAACTGGAACAATAAAGCCCCCAAATGCTCTTTTATCGGATCTAAACGATCCCGTTTAAGTTGATCTTAGCCTCAAATATGGCTAACGTATCCTTAAATCTTCAAACAGACTTTAGTCCCAAATTGGACTATAGACCCCCCAATCAACTTTGGTTCAAGGGTACATCTCTGAACTCCTCTGACACCTGTCGTTGTAATCCTTCAACGACGTCAGAGAGATGACGGGTCCCGACAGCCATACATGCAGTGGACCACTATGTCCCTAAACTGGAACAATAGAGCCTCCAAATGCTCTTTTATCAGATCTAAATGATCCCGCTAAGTTGATCTTAGTCTCAAATCAGACTAACGTATCCTTAACAAACGTTTGAGTTGATCTTAGCCTCAAATATGGCTAACGTATCCTCAAACCAAAACCCTAAACCCAAATCTAAGTAAATACGGATTTGGACTAATCCACGTCCTACGGGCGACGGCATCACTTAGTCTCCGTATACAATCCACGGGCAACCACAAACAAAACAAACACACACGACACGAAGTGAAATTTCTGGAGAAGGAGAAAGTTGTTACCGTGACGTGGTAGCGTAATTAACTGCAGGGGCTTGCGCCTGCAGGGAAGAGCGTCCTCACAATCAAAAACCCCTCAAGCGAGGGGGAATCTGACGAAGTCTGCTACATCGGCCGCATCCGTCTAAACCTCCGATACACGGTGCCATAAATCAACTTGGCATCTTCGGAGAGGTGGACGGATAAAACCAAATAGCATCTGTCCCGAATCTCAGGAAAGACGTTCAGTCTTGGCCATCTTTCGGAGGGGAACAGCCCTCACCAAGAGGCCACCGGGCGGCAACCCCGCTAGGTCCATCCTTAGCAGGCCTCTCAATGCCCTTCCGAGCTAAGGATCAAAGCCCTCAGCAAGAGGCAACCGGGTAGTAACCCTGCTCAGTTATCCCTTGCTGGTAATTTCTTACCCACCGATGCCAAGGATCTAAGCCCTCACGAAGAGGCCACTGGGCGGCAACCCCGCTCGGTCCATCCTTAGCAGGCCTCCCAATGCCCTCCCGCGCTAAGGATTAAAACCCTCACCAAGAGGCAATAGGGCAGCAACCCTGTTCGGTTATCCCTGGATGGTAATTCCTTACCCCACGACGCCAAGTATCAAAGCCCTCACCAAGAGGAAACCGGGCAGTGACCCTGCTCGGTTATCCCTGGTTGGTAATTTCTTACCCACCGACGCCAAGGATCAAAGCCCTCACCAAGAGGCAACCGGGCAGTGACCCTGCTCGGTTATCCCTAGCTGGTAATCTCTTACCCACCGACGCTAAGGATCTAATCCCTCACTAAAAGGCCATTGAGCGGCAACACTGCTCGGTCCATCCTTAGCAGGCCTCCCAATGTCCTCCCGCGCTAAGGATCAAAGCCCTCACCAAGAGGCAACCGGGCGGCTACCCTGCTCGGTTATCCCTGGCTGGTAATTCCTTACCCACCGATGCCAAAGATCTAAGCCCTCACCAAGAGGCCACTGAGCAGCAACCCTGCTCGATCCATCCTTAGCAGGCTTCCCAATGCCCTCCCGCGCTAAGGATCAAAACCCTCACCAAGAGGCAACCGGGTGGCTACCCTGCTCGGTTATCCCTGGCTGGTAATTTCTTACCTACCGACGCCAAGGATCTAAGCCCTCACCAAGAGTCCACCGAGCGGCTACCCCGCTCGACCCAACCTTGGCCGGTAATTTCTTACCCTACGACGCCAAAGATCAAAACCCTCGTCAAGAGGCCATCCATGTCTAAGCGATCTACACCTCGACTTCGTGGCCATGGAGATACCGACCTTACACCGGTCTTTGCACACTTGGTAAATGGTCGACTTAAACTCTTAACTCGACGTGCAATCGCTAGATGGAAAACCAACCTGACATGAAAGCAGAAAAATTTTACCACAAACAAAAGATCACTGCAAAAAAGATTTTTTATTCACAAAAATCAAAAGTCTCTACAAAGGTATTATGGGCTCCCCAGCCTTACAAAAACGCCCGGAGGCTTACAAAATCTTAGCGCAAAAAGAAAAGGAGGCTAAGAAGTTCAAGCCTCAGGGCCGGGGAGAACCTCAACGAGCCGCTCGTCCACTACAACCACCGGGGCGACGTCTTCAGGGTCGGCACCCATGGCGGGAACCTCGGCACCGAGAGCCGGAGCGATCGACTTGTCCCCCACGCTCCCAACGGGGGCTTCTTCCACCGCGACGTTTCCGGGGACGTTCCACTGCGAGTCTTCCTCGTGAGGGTACTCCTCCCGGAGCTTGCCCTCGGGGAACTCCGGCATCTGGGCCTCAACAGCGTCGAGGGAATTGTGCCAAATAACGCCGGCAGCCGCAGCAAGGTTGGCATAGAACAGGTCCGACCCGTTGTAGCTCTCCACCGCCTTTGACGCTAGAAGCTTACCTTCGACGCCCGAAGCTCGGCACGCCTCATCCCCTCCTTCGCCGCCTTGTTCTCCTTTCGGAGGGTGTTCGCCGTCTTCTTCAATATGGCGACGAGTACCTATAAGTCTTCCAACTAGGCCTTAGCGGCTCGGGCGGACTCTCAGCACCTGGCGACCTCCCGATTCGCGGCCGCCACCCGTCTTTAAGGGCGGCGACCCTCTCCCTCGCCTCCTCCAGCTCCAGCCTCGAGCTCTCCTCCCACGAGGAGAACTCGCCCACGGCCCGCATCGCCGGGGCAATCTCCTCGTCCTCCATGTTGACGATGAGGGCAACGTGCTGGAGGACCTGAAGAAAATAAAGAGGGTTAAAAGGGAAAGGGAGGCACCCGATCACGCGAACAGAAAATGTTGAATAAAGAACCATGTGGAGTGCGAACACTAACCTGCACGGCCTCTTGAGCTATAGCCGCCATTTAGGCCCAGAGGGTCCCCCGAGGGATTCTGCCCCCGACCTATCCATCTCAGAAGGCAGGCAGTCAGCGACGGAAAGCCCCGAGGGCACCTCGAAGCGAAGCTCCTCATCGTCCATGAGGATTGGGGAAGCCGGAGAGCGGGGCGCCGTCCTGTGAAACCTCTTAAGGAGCGACGCGGGTGAGCCAGTCTCGACTCCCACCTCGGGAGCCCGGGGCTCTTGCTCCCGAGCACGCTTTCGGACCGGCGCACGGCTGGACTCGTAGGCCTGAGGCATGTTTGGGCGCCTGGATGGAGCGGCCACCGGCAGAGCCGGAACTGACAACGAGCGAGAAGGGCCGGCGCCTCCGGCCTTCTTCCCTTCTTCACGTAGACCACTGCCGTCCAGAACTTTGCTTAGGTCTATGGGTCCTGGATAAGACAAAAATACAAGGAGTCAGCAACGCCAGGAAAAATTAAAGAATGCACAAGTCTAAACAGGTCGCCTGAAAGCTCCTAACTTACCCACGTAATAGGCGGGGCTGAGCCCGGCCCAACTGAGGGCCCGCTCAGACAACAGCACATCAGCCCGAGGGAGAGGCTCCCACTTCGACACCGCCACCACGTTGGGATCATTTGACCGACTCACCCGCGGACAGCTGGCCTCTTGCCACTGGGTGGGCACGGGCCAATCCTCACCCTCGGACGGCGCAATAAAGAAAAACTTATTCTTCCATTCGTGAATGGAAGAAGGTACTACGACGATCCCCAACCCGGCAGCGTCCCCCCGTTGTCTTCTAAAAGAGAGGTATACCCAGCTCAACTCGCCCCTACGAGCACCAGGGTTGTTTTTGTAGCAAAGAGAAGAAACGAGAAGGCTCAGGCTGAAAGGGATCTGACTCAAGCTCAACCGGACCAGGAACCCGAGGAGGATCCTCCAAGAGTTCGGCACCAGCTAGCCCGAGGCTAACCCAAAACAATTCAACGCCTCACTCACCTCGGGGGAGAAGGGCAGACGCATCCCGGCCCAAAACAATTCAGCGCCTCACTCACCTCTGGGGACAAGGCAATCTCCTTGCCCCGTACCTGGTTTGCCCTCTCCTCCTCCTTGGCCAGAAATGCCTCCAGGTACAAGGCAATCTCCTTGCCCCGTACCTGGTTTGCCCTATCCCCCTCCTTGGCCAGACGAAGCGAATAGCCGGGAGGAATGAAGAAACGGGTCTTAATTTTAACGAGCTCCTCCGCACGCCTCGACGAGGATCGCACGCCAAGAACACCCGCGGCCTGTGCTCTAGGGACCACCCTATCTTCCCGAGTGAACTCCAACTCAGAGGGGGAAGAGGAAGAAGTAGAAGAGGAAGCTCCAGAAGACTCCCTAGACTCTACCCGCACTACATCTACAGACTCCTCGGAAGAAGACATCTAACCTGATCAAAAAGAGATGTCCTCGGAAGATCAAAAGCAAGGAATCCGACCTGAGGAGAAGAGCGCCGAGCTAACATGACCAGGGACGAGAAAACTATGAAGAGGTACGAGCCCTTATAGGGATCCTACCTCTATTTATAGCTGCTGGCGTGCATATCTTATTGCTCCGATCGCCTCCCGCCAAAACAACGTTTCGCAACCAACGGCCGACAATGATCCACCTATCGCACTCACATTGGGCGTGTCCCTTCGGGTGCGGGAACTCCTGCGGCACGTCTCGCCGGCCAACCAACGCCAGACACATGGACTGTCGCTTCGACGAATGTACACACGATCCGGCGCTCCCCCTTTAATGCGAGATCTCTCCCCTGATCCGCTGATGTCATCAAGAAAATACTACTCTTTGACCGGGAATGCGCGGTGACGATATCTTTGAGTGAGAGCTCACCCCGGGTGATCGGTCAGACCACTCTCGACCGGACCCAGGAACGGGTCGAGACGATAGTGGGGGCTAATGATGAGGCTCGATATCGGTGACTCCCCAGATACTGACAGTGGCAGATGACGTGTCCCAGAACCTACAAGAAGGGATCAAGAACTCCAGTTGGGATCACACCTCGGGCCTCCGGCCCGAGGAGTCTTCCGACCTTTGGTGACCTTCCAGACCTCTCCCGGCTCGCTCCGAGCTATCATGGAACAAAGATGCATCGGCCTCCCGCTCGTGCCTGAGCCTCCCGCCGAGCTCATCTTCCTCGGTCTCATCCAGACCGACCCACAGCGCTGATCACAGGCGCCTACGCCACGGCTCCGTGAATCTCGCCATGCGCGAGATATCCGCCGCCCACGATCCCACGTTCCACGCCATCACAATCCCCCATTAACGAACCTATATCGTCATTAATGCGGGATCCCGCCTATCACGCAGGCGTGACATCAGGGGCATAACGGCCGGCGTGATTCTCGCGCCTGCCCATTGCTGCCGCTATATAAACCTCTCTCTCAGACGGTCGAGATAAGCCATTTTTACTCAACTAGGCCGTTACTCTGCCAAAATACCCCGTCTAACTTGATCGTCGGAGGGTACTCGGTGGCACAACCACCCTGGAACCTCTTTGCAGGTAGCTCGGCAACAACCACTCAAAACCCATTGAGATCCACACGTTCCAGGAGGCAACCCTCCAACTCAATCTCAGCCGTCCGTCTGCACACGAAGAGATCAACGGAAGATAGCATCTGAAGAAAATCCAGAGATCCATCAAAATGTCATATCTGAATTCCATAAGATTCTCTTTCCGTAGGAATGATTTTGACTGTGGAAGAAATTTTGAACAGACCAAGAACATATTTTTCACCCATACTGCTTGCTGGGTCCGAGTTCAAAATACATAATGTGAACAAGTGATTGAAATAAGTAAGTTTAATAACTAATCCATGAACCCTTTTCACACCTTGTCACAAATTCATTAATCCTGCATTAAACTACCAACTAAGCCAAAACAAATCCCTATCAATGGTCCATTATCCAATACACATATATTAGTAACCAATTTGTAGCAAAGTGTTTGTAACAACCAATGTTTTCACACATAAGACTTGTAAGTCAACTGAACACACCATAATTAAATCAATGATGTCCTCATATACCATAAATTTAATGTTTGAACCGTTCAACAATTAGACTATTCTAATCACCAGGCTTGGACTGCTAATTGAGGCTAAATATGGAGTGTTAAGCTCTAAAACTTGAACTAAAAATCAATAATGAAGTCAAGATTCTTTAGTTTCTAGATATTTATAGCAATAAGTTTATATTCAATTTTTCCTTTTCATAGCTAATAGCATCATGGTCTTGGTCTTTTGATGTTTACTATTTGCATATTTTGTGAAGACTTGACCTTGACTTCTAGTCAACTGCAGCAACTGCTTGCTCGAAAATGAAAAATCACAAGACTATGAGCACTGTGATTTTGTGCAGCATTCGCCATATTGGGTGGGAACTTAGATGGATGGTATACAGAATGGATGTTATAAATGGATTCGAATATGAACACGGATAGTTATTGGAAATGAAAATATTATATGTATTTGATAAAAGTCGGATAAGGATACAATTATATAAAATCAATATCGGTAAAAAAATATATATCTAAAAAAGTCAAAAATTACTATTTTTTCCTCAAATACGGATAAGTAATGGATATAGCTAGATGGGTGTCACCATACTTGTATCCGGTAGTTATTGGTGGATGTAGATACAAATACAGATATCTGATAGTTATTGACGAATGTAAATACGGATACGGTAGTCATCCGAATTAAGAATTACTGCTGTTGTTTAATAAAAATCGGATACAGAGAGTTAGCTAGAGTTAGCTAAAATAATCGGGGTATTCTTTCACATCCCTACTATTAAAGTCATGTATAAAGTTGGAAAGTATTGGTATCCCAGGGAAAATAGAAAACAAAGTTGGAAAGTACTGTCTTTTTATACCCTAAATTAAGTAAGTCGGTCAATATCGAAAGAAACAGAAAATTTAAGACGTTTTAAAATTTCGTGATTTTCGTGTGCTATAGCATTGATAATATTTTAAAAATGGAAGAAAACATAAAATTTGAAGATTTTTGAAATTTTTACGATTTTTTTTTATTATAACATGTAAAATATCGAAGAAAACATAAGATATTGAGAGTTTTGAAAATTTCGTGATTTTCATGTACAAGCTAACAAAAAATACTTAAAAACCAAAGAAAAGATAAAATTTTGAATATTTTATAATTTTTGCAAGTTATAACTATTGGATATAGATGCCCTCAAGGCAATTATTGTAATTGAAGGAGAACATATATGAGAGAACAATCAACTAGAGATGATAGTATGCTATCTGATTTGTTTTTATCTTTCATTTGATGCGTTTTATTTACTTTCACGTATCGTTTAGACATAAGATAAAGCCCTAGGATTTTGCTTGACTGCAAGGACGATGATGGAGATCATACTAGTAGGGCCTGAGTAGTCGATAAGCACATCCTTAAATATCCTTGGTTGTAGGAGTATCGAGACTGGGCATCAGTACTCTAGTTTAGACTAGTGTGTACATTTCCTGACCCGGTTGGAAAGCGATAGTTGATCCTACAGCTATTGGTGTTTAACATCAAGGATTATATACAGGTGCTCATTAGATGAGTTACACTGGGCGGACTCACCGAGAACTCCTAGTTGGTAATATACCAATGTCAGGTAGCACTTCTCTTGTGACATGGGTAAAGGGTAGTCTTTAGGACCTGAAATGGCCATAGTGTCGCATGTGTGTTCTCACTATATTTTGGCTTCTATCCTACCACAGCTCAAAAGAGTCGTGCAAACAGGTTCTTGTTGGGTATAGTCCTGAAGCACGTGGAGGCAGTGAGCGGTCGAAGGGATTCGTCTCTCCCGGTATAGAGAGTTGATACCGCGCTATACAGGACATGACTACAACCATAAGTCGATGGCCATCGCAGTGGAGATAAACTGATAAGTGTTATTAGTTGTATCTCCGATTGGTTATGAGTTCTCTATGTACGACTTATCGAGTTATTGGAGTTTGACAGATTCCAAACCTAGACCCGACATGCGATACTCTTAGACGAAAAGACCGGACTGTATGTAATGTCGCTGATAGATTTTGCAGAGTTCAGATGAGCTTGCTCGTTGATCTTCTTTCGTTCAATACCTGGGTAGCCGTTACGTGCATCTAGTACCGCTGATGTGCTTGTGGGATATGGATATGATTCTAACCTACTGCTAACGTATTGTCGAGTTTTTAGAATCTCACACATAGCTTTCCCAACACATGCAAAACGATATAGGGCACGTATAGGGATACGTGCATGAGTTCGATTAAACACGTGTATTTGATACACGTATTTTAATCGAGTGTATATTGATATTAGCCGGTATATATATGATATAGCCGGATTATTAAATCAAGTGTTGATTTAATAATTAAATGTATATTTATATAATGATATATTTATATATTAACTAATAGCATGCTCACTTAATTATTTTCTTCTCTTTAAATTAATATTTATTTTTAATATAAATAATGATACATGTATGTTGATACATGTATGATTGGAGTATAAAACTTATATACAAGAAATGAGAATGAGTCATGGTTGTAGAATTCATGATATGCTTCTTTTTTGATGGCTCATTTATGCGAGTCATTATTTGTTCATGACTCATTCTTGATTCTAGTTGATATGTTTTTATTCATACTTATCTCCTTCATGCTTCTTCTTTCTCTCTTGATTTTTCTTCAAATGAGGAATGGAAAAGAAAAGAGAAAAATTAAGTGAGCTAATTATTCTACATCTCCTACTAATCATTCTTAGTCTGCCTTATTATATAGTACAGAATGTTGGACTCCTAAGAAATATCATACACAGAAGATGCACGTAGCGGAGATGAGCATACTTCGTTGGATGTGTGGTAACACTAGAAAAGATAAGGAGTGAAATGAGGATATTCGTGCAAAAGTTGGTATAGCACCTATGGAGGAGGAGATGCGGGAAAACCGGCTAAGATAGTTTGGTCATATATGACGCAGACCTATGGAAGCACCGGTTCGACGAATGGATACTCTCGATATAGGCAATGTCAAAAGGGCAAAAGGGATACCGAAGAAAATATGGATGGAGGTGATACGAAAAGATATGGTTGTCAAAGGCCTCAATGAAAGTATATTGTTCGATAGGAATGAGTGGAGGTGGAGGATTTATGTGCTGGACCCGGTGTGATTCTCTTGTTGGTTTATGTAGCCTACCCTATATGCTTGGGATAAAAGGTTCAGTTGTTGTTGTTGTTGCTTCATTTTGATGAGATCAATATGGAGCTAGAGCTTGTGTTGGAGTTATCACACGGTGGATCATTTTCGGCGAGGAGATCATCGAGCAAGCTTGTTCCGGGCTTCGTAGAGACTTGTCGGAGTCCAAGGAGAGGTGGCTAACGCGCTACAAAGGTTGTAGCCCGCTAAACTCTTGTTTTTTCCTTACTAGTTTAGTGATAGGTTTAGTGGTTTGATTTGATTCTTTGTTTGGGTTTGCTATAGCTCTCTAAATTTTTAAAATTACCGCTTCCACCGCACTTTAGACCATACTAAAGGCTCTTAGAAACCCAACAATGGTATCAAAGCTACTAGACATTAAATGCCGACCCATGGGGGGTTCTCACTGTGTGACAGTGTGGAGAAGCATAAGATCTTACCCCCAGGGTTTCCCGAGACCAGAAGGTGTTCCGGCTGGTTGTAGTCCTCACGAGGGGGCATGCGTAAAAAGTAGTTGTTGAGGGACCCGTTGGTGCCACAGCAAACCCATTGGATGGGTTGGCTGCCTGACTAACAGTGGTATCAGAACTACTAGGTATTAGATGTCGACCCATGGGGGTTCTCACTGTGTGATAGTGTGGCGAAGTATAGGCTCTTACCCCAGAGTGTCCCAAGACTGGAAGTTGTTCCGGCGGGTTGTTGTCCTCGCGAGGGAGTATGGGTAAAAAGTAGCTGTTGAGGGACCCATTGGTGTCACGGCGACCCCATTGATTGGGTGGTTGCCTCACCAGCAGTGATATCAGAGCTGCTAGGCATTGGATGCCGGCCCATGGGGGTTCTCACTGTGTGACAGTGTGGCGAAGCATAGGCTTTTACCCTTAGGGTGTCCCGAGACCGGCGGATTGTAATCCTCACAAGGGGGCATGCGTAAAAAGTAGCTGATGAGGGAGCCGTAGGTGCCACGGCGACCCCATTGAATGGGGTGGCTGCCTGACTAACAGTTGTATCAAAGCCATACCAAAAAACTACAACTTGTTTTGGTAACATTGAAATTCATGAAACCAAAATTTTTCAAAGCTAGTTTTAAATATTTGCATGAAAAGCTCTCATTTTGCTTGTACCAGAGCTACCGGATTCTTGATTCGGACCAAAATTTTAGAGTAGGCTCACTATAACCAAAACCCACCCAATTTGAGCCCGATTCGGGGCCGAACCGAGGCCGATTCAACCCCGCATCGGGAGTTGAATCAGCCACCGGATCAGCCCTAATTTGGGGCTGTTCCAAGACTGATTCAGCCCTGATACGGGGCTGATCCTGCCCCTGATTCGGCCCCGTTCCGGGCCCAACCAAGGCTCATATTGTGTAGGGTTTTATGGGGTTATCGGGGCTCGATTTCGTGCAAAAATGTGGGGATTTTCGTTGCTGGGATGAACTTGAAATTCAGTTTTTAGAATTTCAAGTTAGCGATCTCGCGGTTTATGAATTCTAATGTCATGGTTGGAATCGACTAAATCAAAGTGTTTGATTTAGTCGGCTCGAATATGGATACAATAAGGATATGTGTTGATAAACGTTGCCTAATTTCTATGTGATCAATTAGACGAGATTGCACATTTGTTATTGTGATTGTTGTTGATATATAGCATTGTTGGAATGTGTTGGATTGTCGCGAAATGGATAGCCCCCGTGCGGAAGTGTGATGATGCGATAAGTGTCCTTTCCATTCATGCTTGTATGTTCATTTGTTCGGAACGAGCTCCAACTTGTGACCGTCGTTTTCTCTATATGTATATTCTTTATTTCGGGACTTAGCGGTTCACATGAGGCCGTAGTCACCGATTGATGTATTATTATTTGTCGGTACACGATCAAATTGCGATCATTGTCTTTGTTGTATAATACAGGTTTAGAATTACCCCGCGGAGAAGTGCACGGGCAACCGGATTCTAGATTGCAGCGGGTGACCATCTCAAGAAGTTGAGATCGGGTCGCTCGAGTCTAGAATTAGCGGGTTGCTTGCTGCGCTTATAGGGGGTATAGGATAAAGCCGCGGAGGAGTGCTCAAGTCACTGGATTAGAGAAAGTGTTGGGTGGCCCCCTCATAATGATGATGTTGGGTTGCCTTGTTTCTTGGGTTGCCTGGTAGTTTGCCGCACTCATAGAGGTCTGATTTTGGCTGCGCACGGGCTATTCACGCGACCGGGGAATGTCGCATTTCGTTTGTGGCTCGAATGAAAAGCGGGATTCCTAGGTGATCCTACCATTCATATTCTGTGATTTTCATTACTTGTGATATATTTACTTGCATGTTATGATATTTATCGCTTAGCTGTAATGATGATTATCTGCCTGCGATGTTTTATATGATGATATATTGATATATGTGATATATTGGATATATATATGATATATAAATAAATGCTATATACGTTTTTCACCCGCGTTAGCCCTGCCCCAACCTTGCCGTAAGTTAAGTAACTTTACGGTGAAGACCCGGGACCCCGTGGCGAATGCGGATGGCGTATATGTGCATGCTATTTTCTTTTCATGATTTTCTATGATTGTATGAGAAGATACTAGGTAATGTGATTATCTTTTTGATAGTGTAGGGTGTTTTTTGTCACCCCATTGAGATGAGAATGCACGCGCTTATCAGACGTTCTGCAAATTCCTCCTGCCTAGAGGAGGCTGGGGTTTATTGATTGTGGGGATCCGAATCTCCGGCAGCCGCGGACTAAACTGCCATTAATTACCACTCGCCTTTGGAGCGAAGGAACATTCGATTTACGGGTCAAACTGGTCATGCGAACTCAATATGCAGTGTGCGTGTATTATTTTTTGAGGGATATTGGGTATATCAGGGGTCCCGCTACTCGGATAGCGGGCTGGGGGTCAAGAGAGCTAACAGCGTCCCGTTAGAATTTTTTTCTAACGGGAAAAGTGTTGTGGAGTGTAAAAAAATGGTGAATAGTGTCCAAAGGACGCTAGCGCTTCATGTGCCCAGCACGCGGGCGCTGGGCGCTGGGCGCCCTCGCCTCACGCGCCCGGCACGTGGGCGCTGGGCGCCCTCGCCTCACGCGCCCAGCACGTGGGCGCTAGGCGCCTGCGGAAAAAAAAAGGGGCTTAGTCCCTGTACTGGGAGTTGTACTCTTAATTGAATTTTTGAGTTAAACTCCTAAAAGAAGAACAAAGGGGCTTAGCCCCTACAGCGGAAGTTGTACTCCCAATTGACTTTTGGAGTTGAACTTCTAAAAAGAAAGATTTATTATTTATATATATATATATATATATATATATATATATATATATATATTTTGTAGAGTTAAACTCCTAAGAGATTTTCGGAGATGATGAAAGGTGGCCATTTTCTTCCCTCTTGAGACTTGAGTTTTCTCTTGAGCCTTGGATCTTTCCCAAAGTGGAATTTTTGGAGATGGGTCTCCTTCTTCCTCCTCTCTGTTGGCTGGATCTTGGAGGAAAAGGGGGTGAGGCTTAAAAATCACCCTTTTTGGGGATTTGATGGGAGATCTGAGTTCTCGTTTAAGGGTTTTATAGTGAAAACTGTTTCTTTTTGGAAAAAGAAGAGTTAAACTCTTGATTTAATTCAAAAAAAAGGAAGAAGGTTTAAAACATTGAGGAAAGAAAAGGAAGCACAGAAACCCTAGCTTTTGAGGGGAATGAATTATTGTTTTTCATTTAATTATCATGTTTCCTTATATAGGCTTATAAATTTACACATAGTCCCTTGGACTTTACAAAATGGCTTCTTGCCCATCCCAAGCTTCATGTGCTTATTTCTTTTGCACATGAGCCATAGGCTTTACAAAAATTTGGGTTTATGCCCATTTTTCTTACATTTATTCATAAGAATTATATCAAAATTATTTATTACATGATTTTTATTTTGGCATGGGAGAGGCCGGCCGCGGGGCTCGACTTTGGCATGGGCCCACTTGATCTGGGTTGGGCCCGCTTACTTGGAGTTGATTTTGACTTTGATTTGGTCAACTGGGGTGTAATTTTCGACCCTAACAAAGTGCCCCCCATTAATAAATGCACACCGCGTATATGAGTTGTGTGCATGAAATTGATAGATCTTGTTCTGCAGAAGTTTGACTTTGTGGTGGAGCATCATTCCAGGGGCGAAACATCTTTCTTGGAGCATGATTCCCAAGGTCGGAGCATCATTCTTCTGTAATACCCGGCGAGACCAAGGAAACTTCTTATCTCCGCAACATTCTTTGGAATCGGCCAATCTCGAACTGCTGCAATCTTTTCTGGATCGACGGCGATTCCGTCGCCAGACACGACATGCCCCAAAAACTTTACTTCTTCCAGCCAAAACTCGCACTTGCTCATCTTCGCATATAACTTTTCTTGTCTCAACGTCTGCAGTGCGATCTTCAAATGCTCAGCATGCTCTTCAAAACTCTTCGAGTAAACCAGAATATCGTCAATGAACACCACAATAAACTGGTCCAAGAATGGTGAAAAGATTCGGTTCATCAAGTCCATGAATATCGCCGGTGCATTCGTTACTCCGAAGGGCATCACTAAGTACTCGTAATGTCCATACCGAGTTCGGAATGCCGTCTTGCAAATATCTTCTGCTTTCACTCGGACCTGATGATATCCGGATCGCAAATCCAGCTTCGAGAATACCCTCGCGCCACTAAGCTGCTCAAAAAGTTCGCCAATGCGAGGGATCGGGTACTTGTTCTTAATAGTCACCCGGTTTAATTCTCGATAGTCGATACACATCCTTCTCGTGCCATCTTTCTTCTTGACTAGAAGAACTGGAGCTCCCCAAGGCGAGTTACTGCTTCGAATCCAACCCTTCTCAAGCAGTTCAGCAACCTGTTTCATGACTTCTTCCAACTCCACTGGTGCCATTGGGTAATGCGCTTTAGATACTGGCGCTGCACCAGGAATAAGATCAATTGCGAACTCCACGTCTCGCTTCGGCGGTAATCCCGATATGTCTTCAAACACGTCCACAAAATCACGAACAACAGCCGGCCCTTCACTTTTATCAACCTCCATTGATGCAAGAATATTAGTTGTCGGCCTAGCCCTAAACTCGACTGGCCCGACAGATCTGCTTCCTCCAGTGAAGGTAAACTCGGGATGTCCAGGAATCTGGAAAATTACTTTCTTTGCCCTACAATCAATGTGAGCATGGAAAGTGCCAAGAAAATCCATTCCCAAAACGACTTCGTAGCAGCCCGTATCAATCACCAAGAAATCTGCAAAAATCTCCCGTCCGCAAACAACAACTGTACAATCTTTACACTTCATACTAGATATGATTTTCACATTCCCAGTGTGTATGTTCCAGAAACTAGACAGGGTCGTGCAGGTAATCGAGTGTGTAGCTATAAACTTGGACGACATAAAACAATGGGATGCACCAGAATCAAATAATGCTAATGCGGGAAAACCATGAACGAGTAGAATACCTGAAACAACTTCTCCTGACGCCTTAGCTTCCTCAGCCGTCAAGGTAAAAGATCGAGCCTGATTAGGTCCTTAAGTCAGCTGCTTCTGTCCCTGGAACGGTTTCTGCGGAGGCTTCTGAATGTCATCCCTCGTACGAAGCTTCGACAGACAAGCGCTGACAGTGTGATCTGCCGCTCCACACACTAAACAGAGTCCCTGCCTCCTTCGACAATCCTTTTGCATGTGGCCAGGTAAATTGCAGTAGTTACAAGTCACGCTCTTTCTCCGGTCAACTACAGCAGGCTTCTACATCGGGTTACACCACGACGGTCCACTGGAATACCTCTGCGACCATGAGCTCGGTTTGGTACAAATGCCGGCTTCCTTACCGCAACTGCTGTCTGCTGTAAACTCCCAGTCTTCCCAGATAAGTTCCGCTGTTCTTGGGCTGCCGTAAGTACCTGTGAGAAAGTGGTCAAACCCAGGGAGACAATCTGCCTCTAGATGTCCACATCCAAGCTGCGCATAAACCTCCTTGCCCTGTCTGCATCGTTGGCAACCAAAGGTCCAGCGAATCTACTGAGCCGTGTCCACTCTGCTGCATGCATATCTATGGGTGCTACATTCTGCTTCAGACCGATGAACTTCTCTTCCATTTCCTCCCGTGCAATCCGCGGGAAGAACTTCTCCAGGAAACTCTTCGAAAAATCCGCCCACTTGATCGGCTTGGTCAAGCGGGTCTCCTCCACAAGCCACCATTCATGGGTGTAGTCCACTAACTGAATACGCACCACATCAACTCTTTTATCATCTGGAATCTGTGCCGCAATAAGTAAGTTCTCCGTGTCAACCAGCCACTGCTCTGCTGGCAACGGCTCCTCCAAACCGGTAAATACCGACGGACCCAAACGTCGAAAGTCTGCTACGGTCCCCACACGATCAACTGGTTTAGCTCCAACATTGTTCACAGACTGCTGAACGGTCTGCAAACCTTCCTGAAAAGACTCAGCTAGCTGCTGGATCAGCTCGGTCTGCCTCTTTTGATTCTCCAGCATTCCCCGAATCACTCCAAGCATGGCGTCTTTGTCCGCACGTCTTTGGTACATCTTCAAATTCTTGCCGGCCATATTCCTGGAATCAAAATACCCAACATTAGCATGATGATAGATTCTGAATATAAATCAAGGCTAGAACTCCAAGATACTTAAATAGAGTGCCGCATTGTAACTATGCCGCGGTATCATAGCCACAATTACATAACTCCATCCAAGTCGCCTAAGTCTTAGAGATAACAAGGAATCAGGTTTCGAGTCGATATGCAAAGGAAGTTTGCACATCGTAAAAGATATAATCAGGAAGAACTTGATTCAAGAACGGTCAAACGGCAAGGTAGCAGGACATGTTTCCTAAACACGGGTATCCTGATTCGCGTATTGGGTACAATACCCAATCCTGATTCGCGTATTGGGTACAATACCCAACTACAAAAGAATCAACCCGACTAACCTATGGCTCTGATACCAAAAGAACCATCTCACGCCCTGCTTCCCAGAGTACGCTAAAATGGGCACGTGACATAGCCAACCATGCTACCCGTGGGTAGGAAGTATCCATCCACAGTCACATTACGGCTGTAGAGATATCAAGAACAAAATAAAACTATCTAAACATGTCCATAAGCCAAGATAACATGAGTCGAGAATAATAAAATGCGGAAGCAAAAGATCCAATACAAAATAACTGGAATGTATGTCCCATAATGCGGGCTCACATCAGGAATAAAATGCAGGAAATAAAAAAACTAACTACTGCTGACACCTCACAACTCAGCCTGCTGGATAAAGTACTCCTGCTCGGACTGCAGCAGCGGTAATGAATATGGGCCATGCAAAACCCAGACGTCAGCGCGTCGAGTCATCAAGTAATAAAATATAAACAGGGTAACAGGCAATGCAAATATAAACATGAATGAAAAGCAGGTGTAACAGTAACGTAAGTCAGGGCAGTGCAGGGTAGTGTGCATTGAGTAAACTAAACTGTTCTATCAGGTTTTCTGTTCTAAAGTCTTTGAAATCAAATTGATGAATCATCGATGTAACTCAATAGTATCCCGTGCATACCTGGGACCACGGTCCAGATTCTCGGGCTGAAACCGAGACATGCCGCTAGGCACTAAAACAGGAATATGTACAGATGAATGATGTCAGCAGCATCATCCCAAGGCTGGCCTAGCCTCTAAAACTGATCAGAACAAGTATCGAACTGTTGAGTTACAAGTCAGGTTTCACCATTGATTTCCCCATACCCCCAAGTTATATGTGTATGTCAAGTCAGGTATTCAGTAATCAAGAACTAATGCCAACACAGGATCGGGTAAGCAGGTTTGTCTGGATAGACAACAGGAACGGTCCGTGAGGACTACATGTCAGGTTTGATTGCATTAGACACAAGATCAGGTAACGGGTCAAGTCATGGTACACCAGGTCAAGTCAAGTAGTGTACGGTACCATGTCGGGTCAATCAATATGTATGTAGCAAGTCATGTCAAGGTGTAAACGATATCATGGGTGTGCTCAAATCAGCTAGCATAATCAGGGTTAAATAATCAAGCATGGTTATCAACAGCATGATCTAATCAATGAGTTAAGCAATAAGCAGATTTGTTTATTTAGCTGTACAGTTATCAATTGTGTTAAACAGACAGTGTCAACATAATGTGAATACAGAATGATAGATGTAACTGCTGGAAATAGGTTAATAAATATTGAGTGTCCCAAGGATGCGACGACATGTATCATCTGTTTAATGAATGCAATTGAAATTAGACCGGTTAGAGTTGCACATGAATGTCTGATAGGCTAAACTGGATAAAAAGTACCATAGCAGTAAACAAAATGTGATCTATCATGTACAGGTGATTTACCAGGTATAAATAATTAGATGTAAGATTGAGTTTCAAGTTCGGAATCATAACAATGTGTAACGGAACTTTATACGGTTAACTTGAAATCTATTTCCTTCGATTCTAATTAGAGATTTAATAGGCAATAAATAATATAGCACACGAATGGTTTAAAATAGCATGTAGCAAGTTTCACTTGCCTCGACGGGTCGCGAAACGGAAAACGGAACGTTACGCGTCGGCGGGGAAAACTCGCGACGTGCGCACGGTTCAGGGAAAGAACCCAAACGACGAACAATGGAGCCACACGGGTCAGGGTTCCTCGCTGGAACGTCGGGACACGTCGCCGGCACGGTCGGATTCCGGCGAACCCAAAACAGCAAACACAGTAAACATGAGTTCAAGAAAGACAAGGAAAAAGAAGAGAAGAGAAGGAGAAGAAGTAGAAGAAGAAGAGACTGCTTACAGGGTTGCAGAGGATGTGTTGGTGGTGAGATCGACGGCGGTGAGGGCGCCGGCGAAGAGGTTTCTGCAGATCTAGGGTTTGGTTAGGGTTTGGGCTCGGGTAGAAATTGTTGGGTGTTTGTGTGCAGGATTCTGGTTTGCTGGAGGGAGAACAGAGGAGAGGGAGGAAGTTGCAATGGTGATGGTGGGTGGTCGGCGGCGATGGTCGGCAGTGCTGGGTTCTTGATTCCCTCTCAGGTGTGCGTGCAGGGGAGAGCGGCTCGGCTCGGGGAGGAGAAGAGGAGGAGACTAAGACGGAGAGGTGCAGCAGAGAAGACGGTGGTGTGGAGTAGGAGTTGGGTTAGGGTTTGAGAAGGTGACGAGAGGTTGGATGGGTTTTCTCGTGGCGAGGTGCATGGCTTAAAAGAAACAGAAGAGAAGAAGAAATAGAAAATCACGAAGGGAGGTGACCGGATCCTTCGGCGGTGACCCGACTCGAGAAACCAACAGTGAACGCGAGAGGTGAGAGAGAGAGCGCGAGAAGAGAGAGAAAGAGAAGAGAGACAGAGAGAGAAAGCTGCGCAGCAGAGAAAGAAAGAGAAAAGGAAGGGAGAGAGAAAGACTCGTGGGGCCCAGCGACGAGAAGAGGAGGGTTCTGATTGGCTTGGGGAGTTTAGGGAATTTGTTTTGGACCAAAATAAAAGATTTTTTTAATACTTTACTCAGGATTTCATTGGCTGGGGATAACTAAAATTTGATTAGGAAAATATAAAAGATTTTCCTTTACAGTTTCAAGAATATTATGCCGGTTGTGCACACACTTTTAAAGGGATTATAGAGATAAAATAATTAGAAATTAAATTTAAAATTCAAATAATTGAATTTTAGCGGAATACAAATATTTCAGAATTGCGCCTGGGTCAGGCCCAAAAATTTGAGTTCAAAAAATGAAAATTATTGGCGGGTTCCAAAAATTTAAATGAAGGATTTTACAATTAAAAAGCATACCCCCAAGAACGGACGCACGTACGTGCGCGTAGCCATCCAAACACGTCCATTTCACTGAACGGGACGAGAACACGGTGCAAGGACGCTACCACAGGGTTAGGGGTGTCAAGCAGGCCATGTCAGGTATTTTTAATTTATTTTAAAAGACTTAAATTGTTATATGCAAGAATTTGAATTGTCGGGTAAATTACAACAAGCAACAGTCAAGTAAGATCAATGAAATAAATACCACACACCATTCAAACGGTAACAGAAATTTGTAGAACTGGACTCGGTTGTTACAACGTCTGTCAGGACAACAGATCAGAATTGTTGGCATTAGTAACAAGATCAGGTATCAAGTCAAGCAGTGGTATATCAGGTCATGTCAGGTAGTGCACAATGTACCAAACAGATGCCCAAAAGTAACATGTATCATGTATCGGAGCACAGTAAAACTACGGATGCACAATGTCTATCAGGAACCACATCTATAACTCCATGACTACGTATGATGCACATTATTAAGCATGGTACACTAATATAAAATAATATGATGTGGCATGCAATTAGATATATAATAAACGATACAGATACGAACGGATATCGGAAAGACGGTAAAACTGTAATATGGACGCACAATATAATAAACATGTAATATTTTTATTCATACAGATGTAAAATATATATATCATAGAATATAGCAAGATAAACTTGCATGCGACTAGATATTTACTAAATGATACGGATACGAACGGCTATCCGAAAACAGTAAAATGGTAACATAGGGTGCATAACTAAACAATATGTAATATTATTATTCACATGAATATAAAATATAGTAGTATAGCATGTAGCAAGATAAACTTGCCTGATAGGATCTCACGACGGGGTGCGTACACTGCGTCCGACGTCGGGTAAACGTCGCAATGCACACACGCGCGTACAGAACTGAACCAGGCGAAGCAAGAACGTGACCACGCTGGCTGGGGATGTCCACAGGGTCGTCCGGATCGTCGGCAATGGTCACGGCTCCGACGATCACCGGGAAACACGAAATCAAGAAGTAAAGAAAAGAAGAAGAAGAAGAAGAAGAAAGCAGAAAGGGCTGGGGTTTCAAGGTGCTCTGGTATTGGGACAGTGGCCAGGACAGAGAGGGAGGTTGGGATTTGATGAGTTAGGATAGTAGGAAATCTTTTTGAAATATTTTTGGTTAAATAAAATTATATTTTCGTATATAATAAACAGTAGAAATATATTAAGAATATTATATATATATATATATATATATATATTTGAAATTTCTGGCTAAAACAAAAAATACTCCAAAACACGCCCGGGTCAGGTCTAAAATTACGATTTGAAAATACGGATAATATACGTATCAACCAAAACCAAAATACGATATTCGGTTAAAGAAAATGCATACCCTCAAGAACGGATACACGTAGCGATCCAAACGAGCCCGTTTCACTAAACGGGACGAGAACACGATGTACAGATGCCACCACAGGGTCAGGGGTATGATACAGGCCATACTAGGTATTTAAAAATATATTATTTGAGTATAATTGTATTATTAAAAATATATGTAAATGCCAGATGTATGATGCAGGTATACAGAACATATGTGTGCACGGATCCTCAGAACTAGTAAGGATAAAACATAATCAAGAACTAAGACGGGTTTCAAGCATGCGGGTCGGGTCGGATACCAAGCACAGAAACCAAAACACTACAAAAAGAATTTCTTCCTCGAAATTCCCGGAACAAGAAAAGACAAACAAACATGAATCTACGAGAAGAGGTGTGGAAACTTCTGTCGAATCTCTTCTTCTCATTCCCAAGTTGATTCTCCATGCGAGCGATTTCCCCATGAAATAAGTACGACAGGAATAACCTTGTTCTTGAGGACCTTTTCTCTTCGATCAACAATCACCATCGGTCATTCTTCATATGTCAAGTCCTCCCTTACAGTCAACTCCGAATGATCTAGCACGTGTGTCTCATCTCGAACATACTTAAGGAGTTGAGATACATGAAACATGTCATGAACACTTGCTAAAGATGGTGGTAAAGCAAATCGATAAGCTTCTTCTTCAACGCGCTCGATGACATCTAAAGGCCCTACGAATCGAAGGCTAAGCTTGCCTCTAATCCCAAAACGAATCACTCCTCTGGTCGGTGTAAACTTCAAGAATACAAGATCACCAACTGCGAATTCCAGATGTCTTCTTGCTGTATCGGCCCAACTTTTATGTCGATCTTGCGCTGCCTTCATATGGTTTCGGATCGTATTAACTTTCTCCACGGTTTGCACGATAAGATCTGGTCCCAATAATCTTCTTTCTCCAATATCGTCCTAACAAACGGGTGAGCGACACTTGCGGCCATATAAAACTTCGAATGGAGCCATCTGAATAGTCGCCTGGAAGCTGTTATTATACGAAAACTCCACCAAGTGAAGATGATCCTCCCATGAACCCTTGAAGTCCAACATGCAAGCTCTCAACATATCTTCAAGTTTTTGGATCGTTCTTTCTGACTGGCCGTCTGTCTGAGGATGATAAGCGGTGCTAAACTTCAATCGAGTCCCTAAACTTTCCTGTAAACTCCTCCAGAAGTGCGACAAAAATCGGGTATCACGATCGGAAACTATGCTCATGGGTACTCCGTGAAATATCACAATCTCCTACAGGTATCGTTATGCCAATGCTTCCGTCGACTGACCAACTCTAAACGGTATAAAGTGAGCTGCCTTGGTCAATCGATCAACAATCACCCAAACTGCATTGTTGCCCTTTGGACTCCGTGGTAAAGCTGTCACGAAATCCATGGTTATATGTTCCCACTTCCACTGAGGAATCGGAAGTGGTTGCAGTAAAGCAGCTACTCGTTGATGTTTAGCCTTGACTTGCTGACACACCAAGCACTTTGCTACAAAGTGAGCAATCTCCCTTTTCATGCCTTCCCACCAGAAATGTTGTCGTAGATAACGGTACATCTTCGTGCCTCCAGGATGTACGGAATATGCAGAACTATGCGCCTCCTTCATAACTTCTTCACGAATATCTCCTTTCGGCACACATTAACGGTTCCCAGATCGTAATGAACCATCTTCATGAATCAACAAATCCGTTCAAAGTCCCTCTTCTACCTGTTCTCCAAACTTCTGCAACCTTGGATCGTACGACTACGCTGCTTTAATATTATCGATAAATGACGATTGTACTTATAGCTGCATCAATTGTCCTAAAGAATGCGGTAACACGATCTCCAACTCGAATCTATAGAAATCATCGATAAGCTCTTTCTGTGCAGTCAACATCCGAATTGCTGGCAATCGACTAAATGCATCCGGCACTATATTAACTTTCTCCGAATGGTACTTGAGATCAAGATCATAGTCAGCCATCAGCTCTAACCATCTGCGCTACCTCATATTGAGCTCTTTTTGCGTAAATACATACTTTAAGCTTTTGTGATCGGTGAATATTTCGACCCTTTCGTCCAATAAGTAGTGTCTCCAAATCTTCAAAGCGAAAATCACTATTGCTAGATCCAAATCATGAGTTGGGTAATTCTTCTCATGGGTCTTAAATTGTCTCGACGCGTAGGCTATAACCTTCCCATGCTGCATAAGAACACATCCCAAGCCTTTCCCAGATGTGTCGCTGAGAATAACCAATCCCCCGGAACCGTCTGGCACGGTCAAAATAGGAGCGGTTGTCAATCTTTGCTTCAATGCCTCAAAAGCCGATGCACATCTATCCTTCCAAATGAACGGTACTTCCTTCCGTATAAGCTTGGTCAAAAGCTCAGCCAAACGAGCAAAATTCTCCACGAACCTTCTATAATATCCAGCAAGCCCAAAAAAACTTCTGACCTCCGCTACGTTCTTCGGAATCGGCCAATCGTGAACTGCTGCAATCTTTTTAGGATCAACAGCGATTCCATCTCCGGATACGACGTGCCCCAAAAACTTCACTTCTTCGAGCCAAAACTCTCACTTGCTCATCTTCGCATATAATCTTTCTTTCCTTAATATTTGCAGTGCGATCTTCAAGTGTTCTGCATGCTCTTCTTGGCTCCTCGAATAGACCAGAATATCAGCGATAAACACCACTATAAACTGGTCCAAAAACGGTGAAAAGATTCGGTTCATCAAGTCTATAAATATCGCCGATGCATTCTTGACTCCGAATGGCATCACTAAGTACTCGTAATGCCCATATCGAGTTCGGAATGCTGTCTTGCAGATATTTTCTGATTTTACTCGAACTTGATGATATCCGGATCGCAAATCCATCTTCGAGAATACCCTCGCGCCACTGAGTTGATCGAATAACTCACCGATGCAAGGGATCGGGTATTTGTTCTTAATAGTCAACCGATTTAATTCTCGATAATCGATGCACATCCTCCGCGTGCCATCTTTCTTCTTGACTAGAAGAACTGGAGCTCCCCAGGGTGAATTGCTGCTGTGAATCCAACCCTTCTCTAGTAATTCGGTAACCTGCTTCTTGACATCTTCTAACTCCACTGGTTCCATTGGATAATACGCCTTTGAAATTGACGCTGCTCCAGAAACAAGGTCGATCGCGAATTCCACATCTCGTTTTGACAGTAAACCCGAGATGTCCTCGAACACATCCATAAACTCTCGAACTACAGCTGGCGCTTCCTCTTTATCAACATCTATCGACGCAAGAACGGTGCTTGACGGCCTAACCCTAAACTCGACTAGCCCGACAGAACTGCTACCTCCAGCAAATACAAACTCCGGATGTCCGGGAATCTGGAAAATCACTTTTTTGCCCTACAATCGATGTGAGCATGGAAAGTGCCGAGAAAATCCATTCCCAAGACGACATCATAGCTGCCAGTATCGATCACCAAGAAATCTGCAAATAACTCTCGTCCGCAGATAATAACTGAACAATCTTTGCACTTGCTACTAGATATGATCTTCTCGTTCCCAGTGTGTATGTTCTAATAACTAGACAGGGTCATGCATGCAATCGAGTATGCAGTAATAAACTTGAACGACATAAAACAATGGGATGCGCCAAAATCGAATAATGCTAATGCGGGAAAATCATGAACAAGTAGGATACCCGAAATGACTTCATCTGAAGCCAAGACACTGAAGAAGATAATCACGGTAAACAGGATTCAAGCTTGCGATAAAACATAAACTAGTAAACAATGAAACCGAGAGAAGCAGGGTAATATAACGACCATAAAACAAGGAAGTGAATCAAGAAAAGGACTCCAAGTTACTTAAATAGATTACCGCATTGTAACCATGCTGCAGTTCATAGTTACTATTCCCTGATTAAAAATCAGGAAAAGATTCAGAAGAGGCATCACGTGCTCACACGTGACCAGTGGTCACGTGTTGGCACGTGATAGTCAAGCAGCGGCACAGAGCGTATTTGTTCTCTAATTAAAAGTCAAGAGGAAGCTTCAGAACAGGCATCACGTGCTCACACGTGACCAGTGGTCACGTGTTGGCACGTGATGGTTAAGCAGCGGCCAGAGAACAGAGCGCAGAAGAAGAGAAGCCTATTCCAGGGGTCACGTGCCTACACGTGACCAGGGGTCACGTGGCCACACGTGACCGGCTTTAAGAGCCTTATTCTTTAACAGAATTAAATTCTGAGGATAAATCTTTCAAATCTTTCCAAAATGAAGAAGGATTATCTAAAACCGTTGGATTAAAAATCTAAAGGTGATTAAATATCACCAATTTATGGAAAAATCTTAGACTTGGAAAGATTTCCCCCTAAATCTAACCGAAATAACAAAGAGATATCTTTGGATTTAAAATCCAATGGTGAATAAAATTCACCCAACAATCTAAAAGCCCAGATTAATGATAAATATAAATCAAATCTCTCAATGAGAGATTTACTAAACAGATTGATTCTTTTCCTTCTCCTATAAATAGGAGCTAAGAAAAGAAGAGGGGGGACCTTTGGACCTTTTCTTTTGATACACAGAGAGAGAGATATAGAGCCTTTGATTCTCTGCAAAAGGAAAACCTTAGGTAAGAAAAGAAAAGGGAGGCTTCAAAAGAGAATTTAATTCTCAAAAGAGTTTAACTCTTATATAAAGAAAAGAACTTAGTTCTTTCTCTGATGGAGGATCTGCAAAGTGCACATCTCCCCATGAATTGAGAATTTAATTCTCATTGGGTTGAGATCCTGCCATGCAGATCTAAAATACAGAGGAGGAACTGAGTTTTAAGAATTTAATTCTCACAAAATGATAGGAATTCAATTCCTTTGGGATAAAATTAGGGTTTAACCCTATGTTATAGGAATTTAATTCCTTCAAAATGAACAGAACTAGGGTTTAACCCTAATTGAGAACATAATTCTCTCAAACTCACAGGAATTTAATTCCCTTAAAAAAAGAAATTAGGGTTTAACCCTATTTAAGAATATAATTCTTCACAAGAAAACAGGAATTTAATTCCTCTAAAGTTTGTTGTTAGGGTTTAACCCTATGAAGAATTTAATTCTTAAAAGATGAATAGATCTTTAAAACATGCAAAGAACCAGAGTCACGTGCTACCACGTGACCCCTGCAAAGATCTACATAAAAGAACTTTGAAGAAACACCTCACGTGTTACCACGTGACTCCTGCAAAGATCCATAAAAAAGAACTTTGAGGCAATGCCTCACGTGCCCCACGTGATCTCTAAACCACAGAGAGAGAAAGGCAAAAGAAACAGAAAAGAGCTCTAGGGCGCCCTCATGTGTCAATGCGTGACCCCTAATGAACATTCTAACAAATCAAAGCGTGAGCCCCCATCACGTGCCCACACGTGATGGCTTTCAGAATTAAAAGTGTTAAACACTTATCTGTAGAACAAAATAAAGGGAAGCAGGGCGCTCTCACGTGCTACCACGTGACCCCTTGGCTGAAGCTCTAACAGATAAACGCCCAAATTCTCATCACGTGACAGCACGTGATACTTCAAAGTATTCAATACTTTTGACTGAATAAAATAAGGGGAATCAGGGCGCTCTCACGTGTCCACACGTGACCCCTCTCTCCTTAGTGTTTAACACTAGTCTGGAGATTTTGTCCCCAGTGTTTAACACTGATTTGCTTAGTGTTTAACACTAATTTGAAAACTCTGTTCCCAGTGTTCAACACTGATTATCTTTTAGTGTTTAACACTAACTTGTTAATCTTATTCCCAGTGTTCAACACTGTTGGTATCTAGTGTTTAACACTAGCTTTAGCCCAATTGGCTAAGTTTCCAGAGGCAAAGCCTCTCCTTCAATGAACCAACAGAGGGCCAATATCCCAAACATGATTGGACTTAGCCCAAGCTGGCTATAAGTCCTCAATTCAAACTTAACTGGGCCAATGGGCTCATAATATAATAATTGATCTTAGTTTCCAAATTGGACTACAGATCACTTAATCTACCTTGGTTTAAGGGTACATCTCTTCACTCCTTTGATACTTGGCGTTGTAATTCCTCAACGTCTTCAAAGAGGTGACGGGTCCCGATGACCACACATTGATACGGACTGTGGGGTCCTTAAACTCATAGACTATGAGGTCCTTAACCTTGACCGTAATGTCTTAAAACTAAACGCCGGACTGTGGGGTCCTTAAACCCATGGACTATGAGGTCCTTAACCTTGACCGGAATGTCTTAAGACTAACAACGGACTATGACGTCCTTAACCTTGACCGTGATGTCTTAAAACTAACATCGGACTGTGGAGTCCTTAAATCCACGGACTACGACGTCCTTAACCTTGACCGCAACGTCTTAAAACTAACACTGGACCGCAATGTCCTTAAACTACCTATTGACCGCAATGTCACTAAACTAAACAACAGGGCTCCCCTAATCACTCTCTTGTCGGATCTAAACGATCCCGTTAAGTTGATCTTAGTCTAAAACTAGACTAACGTATCCTTAACAAACATTTAAGTCGATCTTAGTCTCAAACGAGGCTAACGTATCCTTAAACACAACCCCCAAACCCAAATCTAAGATAATACGGATTTGGACTAGTCCACGCCCTACGGGCGACGACATAACTCAGTCTCCATATACAATCCATGGGCAACCAAACACAAATCAAACACATACGACACGAAGTGACCATCTGAAGAAGGAGAAAGTTGTTACCGCAACGCGGTAGCGTAATTAACTGCAGGGGCTTGCGCCTGCAGGGAAGAGCGTCCCCACAATCAAAAACCCCTCAAGCGAGGGGGAATCTGACGAAGTCTGCTACATCGGACACATCCGTTTAAACCTTCGATACATGGTGCCATAAATCAATTTGGCATCTTCGGAGAGGTAGACGGATAGCACCAATTAGCATCTGCCCCGAATTTCAGGCAAGACGTCCCTGCGTCGCGCCGTCTTTCGGAGGGGAACAGATTCTGGCACGCCCGGTGGGACCTTTTCCTCTTTCCACTCCACACTTCGTGTGTCGTGATTCGCGAACCAATCGCGGTTCGCTAATGGTTGCCCTTGGGTTTCGAAGTACTAAGATTTGGTGTTTCGTTTGCTGCAGAAAGCGAAAGGATCAATGGCTGGCAACTGCTCAAGCTGCTCCAACTGCAAATGCAACCGACGCTCCGCCCCACCTGGAGGTGTAACCTATGGACCGCAGGCTGCTTCCCTATTTACTATGCCTGTGGAACAAGTAACTCAGGCTACCACCGGTCTGTTCTTCGGGACCATGCTCCCGCCGGTGAACGTTAACATCCCAATGCCCGTACGGGAAGCTTCAAAGAGGTCGGTCTTTGTTCGACTTGTCACTCCCACGGCCCCTCTCAACGGGTCGTCCAACTCTTCAGTCTTCACCAGACTGAACCTGAACTCTGATGGGCCCGCCAAGAAGCCCATAATACCTGAAGTGGCCATCCCAAAGAAGACAGCTGCTCCCGAAGTCGTCAAGGCGGCTTCTCCTCCCAGAGGGTCGGTCTTCGCGAGACTGACTACCCCCGTTCCCGCTCCTGCTCAGAAATCTGTTTTTTACCGGATGGACGTAGCTTCTCAACGAACGTCAGTCTTCAAGAGGTTGACACCGGCGGCAGCCCCTCACCTGAACAGGGGGCAAGAAAAAGCCATCCCCATCGTTGAACCAACACCAACGGCTCGATATGCTCGACGTCGCCACTGGCGCCGAGTAAGGGAGGCCGGGGGCAACTCTCCCTCAGGGCTAACTCCACCGGCTCCAGTGGTGGAAGTTAACGATGCTGTTCCAACCGGGAACAGCTTTGAGCTGCTAAACAGGGTACGCAGAAATTCGCCGACTGCGGTTCTCAAAAGATCCCCTCTACCTGCGGAGAATGTTATAGAAATAAAGCCGGAGCAGCCTCCTCAACGACTGTCCTCCAAAATTTATAAACTCTGGCGGAAAGTTCAAGACTCGGTAATTGACCAAGATCACTCTCGTCAACAGAAAAGGGCGAAGGTGCAAGAAGAAAAGAACCGTCGTGTCAAACAACAAAGGACGACAACCACTTGGGTGCCTGCAGCAACGGCTCCCTCCACGTCGACTACTCAAAAGAGAAGAAGGCCGGATAGAGTCCTCACTCCTGCAGCAAATGTCAAGGACAATAAGCCTAAACGCCCTAAGTTTGGGGGCATGATGGTGCATACGGTATACATGGCGTTGGGAAAGGAGGACAGCCGTACATCCACGGGTCATAGACCGCTTACACGGTCAGTGACCAAAGCTCAGGAGCAACAGCAGAAGCTCTAAGAAATAATGAACGCGATGGCCGCACTCACTGGGCCGAAAGAAAGTCCCGAAGCGTCATCTGATCAACGCCAGGAGCAAGAAACTGACGCTGAATTCCTTCGCAGGATATTGGAGAAGAAGGATAAAGAGGCTGCCGAACAAGCAGCCAATATACAACGAATGGCCCTCCTGTTCCAGGACATGGTGGAATGATGATCCAACAAGATTCTCCTACTGAAGATCCTCCAATCGTTCTTGAAGACGACAGGGGAGAAACGTCAAATCCTCCACCCGCTCTGTCAACAGCCAAGGAGGAAACAATCTTCAAAGCTGACCTAGACGAATATATAGCTCAGCAGATACGGGTTCACCAGGCGACTGAGGAAGCTGGTCAAATTGTCAGAACAGGGCGACCATATCCGAGCTGGTATGATCAGATCAAGTACCCGTCGGGCTATACAATACCGAAATTTCATGTCTATAAGGGGACGGTCAATCCCCACCAGCATGTTGCCCAGTTCAGGGCGCTTTGCGGCAACACCGGCAGTGATGATAAATTGTTGCTTCGCCAGTTCGTCGGTAGCTTGTCAGAAACGGCGTTCGAGTGGTACTCTGAGCTCCCAAACGACTCTATTAAAACATTTGCAGAAATGGAGTTGCTATTCACTCAGCGATTCGCGAGCGCCAGCGAACGTACCCCGATAACGGCATTGATTAATGCCAGGGTGAAACCAGGCGAGACGTGGGTCCAGTACGCTATACGCTGGCGAAACTTGTGGTCGAAATGCGAACAACGCATTGAGGAGGCGCACGCGGTGGGCATGTTCGTGGGTACCCTAGATCCTCATGCAACTATCTCACAGTTCATGATGTTTTTTAAGCCAACCACGTTCCAGTCTTTGATCGACAAGTTGGCCCAGATGGACCAGATGGGTCACAAACCGTCTCCCCAGAAGCCAGAACCTCGGAATGACAAGGGTAAAGGGAAGGCAACCTTCGTTGCGAACGCTCAGCAGCAACCCAGTGTCCCAAAGCTGGCGGATCAGCTGGAAGAAAGACGGCGGTATTAAAATGAGAAAATGAAGCGTCCCTACTCATTCCCGCAGGATAAGACGAAGAGGCTATTCGAGCTGGCAATACGCAACAGGCTTATCAACTTGCCAAACCCAAGGCGACCGCCGCAACCCAGTGAAGTGAATAACCCAACTACTGCCCTTACCATCAAACGGTAAGCCATCCAATTGAGGATTGCTTCGTCTTCAAAGGATGGATTGAAGATCAATACCTACAGGGCAAGTTTACGCTGTCCGAGAAGTGGAAGGTGAACCCGCTACAACCTCACACTGCTAAGAAGACAGACACACCGGGGGCTGTTCCCCTCCGAATGGCGGCCAAGACATGGGCTGTCTTGCCTGAGATTCGGGGAAGATGCTAATTGGTTTTATCCGTCCACCTCTCCGAAGATGCCAAGTTTATTTATGGCACCGTGTACCGGAGGTTTAGACGGATGCGGCCGGTGTAGCAGACTTCGTCAGATTCCCCCTCGTTGAGGGGTTTTTGATTATGGGGACGCTCTTCCCTGCAGGCGCAAGCCCCTGCAGTTAATTACGCTACCGCATCGCGGTAACAACTTTCTCCTTCTCCAGCTGGTCACTTCGTGTCGTGGGTGTTTGTTTTGTTTGTGGTTGCCCGTGGATTGTATACGGAGACTAATTTATGTAGTCGCCCGTAGGACGTGGATTAATCCAAATCCGTGTTTACTTAGATTTGGATTTGTGGTTTTGGTTTGAGGATACGTTAGCCATATTTGAGACTAAGATCGACTCAAACGTTTGTTAAGGATACGTTAGTCCGATTTGAGACTAAGATCAACTTAACAGGATCGTTTAGATCCGACAAAAGAGCGTTTGGGCTCTATTTTTCCAGTTTAGGGACATGGTGGTCCATTGCATGTATGGTCGTCGGGACCCGTCACCTCTCTGACGACGTTGAAGGATTACAACGACAGGTGTCAGAGGAGTTCAGAGATGTACCCTTGAACCAAAGCTGATTGGGGGGATTCATAGTCCAATTTGGGACTAAAGTCTGTTTGAAGGTTTAAGGATACGTTAGCCATATTTGAGGCTAAGATCAACTTAAACGGTTGTTAAGGATACGTTAGTCCAATTTGGGACTAAGATCAACTTAACGGGATCGTTTAGATCCGACAAAAGAGCGTTTGGGCTCTATTGTTCCAGTTTAGGGACATGGTGGTCCAATGCCAGTTTAGGGACATGGTGGTCCATGTTCCAGTTTAGGGACATAGTGGTCCATTGGTAGTTTAAGGACATTATGGTCCATAGGTAGTTTAAGGACGCATAAGTCCATGGGTTTAAGGACCCCACAGTCCATATGGGTGTGTTTAAGGACGCATTAGTCCGTTAGTTTAAGGACGCATAAGTCCGCGGGTTTAAGGACCCCACAGTCCGTATCTTGGTTTAAGGACGCATAAGTCCATGAGTTTAAGGACCCCACAGTCCGTGTTGATGTGTGGTTGTCGGGACCCGTTACCTCTCTGAAGACGTTGAAGGATTACAACGACAAATATCAGAGGAGTTCAGAGATGTACCCTTGAACCAATGAGTTGGTTGAAAAAGCAGATGTGCTCAGTTCAAGATGATTTGAGGACTTATGGCCAGTTTGGGCTAAGTCCAATTATGTTTGAAATATTGGCCCTTTGTTGGCTCATTGAAGGAGAGGCTTTGCCTCTAGAAACTTAGCCAATTGGGCTAAAGCTAGTGTTAAACACTAAAGACCAACAGTGTTGAACACTGGAATTATGATTAGCAAGTTAGTGTTTAACACTAAAAGATAATCAGTGTTAAACACTAGCCACGGGCTTTCAAATTAATGTTAAACACTAAAGCAAATCAGTGTTAAATACTGGTAGCATAGATTTCAAATTAGTGTTAAACACCAAAGCAAATCAGTGTTAAACACCGGGAACAGAGTTTTCACATTAGTGTTAATCACTAAGAAAATCAGTGTTAAACACTGCAAATAGAGTTTTCCAAATCAATGTTAAACACTAAGAAAATCAGTGTTAAACACTGCAGATAGAGTTTTCCAATTAGTGTTAAACACTAAGGAAATCAGTGTTAAACACTGCAGAGAGAGTTTTCCAATTAGTGTTAAACACTAAGGAGGGAGGGGTCACGTGCGGACACGTGAGAGCGCTCTGATTTCCCTTATTTTATTCTGCAGGTAAGTGTTTAACACTTTTAATTCTGACGGTCATCACGTGTGAGCACGTGATGGAGGTCCCCGCTCTGGTCTGTTAGAATGCTCATTAGGGGTCACGTGGTGACACGTGAGGGCGCCCTAAATGTGAAGCCAGATCTCCTTTGTTTTATCCTCAAATCTGCGAATAAGTGTCAAACACTTTTCATCTTTATTTTAGAGCATCACGTGTTGGCACGTAATGGGGGTTTATGCATCGAATATTACAGCACTTGTTGAGGGGTCACGTGGGGACACGTGAGAGCGCCCAAAGCTTCTTTTCTTTTGTTTTGCCATTAAGTGTTAAACACTTTCATTTTTATTTTAGAGCATCACGTGTTGGCACGTGATGGGGATCTGTGCGCCAATTGTTAAAGCATTTGCTGAGGGGTCACGTGATAACACGTGAGAGCGCCCAAAGCTTTCATTTCCTTTGCTTTTTCTTTCTGCGTTTTGGGAGTCACGTGGGAGCACGTGAGGTGATGCTTCAAAGTTCTTTGCAGGGGGTCTTTTCAAGGGTCACGTGGGGGCACGTGACCCTAGTTCTTTTCATGAACAGAGATCTTTTAGGAATTGAATTCTTTATAGGGTTAAACCCTAATTATGATTTTGGAGGAATTAAATTCCTATCATGAAAGAATTAAATTCTTATTTAGGATAAAACCCTGATTTCTTTTTAAAGGAATTAAATTCCCAGATATGTAAAAGAATTAAATTCTTGATTAGGGTTAAACCCTAGTTTCATTTTAGGAGGAATTAAATTCCTGTGAGTTTGGGAGAATTAAATTCTCAAAACTCAATTCTTCCTCTGTGTTTTAGATCTGCATGGCAGGATCTCAACCCAATGAGAATTAAATTCTCAATTCATGGGGAGATGTGCACTTTGCAGATCCTCAACCAGAGAAAGAACTAAGTTCTTTTCTTTAAATAAGAGTTAAACTCTTTTGAGAATTAAATTCTCTTTTGAAGCCTCTCTTTTCTTACCTAGAGTTTTTCTTTTGCAGAGAATTAAATTCTCCTTTCTTTGCTTTTCTTTTCTCTTGAGAATTAAATTCTCCTCCCTCTGTTTTTCTCTCAAAAAAGTCGATCCCCCTTTCTCTTCTTTTCTTGGCTCCTATTTATAGGAGAAGGAAGAGAATCAATTTGTTTAGCAAATCTCTCATTAAGAGATTTGATTTGTATGTTGAGAGATTTGATTTGCATTCATCATTAAGCTGGGTCTTTAGATTGTTAAGTGAATTTTATTCACCATTGGATTTTAAATCCAAAGATACCCATTTGTTATCTCGGTCAGATTTAGGGGGGATCTTTCCTTGTCTAGAATTTTTCCATAAATTGGTGATATTTAATCACCCTTAGATCTTTAATCCAACGGTCCCCATAATCCTTTTCCATTTGGAAAGATTTAGAAGCTTTTAGAATTTAATTCTATTAACTATAAGGCTTTTGAAACCAGTCACGTGATGACACGTGACCCTTGGTCACGTGGGAGCACGTGACCCCCAATTGAGTTCTTGAACGGCCGCTTGTTTATTCTTCAGTTTTAACTATCACGTATCAACACGTGACCATTGGTCACGTGTGAGCACGTGATACCTCATCGAGGTAACCACTGATTTTTAATCAGGGAATAGATTTTAGAATTTATTTCTATTTATTATTTTAGAGGCTTAAGAGCCCATCACGTGTCTGCACGTGACCCATGGTCACGTGTGAGCACGTGATGCCCCATTGGAGTCTTTTCTGAGTTTTTATTATATCTTTTAACTCCTCCAGCGGGTTTTTAAAGGTCCATCACGTGTGGACACGTGATACCTCATAACTTTTGATCCCGGATGAATTATGAGGCCCATAATATATCAAATCGAAGGGTTTTTCGAGATGCTTCCAATACCATCAGAATTTAATAGTTCCTCCTTTGGGAACTTATCAAAATGCAGGCCGGAAGATATTGGTTCGCATTACCTTAAGCGTATCGCTGCCATTTGATACCTTGGACTCTTCTGCGCAGAAATTTTTAGCGGGAACAAATGCCCCCCACTACTTTGCCCACGTAAGTATATACGTGGGTGAAGTAGTGCAGAGTAATGCATGGCGTATGACCAATTTCGGATTAGTATATAACTTTCAGAATCTTGATCTGAGAAGATAACGAGCGGACACAAGCGTCGTCATTTATCATTGACTCAAATCTCGACTCTTAAGAGATATAGTTCCAAATCCTTAACTCCATGAGCCGCACCCTTCTATCTCTTTATATCTTACTCTGGCGTGGAGTAGTTTATACGCTTATGAGTAAGTTCTCCATTTCAGTGGCATGTAGCTTTGGCAAGTGTGGCTCATAGATGGTCCATCTTGACCTCTTTGCAGGGCAGTGATGGCTTAGGAGACAGGGTTAGGATCTGCCACCTAAGACTTTTCAATTTTATGAGTCGTGGGGGTCTCATAAAGGCTTTTCTCCCTACGAGTCGAGAGGATCCCGCAGGTGTATTTTCTCCTTAGGGGTCGTGAGGACTCCTAAGTGTGTTTTCTCTTGAAAGTCATAAGGATCTCATAAGATAATTTTCCCTCTTACGAGTCGAGAGGACCCGTAAGCGGTTGTTTCCCTCCTTGTCGAGATTCGACTTTGGAGAGTGTGACCCGTGGATAGTATGCAAGAGACCGTTTTGGATCGCCTTGCTGGGCCCTAGTGCTTAGGAAACAGGTTTTTTAATCCCTACTGCCTAAGGCTTTATCTCACGAGTTGAGACGAATCGAGAAGTTCTCGCAAAGACATCAATTTCCTCACGAGTCGAAACAAATCGAGCAGATCTAGCAAGAATATCCTAACGTCACAGTTAACCTCTGCTCTTTACGACAGAAGTCCGTTAGGGTCTGTGGTACTTAGGGTTTTGGCCGTCGTACCGTCGCATGAGCTGATATATTCCTCGATAGGCAATCGTGCTGTTCGAGTAGCCCTGCGACTGCCGTGTCTCTGATCCCTTCGGGGGCTGGACAAGACGTCTTCAAGCAATCCTCCTAGGCATTTTGACCGTTGGAAGAGCAAGCGCTAGGAATTTGCCATGCCGCTTTTTACTTGAGGTTAGGCTCATTTTGGAGAGCCCCGATGAGTCATAACCACTCCGCGCTGGTGTGGGATGATCTCCGATAGTCTTTCAGGCTTTATATGACTTGCCGTTAAGACCCTGAAGCTAGGAATTTGGCCTTTGCTTCGTTTTCTGGCATTGTGTCTTCTGTATCGAGATGAATGTTGTGGTTGTCTCTAGGTTGCTGGTGAACCGCCGAGGTCTGGAACCAGGGATTTTGCCGTGACTCCTTTTGGTGATGTCGCGTCTGCTGTATCGAGACGAACGTCGAGGTGGTAACCACTCCACACTGGTGCAAGATGATCTCCGATTGTCTTTCCGGTTTTATATGACTTGCCGTTAAGACCCTGAAGCTAGGGATTTTGCCTTCGCTTCATTTGCTGGCATTGCGTCCTCTGTATCGAGACGAATGTCGTGGTTGTCTCTAGGTTGCTGGTGAACCGTCGAGGTTTGGAACCCAGGATTTTGCCGTGGCTCCTTTTGGTGATGTTGTGTCTGCTGTATCGAGACGAACGTCGAGGTAGTGACCACTCCGCCTTGGTGCGAGATGATCTCCGATTGTCTTTCAGGCTTTATATGACTTGCCGTTAAGACGTTGAAGCTAGGAATTTGGTCTTCGCTTCGTTTTCTGGCATTGCGTCCTCTGTATCGAGATGAATGTCGCGGTGGTGATCACTCCATGTTGATGCGAAGACCAGGATCTGCTCTGGACGTTTCCCACGGGGTCGGAGAGTGACGTTATCCGCGTTCCACGTGACCAGGAATTTTGCTCTAGATGCTTCACACGGGTTCACTGCCGCGTTAGGCGAGGACTAGGCTCCGCTCTGGATGCTTCGCACGGGTTCACTGCCGTGCTCTGCGAGGACCAGGATCCGCTCTGGACGTTTTCCACGGGGTCAAAGAGTGACGTTATCCGCGTTCCACATAACCAGGAATTTTGCTCTAGATGCTTCACACGGGTTCACTACCGTGCTTGGCGAGGACTAGGCTCCGCTCTGGATGCTTCACACGGGTTCACTGCCGTGCTCTGCGAGGACCAGGATCCGCTCTGGACGTTTTCCACGGGGTCAAAGAGTGACGTTATCCGCGTTCTACGTAACCAGGAATTTTGCTCTAGATGCTTCACACGGGTTCACTGCCGCGTTAGGCGAGGACTAGGCTCCGCTCTGGATGCTTCGCGCGGGTTCACTACCGTGCTCTGCGAGGACCAGGATCCGCTCTGGACGTTTTCCACGGGGTCAAAGAGTGACTTTATCCGCGTTCCACGTAACCAGGAATTTTGCTCTAGATACTTCACACGGGTTCACTACCGCGTTAGGCGAGGACTAGGCTCCGCTCTGGATGCTTCACACGGGTTCACTGCCGTGCTCTGCGAGGACCAGGATCCGCTCTGGACGTTTTCCACGGGGTCAGAGAGTGACGTTATCCGCGTTCCACATGACCAGGAATTTTGCTGAATATATCCGCATTTCACGGAGTGGAGATTTGACTCTCGGTGATCTGTATATCGCTGAGCCATGGAACTGGGAGTTGCCACTGTTCCTTTTGGTGATGTTGCGTCTGCTGTATCGAGACGAACGTAGAGGTGGTGACCACTCCGCGCTTGTGCGAGATGATCTCCGATTGTCCTTCACGCTTTATATGACTTGCCGTCAAGACCCTGAAGCTAGGAATTTGGCCTTTGCTTCATTTGCTTTGCCGCGTCCGAATCCTACTGCGGGAAGAATGCTGGGGCGACATTTCATCTGCTGTATCGAGACGATCGTCGAGGTGGTGACCACTCCGCGTTGGTGCAAGATGATCTCCGAATGTCTTTCAGGCTTTATATGACTTGCCGTTAAAACCTTGAAGCTAGGAATTTGGCCTTCGCTTCATTTGCTTTGGCGTGTCCGGATCCTGTTGGAGGACGGACGTTGTGCTGATATCTCGTCTGTTGTATCGAGACGAGCGTCGAGGTCGTGGTGGGATTTTGCCATCACTCCGCTTTGTTTCGACCGTGAGGTCTTTTGTTGACGTTGCGTTCGTATCCTGCGGGACTGCTGAGGAACGCCGTTGGTGATCTCTCGTCTGCTGTATCGAGACGAATGCTGAGGTGGAGCTGGGATTTTGCCGTCACTCCGCTTTGTTTCAACCATGGGGTCTTTTGTTGACGTTGCATCTGCATCCTGATGGACCGCGAAGGAACGCCGTTGTTGACATCGCGTCCACTGTAACGAGACGAATGCCGAGGTGGAGCTGGGATTTTGCCGTCACTCCGCTTTGTTTCGACCGTGAGGTCATTTGTTGACGTCACGTCTGCATCTGGTTGGAGTGAGGAGAAACGCCGTTGGTGGTCTCTAAGTTGTCGATATTGACGTCGAGACCCTGAAGTTAGGGATCTTCCTTTGCTTCGTTTGTTGACATTGTGTCTGCAAATGTCGAGGTTGTCTCTAGGTTGTCCATGAACCGTCGAGATCTGGCTTTGCTTTTTGATGGAGCCTGTTGGGAAGGTATGGTTCCCTCTTTGTTTGTGCCCCTGGATTGTATACAGGGATCGATATGATCTCACCTGTAGGGCAAAAAGTTTCATTCTTTTATTTTTTTTATTCTTTCCGCGATACTCTATCATTTCAGCTTTTTATATCGCGAAATCGCGATTGCCCAATCATTTCGGCTATTTTTCGCGGTGCCCAATCATTTCGGCTATTTTTTCTTTTTACTCGCTGCTTTTTATTGCAAGTTGCCCAATCATTTCGGCTATTTTGCATGCATACATTTTTACTTACTGATTTTGTTTGCAAGTTGCCCCATCATTTCGGCTATTTCGTATGCAATTTTTTTTTGGCTCGCTGATTTTTTTTTGCGAGTAGGGGATTTGGGATCTGATACCAATCTTGGCATCAGCATCGCTGCGACTGGAATATTGGCAGGAGCGAATCATCATTTACCGTGAAAGGACTTAGAATTTGATACCGGTTTAGGCATCAGCATCGCTGCAACTGGGATATTGCGAGGAGCGAATCATCATTTGCCTTGAAAGGGCTTGGAATTTGATACCGGTTTAGGCATCAGCATCGCTGCAACTGGGATATTGCCAGGAGCGAATCATCATTTGCCTCTGTCGATGTTCAACAAAGGTGGCTTAGTAAACAGGGTTAAGGGTCCTGTCAGCTAAGGTTTTTGACTTCATGAGCCGTAAGGGTCTCACAAAAGTATTTCTCCCTACAAGTCGTGAGGATCTTGTAGGTGTGTTTTCTCCTTGGGAATCGTGAGGATTCCTAAGTGCATGTTCTCTTGTAAGTCGTAAGGATCTTACAAAAGGGTTTTCTCCTTATAAGTCGAGAGGACTTACAAGTGTTGTTTACTGTACAAGCATATCCCTAGTCACGGATGGGACTTTGTTAGGGAAATATTTATTCGTGCCCGTGGATTGTATACAAGGGTCAATATGAGCCGCTTGTAGGGCAATATCGGAGGTTGTGGGGGTTGCTTAAGAACAGGTTCAGGTCTCTGTAACTTAAGACTTTCAAATCTTATGAGCCGTGAGAGTCCCATAAGAGAGTTCTCCTTACGAGTCGTGAGGATCTCGTAAGTGTAATTTCTCCTTAGGAATCGTGAGGATCCCTAAGTGTGTTGCTCCCTTGTGAGTCGTAAGAATCTCACGCAGGTGGTTTCTCCTTACAAGATCGAGAGGATCCTGTAAGTGTCTTTTAACGAGGTTGCGCCCTTTCGGGTTTTCACAAACACTCACCGGTAGCCCTGCTGTTTTTACTCACGGAGCCCTTTCGGGTTTTCATCCGTGCCCATTTTGCTTGTGGACATACCGTTTTTTTTGTTTTTTTTCTCTTTTTTTTCTCTTTTTTTTTCTTTTTTTTTTTTGGCACGTCAGCCTGAAGATGCCGCGGGTTGATAGTAGTTTAACGACGTTTCGGTCATTTGCAAGTTTTAGGACATTGCGGTCCGTCGTTAGTTTAGGGACGTTTCGGTCCGCCGTCGCCGTATTTGAGACGCATCTCTAGTTTACTGACTTTTCGGTCTATGGGGCCTTCCCTATGAATGAGCATGATGCCCCCGGCATATTCACCTTTTTCGGAGCATGTTGTTGTGGCGGGTTTACTTTCCACTTTTCGGGCAGCGCGAACTTGCCCTGTTGGTATTGGTCTTCAACCCAGTTTTTGAAGACGTAGCAATTTTCGAGTGGGTGACCCATTATTCTGTGGTAGGGACAATAGTTAGGATTGTTAACGTCACCTGGTTGCAATGGACGTTTTGGATCTGGAAGAGTGATGAGCCCGCTGCGCACTGCTAGCTCGAACAATCTCTTTGTTTTATCTTTGGAAAACGAGTAAGGACGTTTCAACTTCTCATTGAGGTATCGCGGCTTGTTGTTTTGACGACAAAACGGTCTCGGGTTGCTCGGCTGTTGTTGAGTGTTAGAAACAAAGGCCGTTTTTTCCTTTTCCTTTCTCATTTCGTTTGCTCCGTCGTTTGCGGGTCCGAGATTATTTCCGGGTAGCGTGAGATTGTACGGCTGAACATTCTCGCAACTCTCCAATTCTTTTGTTTTAGAAATGAATTCCTTGAAGAGAGGGTTGAGGGTGGCTTCTTCGTCGGAATCGCTTCCAAAGGTGAGAACTCGTGATCCCCCGGGCTCGTCCCTATGACAATTGCCGGCAACTCTTTTATGCTCGTGTGTCGTATTTTTTCGCTGTCTACGAGCTTTCCGCTTTATTCTATTGACGTGTTGTCTATGAGCGACATATCCTTGCCACCAACACTTAAAGGAGTTGCAGTCTTCAGTAGGATGTGCGATCCTCTGATGATATAAGCAGAAGTTAGGATGTACGTCCGTTTCATCAAAATGTATACCACCAGGAGAATTTTTTCTGAAAGAAGGCGGCCTCATCCCCATTGATATGACTTTGGCGAATCGTTTCCTTGTCTTGATCCTGCTTTCATTTGCGGCGGATGTACTTTGATCTGGTTGGAGTGTTTCGACCCTCTCATCTAGTCGCCGACGTTTGGCTTTCTCGAATATGGCCATCTCGCGCTCTCGATCAGCTTTGCTTTTAAGACGGGCTTCGTTCAGGAAGGCATCGATCATCTCGTCTGATGGCCACAGAAGTTCTGGTTCAGGACCCGCCCCTGGTTTCTCGGTGCAAGGAGCCTCTTTATCATCTATCAATGAGTGAGAGATCACATGACAACTTGCTACGTAGTCCTCAGATTCATCTGATGAGTCTTCTCCATCATTTTCGTCCTCGAGGACGTGGCTGAGGAACTCTTGGAGCGTGATTGGAATCCGCGCCTTCTGGTTATACTCTTCCAGCACGTCAATCTGTTTCTGCAAATCCGTGCGCTTGTCGCCGGGCTTCACGGGCTTCTTGGATTTCTTCTTGTTTTTCTTTGAAGATTTTGACGGCTGGGTGTGAGCGCTTTGGCTATCATCACCGATCTTTGGAATTGGGCGCGGCTTCAGCATCCCCTCGATGATTTGAGGTTCGAGCGGGTTCTTCCATCTGACTACCGAGCGCGTATGAAGATCACTCAGTATCCTTTTGGTTTTGGATGAAAGCACGATCTCCCATGGGGCTTCTTCAACAAAAGAACAAGTTGCCCCCGGTGTGTCTGTCTTCTTAGGAGTGTGCGGTTGTGGTGGATTTACTTTCCACTTCTTAGACAGCGCAAACTTGCCTTGTAGGTACTGATCCTCGATCCATCCCTTAAAAACGAAGCAATCCTCGATCGGGTGGCTTACCGTTTGGTGGTAAGGGCAATAATTGGGATCGTTAACATCGCCTGGCTGCAACGGACGCTTTGGACTTGGCAGATTGATGAGTCTGTTGCGCACCGCCAGCTCGAACAGTTTCCTCGTTTTTTCCTGGGGAAACGAGTAAGGACGCCCTAGTCTCTCCTCGAGGGATGGGCGTGGACGCACGTTGTTTTGACGAACAACCGGCTTTAAGTTGCTCGGTCGTTGCTGAGTATTGGCAAGGAAGGTTGCTTTCCCTTTGCCCTTTTCATTCCAAGGCTCTGTCTTTGAAGAGGAAGACCTATGGCCCATCTGGTCCATTTGGGCCAGCTTGTCAATCAAGGCCTGGAAGGTGGTCGGCTTGAAGAACATCATGAACTGGGAGATGGCCGCTTGAGGGTCAAGAGTGCCCACGAACATGCCTACCGCAGGTGCTTCTTCGATGCATTGTTCGCATTTCGACCATAGGTTCCGCCATCGTGTTGCATATTGGACCCATGTTTCGCCTGGCCTTATCCTGGCATTGATCAGTGCTGTTATCGGGGTGCGTTCACTAGCACTCGCGAATCTTTGTGTAAACAGTAGCTCCATCTCCGCAAATGTTTTGACAGAGTCGTTAGGTAGCTCTGAATACCATTCAAAGGTTGTTTCTGCTAAGCTGCTGACGAATTGGCGAAGCAACAATTTGTCATCGCCTCCAGTATTGCCGCATAAGGTCCTGAATTGAGCGACATGCTGATGCGGATTCCCTGTCCCCTTATATACGTGGAACTTAGGGATCGTATATCCCGGCAGGTAACTAATTTGGTCATACCAGCCCGGGTAGGGTCGTCCGGTTCTAGCAATTTGCCCAGCCGCTTCATTTGCCTGGTGAGCTCGTATATGCTGAGCTATATGGTCATCCAGTGCGGCCTTGTAAATGGTTTCTTCCTTGGCTGCTGAAAGAGCCGGAGGAGGATTCGATGTCTCTCCTTTGTCATCTTCAGTAATGATCGGAGGGTCTTCAACTGGAGGGTCCGGCTGTAGCATCATCCCTACCATATCTTGGAAGAGGAGCGCCATTTGTTTTATGTTAGCCGCTTGATCTGCGGCTTCTTTGTCCTTCTTTTCGAGGACTCTGCGTAAGAAGTCAGCATCAGTTTCTTGTTCGTGACGCTGCTCTGATGATGCCTCTGGGCTTTCTTTTGGCTCGGTAAGTGCAGCCATTGTAGTCAGCATCTCTTGAAGCTTCTGCTGTTGCTGTTCTTGAGCTTTTGTCACGGATCGGGTGAGCGGTCGGTGACCCGTCGAAGCACGGCTTTCCTCCTTTCCGGAAGCCATATAAACGGTGTGCAGCACCATGCCCCCAGACTTGGGGCGTTTGTGCTCTGCGCTTTTACGGTTCGCCATGTTCACAGGGGCTTTTTGCGGCCTCCTTTTCTTTTGAGTGGTTGAAGTTGAGGGGACCGTTGAAGTGGGCGTCCAAGTAGCCGTTGCTTTTTGTGGCTTGACGGAGTAATCCTTCCCCTGCCGAACCTTCATCGTTTTCTGTCGGCGGAGATAGTTTTCATCAATCACCGACTCCTAGACCTGTCGCCAGACTTCGTAAATTTTAGAGGATAGCCGTTGAGAGGGCTGCTTCAGCTTCTTCTCTGGAGTATCCTCCACAGGTGAAGGAGTTCTCTTCAGCATCGCAGTAGGAGAGTTTCTGCGCACCGTGTTCAGCAATTCAAAGTTGTTCCCGGTTGGAACAGCAGCATCGATCTCCACCGTTGGAGTTGGCGGAGTTATCCCAGATGGGGAGTTGCCCCCAGCCTTCCTCACTCGGCGCCAGTGGCGACGTCGAGCGTGTTGTGTGGATGGAGTTGTCTCAGCCGTAGGGGTGACCTCTACATGCCCCCTGCTTTGAGGAGAGACCGTTATTGGTGCTGGCCTGTCGAAGACTGACACCCGTTGAGAAGCAATGTCTAATCTGTCAAAGACAGACCTCTGGGCAGAGGAAGCATCTTTGAGGACCTCGCCTGGAGCAGAAGCCGGAATGGCCATCCTTGTAAAAACTGACTTCTTGGAAGGAGCAGCCTTTCCAATGATTTCGTCCGCTTGAGCCGGGATAGCTATCCGCTTTGGGATGGCAGCTTCGGGTATCGCGGGTTTGCAGACGTTCTGGCCCAGTCTGTTGAAAACTGAGGTATTGAAGCTGGGCGACCCGTTGAGAGGTGTCGCGGCAGTGGTAAGCCGATCAAAGACCGACTTCTTTGGGGCTTCTTTCAACGTCATTGTGGCATTGAAGCTCAATGGTGGGAGCATGGTCCCGAAGAATAATCCAGTGGTGTCCTGAGTTACCTGCTCCACTGGCATGTTGAAAAGGGAGGCCGCTTAGGGCCCATAAGTCACTCCTCCAGCAAGGACCGAGCGAGAGTTGCAGTCGCAGGCAGTGCAGTTCGAAGCCATTGATCTTCTGTTTTCTGCACGGAGCAAGACACCAAATCTTAGTACCTCGAATCCACAGGCAACCACAGTAAACCGCGATTCGTTCGCGAACACGACACACGAAGTGTGGAGTGGAAAGTGGAAAAGGTCCCACCGGGCGTGCCAGAATCTGTTCCCCTCCGAATGGCGGCCAAGACATGGGCTGTCTTGCCTGAGATTCGGGGCAGATGCTAATTGGTTTTATCCGTCCACCTCTCCGAAGATGCCAAGTTGATTTATGGAACCGTGTATCGGAGGTTTAGACGGATGCGGCCGGTGTAGCAGACTTCGTCAGATTCCCCCTCGTTGAGGGGTTTTTGATTGTGGGGACGCTCTTCCCTGCAGGCGCAAGCCCCTGCAGTTAATTACGCTACCGCATCGTGGTAACAACTTTCTCCTTCTCCAGCTGGTCACTTCGTGTCGTGGGTGTTTGTTTTGTTTGTGGTTGCCCGTGGATTGTATACGGAGACTAATTTATGTAGTCGCCCGTAGGACGTGGATTAATCCAAATCCGTGTTTACATAGATTTGGGTTTGTGGTTTTGGTTTGAGGATACGTTAACCATATTTGAGACTAAGATCGACTCAAACGTTTGTTAAGGATACGTTAGTCCGATTTGAGACTAAGACCAACTTAATAGGATCGTTTAGATCCGACAAAAGAGCGTTTGGGCTCTATTTTTCCAGTTTAGGGACATGGTGGTCCATTGCATGTATGGTCGTCGGGACCCGTCACCTCTCTGACGACGTTGAAGGATTACAACGACAGGTGTCAGAGGAGTTCAGAGATGTACCCTTGAACCAAAGCTGATTGGGGGGATTCATAGTCCAATTTGGGACTAAAGTCTGTTTGAAGGTTTAAGGATACGTTAGCCATATTTGAGGCTAAGATCAACTTAAACGGTTGTTAAGGATACGTTAGTCCAGTTTGGGACTAAGATCAACTTAACGGGATCGTTTAGATCCGACAAAAGAGCGTTTGGGCTCTATTGTTCCAGTTTAGGGACATGGTGGTCCAATGCCAGTTTAGGGACATGGTGGTCCATGTTCCAGTTTAGGGACATAGTGGTCCATTGGTAGTTTAAGGACATTGCGGTCCATAGGTAGTTTAAGGACGCATAAGTCCATGGGTTTAAGGACCCCACAGTCCATATGGGTGTGTTTAAGGACGCATTAGTCCGTTAGTTTAAGGACGCATAAGTCCGCGGGTTTAAGGACCCCACAGTCCGTATCTTGGTTTAAGGACGCATAAGTCCATGAGTTTAAGGACCCCACAGTCCGTGTTGATGTGTGGTTGTCGGGACCCGTCACCTCTCTGAAGACATTGAAGGATTACAACGACAAATATCAGAGGAGTTCAGAGATGTACCCTTGAACCAATGAGTTGGTTGAAAAAGCAGATGTGCTCAGTTCAAGATGATTTGAGGACTTATGGCCAGTTTGGGCTAAGTCCAATTATGTTTGAAATATTGGCCCTTTGTTGGCTCATTGAAGGAGAGGCTTTGCCTTTAGAAACTTAGCCAATTGGGCTAAAGCTAGTGTTAAACACTAAAGACCAACAGTGTTGAACACTGGAATTATGATTAGCAAGTTATTGTTTAACACTAAAAGATAATCAGTGTTAAACACTAGCCACGGGCTTTCAAATTAATGTTAAACACTAAAGCAAATCAGTGTTAAATACTGGTAGCATAGATTTCAAATTAGTGTTAAACACCAAAGCAAATCAGTGTTAAACACCGGGAACAGAGTTTTCACATTAGTGTTAATCACTAAGAAAATCAGTGTTAAACACTGCAAATAGAGTTTTCCAAATCAATGTTAAACACTAAGAAAATCAGTGTTAAACACTGCAGATAGAGTTTTCCAATTAGTGTTAAACACTAAGGAAATCAGTGTTAAACACTGCAGAGAGAGTTTTCCAATTAGTGTTAAACACTAAGGAAGGAGGGGTCACGTGCGGACACGTGAGAGCGCCCTGATTTCCCTTATTTTATTCTGCAGGTAAGTGTTTAACACTTTTAATTCTGACGGCCATCACGTGTGAGCACGTGATGGAGGCCCCCGCTCTGGTCTGTTAGAATGCTCATTAGGGGTCACGTGGTGACACGTGAGGGGGCCCTAAATGTGAAGCCAGATCTCCTTTGTTTTATCCTCAAATCTGCGAATAAGTGTCATACACTTTTCATCTTTATTTTAGAGCATCACGTGTTGGCACGTGATGGGGGTTTATGCATCGAATATTACAGCACTTGCTGAGGGGTCACGTGGGGACACGTGAGAGCGCCCAAAGCTTCTTTTCTTTTGTTTTGCCATTAAGTGTTAAACACTTTCATTTTTATTTTAGAGCATCACGTGTTGGCACGTGATGGGGATCTGTGCACCAATTGTTAAAGCATTTGCTGAGGGGTCACGTGATAACACGTGAGAGCGCCCAAAGCTTTCATTTCCTTTGCTTTTTCTTTCTGCGTTTTGGGAGTCACGTGGGAGCACGTGAGGTGATGCTTCAAAGTTCTTTGCAGGGGGTCTTTTCAAGGGTCACGTGGGGGTACGTGACCCTAGTTCTTTTCATGAACAGAGATCTTTTAGGAATTGAATTCTTTGTAGGGTTAAACCCTAATTATGATTTTGGAGGAATTAAATTCCTATCATGAAAGAATTAAATTCTTATTTAGGATAAAACCCTGATTTCTTTTTAAAGGAATTAAATTCCCAGATATGTAAAAGAATTAAATTCTTGATTAGGGTTAAACCCTAGTTTCATTTTAGGAGGAATTAAATTCCTGTGAGTTTGGGAGAATTAAATTCTCAAAACTCAATTCTTCCTCTGTGTTTTAGATCTGCATGGCAGGATCTCAACCCAATGAGAATTAAATTCTCAATTCATGGGGAGATGTGCACTTTGCAGATCCTCAACCAGAGAAAGAACTAAGTTCTTTTCTTTAAATAAGAGTTAAACTCTTTTGAGAATTAAATTCTCTTTTGAAGCCTCTCTTTTCTTACCTAGAGTTTTGTAAGTCGATGTACTACACCCCAGAACTTGTGGGGAGGCGGAATTTTCAAAAAACGATCATGTTTAAAGAACGAACATCGACTAACCGTTTAAATCGAAGCTAAACTACAAATAACCGTACACAAAGAGTTTCATAACTATTGTGTTTAGGGATTATACCTAATGAAACCAGTCCTTCGTCTTTACGATCTCCTTGTTCTCCTCGGCCTTCTCTAGGTAGTAGACGATCCACCCGAGAGCAAAACTCCAAACTAAACCTCTAACTTGAGGTAACTAATCTTCTTGGATTGCTAATCAAAGAAGATAGAATGAAATAGAGTGATGGTTATGGATTGATTAGTCTTTCTAATCCTTTGATCTCAACACATGAGGTGTAAGGATTAGGGTTTGAAGATGAGAGCTTGAGGAGAGAGAATGTGAGAGTAAATTATGAGATAAGATTGTGAGTATCATAACATATTATGAAGCATTCTCATTAAAGAATAAATGAATAAATGTGATGAATAAGCATGCTTCATAAATGTTAAGTGGTGATTCATTAGCATGAGTCATTAATCATTTATGGTGCAATAATGACAATGATGAATCACTCTCATGACTCACAAATCTTATCCAAAGTATATGCCACCTAAACCTCCTTAGTCACCATCTTCTAGAAGCTTCTCGCACAATTACGAGAACGCCCCTCCAATCCGCAAAAATACGGAAAAACTTTAGACTGTAAAAATCCAATAACCGGATACCAGTAACTGGCTTAAACCAAAGCCGACTGGTAAAAACTGTCTGAAAGTCGTACGCGCGTAAACGCACGTATGCGTCCGAACCCTTGTCGTAAAACCATACGACCTGTATATCGTTTCGCCTGGAATAGGAAACTCTCTGTGTGGGACTCTAGAGACTCGACTACTACGCTGGCAGTGGGTTTAACCACAGACCGCAAGCGGCACTAGCTGTACGTAACGGTCCCCAGGTAGTTGTCGATAAGAAGGCCGATGAGGAAACCCATCCGAACTCCTACTGAGTCTGATGTGACAATCTCCATACAGTCCGGTCCGTTCGTCCAAGACTATCGCATATCCTGCCTAGGGGGCGGCAAGCGTCAGTCCCCTAATAGCGGTATAAGTCGTGTCGGAGGGAAACCCATTACACCCTGAGAAACTACTGGAACCTACCAGCAAATCTCGCTTGCCCTGGCCAGGGACTTTGCGTAATGGCTCTCTGACACAGCGCGATATCTACTCCCAATACCGGGAGGGACGAATCCTGTCTAACCGCCACTGCCTCCAAGTGCTCGGGACTGCACCCAACTGCTACCTGTTTGCACGACTCCTTTGAGCCGTGGTAGGGTAGCAATCTAAGAACAGTGGGACACACTCGAGGCGAAGTAGCAGTGTCAAGTCTGCGGACTACGCTGTACTCATGTCACCTGGGAACTGTTCACTGACGACTGGTATAAAACCAACCAACAGTTCCCTGTGAGTCATGTCCGGTGTACCCGTAACCTAACGAGCACCTGTATACTATCTCCAGTACGACGTACTGACGGCTGTGGGACAGACCATCTCCCCAACTGGGATGAGAAGCGTACACACTAGTCTACTCCGGAATATTGATGCTCTGTCTCGATAATCCAACGACCAGGGACCTGAATAAGGATGTGCTTGTAGACTACCCAGCCCCCACTAGTGTGACTGCCATCACAACGCTGGTAGTCAAGCAAGATCCTAAGAGCTCTATCAATACGTACACTCACATATTAAGATAGAAAAACCAAGTAGCATACTACCATGTTTAGCAAGACTGTTATATACATGTGAATATCCCAAGCTTCCATTAAGTAATATACAAGCTAGTATGATACAGTAATGGCCTTCTAGGGCATCAACACTAACAAGTTTTTCTTTTGCAGAGAATTAAATTCTCCTTTCTTTGCTTTTCTTTTCTCTTGAGAATTAAATTCTCCTCCCTCTGTTTTTCTCTCAAAAAAGTCGATCCCCCTTTCTCTTCTTTTCTTGGCTCCTATTTATAGGAGAAGGAAGAGAATCAATTTGTTTAGCAAATCTCTCATTAAGAGATTTGATTTGTATGTTGAGAGATTTGATTTGCATTCATCATTAATCTGGGCCTTTAGATTGTTAAGTGAATTTTATTCACCATTGGATTTTAAATCCAAAGATACCCATTTGTTATCTCGGTCAGATTTAGGGGGGATCTTTCCTTGTCTAGAATTTTTCCATAAATTGGTGATATTTAATCACCCTTAGATCTTTAATCCAACGGTCCCCATAATCCTTTTCCATTTGGAAAGATTTAGAAGCTTTTAGAATTTAATTCTATTAACTGTAAGGCTTTCGAAACCAGTCACGTGCTGACACGTGACCCTTGGTCACGTGGGAGCACGTGACCCCCAATTGAGTTCTTGAACGGCCGCTTGTTTATGCTTCAGTTTTAACTATCACGTGTCAACACGTGACCATTGGTCACGTGTGAGCACGTGATACCTCATCGAGGTAACCACTGATTTTTAATCAGGGAACAGATTTTAGAATTTAATTCTATTTATTATTTTAGAGGCTTAAGAGCCCATCGCGTGTCTGCACGTGACCCATGGTCACGTGTGAGCACGTGATGCCCCATTGGAGTCTTTTCTGAGTTTTTATTATATCTTTTAACTCCTCCAGCGGGTTTTTAAAGGTCCATCACGTGTGGACACGTGATACCTCATAACTTTTGATCCCGGATGAATTATGAGGCCCATAATATATCAAATCGAAAGGTTTTTCGAGATGCTTCCAATACCATCAGAATTTAATAGTTCCTCCTTCGGGAACTTATCAAAATTCAGGCCGGAAGATATTGGTTCGCATTACCTTAAGCGTATCGCTGCCATTTGATACCTTGGACTCTTCTGCGCAGAAATTTTTGGCGGGAACAGGGGCAACTTGTTCTTTCATTGAAGAAGCTCCATGGGAAATCGTGCTTTCAGCAAAAACCAAGAGGATGATGAACGATCTTAAAACATGCCCGGCGATCAGGTGGAAGAACCCGCTGGAACCCCAGATCATTGAAGGGATGCTGAAGCCGCGCCCAACTCCGAAGATCAGTGGTGATGGCCCGAGCACTCACAACCAGCCGTCGAAATCTTCAAAGAAAAAGAAGAAGAAAGCTAAGAAGCCCGTGAAGCCTGGCAACAAGCGCACGGACTTACAAAAGCAGATTGACGCGCTGGAGGAATATAACCAGAAAGCACGGACTCCCATCACACTCCAAGAGTTCCCCAACCACGTCTTTCAAGAGGAAGATGAGGGGGAGAGTTCGTCGGATGAATCCGAGGGATACGTCGCGAGTTGTAATGTGATCTCCCACTCGTTTACTGACGATGAAAAAACTCCTGGCACTAAGAAACTGGGGGCAGATCCTGAATCGGAGCTTGTTTGGCCGACAGACGAAATGATCGACGCCTTTCTAGACGAGATTCGTTTGAAAAGTAAAGCCAGCCAGGAGCGTGAGATGGCCGCATCAGAAGGAGCCAAACGCAGGTGACTAAACGAAAGAGTCGAAGCACTCCTGCCAGATCGAAAGACACCCGACGCGGATAAAAACATATTCAAGATGAGGAAAAGGTTTTCCAAAGCCATGTCAATAGGAATAAAACTACCACACTCGGAAGAAAACACGTTCGATGGGGAAGAGAGGCACCCTAATTACTGCTCATATCATCAGAAGATTTCACACCCCACTGAGGAGTGCGACGCTTTTAAGACATGGTGGCAGGGATATGCTGCTCATCGACAACATTTTAAGCGAATGAAACGCAGAGCTCGTCGGGAGCAGAGAAGCACGACCGAAGGACACAAAAAAACTACCGGTAGCTGTTACATGGTCAACGCCGGGGGACCGCAAGTGCTCACATTCGGGAGAGATTCTGACGAGGAGCTGGCTCTTAGCCTCCTCTTTAAAGAGTCCACCTCGGGAAAAGCGGAAGAACCAGAGGCCTGCGAAAACATTCAGCTGCGCAATCGCACGCTTCCGGAAAAGAATCTTAGACCCGCAACTAGAAAAGATAAGGGAAAGGAAAAGGTCGCTGAGGATATCACCTTATATGACCAAGTTATGAAAGAGCTGACTGCCAAAGAGCCGCCTAAGAAGAGTAAGGTGGACTACAACATCCTAGCGCACCTGAGAAAGCTACCCTCGCAGCTCAGCATTCTTGACGCCCTCTTATTATCACAAGAAGTGAGAGATTCATTAATCAAGGCGCTACAAGAGCACGGACAATTCCAAGCTTTCCTCGCCGAAGAAAGGATGAAGGATGAACTGGAAGAAGTGCACACGGCCGATATCACTTTCGGTGACGAAGACCTGCTCCTTGGGACGTGCGACCACAACTGTCCCCTATACGTCTCTGGATATTGCCACGATATAAAGATACGCAAAATATTGGTTGACAATGGGTCTTCCGTTAATCTCCTCAACGTGCGGGTGTTAAAGGAAATCTGCATGAGCTTCCAGCACCTTGCTCAGGACAAGATCACTATCTCCGGGTTCGACTCCCAATCATCAAGAACTCTTGGGTCTGTGATACTGACGCTGCGCTTTGGGCTGCTCGTCACGGACATTAAGTTCCACGTCATAGATGCCAAGACTTGTTACAGTGCTCTGCCCGGCCGACCTTGGTTACACGAGTACAACATCATCCCGTCTACACAACATCAGTGTATGAAGTATTTCAAGGATGGTCTCGAGTATACCGTAACAGGTGAGCTAAACCCATTCTCCGTGAACGAAGTCCGCAAATACGAAGATGCAAAGTACTTTTTGCCAGATTTCGAGGACACAGAGAGGTGTCGAAAACCGGAGAACAAAGCCGTCGCCACCATTCCTTTTTTCGGGAGTGATACCGAAGAAGAAGAAGAGAAAGTTTACGCTGGGCCGTCTCGACGCAACAACCCGGGACCGTCCGCCCCCATACTGATCTTCGGAAGCGCCTCGGAAGATGAGGTTAATGCCGTATTCTCCAGTCGGCCGTCAATACAAGCATCCCCTGGCAATGATCATAGTTTGCAAATTACCATGATTCCGCAGGAGCATTATAAAGACCTTGATGCACTTGAAGCTTACAATGTGCAGGACCTGCAGACGTTTTACGTCCCTCCCAAGCGAAAGGGTGAAAAGGCGATCTTGTTCTTCCGGTCCACGGAAACAAAAGTAGAGAAAGAAATCTGGCACGGCGCAGATTCTACACTTAACAGGCTCCAACCCATCCATTTGCCCAGATATTACACAAACGGACTGAAAAGGCTATTGAAGCGCCAAGGGGTACCCTTAAAACAGACCATTCGACAAGCTCGATTCTATAACAGGATTTGGGATGTCCCCGGGACTCAGCGCAAGTTGCCCAACGGGAAAATGGAAACGCTTGGGCTCGGATATGTGAGATCCGGGAAACGAGAACGAGGCCACGGTAGCTACGCCGTATATAACTTCGATGAAGAAGAGGACGCCCTGTCAGGAAACGCCGACCCCTTATCAAAACTAGATCCCACAATCAAAGTGTCGAGTCCGTCATTTGAAGAGCGAATGGACAAGCTTATCAGGAAAGCGGGTCAAAAAGCTCGGGACGACCATAACCGCGAAATGGCCATCTACGAGAAAGCCATGACGCAACGCCTTCTTCAACAGGCTGCCAAAGACGAAAATACTCCTCCCTGTCAACCTGTTGTGCAAAAGGCCCAACGCAGAGGTAGAAACAAATCAAAGAGCAGAAAAGGCGTTCGACAGCGAAAAAGCGAGACCGAGAAGTCACGCGATCGGAAATCGAGTGGTCCAGAATTGTCCCTTATGAAAAAGATGAGTCAGGCATACTCTTTTCCTCAGAATAAAACACGGAAGATACTTGACCTCGCTTTAAAACATCGAATGATTACACTTTCGGAGTCTAAACACCCTGGGCAAGGTAACGAGGTCTCTCATCCGGGCTATTGCTCTTATCACCGAGCCATAGGACACCCTATCGAAGACTGCATCACTGTAACAACCCTAATTTTCCTATACACTTTTCTACTCAAAATTTTAAATTTTTTTAAATCATAAAGGGGTATTTTAGACTGAGCACAAGATATAAGTAATTATTTTGTTTTTAATTACAAGCTACAAGAATGTAATAACTCCATTTTTAGTGTACAAGAAATTACTTTAAATTTAATGTATACTAGGAGTATTTATTCTTGCTGCTATCATTTTAAGTAATTAAATACCACAATAATTACAAGAAGGGGCTTGTAGCTCATTGGTAATACCTTGCACTGCTGAACCAAGTCACCAGAGTTCAAATCCCATACCCCACATTATTTTTAATATTGATTTTTTTTAAAACCTTTAGAATACCAAGAGTTTACACGTGCATATCTCACAAAAACCCCACTACACCCAAACATGTAACACTTGCAGGAGTTATATGAACCGTCGGGAAGGATTCTGGACGCCAGACTCGGCCGGGAATCGGCCAACTCGGCCTTGACTCGGCCGACTCAGTGCTCAGACCGAGTCACGGCCGAGTCAGCCCCGAGTCGGCAGATTCCGGCGACGGCCACAACATGAAAGTTGTGTCTTTTCATATTCCCTATGCACCTGCAAAATTTCAGCCTCAGAGCACTTCCAGAGCTCTTTAAAAACCCCAATTACTCCACTTTTAATACATTTTTTATCACATTTTTATTTTTAACTTTTCATCTACCCTAACCCTAGCCTAACCCTATAAATATCAACCCTACACACTACCCTCTCACCCCTAAAATCTTGAGCCACTCTCTCAAAAGTTTTCCAAGAAGTGTGTGCTTTGAAAACAAGTTCGCGGCGAAGCTCCGACGAGATTCCGGCGGGAATTCCGGCGACGTTTTTAGAAACAACCGGCGACGAAGCAACGCCTCGGCAACTTCTTTAGTTCCCCTATACTCTTTAGTATAGATCGAAACCCGTAAGTCCCATTCTATCTCCCTTTCTAATTCTCAAAAATACGAAATTACGAAACCGGACGGAATCGGAACAAATCCGATTTCCGATTCGGTTTTCTATAAAATTTCACTTCGAATCAATTCAAACATGTCTAAACATCTTTATCATGATTATTAAACTTGTAAAAATCAATTTGAATAAGTTTTCACACATGAAATGATAACCTTTTTAACTTACCGTATTTTTTTCACTTTAATACCATCATGTTTCAATTTCATATTTAACCCGTTAACATTGCTATACCTTAAAATAGATCACGGGGTAATGACCTACCTCCTCACACACACATATGCAACCATAATACGCTATCTTGAAAACTCCTAATACGATAAAACAAGATTTTACATTAAAATACCATTTCCTTAATAAAACCTTTTATAAAAGTTTAGATTTGATACATTTGTTTAAACAATATCTTTAATAGGAAAAATACGATAAGTTGTGGACATCGATCGTTTATCTAAACCTGACTTTGTGGTGTCTAGGCAAGTGGTTACTTAATTAAGCCCATTACTTGTAGTGGAGAGCCTCCCACTCACCTGGCACTTACCTAGCCGCAATTGGCGGTGAAGAGGCGATTTGAGGCTTCTAACGACTTGTCATTTAGACCATTTATAAATAGGCTAGTTGGCTTAGGAAACCCTAGAATCTAAAATACGGAAAATTACACTTTGCAAATAAATACCTTTTACTTTATAAATCCGTTTTCTAAAAGATTAGTATTTTACAATCTTTGCAAAGCGACGCTACAACCTATCTTTGGGGAACCCGTTCAGGATCGTGCGGTTTATCGCGCACCCTCGGGCTAGTAGTGCGAGATTCAGACCTCCGCAAGGAAGATTCGGTCTCGAAAGGTTTAAAATACGACATCTTAAGAAAATGAGATTTTTGGAATATAAAATATTTATTAAAAATTATTTTTGTATAAACATATGTATATTTATCATTTAAATATCTATTTTACTATAATATAAATTTTCCACTTTTTCCTAAAAATCACAATAATAAATTTTACACTAAAATACCGTGAACTTCAATGAATCAATATTACAGATAAATACCTATAACTAGGATATTTTCACTAGAAATGTCACGACATAAAATCCACCCTCATTACAACTCTAAAGACGAACAATAAATACTTGAGGTGTATTTTGAAAAGTATATAAAAGTATTTTTACATAAAACCCCCTCAAGTTTTATAAATTACCCCAAGGACCTTAGCAATTATAAGACTTCGATTCACATTTCTGATTGTCTGACTCGGGTTTGAGTCTGATTAATCTGACTTGAATATGATTCAAGTCAATCTATAATCTACAAGTTTCCACTTCAATATGAACTCATGAATCCAATATCAATCTATACATCTTGACTGAACCGAACCATGGATATACCTATTCATTTTACGTGATTCTCAGTTATTCCATTTACATGACTCTATGGTTACAACCGCTTACTGATATCATGGTTTCGGTCAGTCAATCAATCTTACAATCAATACAATTTACAAGATAACAATACAAACAAGACATCGCGGGGTTTAAGGGGTAGACTGGTACGGAATATGTTAAAGGTGGCACGAGGTGGTCACTTAAGACGTAATTACATCCATGCCGTTGTTTCGTGGTATTATCGACGGAGCCTTGTACTACAGGTTACCAAGGTCCCCGGTGTAAGTGGGACTCCCCTCGTATACACTGGCATCTTCTGTACCAGGCTACAAACAACAGCGTTAATACAACATTACAATATTATAATACAACATTAAAAGCTACTCTCTCTCTCTCTCTTACTCTCTGTCTATTTCTCCCTTATCTTTGGGACTTACAGAGCGACCTGTTCGCTGACGACATTCTATTTGTTTCTTCTTTGAATGTCGTCAGGTAATTTGGACCCGGCGGAGATCGAGCCATCTCAAGAAGAGTTGGAGCAGTTTGCCGAAGACCCTGCACTTTAGTTTCATTGTACACTTTTCCTTTCTATATTTTATTTTTCATTTCATGTTATGCCACTGTTTAGGCATCATTTTATTTCAGTTGTATTTCCTTTTCATGCATTGTACAAAAGAATGTTAATAAATAAAAGTTGATGTTCCTTTTATATCTTGCCACTTGTGTATTTATTTTATATTGCTTAGATACGCTTAACGTATGTACTTCTGAGTATATACATAGCGGGCCCCGTCGCGTCCCCTTCGCCGTATACCGGGAAGCGGGGCGTGACAGGTTTTGTTGGTGGCCCATGCAGGTCAGAGCTGTATGAATCCCTATCATGCAGTTCTATTCTGCGTGAACAACCTAAGCAATATAACACAAGATCTAGCAACTAAAACATCTTTACAATTCATGTTCCTTGAATCTTACAATTTCATATTCCTTGAATCTTATCATTTCATTTGAATCTGTCCTAACCCAAATTTTTCTTCAGGGTTATGGATTCCCCGAACAACACCAGCACCAATGTCAACAACACACCTCCAACTCCTGCACCACCTCTCACACCAGCTGTTCCTGCTCCACTCAATGAGCAAACGGTTCTGCTTGAGGCAATCCGCAGCCTCCTAGAGGGACAGCAGCAACTCCTGAACCGTCCCGAGACTGACGCACCTGGGGTGAAGCAATTCAGAGCTTTACATCCCAAATAGTTCTTAGGAAAGGGGAGCCCACTGGAAGCTGAGGAATGGGCTCAAAGCACAGAGGATGATCTGGCGGCAGCACAAGTACCAGAAATAGTTTGGGTCCGAGTTGCAAAGCTGCAACTCACGGACAATGCACGGAACTGGTGGAAGGCGGAAGAAAGCCGTCTTGAACAGCCTATTGAATGGAAGACTTTTCGCGAGAAGTTCGACGCGAAATACTTTCCTGTGACTGCCAGGTTTTTCATGGAGCAGCAATTCATTCATCTACAACAAGGTTCAATGTGGGACAAGTCAGTCGATGAATATGACGCTGAATTCACCAGGCTAAGCCGGTTAGATATGTCACAATAGTTCAATTTTTGATATCACATACTACACAACTAACACAAGACCATAACAGATTTGCGGCATACCTGATACCGACGGATGAGATCAGAGCCCGTCGATTTCAACAAGGTTTGGACACGGAAATCCAGGCTGCACTAGCCACAGGGAAATTTCCAACTCATGAAGATACTTTGGAAGCTGCCCGCAGTTATGAGGCAGTGATAAAGGAAAGGGGCAGACCTCAGTCTGCAGGAGTGAAACGCCATGCCACTCAAATGGCAGGAGGGGCCTCTTCAAGACCAGCTGCCGAACTCAGAAGACTGGAAGAAGCCAAGGATCGACTAAGACCTGATTTTTGCTTTTATTGCAAGAGGGAAGGACACTTGTGGAAGGACTGTACGCGCGCAAAAGGCCTATGCTTGGTTTGCGGTGCGTCCAATCACGGAATTGGAAACTGTCCTTATAGACGCAACCCAGCACACCCACCTATCAACTACCCGCAGCAGCCAGCTATCCAGGCTCCTGCAACTCGTCCTACACTGCCAGCACCACCTCCACGTCGATTTCCTGCTCAGCCAAATCGCCAATTCCATCAGGCACTGAGAAACATGCCTCGAGTACAGGGGAATATGGCTCCAGCCAGGAGGAACGTGCCACGGCGACAGGCTTTCACCTTAGCAGCCATAGAACCTGAAACTGTGAACCAAGGTAACCCAAGTAACTCCCTCACAACTTTGACCAAGACTTCTTTACAATCTTTAGTTCTATCATCAAACTGTTACACTTTCCTTTTACAAATTTCGAGGATGAAATTTTTATAAGGAGGGTAGAATGTAAGAACCCTAATTTTCCTATACACTTTTCTACTCAAAATTTTAATTTTTTTTAAATCATAAAGGGGTATTTTAGACTGAGCACAAGATATAAGTAATTATTTTGTTTTTAATTACAAGCTACAAGAATGTAATAACTCCATTTTTAGTGTACAAGAAATTACTTTAAATTTAATGTATACTAGGAGTATTTATTCTTGCTGCTATCATTTTAAGTAATTAAATACCACAATAATTACAAGAAGGGGCTTGTAGCTCATTGGTAATACCTTGCACTGCTGAACCAAGCCACCAGAGTTCAAATCTCATACCCCACATTATTTTTAATATTGATTTTTTTAAAAACCTTTAGAATACCAAGAGTTTACACGTGCATATCTCAAAAAAAACCCACTACACCCAAACATGTAACACTTGCAGGAGTTATATGAACCGTCGGGGAGGATTCTGGACGCCGGACTCGTCCGGGAATCGGCCAACTCGGTCTTGACTCGGCCGACTCAGTGCTCAGACCGAGTCACGGCCGAGTCACCCCCGAGTCGGCAGATTCTGACGACGGCTACAACATGAAAGTTGTGTCTTTTCATATTCCCTATGCACCTGCAAAATTTCAGCCTCAGACCACTTCCAGAGCTCTTTAAAACCCCCAATTACTCCACTTTTAATACATTTTTTATTACATTTTATCACATTTTTATTTTTAACTTTTCATCTACCCTAACCCTAGTCTAACCCTATAAATTCCAACCCTACACACTACCCTCTCACCCCCAAAATCTTGAGCCACTCTCTCAAAAGTTTTCCAAGAAGTGTGTGCTTTGAAAACAAGTTCGCGGCGAAGCTCCGACGAGATTCCGGCAGGAATTCCGGCGACGTTTTTAGAAACAACCGGCGACGAAGCAACGCCTCGGCTACTTCTTTAGTTCTCCTATACTCTTTAGGATAGATCGAAACCCGTAAGTCCCATTCTATCTCCCTTTCTAATTCTCAAAAATACGAAATTATGAAACCCGACGGAATCGGAACAAATCCGATTTCCGATTCGGTTTTCTATAAAATTTCACTTCTAATCAATTCAAACATGTCTAAATATCTTTATCTTGATTATTAAACTTGTAGAAATCAATTTGAATAAGTTTTCACACATGAAATGATAACCTTTTTAACTAACCGTATTTTTTTCACTTTAATACCATCATGTTTCAATTTCACATTTAACCCGTTAACATTGCTATACCTTAAAATAGATCACGAGGTAATGACCTACCTCCTCACACACACATATGCAACCATAATACGCTATCTTGAAAACTCCTAATACGATAAAACAAGATTTTACATTAAAATACAATTTCCTTAATAAAACCTTTTATAAAAGTTTAGGTTTGATACATTTGTTTAAACAATATCTTTAATAGGAAAAATACGATAAGTTGTGGACATCAATCTTTTATCTAAACCTGACTTTGTGGTGTCTAGACAAGTGGTTACTTAATTAGGCCCACTACTTGTAGTGGAGAGCCTCCCACTCACCTGGCACTTACCTGGCCGTAATTGGCGGTGAAGAAGCGATTTGAGGCTTCTAACGACTTGTCGTTTAGACCATTTATAAATAGGCTAGTTGGCTTAGGAAACCCTAGAATCTAAAATACGGAAAATTACACTTTGCAAATAAATACCTTTTACTTTATAAAACCGTTTTCTAAAAGATTAGTATTTTACAATCTTTGCAAAACGCCGCTACAACCCATCTTTGGGGAACTCGTTCGGGATCGTGCGGTTTATCGCGCACCCTCGGGCTAGTAGTGCGAGATTCAGACCTCCGCAAGGAGCATTCGGTCTCGAAAGGTTTAAAATACGACATCTTAAGAAAATGAGATTTTTGGAATATAAAATATTTATTAAAAATTATTTTTGTATAAACATATGTATATTTATCATTTAAATATCTATTTTACTATAATATAAATTTTCCACTTTTTCCTAAAAATCACAATAATAAATTTTACACTAAATTACCGTGAACTTCAAAGAATCAATATTACAGATAAATACCTATAACTAGGATATTTTCACTAGAAATGTCATGACATAAAATCCACCCTCATTACAACTCTAAAGACGAACAATAAATACTTGAGGTGTATTTTGAAAAGTATATAAAAGTATTTTTACATAAAACCCCCTCAAGTTTGATAAATTACCCCAAGGACCTTAGCAATTATAAGACTTCGATTCACATTTCTGATTGTCTGACTCGGGTTTGAGTCTGATTAATCTGACTTGAATATGATTCAAGTCAATCTATAATCTACAAGTTTCCACTTCAATATGAACTCATGAATCCAATATCAATCTATACATCTTGACTGAACCGAACCATGGATATACCTATTCCTTTTACGTGATTCTCAGTTATTCCATTTACATGACTCTATGGTTACAACAGCTTACTGATATCATGATTTCGGTCAGTCAATCAATCTTACAATCAATACAATTTACAAGATAACAATACAAACAAGACATCGCGGGGTTTAAGGGGTAGACGGGTACGGAATATGTTAAAGGTGGCACGAGGTGGTCACTTAAGACGTAATTACATCCATGCCGTTGTTCCGTGGTATTATCGACGGAGCCTTGTACTACAGGTTACCAAGGTCCCCGGTGTAAGTGGGACTCCCCTCGTATACACTGGTATCTTTTGTACCAGGCTACAAACAACAGCGTTAATACAACATTACAATATTATAATACAACATTAAAAGCTACTCTCTCTCTCTCTTACTCTCTGTCTATTTCTCCCTTATCTTTGGGACTTACCGAGCGACCTGTTCGCTGACGACATTCTATTTCTTTCTTCTTTGAATGTCGTCAGGTAGTTTGGACCCGGCGGAGATCGAGCCATCTCAAGAAGAGTTGGAGCAGTTTGCCGAAGACCCTGCACTTTAGTTTCATTGTACACTTTTCCTTTCTATATTTTATTTTTCATTTCATGTTATGCCACTGCTTAGGCATCATTTTATTTCAGTTGTATTTCCTTTTCATGCATTGTACAAAAGAATGTTAATAAATAAAAGTTGATGTTCCTTTTATATCTTGTCTCTTGTGTATTTATTTTATATTGCTTAGATACGCTTAGCGTATGTACTCCTGAGTATATATATAGCGGGCCCCGTCGCGTCCCCTTCGCCGTATACCGGGAAGCGGGGCGTGACACGTTTTGTTGGTGGCCCATGCATGTCAGAGCTGTATGAATCCCTATCATGCAGTTCTGTTCTGCGTGAACAACCTAAGTAATATAACACAAGATCTAGCAACTAAAATATTCTTTACAATTCATGTTCCTTGAATCTTACAATTTCATATTCCTTGAATCTTATCAGTTCATTTGAATCTGTCCTAACCCAAATTTTTCTTCAGGGTTATGGATTCCCCGAACAACATCAGCACCAATGTCAACAACACACCTCCAACTCCAGCACTACCTCTCACACCAGCTGTTCCTGCTCCACTCAATGAGCAAACGGTTCTGCTTGAGGCAATCCGCAGCCTCCTAGAGGGACAGCAGCAACTCCTGAACCGTCCCGAGACTGACGCACCTGGGGTGAAGCAATTCAGAGCTTTACATCCCAAATAGTTCTCAGGAAAGGGGAGCCCACTGGAAGCTGAGGAATGGGCTCAAAGCACAGAGGATGATCTGGCGGCAGCACAAGTGCCAGAAATAGCTTGGGTCCGAGTTGCAAAGCTGCAACTCACGGACAATGCACGGAACTGGTGGAAGGCGGAAGAAAGCCATCTTGAACAGCCTATTTAATGGAAGACTTTTCGCGAGAAGTTCGACTCGAAATACTTCCCTGTGACTGCCTGGTTTGTCATGGAGCAGCAGTTCATTCATCTACAACAAGGTTCAATGTGGGACAAGTCAGTGGATGAATATGACGCTGAATTCACCATGCTAAGCCGGTAAGATATGTCACAATAGTTCAATTTTTGATATCACATACTACACAACTAACACAAGACCATAACAGATTTGCGGCACACCTGATACCGACGGATGAGATCAGAGCCCGTCGATTTCAACAAGGTTTGGACACGGAAATCCAGGCTGCACTAGCCACAGGGAAATTTCCAACTCATGAAGATGCTTTGGAAGCTTCCCGCAGTTATGAGGCGGTGATAAAGGCAAGGGGCAGACCTCAGTCTGCAGGAGTGAAACGCCCTGCCACTCAAATGGCAGGAGGGGTCTCTTCAAGACCAGCTGCCGAACTCAGAAGACTGGAAGAAGCCAAGGATCGACTAAGACCTGATTTTTGCTTTTATTGCAAGAGGGAAGGACACTTGTGGAAGGACTGTACGCGCGCAAAAGGCCTATGCTTGGTTTGTGGTGCGTCCAATCACGGAATTGGAAACTGTCCTTATAGACGCAACCTAGCACACCCACCTATCAACTACCCGCAGCAGCCAGCTATCCAGGCTCCTGCAACTCGTCCTACACTGCCAGCACCACCTCCACGTGGATTTCCTGCTCAGCCAAATCGCCAATTCCATCAGGCACTGAGAAACATGCCTCGAGTACAAGGGAATATGCCTCCAACTAGGAGGAACGTGCCACGGCGACAGGCTTTCACCTTAGCAGCCATAGAACCTGAAACTGTGAACCAAGGTTACCCAAGTAACTCCCTCACAACTTTGACCAAGACTTCTTTACAATCTTTAGTTCTATCATCAAACTGTTACACTTTCCTTTTACAAATTTCGAGGATGAAATTTTTATAAGGAGGGTAGAATGTAACAACCCTAATTTTCCTATACACTTTTCTACTCAAAATTTTAATTTTTTTTAAATCATAAAGGGGTATTTTAGACTGAGCACAAGATATAAATAATTATTTTGTTTTTAATTACAAGCTACAAGAATGTAATAACTCAATTTTTAGTGTACAAGAAATTACTTTAAATTTAATGTATATTAGGAGTATTTATTCTTGCTGCTATCATTTTAAGTAATTAAATACCACAATAATTACAAGAAGGGGCTTGTAGCTCATTGGTAATACCTTGCACTGCTGAACCAAGCCACCAGAGTTCAAATCTCATACCCCACATTATTTTTAATATTGATTTTTTTAAAAACCTTTAGAATACCAAGAGTTTACACGTGTATATCTCAAAAAAAACCGACTACACCCAAACATGTAACACTTGCAGGAGTTATATGAACCGTCGGGGAGGATTCTGGACGCCGGACTCATCCGGGAATCGGCCAACTCGGCCTTGACTCGGCCGACTCAGTGCTCAGACCGAGTCACGGCCGAGTCACCCCCGAGTCGGCAGATTCCGACGACGGCCACAACATGAAAGTTGGGTCTTTTCATATTCCCTATGCACCTGCAAAATTTCAGCCTCAGACCACTTTCAGAGATCTTTAAAAACACCAATTACTCCACTTTTAATACATTTTTATTACATTTTATCACATTTTTATTTTTAACTTTTCATCTTCCCTAACCTAGCCTAACCCTATAAATACCAACCCTACACACTACCCTCTCACCCCCAAAATCTTGAGCCACTCTCTCAAAAGTTTTCCAAGAAGTGTGTGCTTTGAAAACAAGTTCGCGGTGAAGCTCCGACGAGATTCCGGCGGGAATTCCGGCGACGTTTTTAGAAACAACCGGCGACAAAGCAACGCCTCGGCAACTTCTTTAGTTCTCCTATACTCTTTAGTATAGATCGAAACCCGTAAGTCACATTCTATCTCCCTTTCTAATTCTCAAAAATACGAAATTACGAAACCCGACGGAATCGGAACAAATCCGATTTCCGATTCGGTTTTCTTTAAAATTTCACTTCTAATCAATTCAAACATGTCTAAATATCTTTATCATGATTATTAAACTTGTAGAAATCAATTTGAATAAGTTTTCACACATGAAATGATAACCTTTTTAACTTACCGTATTTTTTTCACTTTAATACCATCATGTTTCAATTTCACATTTAACCCGTTAACATTGCTATACCTTAAAATAGATCACGAGGTAATGACCTACCTCCTCACACACACATATGCAACCATAATACGCTATCTTGAAAACTCCTAATACGATAAAACAAGATTTTACATTAAAATACAATTTCCTTAATAAAACCTTTTATAAAAGTTTAGGTTTGATACATTTGTTTAAACAATATCTTTAATAGGAAAAATATGATAAGTTGTGGACATCGATCGTTTATCTAAATCTGACTTTGTGGTGTCTAGGCAAGTGGGTCTAAGGCAAGTGGTTACTTAATTAGGCCCACTACTTGTAGTGGAGAGCCTCCCACTCACCTGGCACTTACCTGGCCGCAATTGGCGGTGAAGAGGCGATTTGAGGCTTCTAACGACTTGTCGTTTAGACCATTTATAAATAGGCTAGTTGGCTTAGGAAACCCTAGAATCTAAAATACGGAAAATTACACTTTGCAAATAAATACCTTTTACTTTATAAAACCGTTTTCTAAAAGATTAGTATTTTACAATCTTTGCAAAGCGCCGCTACAACCCATCTTTGGGGAACTCGTTCGGGATCGTGCGGTTTATCGCGCACCCTCGGGCTAGTAGTGCGAGATTCAGACCTCCGCAAGGAGCATTCGGTCTCGAAAGGTTTAAAATACGACATCTTAAGAAAATGAGATTTTTGGAATATAAAATATTTATTAAAAATTATTTTTGTATAAACATATGTATATTTATCATTTAAATATCTATTTTACTATAATATAAATTTTCCACTTTTTCCTAAAAATCACAATAATAAATTTTACACTAAAATACCGTGAACTTCAAAGAATCAATATTACAGATAAATACCTATAACTAGGATATTTTCACTAGAAATGTCACGACACAAAATCCACCCTCATTACAACTCTAAAGACGAACAATAAATACTTGAGGTGTATTTTGAAAAGTATATAAAAGTATTTTTACATAAAACCCCCTCAAGTTTTATAAATTACCCCAAGGACCTTAGCAATTATAAGACTTCGATTCACATTTCTGATTGTCTGACTCGGGTTTGAGTCTGATTAATCTGACTTGAATATGATTCAAGTCAATCTATAATCTACAAGTTTCCACTTCAATATGAACTCATGAATCCAATATCAATCTATACATCTTGACTGAACCGAACCATGGATATACCTATTCCTTTTACGTGATTCTCAGTTATTCCATTTATATGACTCTATGGTTACAACCGCTTACTGATATCATGGTTTCGGTCAGTCAATCAATCTTACAATCAGTACAATTTACAAGATAACAATACAAACAAGATATCGCGGGGTTTAAGGGGTAGACTGGTACGGAATATGTTAAAGGTGGCACGAGGTGGTCACTTAAGACGTAATTACATCTATGCCGTTGTTCCGTGGTATTATCGACGGAGCCTTGTACTACAGGTTACCAAGGTCCACGGTGTAAGTGGGACTCCCCTCGTATACACTGGCATCTTCTATACCAGGCTACAAACAACAGCGTTAATACAACATTACAATATTATAATATAACATTAAAAGCTACTCTCTCTCTCTCTCTCTTACTCTCTGTCTATTTCTCCCTTATCTTTGGGACTTACCGAGCGACCTGTTCGCTGACGACATTCTATTTCTTTCTTCTTTGAATGTCGTCAGGTAGTTTGGACCCGGCGGAGATCGAGCCATCTCAAGAAGAGTTGGAGCAGTTTGCCGAAAACCCTGCACTTTAGTTTCATTGTACACTTTTCCTTTCTATATTTTATTTTTCATTTCCTGTTATGCCACTGTTTAGGCATCATTTTATTTCAGTTGTATTTCCTTTTCATGCATTGTACAAAAGAATGTTAATAAATAAAAGTTGATGTTCCTTTTATATCTTGTCTCTTGTGTATTTATTTTATATTGCTTAGATACGCTTAGAGTATGTACTTCTGAGTATATACGTAGCGGGCCTCGTCGCGTCCCCTTCGCCGTATACCGAGAAGCGGGGCGTGACATTCACCTTCAAGAACTGGGTCGAAGACCAATACCAGCAAGGCAGATTTGCTCTATCCGATAGCTGGAGGGTAACGCCGCCATAAAAGCATGAACCCAAAGCCACAAGAGCAGAACCAGATCCACATCGGTCTTGGAAGCGAGCTCGTACCTGTCGTATGATAACGGTATCAAAAGAAGAGCCCGAGAATATGGATGACTTTCCCTGGTGCTTCGAAAACAGCGATGACGAGGTAATCTCGGAATTTCTGCCAGCGCCGAAAGAACTGGAAGATGGCATACATACTACTGCAGATAACCTCAGGAAAATTGAGCTGCGAACGACCCGCGACCGACATTCGTCAGCGAGTTGCTATCTGAAGAAAGGGCGGCCGCGTTAAAAGACGTGCTTATGCAGCATAGAGATTGCTTCGCATGGAACTATTCTGAAATGCCAAGACTAGATCTAGAAATAGCTGTCCACAAATTGGCGATATCCCAAGACATTAAGCCAGTTAAACAGGCGCCGAGAAGAATGCGGCTCGAGCTTGAGATGAGCATCAACGTCGAAGTCAAGAAGCTGATCGATTCTGGGTTTATCCAGGAAGTTCAATATCCTGACTGGATCGCCAACATCGTCCCGGTAATGAAGAAAAATGGGACAGTGCGCATATGCGTGTATTTCCGGGATCTCAATAAAGCTTGCCCGAAGGACGATTTTCCAGTACCGGTAACCGAGCTGATGATAGATAACACGTCCGCTCATGAGTTTTTCTTTTTCATGGACGGCTCATCAGGGTACAATCAGATAAAGATGCACCCCGAAGACCAGAAGCATACCGCTTTTCGGACCCCTCTGGGAATATTCTGCTACAAGGTGATGCCCTTCGGTCTAAAGAACGCCGGTGCCACCTATCAAAAGGCCATGATGCAGATCTTCGATGACCTCATACATGAAATCGTCGAATGCTATATCGACGACCTCGTCGTGAAAAGCAAATCATACGAGGAACATCTCGAGCATCTGAAGACTGTATTTCAACGCCTTCGGCAATACAACTTGAAGATGAACCCTCTCAAATGCGCGTTCGGGGTGTCCTCAGGCAAATTCCTAGGATTCATTGTCCGGCACCGAGGCATTGAGATAGATCCGTCGAAGATCAAGGCGATCATGGAAATGGCACCGCCAAGGACTCTCAAACAATTGCGGTCTCTCCAAGGGAAGCTCGCGTACATCCGGCAATTTATAGCCAACCTTTCAGGCAAATACCGCCCCTACAGTCACCTGATGAAGAAGGGAACCCCGTTCGTCTGGGACCAAAAATGCCAAAGCGCGCTAGACGAGATCAAGCAATACCTGCAGAACCCGCCAGTGTTGGCTGCTCCGGTCAAGGGAAAGCCCCTCATTCTTTATACAATCGCCCTCGAAGGTTCCTTAGGCGCATTATGGGCGCAAGAGAACGATCAAGGGAAAGAAAGAGCACTCTACTACTTAAGTCGAGTTCTACTGGGGGCAGAAAGCAACTACTCCCCAATTGAAAAACACTGCCTGGCGTTGATCTTTGCGATAACTAAGCTCAGGCACTATGCGTTGGCGCATGAAGTCCGTCTCATATCGAAGGTGGACCCCCTTAAGTATTTAATGTCGATGGCCATACTGACTGGTCGACTCGCTAAATGGGCCCTACTCTTGATGGAGTTCTCGATAACATATCAGCCTCTCAAGGCAGTGAAAGGCCAGGCCATCGCCGACTTCCTCGCTGAGCATCCGATACCGACCGATTCCCCTCTGAATTGCGAACTGCCAGACGAACACGCGTTTGATGCGATCGACGGTGGTAATATCCGATGGGAGCTTTATTTCGATGGAGCATCTTCCGTGAAGAAGCGCAAACAAAGCACCCTATAATCAAATCAGGGGTGGGTCTCATCTTCGTAACTCCACAGGGAGGGATAATGCGCTTTGCTTTCTCCTTGACAGAGCCGAGGACGAACAACGAGGCTGAATACGAAGCTTTGATAGCAGGCCTCGAGATCGCCATCGACATGGGAATTGAAAACCACCTTATATACGGAGATTCCCAACTGGTCATCAATCAAGTAAACGGCGATTACCAAACATGCAAGCCAGAGCTGGTAAAGTATGGCGAGAGAGTACAGCGACTACTGACTCAAATCCCCTCCTACACCTTGGAAAGCATACCGCGTGCCGAAAATAGCAAAGCGGATGCATTAGCCAAGCTCGCTAAAGAACTGGCTGATGAGAACCTCGATGACATCAGGATCGTGGTATAAAGCCGTCGAGTACTTGCCCCTGCAGAAATATCTCCGGAATCACCCGAAGAAAGGGGAGCAACTGAGCAAACGGCCCTGCAAATAAATGACCAAGAGAAGGTTGGAGATTGGAGAGAAGTCTTCATAGACTACTTCAAATCCCGTCGAACGCCTGAAAATGCGTCCTCAAGACATCAGCTTATGAAACGAGCTCTGTCCTTCACCTTCGTCAATAATACTCTGTACAAGAGGTCATTTAACTCTCTGTGGTTGAGATGCCTGGGACCTGATAAAGCGAAAAGAGTCGTTCAATAAGTTCACGACGGACTCTGTGGTTCTCACCAAGCAGGCCCGAAGATGAAGCTGAAGATCAAACGAATGGGTTATTATTGGCCCACAATGATCCAGGACTGCCTCGAGTATGCGAAGCAATGCCACTCGTGCCAGATCCATGGGGACTTTATCCATCAGCATCCAAATCCTCTACATCCAACGGTGGCTAGTTGGCCGTTCGAAATGTGGGGAACTGACATAATCGGCCCCATCGAACCAGCATCATCCAGGGGACATCGTTTCATCCTGGCGACGACTGATTACTTCTCCAAATGGGCAGAAGCAGTACCGTTAAGGGAAGTGAAGACGGAAAATATTCTCCATTTCTTCAAGACGCACGTCATTTATCGGTTTGGAACTCCGTGACGGATCATTTCCGATAACGGTCCAGCCTACAGAAGCCACAAGATTAGTAGCTTCGCGCAGCAACACAACATAGACTGGAGATATTCCTCAGTTTATAATCCGCGGGCTAACGGTCTAGCTGAGGCTTTCAAAAAAACCTTGACAAAGATCGTGAAGAAGACGGTGTCTCGAAACAAAAAGGACTGGTACGAGAGACTGCAAGAAGCTCTCTGGGCATATCGAACTACGTTCAAAACGGCCACGAACACAACGCCATATGCGTTGGTATTCGGTACAGAAGCAGTACTCCCCCTCGAGATAAAGTTACCCTCTCTACGAGTGGCGGTCCACTACGAGCTGACGGACGAAGAAAATGCTCACCTACGGCTTGAGGAGCTTGATGCCCTTGATGAGACCCGGCTCATAGCGCAACAAAATCTGGAGGTTTACAAAGCAAAGATGGCCGCTCATACGAAAGATTGACCGGGCCGAGGACGTTCCGCCAAGGCGAACTCGTGCTAATGGTCAAAAGACCTATGATCCCCAATCGCGCCAAACGGGGAAAATTCGAGCCAAACTATGAAGGCCCGTACATCATAGACAAGGTCTACCAGGGTGGAGCGTATCTACTCATGGATATGCACGGTGAAAGACCTTTCAGGCCAGTGAACGGTCGCTTCCTGAAGAAATACTATGCTTAACGGGTCAAGGCCTAGATCAATGATAGATGACGACGACTATGTCCGCTCGCTATCTTCCTAAGCCCGAACTCTAAGTAGTAACCAGCATCCTTTACAACGGACCGAAACGTCCTTAAACTAACGGTGGACCGAAACGTCCTTAAACTAACAACGGACCGAAATGTCCTTAAACTAACAACGGACCGAAACGTCCTTAAACTAACAATGGACCACTATGTCCTAAAACTGGTTGTTGACCGAGATGTCGATAAACTACGGTGGATTGCAGTATCTCAAAGCCGATATAAAAAAAAATAAAAACGGTATGTCCATAAGCAAAACGGGCACAGATGAAAACCCGAAAGGGCTCCGTGAGTTAAAACAGCAGGGCTACCGACGAGTGTTTGTGAAAACCCGAAAGGGCGCAACCTCGTTAAAGGGCACTTGCAGGGTCCTCACGACCTTGTAAGGAGAAACCACCCGCTTGAGATCCTTGCGACTCACAAGGGAGCAACACACTTAGAAGTCCTCACGATTCCTAAGGAGAAATTACACTTGCGAGATCCTCACGACTCGTAAGGAGAACTCTCTTATGGGACCCTCACGGCTCATAGGATTTGAAAGTCTTAAGTCACAGAGACCTGAACCTGTGCTTAAGCAACCCCCACAACCTTCAATTTATGCCCTACAAGTGGCTCAATACTGACCCTTGTATACAATCCACGGGCACGAATAAACATTTCCCTAACCAAGTCCCATCCATGACTAGGGATATGTTCATATGGCGAACAACCCTTGTAAGCCCTCTCGACTTATAAGGAGAAGATCCTTTTGTAAGATTCTTACGACTTGCAAGATGACATGCACTTAGGAATCCTCACGATTCCTAAGGAGAAAACACACCTGCAAGATCCTCATGACTTGTAGGGAGAAATACCTTTGTGAGACCCTTACGGCTCATGAAGTCAAAAGCCTTAGTCGACAGGACCCTTAACCCTGTTTACTAAGCCACCTTTGTTCAACATCGACAGAGGCAAATGATGATTCGCTCCTGGCAACATCCCAGTTGTAGCGGTGCTGATGCCGAAATTGGTGTCTAAAATCCAAGCTTGCAGCGAAAAGGCTAGCGAGCCACACATGCATACGAAATAGCCGAAATGATGGGGCAACTTGCAATAAAAAGTAGCAAGTAAAAATGTATGCATGAAAAATAGCCGAAATGATTGGGCAACTCGCAATAAAAAGCAGCGAGTAAAAATAAAATAAATAGCCGAAATGATTAGGCACCGCGAAATATAGCCGAAATGATTGGGCAATCGCGACCTTCGCGATATAAAGCTGAAATGATAGAGCATCGCGGAAAAAGAAATAAAATAAAAATGAAATTTATGCCCTACAGGTGATGTTACATCTATCCCTGTATACAATTCAGGGGCGCAAACAAAGAAGAGATCATACTCCTCCTCGCCTAGGTTTCATCAGAAGAAGAGGCCAAATCTCGATGAGTCGCAGATAGCCTAGAGATCATCTCGACGTTCGTCACATTGCAGCGGACACAACATCAAGCAAAGCGGAACAGGGGCAACTCCCAGTTCCATGACTCGGCGATGTACTCCCACTGAGAGTCAAATCCCAACTCCGTGAAATGCGGATATAATCAACAAAATTCCTGGTCTCGTAGAACGCAGATAACGTCACTCTGTGAACCCGTGTGTAGCATCCAGAGCGGAGCCTGGTCCTCGCAGAGCATGGCAGTGAACCCGTGTGAAGCATCCAGAGCAGAGCCTAGTCCTCGCCGAGCACGGCAATGAACCCGTGTGAAGAATCTAGAGCAAAATTCCTGGTCTCGTGGAACGCGGATAACGTCACTCTTTGACCCCGTGGAAAACGTCCAGAGCGGATCCTGGTCCTCGCAGAGCACGGCAGTGAACCCGTGTGAAGCATCCAGAGCGGAGCCTGGTCCTCGCAGAACACGGCAGTGAACCCGTGGAAAGCATCCAGAGCAAAATTCCTGGTTACGTGGAACGCGGATAACGTCACTCTTTGACCCCGTGGAAAACGTCCAGAGCGGATCCTGGTCCTTGCAGAGCACGGCAGTGAACCCGTGTGAAGCATCCAGAGCGGAGCCTGGTCCTCGCCAAACACGGCAGTGAACCCGTGGGAAGCATCCAGAGCAAAATTCCTGGTTACGTGGAACGCGGATAACGTCACTCTTTGACTCCGCGGAAAACGCCCAAAGCGGAGCCTGGTCCTCGCCGAACACGGCAGTGAACCCGTGTGAAGCATCCAGAGCAAACATCGGACTGTGGAGTCCTTAAAATCCATGGACTATGATGTCCTTAACCTCGATCGTAATGTCTTAAAACTAACGATCAACCATGATGATTCTAGACTGATTTTACCATGGTTAAAGGGTACATCTCTTCACTCCTTTGATATTTGCCGTTGTAATTTCTCAACGTCTTCAAAGAGGTGACGGGTCCCAGTAACCACGCATTTCATGGACTGTGGAGTCCTTAAATCCACGGACTATGAGGTCCTTAACCTTGACCGTGATGTCTTAAAACTAGCATCAGACTGTGGAGTCCTTAAATCCACGGACTATGAGGTCCTTAACCTTGACCGTGATGTCTTAAAACTAACATTGGACTGTGGAGTCCTTAAATCCACGGACTATGAGGTCCTTAACCTTGACCGTGACGTCTTAAAACTAACATTGGACTGTGGAGTCCTTAAACCCACGGACTATGAGGTCCTTAACCTTGACCGCGATGTCTTTAAACTACGATACCCTGGAAACCATCCCAAACCAACCCCTGACCCCGTGAAATACGGATAAGGGTGACCGCACCCAGCACTTGCGGGTCCTCACGACCTGCAAGGAAGAAAACTCTCTTGTGAGATCCTTACGACTCCCAAGGGAAAACCCGCTTAAGAATCCTCACGATTCTTAAGGAGAACTTACACCTACAGGATCCTCTCGACCTGTAGGGAGAAAAACTCTTTATGAGACCCTCGCGGCTCATAAAGCTCAAAAGTCTTAGGAGGCAGATCTTAACCCTGAATCCTAAGCCATCGCTACCCTGCAAGTAGGCCAAGATAAATTGTCCACAGAACAAGTTCAATTGAGAGGGACACACCATTAAAAAAAATATATATGTCTTTATTCATGAAACAAAATGGATACAAAGTACAATTCATGAAAGAACAAAAAGAAAATACTCTCGTTCAGGAGTATGTACAAAAAGAAAGGAAAAGATACAAGTTTTTCAAGCCGGCGGGCGATTTAGCAATTTTGCTAGCTCATCCTGCTTTTGCTGGGCCATAGCTTCATGATTCAGGATCGCCATAAGACGAGCCTCTGCCTGAGCCTGCTGGGCCTGATATGAGACAAGCCGACCTTCGAGCTCCTTCTCGGTAGCTTTGTGGGCCTCGACTCTTTCACGAGTAAACTCGGAGGCCTTGTCAATGGCCACTACCTCCTTGATGGCCTCTTGAAGCACTCGCCAGAGTACATACGCTTTGTTGGCCTTGGCGGTAAGATTAGCTTGAAGCTCGCTCAGCGCCTTAGAAGCCAGCTCCCTCTCCGAGAATTTGCGGCCGAGCCTCGTCTCGCAAGATGTCATGTTTGCCGCGCACCGTGCTATCAGCCCCCGCAACTCCGCCTTTGCAGCCATGGCCTCCGAGGAAAGGCGGGAACACTCAAGGGCGTGCAAGCAAGCCTCCACCTGCCGACAGAACTCCACCCAGACTCGCACTACCTCTTCGCTATGGTATGTGACAAGAAAAGGAAGAGAACCGTTAGCTTCAGCGGCAAATGCTTCAGTTGTGGTTGCGCTGCCAGCACGAAGCTCCTCGATCAAAGACGATAAGGAGACAAGGCTTAACTGGGCCAAGCACTCTGAGGCTCGCAAAGCATAGGGGCCGGGCGGCATAGCGATACGCGATTCCAACGCTATGGAGGCTGGCAGGGCTGTTCGGATTTGAAAAATGTCAGTAAAACTCATAAGCAAAAGAACAAATGGGAATATATTAAAATGTCACTTACCTACGGTCATGCAAGTAGGAGCTGAAGGTTCCCCTGGCCCTTTAACGACCTCCACCTCGTCATCGGCCTCCAAAACTGTAAGAGACATCAATGTCATTTCGCAGAATAGCAACAATTCTATAATAAAAAATGGCGAACGACGCTAACCTTGCCCAGAGGAAAGGACGATGCGCTGAGGAGAGATCGCCTGTGGAGCTGCCATCTCCAGCAGACGATGAAACGATTGCCAGGGAGACAAATCATCGATAGAGGCCGCCAGCCCGCGCAATTCTGAGAAAACAAAAGAGTTCAGACAACAGAAAGATTGCTAATTTAAAATGTAGAAGGTTACCTTCAACACTCCTCCCGTTCTGAGTCGGGTGGATGGCGGCTTCAACGGCCTCCGCCATGATCTCTGGCTCCAGCAAAAGGAGGGTAGTCCCGACCACCTCTCCTCCGGCCTCTGGGCCGCCCGCAGGAAGAGTCATTGGGGAGGCAACCCCCAAAGGAGCCTCTACCAAAGGAGAAAGCGCTCCGTGATCAGGAACCGCCACCGGAGGCTCTATGGCAAGAGGAACAGCATTGTCAGCCCCCTCCACATCGAGTAAGGCTGCATCGGGAATGTCAACAGGCTCTAGCTGCAACAAGCCCATAAGGACCTCCCCCATCGCCGAGGACTCTGCACAATCCGCACAAGAATAAGAATACATATATACGGGCATAAGCAATCTGAAAAACTGCGAAGAAGTATAAAAAAGCATACCAATGCGCAGGGAAGCCCTCAATATGGCTTCTTCAAGCCGATGCTCCTTCTCAAGGAGGCGTGCTCACCGGGGTTCAAGGGTCGACTCATGGCCGCCGGTCCATAAGGAGAGCGCGTCCGCAGCATCCTCCGAAGCGGCCTGGTTCAGCGCCCTTTCACCCCACTCCTCCAAGGGGCCGATAAACCGCCGCCGGATCCATGAGGGGTCTTCATAGAAGATCACGGCAGGATAGGGTTTCTTCGGAACCCTTGCGTTCTGAGACTCATCTTTGGAACGTCTTATGTCCTCAGCCAATTGTGCGGCCTCCTCGGCAACCGAGCCCGGGATGTGACTCCGTTAAAGAATCAAGTAGGTTGGTGGCCACCCTCCTCCGCCTCTTAGATCCAGAACCGGCCGCCGAAGACGACCGTTTCTTCCCCCCGAAACCTTGGTGCGGCGGCGGCCCACATCACCTTCAACACCCTCATCCCTATTACCCTCGCTTGGTGCCACAACCGAGGATGACACCGCCATTGTCGATGCCAAGGGGGGCGAGGCTGCCTCGGGTGTTGGTGCTGTTACCGGAGCCCATCTACCCCGCGACCGAGTACCCAGGGGCATACCAGCTGTTGGAGTAAGATCTACCCCCGACTCCCCCGGAATAAGCGCGGTGCCGGTATCCCTCAGAGGAAAGCGGACCGGGGGGCGCGGTCGCAGCGTAGCTCCCGTGGTCGGAACCTGAGTAGGGGCACCATGACCAAGAAGCACCCTTCTTTCCTCAAGAATAATTGGGTTGACTCGATGGAGATACCAACCCATGAACGATCCCACGCATCGGGGCATGTACTCACCATCGGGGATCACGAACTGAGAACCCGTGTTCAGCCTCACAAAATGATGGGCGGTATCTCAAACGGCCTCGAGCGAAGGAACCGGCGCGACTATGAAAGCCTCAAACGGGACACCCTGATCATAACCAAACTGCTGGGCAAAGCGGTACGGATTGTACCGCATGAAGAGGGTCGCGCTATCCTGACGGAATACCAGGTAACCCGGTCTGATTACGTATAAGCGCGCGGCCTCCCGGTGCTTCAAAGAAGGCGCGTTATCTATCGACCGGTCCCAAAGCGGCTAGGCTGAACCCGCAAAAGAAGATAAGACCCGATCATTAAAAACCAACCCGCCAGCAGTAGCGTAAGGAGAAATCAACGCCCGAATAGCCCCGAATTGAGTCGGGTCAGCGGCAGAAGCATCCACCAATCGCATAAGCCTCGGGAAGGTATAAGCGTCGTAGAATGCGGGCCTTTGATGCATAGCAAAAGCACCCAAGATGTGCATTTCGATCCAAGACGTAAAGTAGTGAAGCGAGAAATTTACCACATCTACGCCAGGGCTGGAAGTATTAGCTGCAGCGCCCAACCCGTGATAAAGATGCGCCAATGCCGGGATGCCAATGGCCAGCCGCGTTCCCTCAGCTATGCGGTGAGCCGGATAGATGACCGAAGCTCTCATAAAGCGGTGATGCATAGGGATGACAAACCAGCTGAGCCAGACACTGATAAACCCAACGAAGAACGTCTCCTCATCCATGCCGGGAGCTGCGATGGATTCGAAGGACATCGGCGACATTATGGAGATGTAGTACTGCGGTAGATCTGATTCATTGGTCGGCAGCTTCTTCGGACCAAACCCAAAGGGGTCTTTAATATTTGCGAACTTCGGAGCTGCCTTCGACAAGACGCCCTCGCGAAGGAAACAGGCAATAAAGCTCTTAAAAGTAATGCCCTGCTCCTCAGATTCGGTGAACAATCGATCAAAGATACCTAGCACATTGATCAAGCTGGGACGCTTGTAGCGGACGGCGTTCTCGGCAGACAAGCCGTCAAGCGGTGCAGGCTCGGGTTCAAAAACGTATTCATCATAGGGCAGCAACTCCTCATAAAGTGTCCCTCGATTTGGCAGCCCCGAGATCTCATAAAACTCCCCCAAAGAGATCGAAACCTCTCTGTCCCCCAGAAGAAAAGTGTTGGTGGGGAGATTCCATTGATTTAAGAACGCCTTAACCCACCAGACATGCGGGGATTGATAATGGAAGAGCGACGCATATATTGCCTGGTAAAGCCCAACCTTCTGCAGCCGCGTACGATGGGTAGCAAGGATGTAGCAAGCCCAGAGGAGATAGCCCGTGGGGTGTCGAGGAGTGAGCCCTATCTTATAAATCTGTCCCCATGGGTGGGCCTCACCATGACAAATGCGTCGTCCCAGGATATCTATAGCGGGGACCGGATGGTTCGGGATACCGGTTGTTGAAGGCTCGAACCGTCCCGTTGGAGTCCAATTTGGCATCTCCACGGCGAAAACCATCCTCGGAGGGTCCATCGGCAAGAACGGGAAAGTAGGCTCCGTCGGCACTTCACAGAGGAAACTCCGGCGACCTCGGATGATATGACTGTACCAAGTTCCCCATAGAAGTAAGCTGGTGCAGTTCGGGTCATGAGCCCGGATCATCGTCATCGCTTCCTCGTCGGATGGTGATTGAGGAAAAGCGGCCTCCGAACGAGTGAAGGGAAAGCACGGAACAGAAACCATCGCACCTGAAATCAAATAAAGGAAACTGTCAAAAGCAAAGCCAGCAATATATATATATATATGAGCATAACTATATATATGAAGACAGTTGAAGAAAGCGACATCAGACTCTTTTTATGGGGCCATTGGCTACAAAACACATGGGCCCCACAGAATCAGGTTGACGGCTCGTTAATAATGAAGCCAAGCAATTATAATGAGACCAAGGGAATATTCTCATTAAATAAACAAGGGACTTCAAGTAGCCCTACACACTCTCCTAAAAGATAAATCCATCTTGGGCTCTGTGATGAATCAAACAGAATCAAGGGAATTAAATTCCCAAAGACCAACAGTGCAAACTGTTTTTGGATTGTGAAGAGGATGACTCAAGGCAAGAAAACCCATGAAGTTCTCTAGGAAGAACTTAGTTCTTCAGAGGAATTAAATTCCTTTTTGAAAAAGGGAATTAAATTCCCAGAAATTTTGTTTCAGAGCCAGAGCTCCTTGGGATGGAATTAAATTCCATGGAAAACAACCGACATTATCATCTTCCTTAAAAATTAGAAAAGCCCTAAGAGATCTACAGTTTGAAAATTAGATGGGTCTCTGTTCTTGTTGATGAACTTGAAGAAAAAATGGATTCATGTTAAAAGGGGTGAAACCCTTGATGTGGATTTAAAATCCAGAGAGTTTTTTTAATGAAGGTTCTTCGATCGTTCAACATCATTACCTGATAGGAAAAGTCCTTCTTGAACAGAGTTAAACTCTGAAAAATTTTCAAGACAGAGAACTAAGCTCTGGAAAAAGAGAATTAAATTCTCAAGAGAAGGAAGTTCTCAAAGGAGGAAGATGAGCAAAGTGGAGGCTCTTCTGAAAAGACATGGGTATTTATAGGATGGGATGGAAAACGTTTCATCTACCCTACTCCCAAAGCAGATCCGACGGTCACAAAAGTGACAGCGTTGCACTCACGTGCAGACACGTGAGAACAACGCTGTGGGGGCATTTGTTCCCTGATTAAAAATCAGGAAAAGATTCAGAAGAGGCATCACGTGCTCACACGTGACCAGTGGTCACGTGTTGGCACGTAATAGTCAAGCAGCGGCACAGAGCATATTTGTTCTCTAATTAAAAGTCAAGAGGAAGCTTCAGAACAGGCATCACGTGCTCACACGTGACCAGTGGTCACGTGTTGGCACGTGATGGTTAAGCAGCGGCCAGAGAACAGAGCGCAGAAGAAGAGAAGCCCATTCCAGGTGTCACGACCCGAGAATTCGACTCGTGACCGGCACTTAACCACGCAACGTCTACAGGCGCAACGCGGCTAAGTAAGCCGAACCCAGAAATCAAAACCAATAAATATAGAGTGATTTTAAAACATTTGTAAAAACAATCGTACATGTCTGGAAAACTTCCATTTATTTAGTAGAAATCCTTTTTAAGTTCAAAAGTTATAAGTTTTATAATTTTGGTAACATTTCCTTTTTAAAACATTTGCCCCGCCAGTCGGATAGAAACAAGGTGTAACAGAAATGACGAGTAAAATGAATGAAGCATCACCATAAGATATACGACGCCGTAGCGAAGAATACACAGTAAAGCAAGGACAATATCATAAAAGATGAGACTGCAAAAGTAAAATCGGCTCACATGCGAGCTCGACACCAGAATATAAAATCATACATGTCGTCCTCACAACTGTCTCTAAGTCAATACAGAAAGGTAGATGGAGAGTACTAGATACATCAATATACAACTGAAAGATAACAGATACCGTACAAAACCCACCTATCAGCAAAAGGCTATCTCTGCTCAAAAAGGGTATCTGTACCAAAAGATGCGGTAACAGCCAGCCGTGACTACTCCCAAGGGCAACCTGCAAATACTGTGGCACAACGGGGGTGAGTTGCCAACTCGTGAATAGAGATAACATATAAAGGTAATCGCGAGCATGCACGTACAGCGCTACTCTAACAAATGCCAGCAGATGATATCAATGCGATGTAAGCAGTATGCATAATAATAATGCAAGTCCTCTATCAGGTGATATAGCTACAGGATGGGATGCGATAATAAATGTTGAGCATGGGAATATAGTATCTACATGAAGTATCAAGGTGGACTACAACTGTATGTATGCACCGCGAATCCCAACATCCCAAACGCCGGTACTCCATCGGCCCTCAAATCCTGTATATCCCTGAGAATCCCGAGTGCCCAACATCGGCACCCAAATATCATAAATACCCGTGTCTAGCATCGACACGCAAAACAACCTGTATTGGGCATCCATCCATCCGGGTCAGCCCTCTCTCAAAGTATATATATATCGGGAATCCGTCAGTCCGGGTCATCCCTCTCTCAATACATCGGGCGTCCGTCAGTCCGGGTCAGCCCTCTATCAATCCATCGGGCATCCGTCAGTCCGGGTCAGCCCTCTATCAATCCATCGGGCATCCGTCAGTCCGGGTCAGCCCTCTATCAATACATGCCTCTAGCACCGAGAAAACACGGGGTGACGCCCCAAAATATCATATCAAGGGAACCGGGTTTTTAAATGATTACATAATTGAAAAGAGCCTCGGTTCCCAAATCCAGAAATCACATGTAATCCCATCCCATATGCAAGTAAATGTGATGTGATATGTGCGTCAAGTATGAAGGTCATGTCAAGTCATATAAAAGATGAGCTACAGCATAATGATCCGGTGTGATATATGCATCAAGTATACATGTCATGTCAAGATAGTGCTTGAGTAACGTGAATTGTCAACAAGGGTGCGGTGTTCTATCAGTTCTAAGCAATATATATATAGATGGCAGGGAATGCAATATGCGATGACAATCCATGGTATGGTATATGCAATATATAACAATAAGGTCCTATCAGCCCTGACGCATAACGCCATGCGGGCGATATCCCCGTAGATGTGAAATCTACTCACCTAAATCCCGCGCTAAGCGTATCCAACAACTTGCTTGCCCTTCTTCGCAGCGTCCGTCTCACTGGCCTGCGAACCTAGAATCACATAACATATATCACACATAAGCTCATTTCAAAAAAACGCGACATTACGGTCCAACTAGACACTCGTGTCGCAAACCAATCGCGCGTGTGCGCGATACGCTAAAACGTGTACTCACGCGCCATGAAACTACCCCGACGCGCCGCGATACGCAGAAACCCAAACCCACTCACGTATCACGCGTGTCGCGAAGGTTTAGAAAAACGGCAAAATATGTATTTAGTCCCAGATTTTTCTACAGAACTAAACTTACAAAAATATATATACCAGAGAACCATACACACTAGCAGACACCTACAGGACCCAAAAATACCCAAAACCCCACCCATCTGGCCGCAAATTGCGGCCAGAATGAAGATTTCGGCGGCCAAAGGGAAGAGTCAGGGGGTCGGGTTAAAACCATGGTATCAGCACCTCTCCACCATACTGCAGTATCCTCAATTTCATTCAGATCTCATCGGGTCAAAAACAGATCCAGAAAAGCTCACTTTTGCACAAAAACGACATTTTGCATCGAATAGTGAAACTGGTGGTATTTTAGTGTAATCGGGGTTGGACTAGGTTACAATGGCCTCAATATCTCACTAAGGACCTACTGAAACCAATTCTCACCACCTTAGCACAAAGTTCTCACTAAACACCCCATAACACACTAAAACGCACTGAAATCCATTAACCGATGCAAAACTACTCTAACTAGGCAAACTAGGGAAGCAAGATAGGAAGTATACCTCATACTTAACCCTAGGGAGCTGCAGGAAGAAGAAGAAGTGAAGGGAAGAGGCTGTGGTTGCTGCTGCTGTGCTTGCTGTTCCCTGTTGCTGCTGCTACTGTTCTCTGCTGCTGCTACTGCTGCTTCTTGCTGCTGCTGCTGCTCTCATGCTGCTGCTGCTGCTCTCATGCTGCTGCTGCTGCTTCCATGTTGCTGCTGCTGTCTCAGGTAAGTGTGTGTGTGTGAGGTTTGAGAGAACAAAGAAATGAGAGAGGAAAACAAATCATTTACCCCAAAAGTCACCCCTCCTCTCTCTCTCTCTTCATTTAATGCAAGCATGGCTTGAGCCATGATGCACCCCTCTCCCTCTCTCTCACAAGTCAACCCCTAAACAATTTGAATTAAAGTAACCCTTTTAACTATCTAATTAATCCACTTAAAATCCAAAAGACCTTAACCCTCAAGATTAACCCACCATGGTTAATAATTATGGTATTAACTTAATTTAAAAACCCTAGTTTACATGCACATGTGTGTGCAAGCCTAGGAAAATTTTCAAAAAATATTTATTAAATTAGGAAAAATATTTAAAACATAATTTGGTAAACTTTTTGTTAAAAACCATTATTTAAATATACTTAGTCACTAAACAAATCCTAAGGTGTTACAATCTCTCCCCCTTAAAGAAATTCGTCCCCGAATTTCAAAAATCTAACTACGGTTACCTTCAAAAAGATGGGGATACGTCTTCATCATCTCTCTTTCGGTCTCCCAAGTGACCTCCTCACGGTTCTGACCACGCCAAAGTACCTTAACTGATGGAATGTCCTTCGATCTCAATTTCTTCACTTGTCGATCCAAGATCATCACCGGCTGCTCTGCATAGGAAAGGTCGCGCTCAAGCTGGATCGTCGGATGCTGAATCGCATGCGAAGGATCATGAAGATATCTGCGGAGCATCGAGACATGAAATACGGGGTGCACATCTGGAAAGCTGGGCGGAAGGGCTAAACGGTAGGCTACTGCACCAACACGCTCGACGATCTCGAAGGGGCCCACATACCGGGGACTGAGTTTCCCCTTCTTTCCAAACCTCATCCACCTTTCATTGGGGAGACCCTCAAGAAAACATGATCACCAACAGAAAACTCAAGTCTGCGTCGTCGACGGTCTGCATAAGATCTCTGCCTACTCTGCGCTGCTCTCATCCTATCGCGGATCAACTGGATCTTCGCGGTCGTCTCCTCAACGATCTGTGGCCCTAAGATACTGTCCTCACTGAGCTCTGTCCAACAAGTGGGCGACCTGCATCTCCTCCCATAGAGAGCCTCAAATGGTGCCATCTGAATAGTCTCCTGGTAGCTGTTATTGTAGGAGAACTCTACTAAAGGTAAATGACGATCCCAGCTACCTCCGAAATCTAATACACAAGCTCTGAGCATGTCCTCGAGAGTCTGGATGGTCCGCTCTGATTGTCCATCGGTCTGCGGATGAAAAGCCGTGCTGAAACTCAAGCGAGTGCCTAAAGCCTCCTGAAGCCTCTGCCACAGTCTACTAGTAAACTGGGTGCCTCTGTCGGACACAATGCACGTCGGGACTCCGTGTAGTCGCACTATCTCGTCAATATAGATCTGGGCATACTGAGTAAATCCGAAAGTCGTCTTCACCGGTAAGAAGTGAGCCGCTTTCGTCAAACGATCCATGATCACCCAGATGGAGTCATACCCCCGACTAGTCTTGGGTAGACCCACCACGAAATCCATCGAAATCTGCTCCCACTTCCACTCCGGAATGGGTAGCGGCTGAAGCTCTCCCGCGAGCCTCTGGTGCTCAGCCTTGACTTGCTGACAAGTCAGGCATCTCGATACAAAATCTGCAATGTCCCTCTTCATTCCGTCCCACCAATACACACCTCTCATATCATGATACATCTTGGTGGAACCGGGATGGACGCTATACACCGATCGATGTGCCTCCTCAAGAATCTCGCGCCTCAGTCCCTCAGCATCTGGTACGCACAGTCTGACTCCAAACCGTAGTATCCCCTGATCATCGATCACGAACTCGGAAAATCTGCCCTGTCCAATCTGTGTCATGATCTCTGAACATCGGTCATCACTGAGCTGTGCCTCATGTATACGATCGATCAACTGTGGTCATGCACGGACATGCGCTATCTGTCCTCCAATCGGCGTGAACTCGAACTGTACCCGGCTGTCGCATAATATCTGCCAATCTGCGGATGACTGCTCCTGTACTGCACTCAAACAAGATAAACTACTCCCGGGCCTCCTGCTCAAAGCATCCGCCACCACATTTGCCTTGCCCGGGTGATATAAGATCTCGCAGTCGTAATCCTTCACTAACTCCATCCATCGACGCTGCCGAAGGTTCAGGTCCCGCTGCTGGAATATATATTTCAGACTCTTGTGATCCGTGAATATCTTGCACGACTCGCCGTATAGATAGTGTCGCCAGATCTTAAGTGCGAAGACCACTGCAGCCATCTCCAAGTCATGAGTGGGGTAGTTTTGTTCATGTTTCTTCAATTGTCGCGAAGCATACGCGATCACCCTGTCGTGCTGCATCAAAACGCACCCTAGCCCCACTCGAGAGGCATCACAAAAGACCACAAATCCGCCCGATCCGGAAGGTAAAGATAACACCGGCGCCGTCGTCAGCCGAGTCCGCAGCTGCTGAAAACTGTGCTCGCACTCCTCCGTCCATTCGAAGGGAACTCCCTTCCGGGTCAACCCGGTCAACGGTGTAGCAATACGGGAGAAGTCCTGCACAAAACGCCTGTAGTAACCGGCCAACCCCAAAAAGCTGCGAATCTCCATCACCGATGTAGGTATGGGCCAACGCTGAACGGCCTCGATCTTCCTCGGGTCTACACATATACCGTCTCGTGAAATCACATGACCCAAGAAGTCTACGCTGTCCAGCCAAAAAGCACACTTGGAAAATTTCGCATAAAGCTGGTGCTCTCTCAAGGTCTGCAATGTAATCCGCAGGTGCTGCTCGTGCTCGTCACTACTCCGGGAGTACACCAAGATATCGTCAATGAAGACTATGATGAACAGATCCAAATAAGGCCGGAGAATGCGGTTCATCAAGTCCATGAAGGCTGCTGGCGCATTGGTGAGTCCGAACGACATCACCAAAAACTCGTAATGGCCGTAGCGCGTACGGAAAGCTGTCCGGGGAATGTCCTCCTGTCGAACCCGCAGCTGATGATAGCCCGATCGTAAATCGATCCTCGAAAAGTACCCTGCTCCCTGAAGCTGGTCGAACAAATCGTCGATACGCGGCAAAGGATACCTGTTCCGCACTGTCACCCTGTTCAGCTGGCGGTAGTCGATACACAGACGCAAACTGCCGTCCTTCTTCTTGACGAACAGGACTGGAGCACCCCAAGGAGAAACACTGGGTCGAATAATTCCCTTGTCCAGCAAGTCTTGCAACTGACCCTTCAACTCTCGAAGTTCCGCCGGGGCCATCCGATAAGGCGGTATAGAAATAGGCCCCGAACCAGGAACCAAATCAATACAGAAAGAAATGTCGCGCTCGGGCGGCAACCCAGGAATCTCGTCAGGGAACACATCAGGAAACTCACTAACAACCGGAACCTGGTCCAATGGAACCTGTGTAGCACTAGCATCGCAAACATATGCGAGAAATCCCTGACATCCCTTCCTCAAAAGCCGTCCAGCGCGAAAAGAAGAAATCACACTGTGAGGGGCGGCACCACGGTCCCCCAACACAACAAAAACCGACTCACCGGGAAAGCAGAATCTAACTGTCTTCTCACGGCAGTCCACAGAAGCATAGCACGTGGCTAACCAATCCATACCCAAAAGAACGTCGAAGTCCAACATCTCCAGAAGGATCAAGTCGACAGGAAACTTTCTCTCGCCAATACAGACGGTACAGGATCGGAACACGTGCCTAGCAACAAACGACTCTCCCACAGGAGTAGTCACCACAAGCGGCTGATCAAGCAAGCCGGACTCTCTACCCAAACTCGGCACAAAGTGCGTGGATACGTACGAGTGTATGGATCCGGGATCGAACAATACATGTGCATCAACTGAACATACAGGGAGGATACCTGAAACCACTGCATTGGACGCCTGCGCGTCCTGATGCGTCAAAGCAAAAACCCTCGCCTGTCCACCACCTGTGACTGGCTGCCCTCTGCCTCGGTCACCTCGCCCTCTCTGAGCAACTCCTCCATGCCCACGACCTCGCTGTGTATGAGTCTGGCGCGGAGTAACGGTAGGTACGATAGGCAACGCCCTCTGGGGTGGTGAAGGCAGTAATGTGACATGCGGTGCTGTCGCCTCCCTCCGGGGTAACTCAGGACAATCCCGTACACGGTGGTAAGAGCTCCCACAGCGAAAACATCCCGACGATGACCGCTGACCATCCTGGGAATAGGAACTGAATAACCGGCCCCGCCCTGAATCTCTGCTTCCTGCAATACGTCTATCACGGCGCCGAAAAGGCTGTCTCTGTGCTGATGTATCCGCATGAACTCTCTTCGGCTCTGGAACTACCGAAGTCTCAGCAAGGTGCTCCTCGACCACTAGGGCTGTGTCTACAGCTGCTGCATAGGTCTCGTAGTGCTGTGTACTGATCGCGAGGAACAATGGTGTAAGCAAGCCTCGAACAAATCTCCTGACTCGCAACTCCTCGGTAGCCACTAAATATGGGGCATAGACTGCTAGCTCTGTAAACAGCACGTCATACTCTGCCACTGTCATCCCTGGCGTCTGGCGCAAGGACTCAAACCTGCGTGCTCGGGCATCCCTAACACTCTGGGGAAGGAAACGGGCAAGAAATATGGTCACGAACTCCGTCCAGGTCATAGGAGGAAGACCTGCTGCTCTGCCCTTCTCAACTGAGTCACACCACTTCTGCGCAAGACCTTCTAGGCGAAAGCTCGCGAACTCGACCCATCTCGCATCTGCGCATCTGAGGGAACAGCATATCCTGGCCATCCTGTCTATGAAAGACTGTGGGTCCTCGGCTGTATCGGTGCCTGTGAAAACCGGAGGCTTCAGCCTCATGAACTCTGATAGCGATACTGTAATCACCTCCGTAACCGTAGGGACAACTGGCTGTGCGGTAGGTACCATAGCGGTCTCTGGAACTGGTGGAGCTACCTCTGGTCGCTGCGCTCGAAGTGTCTCAACTAGCGATCCTATCATCTGGCGCATCTCCTGCATGCTAGATCCCACTGTCTGGCGCATCTCCTGCATACCAGCCCCTAGCGTGGCGATCTGCTCTGTCACGGCAGGAACAGCCTACTCGGGTACAACCGCGCGTACTGCCCGGATCAGTCCTCGTCTCGGAAGAGTCAACTCGAATCTCGGCCCTCGCGGCCGATCTCTGTGCCCTCGTAGTCTTAGGCGGCATAATGGCTGAAAGAAAATTAGGATTCGATAAGAACACGGAAATCGAATCGCAAGAATATAAGGAGGGATCAAATCAATAAGTCCTAAGGTCACGTAGGCGGAGTATCGTGTCGTGAGTATGCCGCGGAACATACACACGCTACGCTACCCTGCTGCAGCTACCTACTCCATCATACCAGGGTCATCCTACACTCCGAAGGTAAAACCTACGCTCTGATACCAACTTTGTCACGACCCGAGAATTCGACTCGTGACCGGCACTTAACCACGCAACGTCTACAGGCGCAACGCGGCTAAGTAAGCCGAACCCAGAAATCAAAACCAATAAATATAGAGTGATTTTAAAACATTTGTAAAAACAATCGTACATGTCTGGAAAACTTCCATTTATTTAGTAGAAATCATTTTTAAGTTCAAAAGTTATAAGTTTTATAATTTTGGTAACATTTCCTTTTTAAAACATTTGCCCCGCCAGTCGGATAGAAACAAGGTGTAACAGAAATGACGAGTAAAATGAATGAAGCATCACCAAAAGATATAGGACGCCGTAGCGAAGAATACACAGTAAAGCAAGGACAATATCATAAAAGATGAGACTGCAAAAGTAAAGTCGGCTCACATGCGAGCTCGACACCAGAATATAAAATCATACATGTCGTCCTCACAACTGTCTCTAAGTCAATACAGAAAGGTAGATGGAGAGTACTAGATACATCAATATACAACTGAAAGATAACAGATACCGTACAAAACCCACCTATCAGCAAAAGGCTATCTCTGCTCAAAAGGGTATCTGTACCAAAAGATGCCGTAACAGCCAGCCGTGACTACTCCCAAGGGCAACCTGCAAATACTGTGGCACAACGGGGGTGAGTTGCCAACTCGTGAATAGAGATAACATATAAAGGTAATCGCGAGCATACACGTACAGCGCTACTCTAACAAATGCCAGCAGATGATATCAATGCGATGTAAGCAGTATGCATAATAATAATGCAAGTCCTCTATCAGATGATATAGCTACAGGATGGGATGCGATAATAAATGCTGAGCATGGGAATATAGTATCTACATGAAGTATCAAGGTGGACTACAACTGTATGTATGCACCGCGAATCCCAACATCCCAAACGCCGGTACTCCATCGGCCCTCAAATCCTGTATATCCCTGAGAATCCCGAGTGCCCAACATCGGCACCCAAATATCATAAATACCCGTGTCTAGCATCGACACGCAAAACAACCTGTATCGGGCATCCATCCATCCGGGTCAGCCCTCTCTCAAAGTATATATATATATCGGGAATCCGTCAGTCCGGGTCATCCCTCTCTCAATACATCGGGCGTCCGTCAGTCCGGGTCAGCCCTCTATCAATCCATCGGGCATCCGTCAGTCCGGGTCAGCCCTCTATCAATCCATCGGGCATCCGTCAGTCCAGGTCAGCCCTCTATCAATACATGCCTCTAGCACCGAGAAAACACGGGGTGACGCCCCAAAATATCATATCAAGAGAACCGGGTTTTTAAATGATTACATAATTGAAAAGAGCCTCGGTTCCCAAATCTAGAAATCACATGTAATCCCATCCCATATGCAAGTAAATGTGATGTGATATGTGCGTCAAGTATGAAGGTCATGTCAAGTCATATAAAAGATGAGCTACAGCATAATGATCCGGTGTGATATATGCATCAAGTATACATGTCATGTCAAGATAGTGCTTGAGTAACGTGAATTGTCAACAAGGGTGCGGTGTTCTATCAGTTCTAAGCAATATATATATAGATGGCAGGGAATGCAATATGCGATGACAATCCATGGTATGGTATATGCAATATATAACAATAAGGTCCTATCAGCCCTGACGCATAACGCCATGCGGGCGATATCCCCGTAGATGTGAAATCTACTCACCTAAATCCCGCGCTAAGCGTATCCAACAACTTGCTTGCCCTTCTTCGCAGCGTCCGTCTCACTGGCCTGCGAACCTAGAATCACATAACATATATCACACATAAGCTCATTTCACAAAAACGCGACATTACGGTCCAACTAGACACTCGTGTCGCAAACCAATCGCGCGTGTGCGCGATACGCTAAAACGTGTACTCACGCGCCATGAAACTACCCCGACGCGCCGCGATACGCAGAAACCCAAACCCACTCACGTATCACGCGTGTCGCGAAGGTTTAGAAAAACGGCAAAATAGGTATTTAGTCCCAGATTTTTCTACAGAACTAAACTTACAAAAATATATATACCAGAGAACCATACACACTAGCAGACACCTACAGGACCCAAAAATACCCAAAACCCCACCCATCTGGCCGCAAATTGCGGCCAGAATGAAGATTTCGGCGGCCAAAGGGAAGAGTTAGGGGGTCGGGTTAAAACCATGGTATCAGCACCTCTCCACCATACTGCAGTATCCTCAATTTCATTCAGATCTCATCGGGTCAAAAACAGATCCAGAAAAGCTCACTTTTGCACAAAAACGACATTTTGCATCGAATAGTGAAACTGGTGGTATTTTAGTGTAATCGGGGTTGGACTAGGTTACAATGGCCTCAACATCTCACTAAGGACCTACTGAAACCAATTCTCACCACCTTAGCACAAAGTTCTCACTAAACACCCCATAACACACTAAAACGCACTGAAATCCATTAACCGATGCAAAACTACTCTAACTAGGCAAACTAGGGAAGCAAGATAGGAAGTATACCTCATACTTAACCCTAGGGAGCTGCAGGAAGAAGAAGAAGTGAAGGGAAGAGGCTGTGGTTGCTGCTGCTGTGCTTGCTGTTCCCTGTTGCTGCTGCTACTGTTCTCTGCTGCTGCTACTGCTGCTTCTTGCTGCTGCTGCTGCTCTCATGCTGCTGCTGCTGCTTCCATGTTGCTGCTGCTGTCTCAGGTAAGTGTGTGTGTGTGTGAGGTTTGAGAGAACAAAGAAATGAGAGAGGAAAACAAATCATTTACCCCAAAAGTCACCCCTCCTCTCTCTCTCTCTTCATTTAATGCAAGCATGGCTTGAGCCATGATGCACCCCTCTCCCTCTCTCTCACAAGTCAACCCCTAAACAATTTGAATTAAAGTAACCCTTTTAACTATCTAATTAATCCACTTAAAATCCAAAAGACCTTATCCCTCAAGATTAACCCACCATGGTTAATAATTATGGTATTAACTTAATTTAAAAACCCTAGTTTACATGCACATGTGTGTGCAAGCCTAGGAAAATTTTCGAAAAATATTTATTAAATTAGGAAAAATATTTAAAACACAATTTGGTAAACTTTTTGTTAAAAACCATTATTTAAATATACTTAGTCACTAAACAAATCCTAAGGTGTTACACCAGGGGTCACGTGCCTACACGTGACCAGGGGTCACGTGCCCACACGTGACCAGGGGTCACGTGGCCACACGTGACCGGCTTTAAGAGCCTTATTCTTTAACAGAATTAAATTCTGAGGATAAATCTTTCAAATCTTTCCAAAATGAAGAAGGATTATCTAAAACCGTTGGATTAAAAATCTAAAGGTGATTAAATATCACCAATTTATGGAAAAATCTTGGACTTGGAAAGATTTCCCCCTAAATCTAACCGAAATAACAAATAGATATCTTTGGATTTAAAATCCAATGGTGAATAAAATTCACCCAACAATCTAAAGGCCCAGATTAATGATAAATATAAATCAAATCTCTCAATGAGAGATTTACTAAACAGATTGATTCTTTTCCTTCTCCTATAAATAGGAGCCAAGAAAAGAAGAGGGGGGACCTTTGGACCTTTTCTTTTGATACACAGAGAGAGAGATATAGAGCCTTTGATTCTCTGCAAAAGGAAAACCTTAGGTAAGAAAAGAAAAGGGAGGCTTCAAAAGAGAATTTAATTCTCAAAAGAGTTTAACTCTTATATAAAGAAAAGAACTTAGTTCTTTCTCTGGTGGAGGATCTGCAAAGTGCACATCTCCCCATGAATTGAGAATTTAATTCTCATTGGGTTGAGATCCTACCATGCAGATCTCAAACACAGAGAAGGAACTGAGTTTTGAGAATTTAATTCTCACAAAATGATAGGAATTCAATTCCTTTGAGATAAAATTAAGGTTTAACCCTATGTTATACGAATTTAATTCCTTCAAAATGAACAGAACTAGGGTTTAACCCTAATTGAGAACATAATTCTCTCAAACTCACAGGAATTTAATTCCCTTAAGAATATAATTCTTCAGAAGAAAACAGGAATTTAATTCCTCTAAAGTTTGTTGTTAGGGTTTAACCCTATGAAGAATTTAATTCTTAAAAGATGAACAGATCTTTAAAACATGCAAAGAACCAGAGTCACGTGCTACCACGTGACCCCTGCAAAGATCCACAGAAAAGAACTTTGAAGCAACACCTCACGTGTTACCACGTGACTCCTACAAAGATCCATAAAAAAGAACTTTGAGGCAATGCCTCACGTGCCCCACGTGATCTCTAAACCACACAGAGAAAAAGGCAAAAGAAACAGAAAAGTGCTCTAGGGCGCCCTCATGTGTCAATACGTGACCCCTAATGAACATTCTAACAGATCAAAGCGTGAGCCCCCATCACGTGCCCACACGTGATGGCTTTCAGAATTAAAAGTGTTAAACACTTATCTGTAGAACAAAATAAAGGGAAGCAGGGCGCTCTCACGTGCTACCACGTTACCCCTTGGCTGAAACTCTTACAGATAAACGCCCAAATTCTCATCACGTGACAGCACGTGATAGTTCAAAGTATTCAATACTTTTGAATGAATAAAATAAGGGGAATCAGGGCACTCTCACGTGTCCATACGTGACCCCTTTCTCCTTAGTGTTTAACACTAGTCTGGAGATTTTGTCCCCAGTGTTTAACACTGATTTGCTTAGTGTTTAACACTAATTTTAAAACTTTGTTCCCGGTGTTCAACACTGATTATCTTTTAGTGTTTAACACTAACTTGTTAATCTTATTCCCAGTGCACTGTTGGTCTCTAGTGTTTAACACCAGCTTTAGCCCAATTGGCTAAGTTTCCAGAGGCAAAGCCTCTCCTTCAATGAACCAACAGAGGGCCAATATCCCAAACATGATTGGACTTAGCCCAAGCTGACCATAAGTCCTCAATTCAAACTTAACTGGGCCAATGGGCTCATAATATAATAATTGATCTTAGTTTCCAAATTGGACTACAGATCACTTAATCTACCTTGGTTTAAGGGTACATCTCTTCACTCCTTTGATACTTGGCATTGTAATTCCTCAACGTCTTCAAAGAGGTGACGGGTCCCGATGACCACACATTGATACGGACTGTGTGGTCCTTAAACTCATGGACTATGAGTTCCTTAACCTTGACCGTAATGTCTTAAAACTAAACGCCGGACTGTGGGGTCCTTAAACCCATGGACTATGAGGTCCTTAACCTTGACCAGAATGTCTTAAAACTAACAACGGACTATGACGTCCTTAACCTTGATCGTGATGTCTTAAAACTAACATCGGACTGTGGAGTCCTTAAATCCACGGACTACGACGTCCTTAACCTTGACCGCAACGTCTTAAAACTAACATTGGACCGCAATGTCCTTAAACTACCTATTGACCGCAATGTAACTAAACTAAACAACAGGGCTCCCCTAATCGCTCTCTTGTCGGATCTAAACGATCCCGTTAAGTTGATCTTAGTCTAAAACTAGACTAACGTATCCTTAACAAACGTTTAAGTCGATCTTAGTCTCAAACGAGGCTAACGTATCCTTAAACACAACCCCCAAACCCAAATCTAACACACACGACACGAAGTGACCATCTGGAGAAGGAGAAAGTTGTTACCGCAACGCGGTAGCGTAATTAACTGCAGGGGCTTGCGCCTGCAGGGAAGAGCGTCCCCACAATCAAAAACCCCTCAAGCGAGGGGGAATCTGACGAAGTCTGCTACATCGGACGCATCCGTTTAAACCTTCGATACATGGTGCCATAAATCAATTTGGCATCTTCAGAGAGGTAGACGGATAGCACCAATTAGCATCTGCCCCGAATTTCAGGCAAGACGTCCCTGCGTCGCGCCGTCTATCGGAGGGGAACAGTTACAATCACATAACTCCATTCAAGTCGTCCAAATCCTAGTATCAGAATCGAAAGAATAAGTAAGGAGAAACAATAAGGAACCAAAAAGATTTCAAGCCGAGATGCAAATCCATTCCATCTCGTCAAGATAAAGGGTCAAGAGAAAGATAAGATTCAAGAATAGCAATATGGCTGGATATGTTCCTAATCACGGGTTTTCTGATTCGTGTATTGGGTCCAATACCTAACTACAAAAGAACCAAACACGATTAACCTAAATCCTATGGCTCTGATACCAAACAAACCCAGTCACGCCCCGCTTCCCAGAGTGCGCTAAGATCGGCATGTGACAGAGCCAATCATGCTACCTGTGGCTAGGAAACATCTCTCTATAGTCACATTACGGCTGTCTATAAGATATCAAAACAGGAAATATATATATAAAACTATCTAATACATGTCCATCTGCCAGAATAAACGAGTTAAGAATATATATGCGGAAGCAATAAATCCAATAAACAGTAACATTTGGAAAATACGTCCCAAATACGGGCTCACATCAGGAATAAAAGTACGGAAAGAAAACTAAACTAAACACTAACATGCTCCTCACTGTTCGGCATGTCGGCTGAAATACTCCTGGTCGGCCTGCGAAAGAGATAAAGGGACTGGGCCATGCGAAACCCAGACGTCGATGCGTCATAATATCAAACAATAGAATATAACCAGGAGGTAACAAGATATGCAGGCATGAATTATACACAGTAACATGAATGTAATAAGTAAACACGGATATAGAACAGTGAAGTGTATCAGTGTATGTGACGTGCGGTGAGTAATATGAACTATACTGCTAGGTTATCTATTCTAAAGTTATTTGAAATCAATTAATGTACTCCTCCATGTAACTCAAAAGCATATGCCCTGTTATCCCCCGGGACCACGGATCAAGATGTATGAACCAAGAATGGTTCTGTCCCGTTATTCCCCGGGACCACGGATCAAGTAAGAATCACGAATGACTCTGTCCCGTTATCCCCCGGGACCATGTATCAGTAAGAATCACGAATGATTTTGTCCTGTTATCCTCCGGGACCACGGATCAAGTAATACCCTTTTAAGCTACACTTCAGTTACACTTTTGATTTCCTAATACCCCCAAGATTATGTGTTCAAGTTAGGTATTGATAATCTGAAGCTAATGCCAACAGAGGATCAAGCAGGTACAGGTTTGTCTATGTAGACAACAGGATACGTCTGTCAGGACAACAGGTCAGGATTGTCGGCATTAGTAACAAGATTAGGTATCAAGTCGAGCAGTGGTATATCAGGTCATGTTAGGTAGTGCACAATGTATCAAATGGATGCCCAAAAGTAATATGTAGCAAGTATCGGAGCACAGTAAAAGCACGGATGCACAATGTCTATCAGGGATCACATCTATAACTCTATGACTACGTATGATGCATATTATCAAACATGGTGCACAAATATAACAATAATATAAAATAATATGATGTGGCATGCAACTAGATATATAATAAACGATACTGATACGAACGGATATCGGAAAGACGGTAAAACTGTAACATGGATGCACAATATAATAAACATGTAATATTTTTATTCATACGGATGTAAAATATATATCATAGCATATAGTAAGATAAACTTGCATGCGACTAGATATGTACTAAATGATACGGATACGAACGGCTATCCGAAAACAGTAAAACGGTAACATGGGATGCATAACTAAACAATATGTAATATTATTATTCACATGAATGTAAAATATAGTAGTATAGCATGTGGCAAGATAAACTTGCCTGATCGGATCTCACGACGGGGTGCGTACACTGCGCCCGACGTCGGGTAAACGTCGCAATGCGCACACACGCGTACAGAACTGAACCAGGCGAAGCAAGAACGTGACCGCGCTGGCTGGGAATGTCCACAGGGTCGCCCGGATCGTCGGCGATGGTCACGGTTCCGGCGATCACCGAGAAACGCAAAATCAAGTAAAGTAAAGAAGAAGAAGAAGAAGAAGAAGAAGAAGAAGAAAGAAGAAGCATTGGGGTTTCAAGGTGCTCTGGTATTGGGACATAGACGAGGACAGAGAGGGAGGTTTGGATTTGATGAGTTAGGATAGTAGGAAATCTTTTTGAAATATTTTTGGTTAAAGAAAATTATATTTTTGTATAATAAACGGTAGAAATATATTAAGAATATTATATATATATATTTGAGATTTCTGGCTAAAACAAAAAATACTCCAAAACACATCCGGGTCGGGTCTAAAATTACGGTTTGAAAATACGGATAATATACGTATCAACCAAAACCAAAATACGATATCCGGTTAAAGAAAATGCATACCCCCAAGAACGGATACACGTAGTATGCACGTAGCGATCCAAACGAGCCCGTTTCACTAAACAGGACGAGAACATGATGTACGAATGCCACCACAGGGTCAGTGATATGATGCAGGCCATACTGGGTATTTAAAAATATATTATTTGATTATAATTGTATTATAAAAAATATATGTAGATGCCAGATGTATGATGCAGGTATACAGAACATATGTGTGCACAGATCCTCAGGACTAGTAAGGATAAAACATAATCAAGAACCAAGACGTGTTTCAAGTATGCGGGTCGGGTCGGATACCAAGCACAGAAACCAAAACACTATCCGCACCCAAAACGAAATAAAAACAAGAAATAGCCGCAAAATAAATAAAATAATCAAATCGAGCATGGTATAACTGAACTAGGATGTTACAAATAATGATCTGTAATGCCACCTAATACTGTACATGATGATAAAGACAAACCAGATAGCATACTATCATTTCGAGTAAGACTGTTCTACCGGTATAGCTCCTCCCTCAATCATCACAATCGTATGCATGCGATTAAATAATTGACTTGAGAGCACTATAGCCAACAACTATAAATTTGCAAAACCATTTGATTCCTACGATGAGATCAAGTTCATTACGTTAAACGTTTTCTTCAAAACCAGTCGTAACTCTTTGTCTTTTCAGAAAGTAGAGTACTTAATATTCGTGTTGCGTTTGTTGGCAAGCGTCAAGGCATAGTGTACGGTAGCTAAATGATGTCTTCATGTTAGCATGTGATGCAATTAGTTAGAACGGTCGTACGACTTTGTTGACTTCGTTAAGGGTCATGCGGGTGGGTCTAAATTAATCAAGAAATGACGGGTTGAACTTAACTAGCGACTTAAGATTTGTTGACTTCGTTAAGATCATAAGCCGTTAGGGGTAAAATCATATATCGGGAGTTTCAAGTGTTGAAACTTTCAATGAGATTGCATACCTTCTATGGTATAAGGTGACTTGTTGACTCGTTTAAGGTTACCACTCCATAATAATTTGGATCCCGATTCCCACTATGAATAATAGTTACTCTCGGAATATGATCCCGGCTGATTCTCCTTTTAGGGTTTAAAGGAGAATTCAACGGAACAGTGGAAGCCATCCTGATTAGATAAATATACCAATCTAATCTAGATTAGAGTGCATGGCGAGTGTTTCTTTTCTCTCTCTCTCTAGCAGCGACCTGAGACTGATCCTAAACTAAAAACTCGTAAACCAAGTTAATCGAACCATTTTACAATCAACGGTTTTGGAATGTCATGATTGCCTTATTTCACGACATAATCGCATATATCCTCACCCCTCCAACTTCCCATTTTGCTTCCTCCAGAACACTCTGTATCCGATACAGAGATCCATATTTCTTGGAAGGCCATTGTATAGTAAGATACGAACTCGAAGAAATTGTTTCAGTCGAGAATGGCCGCAGGTTCTAGAGAAATTGAATTGTATATGATACAATTCATTTGTCTCTCCTCTCCACCTTATCTCAAGTTTGAGAGCTCTTTAAATAAGGAGTATATACCAGTTATGCTTGTTGGATAGTCTTCTTCCAATTCCGATGTTGGAGCTGAAAGGAAGGGTAAGAAGAAAACCAACTAGTATAAGCCCGGTATACACAAGGTAAGAAAGAATGACATCCAAAAGGGGTCGAAGTGAGCAGAAAGGAAAATGCAGCTACTGTTATGATCCTGGGCAATGAAAGAGGAATTACATAGAATACCCGGCCACCCCTTGAAACATTTTGATGTTTCAGGTTTTCTATGTGATTGTAATCGAAAACTGTTTTCCAATTAATTCTAATTCCTAGGTATATAGATACCGGATTAACATCTCACCTCTATAAGTTATTACAGATGCTGAGATGGATTAGATTATTGGAAAATGTGATTTGATCCTCAATGTAGGATATCGGAGTAATTGTTGTTATTGGGGAAATCACTTGGTTTTGCCTTTCGGTAAACTTTTGGTTTTGAATATCTGTTATTATACACCAACTTTTAAAAACTGATATATCCGTATCTTTATTTGATAAAGTGGGATATAAATTTTCAAAAATCATATTATGAACATTTGCCTTTATCATTTGATGATTGGGTAAAGTTCATTGAAAAAAAGGATATACATTCTTAACCAAAATACAGTTTTTATATTATAACACACAGAGTATGAGTTAGTGAACTCATAGAACTTATACATAATGATGTATGTTGTCTAATGTCCATATGGACAAGGGGTTGGTACTCATAATTCGTTCCATTTTACTATGAGTTCTCTAGTTTTAGACACGCATTCTTGTTGAAATGCAAAGTCCAAAGATTTTGAGAAGTTCATAAGATATAGGAATAAAATAAAGAACCAATTGCAGGAAGTATCATGATTCTTCAATGTGTTCGAAAATGTTAATACTTATGCAAAGTATTCCGTAGTAATCGATATTTTGATTCTTTCTCAGATTTCTCATCCGTAGGTGCGCTCCATGATGAGTAATGATGAATCGTCTTTTTCGATTAAGGGATGCACTAGAAATAGATGCATATTAATTAATACTAGTTCCACCTAAATCAATGCCTTATATTCTATATCTGATATAGATTGGGTTATCATTTTAAGATTGTTAAGATGTTGAGTTTTTCGGCTTATGCTTAAAACCAGAATCTGAATTAACTCTAGACACATTTCAATAATGGCAGTTTGTAGGTTATCCCAGGCATTGACGAGGGTTTAACTTTCTACCATTTTCGAGATCAAAAGTTGTTTTATTCTCGACACGCTACATTTTTAGAAAAGGAATTTCTTGCAAAAGAAATTAGTGGGAGTACGGTAGAACTGGAAGTGATTCCAGAAGCATAAACGGTTACTAAAGATTTAGTAAAACCTGAAAATTCAATTGACCCTGACAAACCTTAGCCTGCTCCACTGATTTGGTAAGTGACCTCAGCCACATGAGAGGTACTACGGTTTCCTCGCTAACGGTGACAAGGAGGCTTGCATCATGTGATGATGACCATACTAGTTATCAGCAGACCATGGGAAGTAATGATTTCCAATTGATGGCTGGATGCCGAGTTATCCTAGTTGGATTCCATACGCTGCAACAAAGTGTTGACTTTATTGGGTGCTCCTGAAGGGATAAAACCCATAAGGAGTAAGTAGATCTTTCGAGATCGGTGCAAATGGAAAGATACTGACCTGATAAAGTTAGACTTGTAGTAAAAAGTTTTCATCAAATACCCATTGTGGATTGTGATGAGACTATTACTTTAGTGTCTGTGCTGAAGTCCATATGGATAAAACTTGTCAATATTGTCTTTCATGACTATGATGTCTGGCATGTAAATGACTATAACATCTTTCTAAATTGGATTTAGAAATGCACGTGTATATGACTCTGCCAGAGGGTAATCTTAGTTAGTGAGAGCAACAGTAAGTGTGCAAGTTGCTTAAGTCTATCTTTAGAGTAAAGCAGGCATAGCGGAGAAAGATCATATGTTTTGATGATATGGTTAAAGTGTTTAACTTCATCAAAATGAGAGATGAACCTGATATTTGTAAGAAGGTAGTGGGGAGTGTTTTCAAATTTCTCATATAGTATGTGGATGGCATACTCATGATAGGAAGTGATGTTCCTATACTGCAAATCGGTAAACAATTATGATCGCATGTGTTTCTCCATATAGGATATGGATATCAGTCCAATCCTGGAGAAACATAGGGTAGCAGTGAAGAGCATTTGATATTCTTGGTTTGGTAATGACAGCCTCCTGAAGAAGGTGGTTACCAATTCTAGCTTTCCAGGAAACATGAAAGACAGAGCGTCTATCGCGAGTTATAAATTTGCCCACTTTTTAAGAGCGATATATTGGAAAGAGTTCCAAGTGGAATACTGAGGTAGTCATGGCGCTGAATGCTGATTGTGAATCAGCAAAAGACACCGCCCTAGAATTCACTGGACATAATTGTTCTTTTATGAATATGATCCCATTGTCGGTTCAGGCAAATACTAAGGCAGGTATCGCTTAGTTCGGGAGATACTTGATCTCCGCGAAATTGAGATTCAGGGAGAAACAGATAGATGCGCTGTGCCAAATCCACTCATTGAGGCTGGTTCTCAAACACAGTTTGCGAAACTGTTAATACAGAAGTTGGGTATGAGATACCGCAATAATTGACCTTAAGTGCAAGTGGGAGATTGTTGAATATAGGTGCCCTCAAGGCAATTATTGTAATTGAAGGAGGGCCTATATGAGAGAACAATCTTACTCGAGATGATAGTATGCTATCTGATTTGTCTTTATCTTTCATGTAATGCGTTTTATTTACTATCACGTATCATTTAGACATGAGATAAAGCCCTAGGATTTTTCTTGACTATCAGGACGATGATGGAGATCATACTGGTAAAGCCTGAGTAGTCGATGAGCAGATCCTTAAATGTCCCTAGTCATAGAAGTATCGAGACTGGGCATCAATACTCCAGTTTAGACTAGTGTGTATGTTTCCTGACCCGGTTGGAAGGCGATAGCTGATCCTACAGTTATTGGTGTTCTACATCGAGGATTGTATACAAGTGCTCATTGGATTAGTTACACTGGGCGGACTCACCGAGAACTCCTAGTTAGTAATATACCAATGTCAGATAACAGTTCTCTTGTGACATGGGTAAAGGGTAGTCCTTAGAACCTGAGATCGCCATAGTGGCTCATGTGTGTTCCCACTATACTTTGACTTCTATCCTACCACGGCTCAAAGAAGTCGTGCAAATAGGTTTCTGTTGGGTATAGTCCCAAAGAGCATGGAGACAGTGAGCGGTCGAAGAGATTCGTCTCTCCTGGTATAAAGAGTTGATATCGCGCTGTGCAGGACATGACTACAACCATAAGTCGATGGCCATCGCAGTGGAGATAAACTGATAAATGTTATCAGTTGTATCTCCGGTTGGTTATGAGTTCTCTGTCGCACGACTTATCAAGTTATTGGGGTCTGACAGATTCCAAACGCTAGACCCGATATGCGATACTCTTAGACGAAGAGACCGAACTGTACAGTAATATCACTGATAGACTTAGTAAGGTTCAGATGAGCTTACTCGTTGACCTTCTTTCGTTCAATACCTGGATAGCCGTTATGTGCATCTAGTACCGCTGACGTGCTTGTGGGATATGGATATGATCCTAACCTACTTCCAGCGTATTGTCGAGTCTTTAGAGTCCCACACAGAGGTTTCCCAGCACATACGAAATGATGTAGGGCACGTATAGGATACGTGCAGGAGTTTGTTAAACACGTGTATTTGATACACATATTTTAATCAGGTGTATATTGATATTAGCCGGTATATATATGATATAGCCGAATTATTAAATCAAGTATTGATTTAATAATTAAATGTATATTTATATAATGATATATTTATATATTAACTAATATCATGCTCACTTAATTATTTTCTTCTGTTTAAATTAATATTTATTTTTAATATAAATAATGAGACATGTATGATAGGAGTATAAGACTTATATGCAAGAAATGAAAATGAGTCGTGCTTATAGAATTCATGAGATGCTTCTTTTTTTATGACTCATTTGTGTGAGTCATTATTTGTTCATGACTCATTCTTGTTTCTAGCTGATATGTTTTTATTCTTGGTTATCTCCTTCATGCTTCTTCTTCCTCTCTTGATTTTTCTTCAAGTAAGGAATGAAAATCAAAAAAGAAAAATTAAGTGGGCTAATTATTCTACATTTTCTACTAATCATTCTTAGCAAGTTTAATTAGTGGGTTGCTTCAATTTGATGAGATCAATTTGGAGGCAGAGCTTGTGTTGGAGTTATCTCAAATGGATCATCTTCGGTAAGGAGATCATCGAACAAACTTGTTCCGGGCTTCGTGGAGACTTGCCGAAGTCTAAGGAGAGGTGGCTAACACGCTACAAAAGTTGTAGCCCGCTAAAATCTTGTTTTTATTTTACTATTAGTGACAAGTTTAGTAGTTTGTTTTGGTTCTTGATTTGGGTTACCTATAGCTCTGTAGATTTTTAAAATTACCGCTCCCGCCGCATTTTAAACCATAGTAGAGACGCCTAGCAACCCAAAAATAACAAGTAGAATATTAAAAAAATATTAAAGAAAACAAAAATATAAGATTTTTGAAAATTTCACGACTTATTTTCGTTTGTTATATGGTTGGAAAATTCATATAGGCCCATTTTTATTTGTTTTTCTCACCACTTCGGTTTTACTGGGAAAATATTAAAAAATTTCATGATTTTTATGCGAGCATGCAAAAAGTTGAAAGAAATAAATCTTAGAATTAAAAATTTTGCGATTTTTGTTGGGTTTCTAAAAGAAAATGTAGAAAAACGAAAGAAAATAGAAATTTTGATATTTTTAAAAGCTTCGCTATTTTCATATGCTGCAGCATGTAAAATATTTAAATTTTGAAGTATATAAAAATTGATATTTTTGAAAATTTTATAATTTTTATATGTTATTACAAAAGAAAATATAGAAAAAACCAAAGAAAAAGAAAATTTCGATATGTTTTAAAAATTTTGCCGTTTTCGAGTGATATAGCATGCATAATATTGAAAAAATAAGAAAATATTGAGATTTTTTAAAATATCTTGTTTTTCACATTCAAAATGTTGAAAATTTGAAGAAATCTATTTTTTTATTTCTTATAAAATTTGTGATTTTCGTATGCTATATATATAGAATACAAAATATTAACAATTGGAATGAAACATAAAATTTTGTGATTTTTGTAGATATCGCGATTTTTGTGTGTATAACAAACAAATTACTGAAAAAAGCAGAAGTGTAAATAAATTTTGAGATTTTTGAAAATTTCGCTATTTTGTGTGCAACTTGCAAAATATTGAAAAACCGAAGAAAACTGAATAGTTTTAAAATTTAAATTTCATGTTGTGTAATATAACAAGTAAAATATTGACAAACGAAGAAAAACGAAAAGGTTTGAGATTTTTAAAATTAATCAATTTTCATGTGGCAAAACATTATAAATTTGGAAAAAAATAAATAATTTAGGGATTTTGGTTAATATTGTGATTGTCATGTAACATCCAAAATATTAAAACCGAAGACAAGAGAAATTTTTGATTTTTTTCATGATTTTTGTGTGATATATTATGCATAAGTTTTTTTATAAAAGGAAAGAAAACAAAAAAAATGTGATTTTTGAAAATCCGTCTGCCCTTGTTGTGTGCTATATAAAAAAATAATTTATTTTTTAAAATTTCATGATTTTCTTATGCCATATTAAACAAAATATTGGAAAACCGAACAAAACAGAAATTTTTTATCTTTAAAATTTCGTTATATTCGTGTGTTATAGCATGTTAAATATTGAAAATCTGATGCAAACAAAAAATTTAAGATTTTTGTACATTTCGTGATTCTTGTGTGCTATTACAATTTTGTACAAAACCGAAGAAAAGAAAAATTTTGAGATATTTAAAAATTTGATGATTTCTCTATGCTATAACAAGAATAATATTGAGAAGATAAAGAAAAATACAAATTTATTTAGAAGTTAATTTTTCATATATATTACATAAAAAAGTTCATAAATATGGGATATTACAACTTACAAATCAAATAACAATAAATTTTTAAGTTAATATGATTTTTCTTGACCTTAGACTTTGTACCCGTGTAAGTCGGAATGGTGAAAAAACAATTGGTAAAGACATTATACGTAGCAGTACTCATTAGGGCATGTTTGGTTTGAAGAAAAGTGATAACAAGAAGGGAAGAAAGAAAATTATTCTGATTGGACTAGTATACATGGCATTTTAATTATCAACAAGTTATATTTACAGGTATTGTTTCATCCAAGGAAAGAAAGAAATATGATAATTTTAGAAAAGCCTTTTATTGACCCGTTATCACGCACTAACCAAAATAGATAAACAATTCTAAAAGAGAGAAACGGTTTAGAAAAGACCAGATTCAAATTTTAAAGACAATCTACCAAGGGATTTCCGATATATACACATGTTGCAAAAAATATCCTGTTTAAGGTTAAATGAAACCGAAGTGTGTATGTATATAGATCCCATTTTCTAAGACTGAATAAACTTTCATCTATTTTGCCCTAAGTTAACTTCAAGAATATGGTGTACATATCCAACCAAATCAATCAATCTGAAACCCTAAAATAATTTTAAATTCTCCGTACAGACCGTTTGACCATTCTCTAAAAATACGTATCTTAGTTTAAGATTTACTCGAAACTTTACGAAACCGTGACCAAACTTGGCAACACTATTCTCTATTTTCTTTTCTTTCAAAAATCACAACACAGGTATTATATATAACCTGCAAATTTCCTCTTGAATATTCTTCAATGGATTCGTTACCCTATTCCAAATAAAAGAGATTTATTAAAACGTTTAAGCATTGCAAAAATCTTTTCAAAGTTTGACATGAAATCTGGTTTTTGGCAAATTCAAGTTGCTGAAAAAGACAGATACAAAACCGCCTTTACTGTACCCTTTGACCATTACGAATGGAATGTAATGCCTTTTGGACTCAAAAACGCTCCTTCAGAATTCCAAAGAATAATGAATGACATTCTGAATTCATATTCAAAGTTTATGATTGTTTATATTGATGATGTATTAGTTTTTTCTGAAAACATTGATCAACATTTTAAACATTTAAAAACTTTCTTATATACTATAAAGAAAAATGGCTTAGTTCTTTCAGCCACAAAAATGAAATTATTTCAAAACAATATTCGTTTTCTTGGACACTTCATAAATCAAGGTACTATTATTCCTATAAATCGAAGTATTGATTTTGCTGATAAATTTCCTGATGAAATTAAAGACAAAACTCAACTCCAAAGATTTTTAGGTTGTTTAAATTATATTTCTGATTTTATTTCAAAGATGAGACAAATTTGTGCACCTTTATTTCAACGACTTCAAGCAAATCCTCCATCTTGGACTTCGATTCATACAGATATTGTTAAACAAATCAAAAGAAGAACCTTGTTGAGAGGTTTATAATTAATAACAAGCCTAGGGACACCACGCTCCTTTTCAGCTTGATTCATGACATAAAATGCTGCACAGCTCCAAGATGATTTGGATGGCCGTATTAGCTCTTTATCTAAAAGAGTTTGAATTTCTTTTTTACAAACTTCTAATAGATCATGATTTATTTGAATGGGTCTTGCTTTTGTAGGAATATTTCTCTCTGAAAATTCCTTTTCATATGGTAATTCAACGATGTGCATTTTTCTTTCCCAAAAAGCATTAGGAAGATCTGCACAGACTTCTCTTTTGAATAGATCTTCTAACTGTTGAATTTCTTGTTTTGTGCTGGGTAACTGTAAGTGTTCTTCAATTTGAGCATAAGACAAATCTTCTTCGAGAAAATTTATCTTATTCTGCTTCCTTTGAATAAGGTTGATATGTTGATAAATGGAGTTATTTTGCAAAGCATTTAACTCCTTTTGTCGAACAGGAATCAAGAATCTGAAATGTATAGTATTACCCATAATGTTAGTGCTGATACCTTTGTTATCAACAACAAAAGGGTAAATTTGAGTAAGGAATGGAGTGCCTAAAATAATATCAGTGTTGAGATTTTCTACTACAATAAACTGATGTTTAAAGCAGTAGTTTTGATTACATATTTCGGTCTTTGTTTCTACATATGACGTTGTTGTGGAGAATTACTTCTCCAGTAAATTGGCTGTTTGAGAGCCATACTCCTTTGGGTTAGGAGCAAACCTTTTTAAAACGGATTTGATAAGTCTTTACCGGTAGCCGTTTGCTCCGGACTAGCTGTAGTTACCATTCACTACAGAGAACACTAGAAAGATAAGATAAGATATATACATATTTTTTATTTTTTATTTTTTTTATTTTATTTTTTATAATTCAAAAGGGTCTTAAGCACAAGGCCCTCCCATAGGATCAGTGGAGGATCCTTCTGAGGAATGCTTGGAGTTTGATTTTGAGCTTCTCATTTGTTTCTGCATTTTTTTGAATTTTTGGAACTCCAGAAATTGCTTCATATCATCATCCTCTGAATCTGAGGAGTTGAAATTTATGACTGCTTTTGCCTTCTTTTGAGTCTTTACTTCTTTTGCAGGAGTTTTTGGTTCAGGCTTTGCTGGTTCTTTTGGAATTTGCTGAATTTCTTGTTGAAGTTTCTTTCCCGTTTGAATGTAATGCACCACTGCCTTCTCATTGCAGTAATCTTGAGTGTAACGGGTCCACCATTTGACCTTGAATTCTCTACCCAAAAGTTCGCACTTCAAAGGATTATGAGATGAAAAAATTGACAACAGCAACTTCATCAACGAACAAATTTCATATTCTCCAAGATTTCCCTGCTCTGACTTACTCATCAGTAGTAGAAAGCAAGAAACCTCAAAATTCAACTCCACAAATTCAAACTTCTCCAAAAGATCAAGACAGTCCATATTTCACAAAATCTGGTGTTCAACACATCTGCTTGACCACCTTCAAAGAATCTCCCAACTACAACACACTTCAAATTTTCACTCATCAATTATTCCCGCCAAACTCCTATTGGCTGGATGATCCCCTCAAAACTCAACAATTCTATGAGTTGATCTTAGTTGACTCTGGGTCAGCTGAAATCACTCATACTCCTGATAGAAAAACTCCTTCACTGATTTCTTATTCAAAATGTGTCATAAAGAAAGTTATTCCACCAAATGATTGGTCCAGCATTTGGACTACAAAAGACTTCTCAATTACTTACATTCTCAAAGGTTATACATACCAAGACTATCAAATGGCCTGGTTTCGAACCTTATTCTATAGGCCATTCAATCATTCATGGTTCCTTACCTTCCACTCAAATTGTGCTGACACTATTCCTATCTGGTTCTATGAATGGTGGCTACGTTTTGGCCCCGTTCCAGAGATACTTCCGCCGGTTGTTCTAAAGGCCTTCCAAACTTGGGTCCAAAGAACGGGAGGTTATAGACTTGAATGTTCCTCTTGGGTGGCAAAACATTATAAATTTGGAAAAAAATAAATAATTTAGGGATTTTGGTTAATATTGTGATTGTCATGTAACATCCAAAATATTAAAACCGAAGACAAGAGAAATTTTTGATTTTTTTCATGATTTTTGTGTGATATATTATGCATAAGTTTTTTTATAAAAGGAAAGAAAACAAAAAAAAATGTGATTTTTGAAAATCCGTCTGCCCTTGTTGTGTGCTATATAAAAAAATAATTTATTTTTTAAAATTTCATGATTTTCTTATGCCATATTAAACAAAATATTGGAAAACCGAACAAAACAGAAATTTTTTATCTTTAAAATTTCGTTATATTCGTGTGTTATAGCATGTTAAATATTGAAAATCTGATGCAAACAAAAAATTTAAGATTTTTGTACATTTCGTGATTCTTGTGTGCTATTACAATTTTGTACAAAACCGAAGAAAAGAAAAATTTTGAGATATTTAAAAATTTGATGATTTCTCTATGCTATAACAAGAATAATATTGAAAAGATAAAGAAAAATACAAATTTATTTAGAAGTTAATTTTTCATATATATTACATAAAAAAGTTCATAAATATGGGATATTACAACTTACAAATCAAATAACAATAAATTTTTAAGTTAATATGATTTTTCTTGACCTTAGACTTTGTACCCGTGTAAGTCGGAATGGTGAAAAAACAATTGGTAAAGACATTATACGTAGCAGTACTCATTAGGGCATGTTTGGTTTGAAGAAAAGTGATAACAAGAAGGGAAGAAAGAAAATTATTCTGATTGGACTAGTATACATGGCATTTTAATTATCAACAAGTTATATTTACAGGTATTGTTTCATCCAAGGAAAGAAAGAAATATGATAATTTTAGAAAAGCCTTTTATTGACCCGTTATCACGCACTAACCAAAATAGATAAACAATTCTAAAAGAGAGAAACGGTTTAGAAAAGACCAGATTCAAATTTTAAAGACAATCTACCAAGGGATTTCCGATATATACACATGTTGCAAAAAATATCCTGTTTAAGGTTAAATGAAACCGAAGTGTGTATGTATATAGATCCCATTTTCTAAGACTGAATAAACTTTCATCTATTTTGCCCTAAGTTAACTTCAAGAATATGGTGTACATATCCAACCAAATCAATCAATCTGAAACCCTAAAATAATTTTAAATTCTCCGTACAGACCGTTTGACCATTCTCTAAAAATACGTATCTTAGTTTAAGATTTACTCGAAACTTTACGAAACCGTGACCAAACTTGGCAACACTATTCTCTATTTTCTTTTCTTTCAAAAATCACAACACAGGTATTATATATAACCTGCAAATTTCCTCTTGAATATTCTTCAATGGATTCGTTACCCTATTCCAAATAAAAGAGATTTATTAAAACGTTTAAGCATTGCAAAAATCTTTTCAAAGTTTGACATGAAATCTGGTTTTTGGCAAATTCAAGTTGCTGAAAAAGACAGATACAAAACCGCCTTTACTGTACCCTTTGACCATTACGAATGGAATGTAATGCCTTTTGGACTCAAAAACGCTCCTTCAGAATTCCAAAGGATAATGAATGACATTCTGAATTCATATTCAAAGTTTATGATTGTTTATATTGATGATGTATTAGTTTTTTCTGAAAACATTGATCAACATTTTAAACATTTAAAAACTTTCTTATATACTATAAAGAAAAATGGCTTAGTTCTTTCAGCCACAAAAATGAAATTATTTCAAAACAATATTCGTTTTCTTGGACACTTCATAAATCAAGGTACTATTATTCCTATAAATCGAAGTATTGATTTTGCTGATAAATTTCCTGATGAAATTAAAGACAAAACTCAACTCCAAAGATTTTTAGGTTGTTTAAATTATATTTCTGATTTTATTTCAAAGATGAGACAAATTTGTGCACCTTTATTTCAACGACTTCAAGCAAATCCTCCATCTTGGACTTCGATTCATACAGATATTGTTAAACAAATCAAAAGAAGAACCTTGTTGAGAGGTTTATAATTAATAACAAGCCTAGGGACACCACGCTCCTTTTCAGCTTGATTCATGACATAAAATGCTGCACAGCTCCAAGATGATTTGGATGGCCGTATTAGCTCTTTATCTAAAAGAGTTTGAATTTCTTTTTTACAAACTTCTAATAGATCATGATTTATTTGAATGGGTCTTGCTTTTGTAGGAATATTTCTCTCTGAAAATTCCTTTTCATATGGTAATTCAACGATGTGCATTTTTCTTTCCCAAAAAGCATTAGGAAGATCTGCACAGACTTCTCTTTTGAATAGATCTTCTAACTGTTGAATTTCTTGTTTTGTGCTGGGTAACTGTAAGTGTTCTTCAATTTGAGCATAAGACAAATCTTCTTCGAGAAAATTTATCTTATTCTGCTTCCTTTGAATAAGGTTGATATGTTGATAAATGGAGTTATTTTGCAAAGCATTTAACTCCTTTTGTCGAACAGGAATCAAGAATCTGAAATGTATAGTATTACCCATAATGTTAGTGCTGATACCTTTGTTATCAACAACAAAAGGGTAAATTTGAGTAAGGAATGGAGTGCCTAAAATAACATCAGTGTTGAGATTTTCTACTACAATAAACTGATGTTTAAAGCAGTAGTTTTGATTACATATTTCGGTCTTTGTTTCTACATATGACGTTGTTGTGGAGAATTACTTCTCCAGTAAATTGGCTGTTTGAGAGCCATACTCCTTTGGGTTAGGAGCAAACCTTTTTAAAACGGATTTGATAAGTCTTTACCGGTAGCCGTTTGCTCCGGACTAGCTGTAGTTACCATTCACTACAGAGAACACTAGAAAGATAAGATAAGATATATACATATTTTTTATTTTTTATTTTTTTTATTTTATTTTTTATAATTCAAAAGGGTCTTAAGCACAAGGCCCTCCCATAGGATCAGTGGAGGATCCTTCTGAGGAATGCTTGGAGTTTGATTTTGAGCTTCTCATTTGTTTCTGCATTTTTTTGAATTTTTGGAACTCCAGAAATTGCTTCATATCATCATCCTCTGAATCTGAGGAGTTGAAATTTATGACTGCTTTTGCCTTCTTTTGAGTCTTTACTTCTTTTGCAGGAGTTTTTGGTTCAGGCTTTGCTGGTTCTTTTGGAATTTGCTGAATTTCTTGTTGAAGTTTCTTTCCCGTTTGAATGTAATGCACCACTGCCTTCTCATTGCAGTAATCTTGAGTGTAACGGGTCCACCATTTGACCTTGAATTCTCTACCCAAAAGTTCGCACTTCAAAGGATTATGAGATGAAAAAATTGACAACAGCAACTTCATCAACGAACAAATTTCATATTCTCCAAGATTTCCCTGCTCTGACTTACTCATCAGTAGTAGAAAGCAAGAAACCTCAAAATTCAACTCCACAAATTCAAACTTCTCCAAAAGATCAAGACAGTCCATATTTCACAAAATCTGGTGTTCAACACATCTGCTTGACCACCTTCAAAGAATCTCCCAACTACAACACACTTCAAATTTTCACTCATCAATTATTCCCGCCAAACTCCTATTGGCTGGATGATCCCCTCAAAACTCAACAATTCTATGAGTTGATCTTAGTTGACTCTGGGTCAGCTGAAATCACTCATACTCCTGATAGAAAAACTCCTTCACTGATTTCTTATTCAAAATGTGTCATAAAGAAAGTTATTCCACCAAATGATTGGTCCAGCATTTGGACTACAAAAGACTTCTCAATTACTTACATTCCCAAAGGTTATACATACCAAGACTATCAAATGGCCTGGTTTCGAACCTTATTCTATAGGCCATTCAATCATTCATGGTTCCTTACCTTCCACTCAAATTGTGCTGACACTATTCCTATCTGGTTCTATGAATGGTGGCTACGTTTTGGCCCCGTTCCAGAGATACTTCCGCCGGTTGTTCTAAAGGCCTTCCAAACTTGGGTCCAAAGAACGGGAGGTTATAGACTTGAATGTTCCTCTTGGGTGGCAAAACATTATAAATTTGGAAAAAAATAAATAATTTAGGGATTTTGGTTAATATTGTGATTGTCATGTAACATCCAAAATATTAAAACCGAAGACAAGAGAAATTTTTGATTTTTTTCATGATTTTTGTGTGATATATTATGCATAAGTTTTTTTATAAAAGGAAAGAAAACAAAAAAAAATGTGATTTTTGAAAATCCGTCTGCCCTTGTTGTGTGCTATATAAAAAAATAATTTATTTTTTAAAATTTCATGATTTTCTTATGCCATATTAAACAAAATATTGGAAAACCGAACAAAACAGAAATTTTTTATCTTTAAAATTTCGTTATATTCGTGTGTTATAGCATGTTAAATATTGAAAATCTGATGCAAACAAAAAATTTAAGATTTTTGTACATTTCGTGATTCTTGTGTGCTATTACAATTTTGTACAAAACCGAAGAAAAGAAAAATTTTGAGATATTTAAAAATTTGATGATTTCTCTATGCTATAACAAGAATAATATTGAAAAGATAAAGAAAAATACAAATTTATTTAGAAGTTAATTTTTCATATATATTACATAAAAAAGTTCATAAATATGGGATATTACAACTTACAAATCAAATAACAATAAATTTTTAAGTTAATATGATTTTTCTTGACCTTAGACTTTGTACCCGTGTAAGTCGGAATGGTGAAAAAACAATTGGTAAAGACATTATACGTAGCAGTACTCATTAGGGCATGTTTGGTTTGAAGAAAAGTGATAACAAGAAGGGAAGAAAGAAAATTATTCTGATTGGACTAGTATACATGGCATTTTAATTATCAACAAGTTATATTTACAGGTATTGTTTCATCCAAGGAAAGAAAGAAATATGATAATTTTAGAAAAGCCTTTTATTGACCCGTTATCACGCACTAACCAAAATAGATAAACAATTCTAAAAGAGAGAAACGGTTTAGAAAAGACCAGATTCAAATTTTAAAGACAATCTACCAAGGGATTTCCGATATATACACATGTTGCAAAAAATATCCTGTTTAAGGTTAAATGAAACCGAAGTGTGTATGTATATAGATCCCATTTTCTAAGACTGAATAAACTTTCATCTATTTTGCCCTAAGTTAACTTCAAGAATATGGTGTACATATCCAACCAAATCAATCAATCTGAAACCCTAAAATAATTTTAAATTCTCCGTACAGACCGTTTGACCATTCTCTAAAAATACGTATCTTAGTTTAAGATTTACTCGAAACTTTACGAAACCGTGACCAAACTTGGCAACACTATTCTCTATTTTCTTTTCTTTCAAAAATCACAACACAGGTATTATATATAACCTGCAAATTTCCTCTTGAATATTCTTCAATGGATTCGTTACCCTATTCCAAATAAAAGAGATTTATTAAAACGTTTAAGCATTGCAAAAATCTTTTCAAAGTTTGACATGAAATCTGGTTTTTGGCAAATTCAAGTTGCTGAAAAAGACAGATACAAAACCGCCTTTACTGTACCCTTTGACCATTACGAATGGAATGTAATGCCTTTTGGACTCAAAAACGCTCCTTCAGAATTCCAAAGGATAATGAATGACATTCTGAATTCATATTCAAAGTTTATGATTGTTTATATTGATGATGTATTAGTTTTTTCTGAAAACATTGATCAACATTTTAAACATTTAAAAACTTTCTTATATACTATAAAGAAAAATGGCTTAGTTCTTTCAGCCACAAAAATGAAATTATTTCAAAACAATATTCGTTTTCTTGGACACTTCATAAATCAAGGTACTATTATTCCTATAAATCGAAGTATTGATTTTGCTGATAAATTTCCTGATGAAATTAAAGACAAAACTCAACTCCAAAGATTTTTAGGTTGTTTAAATTATATTTCTGATTTTATTTCAAAGATGAGACAAATTTGTGCACCTTTATTTCAACGACTTCAAGCAAATCCTCCATCTTGGACTTCGATTCATACAGATATTGTTAAACAAATCAAAAGAAGAACCTTGTTGAGAGGTTTATAATTAATAACAAGCCTAGGGACACCACGCTCCTTTTCAGCTTGATTCATGACATAAAATGCTGCACAGCTCCAAGATGATTTGGATGGCCGTATTAGCTCTTTATCTAAAAGAGTTTGAATTTCTTTTTTACAAACTTCTAATAGATCATGATTTATTTGAATGGGTCTTGCTTTTGTAGGAATATTTCTCTCTGAAAATTCCTTTTCATATGGTAATTCAACGATGTGCATTTTTCTTTCCCAAAAAGCATTAGGAAGATCTGCACAGACTTCTCTTTTGAATAGATCTTCTAACTGTTGAATTTCTTGTTTTGTGCTGGGTAACTGTAAGTGTTCTTCAATTTGAGCATAAGACAAATCTTCTTCGAGAAAATTTATCTTATTCTGCTTCCTTTGAATAAGGTTGATATGTTGATAAATGGAGTTATTTTGCAAAGCATTTAACTCCTTTTGTCGAACAGGAATCAAGAATCTGAAATGTATAGTATTACCCATAATGTTAGTGCTGATACCTTTGTTATCAACAACAAAAGGGTAAATTTGAGTAAGGAATGGAGTGCCTAAAATAACATCAGTGTTGAGATTTTCTACTACAATAAACTGATGTTTAAAGCAGTAGTTTTGATTACATATTTCGGTCTTTGTTTCTACATATGACGTTGTTGTGGAGAATTACTTCTCCAGTAAATTGGCTGTTTGAGAGCCATACTCCTTTGGGTTAGGAGCAAACCTTTTTAAAACGGATTTGATAAGTCTTTACCGGTAGCCGTTTGCTCCGGACTAGCTGTAGTTACCATTCACTACAGAGAACACTAGAAAGATAAGATAAGATATATACATATTTTTTATTTTTTATTTTTTTTATTTTATTTTTTATAATTCAAAAGGGTCTTAAGCACAAGGCCCTCCCATAGGATCAGTGGAGGATCCTTCTGAGGAATGCTTGGAGTTTGATTTTGAGCTTCTCATTTGTTTCTGCATTTTTTTGAATTTTTGGAACTCCAGAAATTGCTTCATATCATCATCCTCTGAATCTGAGGAGTTGAAATTTATGACTGCTTTTGCCTTCTTTTGAGTCTTTACTTCTTTTGCAGGAGTTTTTGGTTCAGGCTTTGCTGGTTCTTTTGGAATTTGCTGAATTTCTTGTTGAAGTTTCTTTCCCGTTTGAATGTAATGCACCACTGCCTTCTCATTGCAGTAATCTTGAGTGTAACGGGTCCACCATTTGACCTTGAATTCTCTACCCAAAAGTTCGCACTTCAAAGGATTATGAGATGAAAAAATTGACAACAGCAACTTCATCAACGAACAAATTTCATATTCTCCAAGATTTCCCTGCTCTGACTTACTCATCAGTAGTAGAAAGCAAGAAACCTCAAAATTCAACTCCACAAATTCAAACTTCTCCAAAAGATCAAGACAGTCCATATTTCACAAAATCTGGTGTTCAACACATCTGCTTGACCACCTTCAAAGAATCTCCCAACTACAACACACTTCAAATTTTCACTCATCAATTATTCCCGCCAAACTCCTATTGGCTGGATGATCCCCTCAAAACTCAACAATTCTATGAGTTGATCTTAGTTGACTCTGGGTCAGCTGAAATCACTCATACTCCTGATAGAAAAACTCCTTCACTGATTTCTTATTCAAAATGTGTCATAAAGAAAGTTATTCCACCAAATGATTGGTCCAGCATTTGGACTACAAAAGACTTCTCAATTACTTACATTCCCAAAGGTTATACATACCAAGACTATCAAATGGCCTGGTTTCGAACCTTATTCTATAGGCCATTCAATCATTCATGGTTCCTTACCTTCCACTCAAATTGTGCTGACACTATTCCTATCTGGTTCTATGAATGGTGGCTACGTTTTGGCCCCGTTCCAGAGATACTTCCGCCGGTTGTTCTAAAGGCCTTCCAAACTTGGGTCCAAAGAACGGGAGGTTATAGACTTGAATGTTCCTCTTGGGTGGCAAAACATTATAAATTTGGAAAAAAATAAATAATTTAGGGATTTTGGTTAATATTGTGATTGTCATGTAACATCCAAAATATTAAAACCGAAGACAAGAGAAATTTTTGATTTTTTTCATGATTTTTGTGTGATATATTATGCATAAGTTTTTTTATAAAAGGAAAGAAAACAAAAAAAAATGTGATTTTTGAAAATCCGTCTGCCCTTGTTGTGTGCTATATAAAAAAATAATTTATTTTTTAAAATTTCATGATTTTCTTATGCCATATTGAACAAAATATTGGAAAACCGAACAAAACAGAAATTTTTTATCTTTAAAATTTCGTTATATTCGTGTGTTATAGCATGTTAAATATTGAAAATCTGATGCAAACAAAAAATTTAAGATTTTTGTACATTTCGTGATTCTTGTGTGCTATTACAATTTTGTACAAAACCGAAGAAAAGAAAAATTTTGAGATATTTAAAAATTTGATGATTTCTCTATGCTATAACAAGAATAATATTGAAAAGATAAAGAAAAATACAAATTTATTTAGAAGTTAATTTTTCATATATATTACATAAAAAAGTTCATAAATATGGGATATTACAACTTACAAATCAAATAACAATAAATTTTTAAGTTAATATGATTTTTCTTGACCTTAGACTTTGTACCCGTGTAAGTCGGAATGGTGAAAAAACAATTGGTAAAGACATTATACGTAGCAGTACTCATTAGGGCATGTTTGGTTTGAAGAAAAGTGATAACAAGAAGGGAAGAAAGAAAATTATTCTGATTGGACTAGTATACATGGCATTTTAATTATCAACAAGTTATATTTACAGGTATTGTTTCATCCAAGGAAAGAAAGAAATATGATAATTTTAGAAAAGCCTTTTATTGACCCGTTATCACGCACTAACCAAAATAGATAAACAATTCTAAAAGAGAGAAACGGTTTAGAAAAGACCAGATTCAAATTTTAAAGACAATCTACCAAGGGATTTCCGATATATACACATGTTGCAAAAAATATCCTGTTTAAGGTTAAATGAAACCGAAGTGTGTATGTATATAGATCCCATTTTCTAAGACTGAATAAACTTTCATCTATTTTGCCCTAAGTTAACTTCAAGAATATGGTGTACATATCCAACCAAATCAATCAATCTGAAACCCTAAAATAATTTTAAATTCTCCGTACAGACCGTTTGACCATTCTCTAAAAATACGTATCTTAGTTTAAGATTTACTCGAAACTTTACGAAACCGTGACCAAACTTGGCAACACTATTCTCTATTTTCTTTTCTTTCAAAAATCACAACACAGGTATTATATATAACCTGCAAATTTCCTCTTGAATATTCTTCAATGGATTCGTTACCCTATTCCAAATAAAAGAGATTTATTAAAACGTTTAAGCATTGCAAAAATCTTTTCAAAGTTTGACATGAAATCTGGTTTTTGGCAAATTCAAGTTGCTGAAAAAGACAGATACAAAACCGCCTTTACTGTACCCTTTGACCATTACGAATGGAATGTAATGCCTTTTGGACTCAAAAACGCTCCTTCAGAATTCCAAAGGATAATGAATGACATTCTGAATTCATATTCAAAGTTTATGATTGTTTATATTGATGATGTATTAGTTTTTTCTGAAAACATTGATCAACATTTTAAACATTTAAAAACTTTCTTATATACTATAAAGAAAAATGGCTTAGTTCTTTCAGCCACAAAAATGAAATTATTTCAAAACAATATTCGTTTTCTTGGACACTTCATAAATCAAGGTACTATTATTCCTATAAATCGAAGTATTGATTTTGCTGATAAATTTCCTGATGAAATTAAAGACAAAACTCAACTCCAAAGATTTTTAGGTTGTTTAAATTATATTTCTGATTTTATTTCAAAGATGAGACAAATTTGTGCACCTTTATTTCAACGACTTCAAGCAAATCCTCCATCTTGGACTTCGATTCATACAGATATTGTTAAACAAATCAAAAGAAGAACCTTGTTGAGAGGTTTATAATTAATAACAAGCCTAGGGACACCACGCTCCTTTTCAGCTTGATTCATGACATAAAATGCTGCACAGCTCCAAGATGATTTGGATGGCCGTATTAGCTCTTTATCTAAAAGAGTTTGAATTTCTTTTTTACAAACTTCTAATAGATCATGATTTATTTGAATGGGTCTTGCTTTTGTAGGAATATTTCTCTCTGAAAATTCCTTTTCATATGGTAATTCAACGATGTGCATTTTTCTTTCCCAAAAAGCATTAGGAAGATCTGCACAGACTTCTCTTTTGAATAGATCTTCTAACTGTTGAATTTCTTGTTTTGTGCTGGGTAACTGTAAGTGTTCTTCAATTTGAGCATAAGACAAATCTTCTTCGAGAAAATTTATCTTATTCTGCTTCCTTTGAATAAGGTTGATATGTTGATAAATGGAGTTATTTTGCAAAGCATTTAACTCCTTTTGTCGAACAGGAATCAAGAATCTGAAATGTATAGTATTACCCATAATGTTAGTGCTGATACCTTTGTTATCAACAACAAAAGGGTAAATTTGAGTAAGGAATGGAGTGCCTAAAATAACATCAGTGTTGAGATTTTCTACTACAATAAACTGATGTTTAAAGCAGTAGTTTTGATTACATATTTCGGTCTTTGTTTCTACATATGACGTTGTTGTGGAGAATTACTTCTCCAGTAAATTGGCTGTTTGAGAGCCATACTCCTTTGGGTTAGGAGCAAACCTTTTTAAAACGGATTTGATAAGTCTTTACCGGTAGCCGTTTGCTCCGGACTAGCTGTAGTTACCATTCACTACAGAGAACACTAGAAAGATAAGATAAGATATATACATATTTTTTATTTTTTATTTTTTTTATTTTATTTTTTATAATTCAAAAGGGTCTTAAGCACAAGGCCCTCCCATAGGATCAGTGGAGGATCCTTCTGAGGAATGCTTGGAGTTTGATTTTGAGCTTCTCATTTGTTTCTGCATTTTTTTGAATTTTTGGAACTCCAGAAATTGCTTCATATCATCATCCTCTGAATCTGAGGAGTTGAAATTTATGACTGCTTTTGCCTTCTTTTGAGTCTTTACTTCTTTTGCAGGAGTTTTTGGTTCAGGCTTTGCTGGTTCTTTTGGAATTTGCTGAATTTCTTGTTGAAGTTTCTTTCCCGTTTGAATGTAATGCACCACTGCCTTCTCATTGCAGTAATCTTGAGTGTAACGGGTCCACCATTTGACCTTGAATTCTCTACCCAAAAGTTCGCACTTCAAAGGATTATGAGATGAAAAAATTGACAACAGCAACTTCATCAACGAACAAATTTCATATTCTCCAAGATTTCCCTGCTCTGACTTACTCATCAGTAGTAGAAAGCAAGAAACCTCAAAATTCAACTCCACAAATTCAAACTTCTCCAAAAGATCAAGACAGTCCATATTTCACAAAATCTGGTGTTCAACACATCTGCTTGACCACCTTCAAAGAATCTCCCAACTACAACACACTTCAAATTTTCACTCATCAATTATTCCCGCCAAACTCCTATTGGCTGGATGATCCCCTCAAAACTCAACAATTCTATGAGTTGATCTTAGTTGACTCTGGGTCAGCTGAAATCACTCATACTCCTGATAGAAAAACTCCTTCACTGATTTCTTATTCAAAATGTGTCATAAAGAAAGTTATTCCACCAAATGATTGGTCCAGCATTTGGACTACAAAAGACTTCTCAATTACTTACATTCCCAAAGGTTATACATACCAAGACTATCAAATGGCCTGGTTTCGAACCTTATTCTATAGGCCATTCAATCATTCATGGTTCCTTACCTTCCACTCAAATTGTGCTGACACTATTCCTATCTGGTTCTATGAATGGTGGCTACGTTTTGGCCCCGTTCCAGAGATACTTCCGCCGGTTGTTCTAAAGGCCTTCCAAACTTGGGTCCAAAGAACGGGAGGTTATAGACTTGAATGTTCCTCTTGGGTGGCAAAACATTATAAATTTGGAAAAAAATAAATAATTTAGGGATTTTGGTTAATATTGTGATTGTCATGTAACATCCAAAATATTAAAACCGAAGACAAGAGAAATTTTTGATTTTTTTCATGATTTTTGTGTGATATATTATGCATAAGTTTTTTTATAAAAGGAAAGAAAACAAAAAAAAATGTGATTTTTGAAAATCCGTCTGCCCTTGTTGTGTGCTATATAAAAAAATAATTTATTTTTTAAAATTTCATGATTTTCTTATGCCATATTAAACAAAATATTGGAAAACCGAACAAAACAGAAATTTTTTATCTTTAAAATTTCGTTATATTCGTGTGTTATAGCATGTTAAATATTGAAAATCTGATGCAAACAAAAAATTTAAGATTTTTGTACATTTCGTGATTCTTGTGTGCTATTACAATTTTGTACAAAACCGAAGAAAAGAAAAATTTTGAGATATTTAAAAATTTGATGATTTCTCTATGCTATAACAAGAATAATATTGAGAAGATAAAGAAAAATACAAATTTATTTAGAAGTTAATTTTTCATATATATTACATAAAAAAGTTCATAAATATGGGATATTACAACTTACAAATCAAATAACAATAAATTTTTAAGTTAATATGATTTTTCTTGACCTTAGACTTTGTACCCGTGTAAGTCGGAATGGTGAAAAAACAATTGGTAAAGACATTATACGTAGCAGTACTCATTAGGGCATGTTTGGTTTGAAGAAAAGTGATAACAAGAAGGGAAGAAAGAAAATTATTCTGATTGGACTAGTATACATGGCATTTTAATTATCAACAAGTTATATTTACAGGTATTGTTTCATCCAAGGAAAGAAAGAAATATGATAATTTTAGAAAAGCCTTTTATTGACCCGTTATCACGCACTAACCAAAATAGATAAACAATTCTAAAAGAGAGAAACGGTTTAGAAAAGACCAGATTCAAATTTTAAAGACAATCTACCAAGGGATTTCCGATATATACACATGTTGCAAAAAATATCCTGTTTAAGGTTAAATGAAACCGAAGTGTGTATGTATATAGATCCCATTTTCTAAGACTGAATAAACTTTCATCTATTTTGCCCTAAGTTAACTTCAAGAATATGGTGTACATATCCAACCAAATCAATCAATCTGAAACCCTAAAATAATTTTAAATTCTCCGTACAGACCGTTTGACCATTCTCTAAAAATACGTATCTTAGTTTAAGATTTACTCGAAACTTTACGAAACCGTGACCAAACTTGGCAACACTATTCTCTATTTTCTTTTCTTTCAAAAATCACAACACAGGTATTATATATAACCTGCAAATTTCCTCTTGAATATTCTTCAATGGATTCGTTACCCTATTCCAAATAAAAGAGATTTATTAAAACGTTTAAGCATTGCAAAAATCTTTTCAAAGTTTGACATGAAATCTGGTTTTTGGCAAATTCAAGTTGCTGAAAAAGACAGATACAAAACCGCCTTTACTGTACCCTTTGACCATTACGAATGGAATGTAATGCCTTTTGGACTCAAAAACGCTCCTTCAGAATTCCAAAGGATAATGAATGACATTCTGAATTCATATTCAAAGTTTATGATTGTTTATATTGATGATGTATTAGTTTTTTCTGAAAACATTGATCAACATTTTAAACATTTAAAAACTTTCTTATATACTATAAAGAAAAATGGCTTAGTTCTTTCAGCCACAAAAATGAAATTATTTCAAAACAATATTCGTTTTCTTGGACACTTCATAAATCAAGGTACTATTATTCCTATAAATCGAAGTATTGATTTTGCTGATAAATTTCCTGATGAAATTAAAGACAAAACTCAACTCCAAAGATTTTTAGGTTGTTTAAATTATATTTCTGATTTTATTTCAAAGATGAGACAAATTTGTGCACCTTTATTTCAACGACTTCAAGCAAATCCTCCATCTTGGACTTCGATTCATACAGATATTGTTAAACAAATCAAAAGAAGAACCTTGTTGAGAGGTTTATAATTAATAACAAGCCTAGGGACACCACGCTCCTTTTCAGCTTGATTCATGACATAAAATGCTGCACAGCTCCAAGATGATTTGGATGGCCGTATTAGCTCTTTATCTAAAAGAGTTTGAATTTCTTTTTTACAAACTTCTAATAGATCATGATTTATTTGAATGGGTCTTGCTTTTGTAGGAATATTTCTCTCTGAAAATTCCTTTTCATATGGTAATTCAACGATGTGCATTTTTCTTTCCCAAAAAGCATTAGGAAGATCTGCACAGACTTCTCTTTTGAATAGATCTTCTAACTGTTGAATTTCTTGTTTTGTGCTGGGTAACTGTAAGTGTTCTTCAATTTGAGCATAAGACAAATCTTCTTCGAGAAAATTTATCTTATTCTGCTTCCTTTGAATAAGGTTGATATGTTGATAAATGGAGTTATTTTGCAAAGCATTTAACTCCTTTTGTCGAACAGGAATCAAGAATCTGAAATGTATAGTATTACCCATAATGTTAGTGCTGATACCTTTGTTATCAACAACAAAAGGGTAAATTTGAGTAAGGAATGGAGTGCCTAAAATAACATCAGTGTTGAGATTTTCTACTACAATAAACTGATGTTTAAAGCAGTAGTTTTGATTACATATTTCGGTCTTTGTTTCTACATATGACGTTGTTGTGGAGAATTACTTCTCCAGTAAATTGGCTGTTTGAGAGCCATACTCCTTTGGGTTAGGAGCAAACCTTTTTAAAACGGATTTGATAAGTCTTTACCGGTAGCCGTTTGCTCCGGACTAGCTGTAGTTACCATTCACTACAGAGAACACTAGAAAGATAAGATAAGATATATACATATTTTTTATTTTTTATTTTTTTTATTTTATTTTTTATAATTCAAAAGGGTCTTAAGCACAAGGCCCTCCCATAGGATCAGTGGAGGATCCTTCTGAGGAATGCTTGGAGTTTGATTTTGAGCTTCTCATTTGTTTCTGCATTTTTTTGAATTTTTGGAACTCCAGAAATTGCTTCATATCATCATCCTCTGAATCTGAGGAGTTGAAATTTATGACTGCTTTTGCCTTCTTTTGAGTCTTTACTTCTTTTGCAGGAGTTTTTGGTTCAGGCTTTGCTGGTTCTTTTGGAATTTGCTGAATTTCTTGTTGAAGTTTCTTTCCCGTTTGAATGTAATGCACCACTGCCTTCTCATTGCAGTAATCTTGAGTGTAACGGGTCCACCATTTGACCTTGAATTCTCTACCCAAAAGTTCGCACTTCAAAGGATTATGAGATGAAAAAATTGACAACAGCAACTTCATCAACGAACAAATTTCATATTCTCCAAGATTTCCCTGCTCTGACTTACTCATCAGTAGTAGAAAGCAAGAAACCTCAAAATTCAACTCCACAAATTCAAACTTCTCCAAAAGATCAAGACAGTCCATATTTCACAAAATCTGGTGTTCAACACATCTGCTTGACCACCTTCAAAGAATCTCCCAACTACAACACACTTCAAATTTTCACTCATCAATTATTCCCGCCAAACTCCTATTGGCTGGATGATCCCCTCAAAACTCAACAATTCTATGAGTTGATCTTAGTTGACTCTGGGTCAGCTGAAATCACTCATACTCCTGATAGAAAAACTCCTTCACTGATTTCTTATTCAAAATGTGTCATAAAGAAAGTTATTCCACCAAATGATTGGTCCAGCATTTGGACTACAAAAGACTTCTCAATTACTTACATTCCCAAAGGTTATACATACCAAGACTATCAAATGGCCTGGTTTCGAACCTTATTCTATAGGCCATTCAATCATTCATGGTTCCTTACCTTCCACTCAAATTGTGCTGACACTATTCCTATCTGGTTCTATGAATGGTGGCTACGTTTTGGCCCCGTTCCAGAGATACTTCCGCCGGTTGTTCTAAAGGCCTTCCAAACTTGGGTCCAAAGAACGGGAGGTTATAGACTTGAATGTTCCTCTTGGGTGGCAAAACATTATAAATTTGGAAAAAAATAAATAATTTAGGGATTTTGGTTAATATTGTGATTGTCATGTAACATCCAAAATATTAAAACCGAAGACAAGAGAAATTTTTGATTTTTTTCATGATTTTTGTGTGATATATTATGCATAAGTTTTTTTATAAAAGGAAAGAAAACAAAAAAAAATGTGATTTTTGAAAATCCGTCTGCCCTTGTTGTGTGCTATATAAAAAAATAATTTATTTTTTAAAATTTCATGATTTTCTTATGCCATATTGAACAAAATATTGGAAAACCGAACAAAACAGAAATTTTTTATCTTTAAAATTTCGTTATATTCGTGTGTTATAGCATGTTAAATATTGAAAATCTGATGCAAACAAAAAATTTAAGATTTTTGTACATTTCGTGATTCTTGTGTGCTATTACAATTTTGTACAAAACCGAAGAAAAGAAAAATTTTGAGATATTTAAAAATTTGATGATTTCTCTATGCTATAACAAGAATAATATTGAAAAGATAAAGAAAAATACAAATTTATTTAGAAGTTAATTTTTCATATATATTACATAAAAAAGTTCATAAATATGGGATATTACAACTTACAAATCAAATAACAATAAATTTTTAAGTTAATATGATTTTTCTTGACCTTAGACTTTGTACCCGTGTAAGTCGGAATGGTGAAAAAACAATTGGTAAAGACATTATACGTAGCAGTACTCATTAGGGCATGTTTGGTTTGAAGAAAAGTGATAACAAGAAGGGAAGAAAGAAAATTATTCTGATTGGACTAGTATACATGGCATTTTAATTATCAACAAGTTATATTTACAGGTATTGTTTCATCCAAGGAAAGAAAGAAATATGATAATTTTAGAAAAGCCTTTTATTGACCCGTTATCACGCACTAACCAAAATAGATAAACAATTCTAAAAGAGAGAAACGGTTTAGAAAAGACCAGATTCAAATTTTAAAGACAATCTACCAAGGGATTTCCGATATATACACATGTTGCAAAAAATATCCTGTTTAAGGTTAAATGAAACCGAAGTGTGTATGTATATAGATCCCATTTTCTAAGACTGAATAAACTTTCATCTATTTTGCCCTAAGTTAACTTCAAGAATATGGTGTACATATCCAACCAAATCAATCAATCTGAAACCCTAAAATAATTTTAAATTCTCCGTACAGACCGTTTGACCATTCTCTAAAAATACGTATCTTAGTTTAAGATTTACTCGAAACTTTACGAAACCGTGACCAAACTTGGCAACACTATTCTCTATTTTCTTTTCTTTCAAAAATCACAACACAGGTATTATATATAACCTGCAAATTTCCTCTTGAATATTCTTCAATGGATTCGTTACCCTATTCCAAATAAAAGAGATTTATTAAAACGTTTAAGCATTGCAAAAATCTTTTCAAAGTTTGACATGAAATCTGGTTTTTGGCAAATTCAAGTTGCTGAAAAAGACAGATACAAAACCGCCTTTACTGTACCCTTTGACCATTACGAATGGAATGTAATGCCTTTTGGACTCAAAAACGCTCCTTCAGAATTCCAAAGGATAATGAATGACATTCTGAATTCATATTCAAAGTTTATGATTGTTTATATTGATGATGTATTAGTTTTTTCTGAAAACATTGATCAACATTTTAAACATTTAAAAACTTTCTTATATACTATAAAGAAAAATGGCTTAGTTCTTTCAGCCACAAAAATGAAATTATTTCAAAACAATATTCGTTTTCTTGGACACTTCATAAATCAAGGTACTATTATTCCTATAAATCGAAGTATTGATTTTGCTGATAAATTTCCTGATGAAATTAAAGACAAAACTCAACTCCAAAGATTTTTAGGTTGTTTAAATTATATTTCTGATTTTATTTCAAAGATGAGACAAATTTGTGCACCTTTATTTCAACGACTTCAAGCAAATCCTCCATCTTGGACTTCGATTCATACAGATATTGTTAAACAAATCAAAAGAAGAACCTTGTTGAGAGGTTTATAATTAATAACAAGCCTAGGGACACCACGCTCCTTTTCAGCTTGATTCATGACATAAAATGCTGCACAGCTCCAAGATGATTTGGATGGCCGTATTAGCTCTTTATCTAAAAGAGTTTGAATTTCTTTTTTACAAACTTCTAATAGATCATGATTTATTTAAATGGGTCTTGCTTTTGTAGGAATATTTCTCTCTGAAAATTCCTTTTCATATGGTAATTCAACGATGTGCATTTTTCTTTCCCAAAAAGCATTAGGAAGATCTGCACAGACTTCTCTTTTGAATAGATCTTCTAACTGTTGAATTTCTTGTTTTGTGCTGGGTAACTGTAAGTGTTCTTCAATTTGAGCATAAGACAAATCTTCTTCGAGAAAATTTATCTTATTCTGCTTCCTTTGAATAAGGTTGATATGTTGATAAATGGAGTTATTTTGCAAAGCATTTAACTCCTTTTGTCGAACAGGAATCAAGAATCTGAAATGTATAGTATTACCCATAATGTTAGTGCTGATACCTTTGTTATCAACAACAAAAGGGTAAATTTGAGTAAGGAATGGAGTGCCTAAAATAACATCAGTGTTGAGATTTTCTACTACAATAAACTGATGTTTAAAGCAGTAGTTTTGATTACATATTTCGGTCTTTGTTTCTACATATGACGTTGTTGTGGAGAATTACTTCTCCAGTAAATTGGCTGTTTGAGAGCCATACTCCTTTGGGTTAGGAGCAAACCTTTTTAAAACGGATTTGATAAGTCTTTACCGGTAGCCGTTTGCTCCGGACTAGCTGTAGTTACCATTCACTACAGAGAACACTAGAAAGATAAGATAAGATATATACATATTTTTTATTTTTTATTTTTTTTATTTTATTTTTTATAATTCAAAAGGGTCTTAAGCACAAGGCCCTCCCATAGGATCAGTGGAGGATCCTTCTGAGGAATGCTTGGAGTTTGATTTTGAGCTTCTCATTTGTTTCTGCATTTTTTTGAATTTTTGGAACTCCAGAAATTGCTTCATATCATCATCCTCTGAATCTGAGGAGTTGAAATTTATGACTGCTTTTGCCTTCTTTTGAGTCTTTACTTCTTTTGCAGGAGTTTTTGGTTCAGGCTTTGCTGGTTCTTTTGGAATTTGCTGAATTTCTTGTTGAAGTTTCTTTCCCGTTTGAATGTAATGCACCACTGCCTTCTCATTGCAGTAATCTTGAGTGTAACGGGTCCACCATTTGACCTTGAATTCTCTACCCAAAAGTTCGCACTTCAAAGGATTATGAGATGAAAAAATTGACAACAGCAACTTCATCAACGAACAAATTTCATATTCTCCAAGATTTCCCTGCTCTGACTTACTCATCAGTAGTAGAAAGCAAGAAACCTCAAAATTCAACTCCACAAATTCAAACTTCTCCAAAAGATCAAGACAGTCCATATTTCACAAAATCTGGTGTTCAACACATCTGCTTGACCACCTTCAAAGAATCTCCCAACTACAACACACTTCAAATTTTCACTCATCAATTATTCCCGCCAAACTCCTATTGGCTGGATGATCCCCTCAAAACTCAACAATTCTATGAGTTGATCTTAGTTGACTCTGGGTCAGCTGAAATCACTCATACTCCTGATAGAAAAACTCCTTCACTGATTTCTTATTCAAAATGTGTCATAAAGAAAGTTATTCCACCAAATGATTGGTCCAGCATTTGGACTACAAAAGACTTCTCAATTACTTACATTCCCAAAGGTTATACATACCAAGACTATCAAATGGCCTGGTTTCGAACCTTATTCTATAGGCCATTCAATCATTCATGGTTCCTTACCTTCCACTCAAATTGTGCTGACACTATTCCTATCTGGTTCTATGAATGGTGGCTACGTTTTGGCCCCGTTCCAGAGATACTTCCGCCGGTTGTTCTAAAGGCCTTCCAAACTTGGGTCCAAAGAACGGGAGGTTATAGACTTAAATGTTCCTCTTGGGTGGCAAAACATTATAAATTTGGAAAAAAATAAATAATTTAGGGATTTTGGTTAATATTGTGATTGTCATGTAACATCCAAAATATTAAAACCGAAGACAAGAGAAATTTTTGATTTTTTTCATGATTTTTGTGTGATATATTATGCATAAGTTTTTTTATAAAAGGAAAGAAAACAAAAAAAAATGTGATTTTTGAAAATCCGTCTGCCCTTGTTGTGTGCTATATAAAAAAATAATTTATTTTTTAAAATTTCATGATTTTCTTATGCCATATTGAACAAAATATTGGAAAACCGAACAAAACAGAAATTTTTTATCTTTAAAATTTCGTTATATTCGTGTGTTATAGCATGTTAAATATTGAAAATCTGATGCAAACAAAAAATTTAAGATTTTTGTACATTTCGTGATTCTTGTGTGCTATTACAATTTTGTACAAAACCGAAGAAAAGAAAAATTTTGAGATATTTAAAAATTTGATGATTTCTCTATGCTATAACAAGAATAATATTGAAAAGATAAAGAAAAATACAAATTTATTTAGAAGTTAATTTTTCATATATATTACATAAAAAAGTTCATAAATATGGGATATTACAACTTACAAATCAAATAACAATAAATTTTTAAGTTAATATGATTTTTCTTGACCTTAGACTTTGTAACCGTGTAAGTCGGAATGGTGAAAAAACAATTGGTAAAGACATTATACGTAGCAGTACTCATTAGGGCATGTTTGGTTTGAAGAAAAGTGATAACAAGAAGGGAAGAAAGAAAATTATTCTGATTGGACTAGTATACATGGCATTTTAATTATCAACAAGTTATATTTACAGGTATTGTTTCATCCAAGGAAAGAAAGAAATATGATAATTTTAGAAAAGCCTTTTATTGACCCGTTATCACGCACTAACCAAAATAGATAAACAATTCTAAAAGAGAGAAACGGTTTAGAAAAGACCAGATTCAAATTTTAAAGACAATCTACCAAGGGATTTCCGATATATACACATGTTGCAAAAAATATCCTGTTTAAGGTTAAATGAAACCGAAGTGTGTATGTATATAGATCCCATTTTCTAAGACTGAATAAACTTTCATCTATTTTGCCCTAAGTTAACTTCAAGAATATGGTGTACATATCCAACCAAATCAATCAATCTGAAACCCTAAAATAATTTTAAATTCTCCGTACAGACCGTTTGACCATTCTCTAAAAATACGTATCTTAGTTTAAGATTTACTCGAAACTTTACGAAACCGTGACCAAACTTGGCAACACTATTCTCTATTTTCTTTTCTTTCAAAAATCACAACACAGGTATTATATATAACCTGCAAATTTCCTCTTGAATATTCTTCAATGGATTCGTTACCCTATTCCAAATAAAAGAGATTTATTAAAACGTTTAAGCATTGCAAAAATCTTTTCAAAGTTTGACATGAAATCTGGTTTTTGGCAAATTCAAGTTGCTGAAAAAGACAGATACAAAACCGCCTTTACTGTACCCTTTGACCATTACGAATGGAATGTAATGCCTTTTGGACTCAAAAACGCTCCTTCAGAATTCCAAAGGATAATGAATGACATTCTGAATTCATATTCAAAGTTTATGATTGTTTATATTGATGATGTATTAGTTTTTTCTGAAAACATTGATCAACATTTTAAACATTTAAAAACTTTCTTATATACTATAAAGAAAAATGGCTTAGTTCTTTCAGCCACAAAAATGAAATTATTTCAAAACAATATTCGTTTTCTTGGACACTTCATAAATCAAGGTACTATTATTCCTATAAATCGAAGTATTGATTTTGCTGATAAATTTCCTGATGAAATTAAAGACAAAACTCAACTCCAAAGATTTTTAGGTTGTTTAAATTATATTTCTGATTTTATTTCAAAGATGAGACAAATTTGTGCACCTTTATTTCAACGACTTCAAGCAAATCCTCCATCTTGGACTTCGATTCATACAGATATTGTTAAACAAATCAAAAGAAGAACCTTGTTGAGAGGTTTATAATTAATAACAAGCCTAGGGACACCACGCTCCTTTTCAGCTTGATTCATGACATAAAATGCTGCACAGCTCCAAGATGATTTGGATGGCCGTATTAGCTCTTTATCTAAAAGAGTTTGAATTTCTTTTTTACAAACTTCTAATAGATCATGATTTATTTGAATGGGTCTTGCTTTTGTAGGAATATTTCTCTCTGAAAATTCCTTTTCATATGGTAATTCAACGATGTGCATTTTTCTTTCCCAAAAAGCATTAGGAAGATCTGCACAGACTTCTCTTTTGAATAGATCTTCTAACTGTTGAATTTCTTGTTTTGTGCTGGGTAACTGTAAGTGTTCTTCAATTTGAGCATAAGACAAATCTTCTTCGAGAAAATTTATCTTATTCTGCTTCCTTTGAATAAGGTTGATATGTTGATAAATGGAGTTATTTTGCAAAGCATTTAACTCCTTTTGTCGAACAGGAATCAAGAATCTGAAATGTATAGTATTACCCATAATGTTAGTGCTGATACCTTTGTTATCAACAACAAAAGGGTAAATTTGAGTAAGGAATGGAGTGCCTAAAATAACATCAGTGTTGAGATTTTCTACTACAATAAACTGATGTTTAAAGCAGTAGTTTTGATTACATATTTCGGTCTTTGTTTCTACATATGACGTTGTTGTGGAGAATTACTTCTCCAGTAAATTGGCTGTTTGAGAGCCATACTCCTTTGGGTTAGGAGCAAACCTTTTTAAAACGGATTTGATAAGTCTTTACCGGTAGCCGTTTGCTCCGGACTAGCTGTAGTTACCATTCACTACAGAGAACACTAGAAAGATAAGATAAGATATATACATATTTTTTATTTTTTATTTTTTTTATTTTATTTTTTATAATTCAAAAGGGTCTTAAGCACAAGGCCCTCCCATAGGATCAGTGGAGGATCCTTCTGAGGAATGCTTGGAGTTTGATTTTGAGCTTCTCATTTGTTTCTGCATTTTTTTGAATTTTTGGAACTCCAGAAATTGCTTCATATCATCATCCTCTGAATCTGAGGAGTTGAAATTTATGACTGCTTTTGCCTTCTTTTGAGTCTTTACTTCTTTTGCAGGAGTTTTTGGTTCAGGCTTTGCTGGTTCTTTTGGAATTTGCTGAATTTCTTGTTGAAGTTTCTTTCCCGTTTGAATGTAATGCACCACTGCCTTCTCATTGCAGTAATCTTGAGTGTAACGGGTCCACCATTTGACCTTGAATTCTCTACCCAAAAGTTCGCACTTCAAAGGATTATGAGATGAAAAAATTGACAACAGCAACTTCATCAACGAACAAATTTCATATTCTCCAAGATTTCCCTGCTCTGACTTACTCATCAGTAGTAGAAAGCAAGAAACCTCAAAATTCAACTCCACAAATTCAAACTTCTCCAAAAGATCAAGACAGTCCATATTTCACAAAATCTGGTGTTCAACACATCTGCTTGACCACCTTCAAAGAATCTCCCAACTACAACACACTTCAAATTTTCACTCATCAATTATTCCCGCCAAACTCCTATTGGCTGGATGATCCCCTCAAAACTCAACAATTCTATGAGTTGATCTTAGTTGACTCTGGGTCAGCTGAAATCACTCATACTCCTGATAGAAAAACTCCTTCACTGATTTCTTATTCAAAATGTGTCATAAAGAAAGTTATTCCACCAAATGATTGGTCCAGCATTTGGACTACAAAAGACTTCTCAATTACTTACATTCTCAAAGGTTATACATACCAAGACTATCAAATGGCCTGGTTTCGAACCTTATTCTATAGGCCATTCAATCATTCATGGTTCCTTACCTTCCACTCAAATTGTGCTGACACTATTCCTATCTGGTTCTATGAATGGTGGCTACGTTTTGGCCCCGTTCCAGAGATACTTCCGCCGGTTGTTCTAAAGGCCTTCCAAACTTGGGTCCAAAGAACGGGAGGTTATAGACTTGAATGTTCCTCTTGGGTGGCAAAACATTATAAATTTGGAAAAAAATAAATAATTTAGGGATTTTGGTTAATATTGTGATTGTCATGTAACATCCAAAATATTAAAACCGAAGACAAGAGAAATTTTTGATTTTTTTCATGATTTTTGTGTGATATATTATGCATAAGTTTTTTTATAAAAGGAAAGAAAACAAAAAAAAATGTGATTTTTGAAAATCCGTCTGCCCTTGTTGTGTGCTATATAAAAAAATAATTTATTTTTTAAAATTTCATGATTTTCTTATGCCATATTAAACAAAATATTGGAAAACCGAACAAAACAGAAATTTTTTATCTTTAAAATTTCGTTATATTCGTGTGTTATAGCATGTTAAATATTGAAAATCTGATGCAAACAAAAAATTTAAGATTTTTGTACATTTCGTGATTCTTGTGTGCTATTACAATTTTGTACAAAACCGAAGAAAAGAAAAATTTTGAGATATTTAAAAATTTGATGATTTCTCTATGCTATAACAAGAATAATATTGAAAAGATAAAGAAAAATACAAATTTATTTAGAAGTTAATTTTTCATATATATTACATAAAAAAGTTCATAAATATGGGATATTACAACTTACAAATCAAATAACAATAAATTTTTAAGTTAATATGATTTTTCTTGACCTTAGACTTTGTACCCGTGTAAGTCGGAATGGTGAAAAAACAATTGGTAAAGACATTATACGTAGCAGTACTCATTAGGGCATGTTTGGTTTGAAGAAAAGTGATAACAAGAAGGGAAGAAAGAAAATTATTCTGATTGGACTAGTATACATGGCATTTTAATTATCAACAAGTTATATTTACAGGTATTGTTTCATCCAAGGAAAGAAAGAAATATGATAATTTTAGAAAAGCCTTTTATTGACCCGTTATCACGCACTAACCAAAATAGATAAACAATTCTAAAAGAGAGAAACGGTTTAGAAAAGACCAGATTCAAATTTTAAAGACAATCTACCAAGGGATTTCCGATATATACACATGTTGCAAAAAATATCCTGTTTAAGGTTAAATGAAACCGAAGTGTGTATGTATATAGATCCCATTTTCTAAGACTGAATAAACTTTCATCTATTTTGCCCTAAGTTAACTTCAAGAATATGGTGTACATATCCAACCAAATCAATCAATCTGAAACCCTAAAATAATTTTAAATTCTCCGTACAGACCGTTTGACCATTCTCTAAAAATACGTATCTTAGTTTAAGATTTACTCGAAACTTTACGAAACCGTGACCAAACTTGGCTACACTATTCTCTATTTTCTTTTCTTTCAAAAATCACAACACAGGAATTATATATAACCTGCAAATTTACAATACTAAGGATGAAACCAACAACAATCGGAAGTTGAAGAACATATATAATTAGTATCCAATTGTGAATTCAAGAATAGTAAAGTTTAGTAAAGAAACCAATCCATGTCCCACTTTGCAGGACACAAGACATCAACAAATCACATTTTTTTTTATCGTCATCCAACATCAAAATACAAACTTCATTCACCATCATCACATCCCCAACCTCAAATCCAATTCACTACTACTTTCGGACGGCCGCGGCGGCTGCGGCGGCGGCAGCAGTGGAAGATTCAAATCCAACACAACTAACTCCTTCTCCGAACTGGAAGAACCCGCGGCGATGACGACAACAGCATTCTCCCCATGGCTTCTCATGTGCCCCTCGAGCGACTGCCCGCTCGAAACCCCCCTCCTACACACCCCGCACGTGTGCTCCTCACACGCCGCGGCGGCGGCCTCCTCTTCGAATCTCTGCTTCTTCCCTTTAGTGCCATTGGACAAGAGGACCAGGCTCGACGCGACCTCGTACTCGTCAGGGGTGAAGGCGAGGTTGTTATTCTGGTTGGGGCTGGGGCATGGGTGGCGGTCGGGGGGAGGGTTGATGCCGCGCCAGTGGCGCTCGGGGTGGCAGCGCATGTGGCCGAAGAGGGCCTTCCACGAGGAGAAGAGCTTCCCACATTCCGTGCACGGGGGTATCGCCGAGATCGACGTGTTGATCGGGGCCGGCTTCTTGATTCTTGGCAGTTTGGGCTTTGGGGTGCTGCTGCGGCGGCGGCTGCTGGTGATGATGCTGTTTAGGATGTTGAAGGGGATGATTGCATTAGGGTTAGGGTTTGGGGTGACGGGATCTTGGAGGCGAAGGAGAGATTGGAGATTGGGGAATGGTTGGGGATGATTGTTGTTGACGTTGTTGTTGTTGTTCATTTTTATTTTATTTTTATTTTATTTTTTTTTTAGGGAGAGGGGGGTTCGAAAAGAGAGAGAAGAGGGAACTGGGGGCGATTTTGAAAGGGGGGAAAGGGGAGGGGGTAGTTACGTGTGCGGTTTCTTGAAAAAGAATTAACTAACTGACTATCTATGCCCCCACTCCTTTGGAGTAGGTTAATGCATTTCTTATCCCTGGGGTGCAACCTTAGGTCTGCAAATGGGTCGGGCCGGGCAATAGCATGTTCCAAAACCAATCCCGTTTAGGTTTAGTTTTTCGGATCCATCCATTTATATGGACTTTAATAATCGACTCAAACTCAGCTCGCCCGAAACCTTAGTGAAAAGCATTAGGTGATTTATATTTAGAAGAATAATATGGATGAAATGTATTTAAATAGGACGACTTAAGCGGATCTGGGTCTAAAGGGCACAAATTGAAACTGAAGAGGCTTAATCCCGGCCCATGTATTAAGCTACTAAATTAGCCACTAAATAGGTCCGGGTCGGATCGATTTTGGATTTAGATGGCCCGAACCGGATTTTATGAACTAGACCCACCAACAAGCATATCTTGAATGAATGAATGGTGAATATAATATAATATAATATTCTTGTCTATTTTCTGAGTTTCTTCGTAGATTAGAATGACGTTAGGCTTTAGCCTATTCATTTTCAGACCCCCCAATGGTTTGTCAACGAGGTAACATTCAAGAATGTTGTAGGTTCCCTTTTGGGTCATGTAGTAAATAGTTTTATCAAGGAGTAGGCATGTAACAGCATTTCAGAGATGCCATAATCTTAGTGGATGCGCCTATTTATGTTATAATTTGGAAACGGCCAAAAATATAAATATTTTGTATGTAAAGATGTCCGGTCAAGAAACAAAAAGGTGGATCATCAAGGTAGGAACGGCGAAGGAAGAGAAGCAGACGAAGGCACTGGCGAGCGCCACGCAGAGTGCCGACGGACCCGCAGAGGCTGCTGCGGCGCCTAAGCGCACACCTCCGCCGTCCACCGGGGATCGTGATCTGGACATCACTGGCCAATCTTATATACAGTAAGCTAGGCTAGCAGAGGCTCGGTCTTTCCTTTTTGTTTGCTTTTTTCCTTTTATGTCAAAATTATGTTTTAGAGATTAAGAATAACTCATGTTTTATTCAATATGAATATTATCGTAGCATAAATGAATGCAACCGACCTTAGCTCAGTTGGTAGAGCGGAGGACTGTAGTGTTGTTGCAGATTAATCCTTAGGTCGCTGGTTCGAATCCGGCAGGTCGGATCCTTTTTAATTTAACTTTTTGTTTTTGGCCGATTACCACTTAATTTGGCGATGTGTGTTCAAATGTCGTGCATGGACAATAATTACAAAACGCAAGTTTATATTACATAAATAGAATAATAAGGTTGTCGATCTGAATCAATCAAAGCTGCAAACTTTCTCTAATTTTTTCTTAAAAGAGACGAGAAAACACATTTAAAGTTTTAATTATAATCGTGGTGATGTATACGAAACAAGGTTTTATCTGAATTTTCATTGAGATCCAACTTTTTTAATTCACAAAAAGCATCGTCTCAATTTAATTAGTACACAAGTTATATCATGTCGGAATTGAACCCCATGAACTTTTGCTTGAAAATAACCCATAAAACCATTTGAGCAATAATTTGACCGTGTTAATGAATGCGATATATATTACTCTCATACATGTATATAATCTTTTCCTGTAAAATTCCAATGGGTTTGAGCAATAATTTGACCATGTTAATGAATGCGATATATATTACTCTCATTCATGTATATAATCTTTTCCTGTAAAATTCCAATGGGGGCAGGTGTCCCCGCTACATTGATCCTCCCATGCTCACCCAATTTCTCTAAAATAAAGGACCCTTGAGTAAAGGTTTTATTTTTTCTTCCTTCTCCACAGAAATCGAACTGGACTAGAAACTTTTCGGAACTCTCATTTTGGAAAAGAAAGTTTTACCATAAGAGCACACTTGTACTTTCCTAAAAATGGAAACTCGTGTGAATCGGGGGTGTGAAGGAATGTTACCAAAGTTTAGCTTAAAGCTTGAAGAAAAGTTGGATTTCACATATTTTTGGTCAATAGCCCAACTAAAATGTGATGAGTGTTCTTTTTTCTTTTTGTGAAACAGCCCATAAGCCTAACACCCACACACAAGCACAACCATGAATTTGATCCGATAGCGTTAAATTATGCCCACTCACTTTCCTGAGGATCGAACCTCACACTCTCCCCGATGGAAGTACCATACATACCAATTGAGGTATAGCTCAGTGGTTGGGTCTAGATGTGTTGAAGGCACGGGACACACACCTGCCATTTTATAGTTCAACATCCCAAAATTTAACTTCAAAATAAATAACAAGAAAAGGGGATAAGAATCTAGTCTTTATTATAGTGACCGTTATGTTAGAAAACTGAACAATGAAAACCAATTATAGCTTCAAGACCATAATATTAATTAAAATCAAACTACCCTCTTTAGTAAATTGGCCATGCCTCACTTAGGCAAGCTAAGGTATGTGATAAGACCCAACGAGGTGCATCCATCAAGCATTCATCTTTATAAGCAGGTTAAAATGTGTTCATTTCATGACCGTAACAAGAAAATGCTTCAATAAATATATCAATGAAACACACATAACTACATAGCACACTCATAGTTATTGCAAGAAATACACCAAGAAAACTATAATAGAAAGCATGCTGCAGATGAACCATAACAAGGACACAACTGATGAAATTTAATTCTAACTTGGAAGCCCGCTGATAAAAGAGAAATAAGCAGATCGAATTTCTCACACATGCAAACGATTAAGAAACAATGATAAATGAAAAAAGATACAAATTGAATGAATGAACTGAATATCTGAGTTTCGGTTTATAAATATTCCCTACAGAATCAGATCACAAAATTGTAGTCCATGGAAAATTTCGGACTTAAATAAAATGAATCCTGCCCTGCACATTTGGAGGTGAGGATCCAAAATCTAGGGTTGGTTACAAACCTGGAGGTCTTTTCTGAGGTTGAATCGACAGCAATTGGGACGAGTCACCGACAACATCAGCCCATCCATAGTGAGGTTCAGCCCTATCCATATAAACCAATACTATGAAATATGCCAAGTCCCTAACGAGCATATATCTATAATTATTTGGTTAAACCGCTGAAAACCCCCGTTACCTTTACATGCTCCTCGCCCTCAACTTTATTATACATTATTTTATTCTATTTATGCATCATTTTTCTTCCTAAAGTAGCTCTCGGTAAAACTACAGATACCCTATAGAATGAATAAGGAGAGGAAGCGACGCTTAAAAAAGTGCCATAAAATAACAATATTTTGGGAAGGAAAAGGTTAACAATTGAAATGTGTGTTCAAGCTGGAAGAGAATTGTAGTTATTTACAAGTTGTGGACTGGTATGCTTAACAAGCAAAAGCTAGGAGGGTTTGTTGCAATTCAGCCAAATTATTTCAAGTAATACACAAATGCATTTTATAGTCGAGGATATATCTTACTCATAGTAGGTCTCTTCATCCACAACTGTATCCCAACTTTCCCCAGTTGTGCTTTTACCATATTTGTGCACCTTCCTGAAAGACAACCAATCGATCAATTATAAATACAGACTCAAAGTTCAACTTACGTTTGAAGCCAAACAATACTAATTTCATAATTTGAAAAAAATCTTGAAGCTGAAACGAGAAAAATGGAGGCCTGATGAGACTCTGGTTTTATAAAAGAGCCAGATATGTACAAATATATTATGGGGGGGAAACAGGGTATACATAAATTCCTGTGGTGACGTATATGATAAAACGTGTCATTGAGGTCCTTTTCCTATTAATAGAAACCCTTCAGCCACCCTCAAATTTTACAGTTGATGCTAATATTTAGAGAGGTGAAAGAGAAGATAGGACTTGGAGAAGATTATATACAGGCTACATTTGATATCAGCAGTACAGCTATTCTGACAATTTAATGAAGAAAATAAAGCAGAAGTGAGTATAGATATAAGTTGTTCCTAAGAATACTCTGTTATTAAATATGGTATGGAGAGTAGAGAACTAGTGATATAATGATATGCACATACCCATTACCAAAGTGTTCTTCTCCCCAGGTCCTTGACCATCCTACAATATCAGGCAGAAATTAGTACAGTCAAGATTTGTTATGTATATACTGACTCCAATAACAGGTTCACTAAAACAAAGCAATCCAGTAGATAGAACAGTATGAAATACAGTCGCCGCGGAAGAAGAATGTATATGATCTTAACAATCAAACTTCCAAGACGACGAATTCTATCGTTAATTAGTTCATGTGTCTCTAGGAACACAAAATATTATGTAGAAATAGAGTCTTTGCGGCTGTCTCTTCTACCAGCAAAATTTATGAGCAGCCTAAGTAGGGGTTAATCAAATGCAAATACGATTCATTTCCTTTTTCAGTCGTTCATTGGTAGCCACTTGGAAGTTTGAGCAGATGATGCCGAGCCATGAATTCCTTGTGAAATATTTTTTTAGCAAAAGGTGTGTGTTGTCTTTTGCTAGTACCTACAAGTTAATTATACAAAAAAAAACACAATTCTCATTTCTCAAAAGAGAAAAACATTTCCTACAAGTATTATCTTACTGTCAAACGAGTACAATTTAAACTTTAAATGTACAAGGGAGACAACGTCCCGTTATAGGAGCAAAAAAATTCAAAAAATCCCAAGAAACAACTTTCAGCAGTTCTGTCAAAAACATACGTTCACTGGCAGGCGACACGTGCCACGTTTCTCCTTGTCGCGAACCAATGCCCGCAAAAAATTTCTCCTCCCATTTGTCTCCCCATTTTGTTCCCAATTTAGTCTCAGCCCACTTATCCGTCCTGTGGAATTAGAACAAGGATTTTACGATGTTTCCATTTTTCTATAATTCTAGGTTAATAAAATATATAATAATTACATGCTACAGGGCATTTAGGTGTGGAGCTCAATATCTGATGTAGAAGGATATAAATCTTATCTAGTATGCATCAAGCATTCTGATAAAGGAACAAATGATATTTTTGGTCTATGAAGGTTGATTGTTGTAAAAGTATCATGTATGTTGTAAAAGTTATTTTTTTAAAGTAGAGTAGAGTTTAAAATTAGAGAAGGGTCGGAGAGTGTTTCTTTTTATTCTTTAAAGTCTCATTCATAAGTTTTTATTTACTTTTACGATATTTTTGGTCTATGAAGGTTGATTGTTGTAAAAGTATCATGTATGTTGTAAAAGTTATTTTTTTAAAGTAGAGTAGAGTTTAAAATTAGAGAAGGGTCGGAGAGTGTTTCTTTTATTCTTTAAAGTCTCATTCATAAGTTTTTATTTACTTTTACTTTCAGCACTCCCCCTCAGATGGGGAGTATAATACAACACTTGGTAGTATTGTCAAGCCGAGTTATGACCGATACCATATTAAAGTTAGTTTTTTAAAGCAGAGTAGAGTTGGAGGAGTGATGAGCTTTTAATGATAAGTGGGTTCCAATAATAAGACTCTAGCCTTGTTGATGTATGACTCATTTTATATTTTATATCCATGTGTTTCTTTTGTTGTTTCCAATGTGGGACTATCTTTAAAATCCCATCATTTGTTTTTGTTTTTTTTTTTTTGCTTTCAGCATATGTAAAGCCATAAGCATAGTAATATCATCAATAATCAGTGAGTTGTGATCTTAACAAGATACATAAAACTAAATCTTAGTCAGTACCCAACAACCTATTAAATAAATTTATACAAAACATGAACATGCATCATGTTGAATCATTATCTACAAAAACAGTTGCCTTACATATGAAGATGCCCATTATTTGACAGATAAGAAGCATATGCATCCAAATATTAAACAGCATTAGTAAGACAGTATGCATTCGGTATTGCAGAATCGGCACCATTTGCACCGGTAAGCTGAGAGCATGCCTGTAAGAGGGCTTGACAGTGATATGGACTCACAAGTTTGAGGAAGAGAAAGTTAACTTATGAAATGTGTATTACATAAGTAATATGTGGAAATCCTAGGACTTAGCATTTCGAAGTGCACAAGGGAATTACTGATAGAAAGAGCCTACTCGTGCAAAAAAAAAATATATGACAGCATTCTAAGGGATTTATGAAGCACTTTGGGTATAACTTTTCAGATCTAAAGTGCCCTACGTGAACAGAATTGTACTATATAAAATCACTATTATAATTGAAACTCTAGGAAGGAAAAGCTGACCATTTAAGTACATATCCTCTTCCATCAAAATTCTCTCCCCATTTCTCCCACCAAGACTGCTCATTTAGTCTTCCATACTTATGAGCTCCTTTCTCTGTAGAGCCTTTTGCGTCATACCTTTCCCACCTAGAGTTGCAGCAGAAGCCATTCGCACACTCAGCATTGAAGGAGAAAGAAAATTACTCCATTCTAATAAGAGGAAATTTTGGCAAAAAAGATGTCGCTTAAAGTGTCCATGTAGGATGCACCTATAGTGAAGTTGGTGTAGCAAAACCTCACTAGGTGATACCGATTATTTAAAGTGATATATCGTTTTTTTTAATATACTAAATTATTGGATTCACTTTATGTTATAGCACTTTGTTTAATAGTCAACACCCAAGAGGTATTGTCACATCAACTCCCCTGCAGAATGCATCCTACAACGACACTTTTAGCCCCATATCCTCTATATAATGTGTTGTAGTTACCAACTTAGAAAATTCCTCACCATTTCTCATACCAACCAGCATTTTCGGTACCTGACTTCGCTTGTTTTTGGGCACTTCTCTTTATCCTTGCAAGATTACTGAAATCAAAATGAATCGATGATATAACTCATGGGGAAAATATGAAAGCATTTTCACCAATACAAAGATTTTGAGCTTAAATCCCCAAAAAAAACAAAAAAAAATCACTAATTTGCAACAAACTACCAAATTTTCTCAAAATTACAAGAAACTACCATAGCTAATAGTCAAGGCAGGCAACGTTAACGGTGTGTATATGTAAAATGACCATTTTACCCTTTCAATTAAATCTTAATTATTTTATTAATAATTTTTTTGATAATTGGCGGTGGAGGAGGTGGTCGACTTCGCCGCGGCGGTGATGGAGGTGGTGGTCGACGGCGGCAAGGGTTGAGGGGGAAAGGAGTAAGGGGTTGAGGCGAGGAGGGGGTTGGGCTGGTGGGGAGGAGGGGGTCGGGCATGGGAGGGCCGGAGGTCTGAGGGAGGGGGACTGCTGCGCCGGCGGGGGTTGAGGGGCCTAGGGATTGGGTTAAAGTTAGGGTTTGGAAGAGAGCAGGAAGACGGGTGTTTTTGGAATTTTTCTAAAAATTTTTTATGACATGGCAGGTTTGGTGACTGAGCGGTGAGCTGGCACTAACGTTGCTGACGTGGCACCGTTATTTATGGTAGTTTGTCATAATTTTGAAGGTTTTGTGGCAATTTCTCGTATATTTAACAAGGAATTGGTAGTTTGTTGCCACAAGGATATAGTTTGTGGTAGCTTTTTGGATTTAAGCCTAGATTTAATAAACCATTAGGAACTTGGTATGTTTTACAAGTGGCATACTGCCCAACCAGATAAAACAAGCAGAGAGAAATCATCTAGCACTTCTAGTAACGCATTCTAGGTATTACATAGTCGATAAAAGCTTCACAAAATATTTTAGTGATAATAAGGCTAGATGACAATAAGAGGATTTCTCCCAGACCTATAAAATATTTTAGTGATAATAAGGCTAGATGACAATAAGAGGATTTCTCCCAGACCTATAAAAGTGCAGAATCCTAAACAGGCAAAGAATTATGTCATTTCTTCTTCTTCTTCTTCTTCTTCTTCTTCTTCTTTGTGTGTGTGTGTGCGCGTTCCTTGATGCAACATTATATTGTAATATAAGGGTCATTATGATGTATAATATATTAAAAAACTTCAAGTTGGGAGGATCAGGTGATCTACGTAAAGAGGATTTTAACCAAGGGGAAGAAGGGATTTGAATGAAACAAAATCAGTATAAAACAACTAATTCCTATTAGATATCAGTACTAGGGCAGATGATAGATTTAGAAACAAAAACAAGCAATTGCGTTGGTACCATAATACCATTAGGTGAGACTATCAATCATGAAATGTATTAATAGATGGAATATATACAAATCTCTACCACTGCCCCCTCTGCAGTCTTGAGTATACATGTCGCTCCATGTCCCATTTCTTTCAAACTAGCAAACAAAGAAATAACATTTGAGAGTATGTTCGTGGAGAAAATAATCAATGTTCTAGGCTAGTTAACTCGGAGATAGCTTGCCTACCCATCCAAACAGAAATGGCAGGAAGTGTTTCGACAGAACATGAAAAAAGGATTAAGAATTTTGTTCTGCATGGACATTATGGTTAATAATATTGTCAAAAAACAAGTATATTTTGTACTAAGATAGAAGGCACAAGTAAATGAACCCGCAGTGGTGGGGTACACCACACCATTGGCCTCAGTTCTATGATGAGCAACATCATCCAACTTCTGCTATAGCATGTGTCAAATGAATTATGCAGGTTGACCACATCATAAAGACGTTGAATTACATAAATACCCCCTAGTGCATCCTTTAAAGAGTATTTCAATTAATATATCATAAATTCTGACTTCATTGGAAATTGTTAGATTAGAGTCTATGACCACACACACACACACCCAAAAAAAATAATAATAATAGTAATAGAATTAAAAAGAAATAAAGGCTTTATAACCGCTACAAATTAGATGTTAAAGGCCATTTCAACCATAATCTTTAAAACCCACCAACATGAATGGAGTTCGTTCTACCATTGCAATATTTATTTGACCCTATAAATAAGCAGATCGGTAGTGATAGTTTGCAGCAAGTCAATCACAATATTTTGCAGTGTTATGTGTTGGAGTGGATGTTGGAAATTGGAATTAAATTAGAGTCATGGAGACCAACAATACTTAAGCACATTGAATAGTCAGGTTTCATACAACATAAGTTGGATGTTACGGTATAACGCATACCCCTTCTCATGTATAGTCATCTGAGGCCGTTACCACTACTATGGGTAGGCAATTCAACTTCAGACAAACATGCAAGCATACTGATGCAGACTTAAATCTTAATGATTACCTCCATTCATCTTGGTAAAGAAGTTCTTGCCATGTTTCCCACCAAGAATCTCCTTCAGCATTTCTACCGGATTTCTCTGCACCTAAATGAAATTTAAAATATACAATTATAGAAAAATTACCGCCAATGGGTAATCTAATTGCCAGATAACATTGGGATCCTGTGAACTACACTTACAACACAAATTAACAAAAACAGGCATATGTTGATACATACCTAGAAAGAAGACATGAAAAAGAGAGAAAAAGGATATCATGGAAAATGACAAATTGAGACAACCTATCCCATTATACAAAAATTATAGGGAAGACTTTAAGAATAGTATGTGTCAATGAATATATAAACCTGGATGGCTCCTCTTATTGTCCCTGTCATTATTAAAACATAATAAGTCACTTGTTTTCCAGGTCCAGAGGCATGTCTTTATATTCTATCGCTCCCAAAAGTTTAAGCCCCCTCTTTGACGGCTAAACCCTAGGATTTTTTGATGTCGTGGTTTTTTGGTTCAATCTTCTTTAAATGTGCTCTAGCCGGATCTCAACATAGGTAGCCCTGATACCATCCCTGATACCATCCTGACATCCTCTTCCCTACGCCCAAACTCCAAAGTCATGGTGAGAGTGGAAAGAATACTTTTATAGTCTACAAATCCTCAATGGGAGAAAACTTTTAGACAGGAAGAGTGTCAGATGAATATGCCAAAAGGTTTTAATATTTCTGGAAACTATAGTTGTATGCTTGTAGTTAAATATGCAATATATTTCCGAATACGCATCGATGTAACTAGGGCAGTCGGAACTACATTTCATTGTTTGTTTAGCATTAAGTTCTAGGTAAGTGTTTTAGAAAATGTGTTGGGTAAGAATTGATTGCATCAACTTTGTCTGTTTAATTTTACTTTCAACAAATAGAGCTGAGTTACATTTGAGGTTTTCTAACTCATGCTAAAGTTCCAACAGCATATTGCAGCTACAACTTATTGATTTTTGGTGTAGTTGGAAGTCGGAACTTCTCGAGCTCCAACTATGTCAACCAAAAAAAACCCCATAATGTAAATTCAGAAAGCACATGAAACATTAGGTGAGAATACTAATCATAAAGTATAATGTCAATAATGTCTTAGAAAAACGTCAGGACAGAATGACAAAGGAGAAAAAGGACATTTACAAACTTATTTACAAAATATACTAAAAGATAATTCTTTTAGATCAGAAGGTGAATGTTAGAGATGCAATGCTACTGAATTGCTGACACAGTGCTACAATTTATAGAATGAGACCTGTCATGATGTTGAGAAAAATAACAGAATGACATACCTAACTCCTTGTATCCAGTCCAATCACTTTTCTCCCACCACTGTCAAGTACAAATTGGAAAATGCCAAGTAAATGCATTCTCCTAGGGCAATGTTTATATGATAACAGAAAGAGCAATGGTTTCATTGTGGTTGAACACATATCATAACAAATAGTTGTGCACAGTTGTTTTACCTTTCAAAAAAAATTTATGCAAATAAACAATAAACTTACATATTTGTGTATATATATTAACTATGCCAATAATATGAAAAGCTTAAATTAATTGGCCTACTCTCAGCGACATGAAAATTGTGAGAAGATATTAAATACCCTAGTATGCCAAAACAGGCCTGCTATGTCAGGACATATCTAGCTAGCTTTTTCATTCTTTTGTGTGAGCGCGCGAGCGTGCGTGCGTGTGTGTGTAGGAGGGGTGGTGGTGTTTGCATATGCTTGATTAGGAACATTGCCAACATTGTGTTCCTTTTAATTTGATGAACAAATCCTGCGTAGCTAAATTCAAAATTTTTTAACATGTGAGGAGACAACCGCCTACAGGAAAGTACTGTTGAAATTTCATAGGATGCTACCAAGAAATGCCACTGATATAAATAATTTCCTGTGAGAAGTAAACCAGTGTATAGATTCTGTAGAATGGATGAACAACATCAAGAAATGGATAGCTCCTAACTAGAAGCAGGTGGATTCATGTAGAATAATAATTGGCTGCTGAAGCAGGGATATTGCTCAACAAAAACATTTCACAAGTATAGGTCGCGTGGGAGGCATTAGATAATAACTTATGTTAAGAATCTTTATTTAGTGGCTAAGAGGAAGTCTGCACATAAGGTGGTGCAAGAAAGATGGAGCTACTTTAAAAAAAACAAGAAAAATACTAAACGGCCAGTTGCAACTAAAGTTGATGTCATGCTGCCTGAATGCGATTTGGGAAGATTAGATTACTCTAGTAAGAATAAAAGGGAATTAATCCCTAAGGTGATCACTTCATCCAAAGGCTTCTCCTCATGGGCTGGTCAATATATATTAATCAATGCTCCCCTCACAGGATCCTTGGGCCACATGGAAAGGCCTCCATTGTAAACATGGCTTTCTTAGGAAGCTTGGGTAAATGGGTAAAATGTCATATTTCAGATAGGGTTGAACCCAGCACCTCTCGAAACCTAGTGATCATATCATTTAAGGAATCTAATCTACCTAAAAGCTTAAGCTTATGTTTTATGGTCTAACAATGCATATGCAAAACTTGTCACTTTAACAAAGACCGCAATCAACCAAAAGCTACCACATACAGTAGCCCATCACAAATGATGATCACCATGCTAAAAATATTATTTCAAAGCACGCATTAATATCTAACTCCAAAAACCATCATGACTAGTTAGCTGAAAGTTAGAAGCTAGTAATGATGGGATACAGAGGAAGGAAATCAAAAGGACGGTAGAGGATTAACAAATGATACATAGGGTAATTCTTTACCATGATAAGGGAGAATGAAAAGAAAACAAGAAGTTGATTTTATTAGATATATAACTAAGACTTCATCTCAATGCAATTGCAAATTTAGAATTGCTTTCTAGCAAAATGCATGACATTTAAAATAGAACAAGGAGGCTTCACTTTAAAAACTAACAAAAGGCAACAGAAAACATACAGTTTCTTTCCATTCTGAGGAACCATCGCTGCTTTGACCTCCCATCCTAGCCCAGCGACACCTGTATCCATTTTCACCTAGGTCTTCTCCACTTTCTCGGTACCATGTACTCCCATCTTCACTTACTCCAGATTCCTTGACATTTTCATCTAGCAAGTTGATCCCCCAGTCCTTCTCACTAGCAATACCAGTGTCTATAAGGAAGATATCAAAGAAGCAAATGTAGTTCCTTAGGGGCTATGCATGATATAAAGACAAAACCCAAAAATATTATCTATAAACCATGGAGCTTTTCCTTTGATGAGAAAATTATGGCACAAAGATGTGCATGTTCCTTCACTAATGCATTTTATGGTTCATTGGAACCAACTCCCTACACAAAAGATAAACTATAACTATTGAAGCCGTCTTAACATACTTATCAGTATTCAGAGTAAAATTGCTCAAAGGTGGAACAAACCTCTCTTAGGTGGAGAATCACGAGATTGAGGAGCAGAATATTTTGGGCTGCACCGGGGATTGAAGCCTTGTTGTTTGGAGTGCCCTTTAGAGCTATAATAAAAGAATTGATTCAACAAACTTGCCTCACACATGGTAAAACAAAAAAGAAAAGAAAAATACATGACATCAAGGGCAAGGCAGAAGAAATCAGAATCTAGCCAAATACTGGTCAACCTTTTTTTCCCCATCTACTATGACTGATATAAGATAATATATATCTTAATATTGTAGCGTAACTATAAAGATTGTTAATAGATAACTTGTAACTAACATCCAATCAAACTTTGGTTTCTTGCAATATTAACCCCATAGTATCTGAATGGATTTAATTTACGAAAGTAGGGAAACTGTTTGATATGTTTACAGAAAATAAGTTTGAAAAATAAATGAGGTTTGAATGAAGATGTTGAGGTAGGGGAGTGAAAATGAGCTAGCAATAAGTTAAATAAGATTTCCAGCTATAAGAAGTTAATGACAGCACAGATTGGGAATAAAAGGAGTAGATGGTTTAGATGGTTTGGATTAGTATGTAGAAAGTAGAGAAGTGCACCGGTTATACAATATATCGAGTTACCAGAGCAACGCCCAAAACTAATAACAGGCCTAGACGAACATGAAAGGAGGCATTAAGAGGATATAAACTATGTTGATTAAACCAAAGAACTGGCCCTTAGTAAATCCAAATGGAAGAAAATATTCATATAACAACCCCGAATCTTTGGGGTAAAGGATTTGTTGTTGTACATGAAGCCACTAATGTTACACTTCATCAATCTATCGCTAACCGCAGCCCACCGACCTAGGTCATTGCCTTTTTGGATACCACCAGAACATATATGTCATGAACTCTATATCTTCATGATGATACCGAACCAGAACAAACTCATAGATGGCATCACCTTGTAAGCATGCCTTGAAGTGCTTTAATTCTGTGGTGACGCAGTGATCGCAGCTATTTACTTTGGCAGTTACTCTCCGTTAGCCTCAATTAACCATAGAAACTTGTCGATAGCCTCCAGAAAAAAAGGTGTTTACAGTTACATAACAACTCTACTCTACCTTGAAAATGCATGTGTCTAAGCACTAGTTCTGAGAAATACCATATTAAAAACTAACCAAACCTCGGTAATTTAGATTAACATAGTCTTCATGAGAAAGCTTGTGACTATTACTAAAGAAAGAAAGATGAATATTAGAACGAGATTGATAAAAGTGAACCATTTAATTAAACAATAAAAGCCATTCGCACAAAAGACCAGTGTATTGATTTCCTTATAAATTGATGCGCCTCTCTCTTGAATCTGAACTATTCGCTACAGGTAACATCTCGGTATCTCACACACTTCTCTATTCACACATATGGTGCACCACCCGTGCATCAAAAAATTCAAACTATGAGAAAACATACCAGGGTCCAGGATGCGACGCCTAATCGGCTTTAAATACTCACTCATCTATGATAAGGAAAACTGAATGGAATAAATTTGATTATAAGCCAAGGATCACCAAAAAGCAGTTACCCAAAAAACTTTTCCTTGAAATTTTGGTCGACGCGTTGCATGGAAATGTGAAGGAAGAAAGAGTGGCAGGGCAAGCATTTGAGTTTATTTATCTATATTTCCTCAGAGAATTAGTACATTGGCCGATCCCGGCGTTATAAGAGCCAAATAGCACATTGGTTTACAAAATGGGTGTAGTTTCATCATGATACACAGCATTTTCTTCATTCGGTAAGCATCTGTTAAATCGAATGGGAGGGGTCATAGGATCTCACTTACTCATAAAAAAAATTCCAATTTCTCAAAAGATGGTCGATACAAACCCTAGCATTATAACTCAAGCTTACCCAAATTCAAAATAGATCGCAAAACAAAGAATCAAGTAAAAATTTTAGAAAAATTACCGTCGAGATGGAAAGGAAACAGAAGGCATAGCCCTAGTCCGAACTCTCCTCGGACTCTTCTTCCTCTCCGGCGACCGCCGCCTCCGCCGCCACCCCTCCGCCATCTCGCTGGCGGCCTTGCTCCCCGATTCCGAGCAGCAGCACCTGATCCCAAAGCCGATCCTCCTCCTCCGAAGCTCCAAGCACTGAACATTGGGCCAAGATCCGATCTTTTCAATCTTCACATTCAATGGAACCGAAGCAGCAGCAGCCATTCCTCTGGAACTCGCCTCCATTTCTCAATCTCTCTTTCTAATAAGAAAAAGGAAAAAAAAAACCTAATTTATAGGAATCGAGAGGAGAGAGAAGAGAGGGGCGGCCTTCGACATCGCTCGTGGGTTTCTAGAAAGCGAAGGGCCAATCTCTTTCTCTCTCTCACTGACAATGAGTGAATGGGTTCTTCAGAAAAAAACAAAGAGAGAGGGGGAGAGAGCGAGAGAGAGAGAGCCTTCTGCTGATGAGGCGCAGCAAGAGAGCACGTGACGTGCGTGGGTCGTTTGGGGTCCACTGTCAACGGAGCCCCTCGCCCAGGCCTATCTGCCACGTGGCTGCCATTTCAGCCGCGTGTGTAATTGAGTCATCATTGGGTCAAATCAAGTATCTTAAGCTCTCATTAGCAACTAACTAACTACCTCATATCTTATCCAGCCGGGCCTTCTTCTATAGGGAACCCCTTGTAATCATTGGTATTTTTATTTACCCCTAAATTGCCCCTATATAAAAATACACCCATTACATAGATTTCAGTTAGAATATTAAGTAGAAAATCGAAAATGGTTATTACTTACAATTTCTTTTGTTTCTTATCATTTTCTAGTAATTATATATATAAGACATATATTTTCATACTTTTATTAAATTATTTTAGTTTATACAATATTATCATATTTAGCATCTGTTTTATTATATCATATCTTTTAATATAACCACACAATTATGAAGGTTTAGGTTGTAAATTGAAAATTAAGTTTGGTCAAAAATAAGCAACGGAGCATGGGGATGAAATTAAATAAATGGTTGGTTGAAAATTATTATTAGATAAACGGGATAGAATTAGCATTATCTAAACCAATTTTCGCTTCATGTGTATCGACTCTGTCGGCAAAAGTTTCTTTTAAAAGATGGATATAAGATTTGAAAGGGATATATACATATATATTATATGTATCGTCAAACATTGCGGGGTTGTATGTAAGAAAACCCCGAAAACCGGTACACTAAATAAATAAATGTTGCTTTTAGAGAGAAACCAAAAAGGGAAATAAATGAAGAAAATGGTATGGACACGTGTTTGGAAGGTCATGTGTAAATATCAATGTTGTTGGCATCTTAACAAAAAATGGTTGTTTGAGTTTCCTGTTTTATGGAAAAAAAATTGACAAGTGTTTTCTCTCCTTCCCTTTCTTAAAATCACGAACATCAATTTCACTTGTATTTTGTATTATGTATTTTCCAAAGGAAAAATTGACATTTATTTCAAGATTTTGGAATTGGCAATATGATAATTTCTCTTTCTGGGCTTCCAATCAACTCTTTTGAAGTTTACATTATTAAATTAATAACAAATATAGTTTTTATTATGGTCCTGCAATATGTTGCAGGTCTTTCTTTGAGGTAAAGCACAAGCAAATTTTGGGTTGCGGAGCTAGCTGAACTTAAACCCAAGCCCCATGTCTTACCCTCGTTGGTCTATGAAACCGTAGATTATATAGGTGATAGTGCTCGATATTGGCGATCCCCAAGATCATGACACGTGGCAGGTGACGTGTCCCAGAACTTAGGAGAAAGGGCCCGCGGTGGCCGATCAGGCCGCCCCGTGCCCGACCAGCAAGCACAAGCTGGCCCCCCTTGGGGCCCCTGCAAATTGACCTCCTCGGCCTCTCAGCTCGCCCCCGAGCTACCACAGGACCAAGACTCCTCGGCCTCCTTGCTCGCCCTCGAGCTCCCGCCGAGGACGTCTTGGTCCTCGGCTCTCCGACCTACTCCCAGGCGTAACCGTCGCTCCGCGAATCTCGCCATGCGCGGATTTTGCGCCAGCAACGTCCCACGTTCTACGCCATCACGATCCCCATTAATGGGCGATCCGCTCTCCACACGGGCGTGACGCCGGGAGCGTAACTGCCGTCGAGATCCTCGCGCCCGCTGCTGCGTGCTCCACCGCTATATAAACCCCCATCACAGAGGAGTCAAGTAAGCCGTTTTTCATACTTTTATGTCGTTACTCTGCTCGGATCTCATCACTAACTTGAGCGTCGGAGGGTCCTTGGTGGTACCAAACCACCCCGGGACTTCTTTGCAGGTGCTCAGCAACAACTTCCTCACCTCACCTCTTCCTCCAAAAACCCATTGAGACCCACACGCAACGAAGGATAATCAGCTAAGTTCACCGCGAGATCAACGGAAGACAACATCTGACGGAGGCCCGAAAAGGAGCTCCATCAGTTGGTGTCGTCTGTGGGAAACAATAACTCCACAAAATACAAAGTTGGCCTTCCGATCTCCGCCCACATGACAACCGATTCCCCTAAATATCCAAACGCCCGTTGTCGCCTCCCTCGTAACGGAGACGCGGGCGAACCCTCGCCTAAGGTCGTCGGTCTCCCCGCTGGCTGCCGTCTCACAGGCTCCGGCGGCCGCCCGAGCAAAAGGACTAGGGGCCGAGAGCCCATCACCTTTGGCGACGAGGATCTCCACGGCATATCTGTGCCCCACAGCGACCCGCTGGTGATCGTAGCACAAATTCACCGATACGAGGTCCACCGAATACTCATCGATTCGGGCAGCTCGGCGGACATCCTCTTCCACGACTGCTTTTTGCGTATGGGGCTGGCCCCAGCAGACTTGAGACCGACCTCCCACGTCCTTTCGGGGTTCACCAACCACTCCGTCCCAGCACAAGGGGTGGTCACCCTGCAGTTCACGATCGGGGAGCCCGGCCGCACGCGCACACTGCCTGTGGACTTCATTGTAGCTAGGGTCCCATCGGCCTACAACGTCCTCCTCGGCAGGATAACGCTGAACTCCCTCCAGGCCCAGATCTCGACATACCACCTGGCGATAAAATTCCCCCTCGATCAGGGTGGGGTAGGCCGGGCATACGGGAGCCAGCGGGTCGCGGAGGTAGGTCTGACAGAGGCATCTTCCCCCGAGCAGCACACTGATAGCGTCGATGCATGCGGCGACATTAAAGGGTCCCTGGACACCCGGGACGAGCAGAAGGAGGTCCGTGGAGCACCGGTCGAGCCTCTGACCGAGGTGCCCTTAGCGGAAGGAGACCCAGGAAAGACCGTACGAGTCGGGTCACTCCTGACGGGAATTCAGCGGGATGACCTGATCGAGTTCCTCCGAAGCAATTCCGACGTCTTCGCCTGGGCACCGGCAGACATGCCTGGGATCGACCCTAAAATCATCTCCCACAAGCTCGGAGTTGATCCTACGGCCCGACCCGTCAGGCAGAAGAAAAGAAGCTTCGCCCCGGTCAAACAGAAGGCTATCGAAGAGGAAGTTGACTGGCTCCTCGCCGCCAACTTCATCAGGAATGTACCCTACTCCCCACATAGACCACAGCTCGTCGACAGCTCGGCCGGGCACGAGCTTCTGAGCTTCATAGACGCTTTCTCCGGCTATAACCAAATCCGCATGAATCCTGATGACGAAGATATGACCGCATTCACAACGGACCGGGAGGTGTACTGCTACAGAGTGATGCCCTTCGGCCTCAAGAATGCCGGGGCCACATACCAGAGGCTGGTCAACCGCATGTTCAAGCCATAGATCGGCAGGAACATGGAAGTCTACGTTGACGACATGCTCGTCAAGTCCGTCTCATCGGCCGACCACGTCAAGGACCTGGGCGAGGCGTTTGGGGTGCTCCGCAAATTCAACATGAAGCTGAACCCCGCCAAGTGTGCGTTCGGAGTCAACGGAGGGAAATTCCTCGGGTTCATGGTCACTCACCGTGGAATTAAAGCTAACCCAGAGAAGATCGACGCCATCCTGAGCATGACCGCACCCAAGACCAACGTCGAGATCATGCGGCTCACAGGGCGGGTCGCCGCTCTGAGCCATTTCATGTCCAGGTCAGGGGAGAAGTGCCTCCCATTCTTCAAAGCGCTGAGGAAAATTCTGAGGTTCGAGTGGTCGGAAGATTGCCAAGCCGCCTTCGACCAACTGAAGAGGCACCTCGCAACACCGCCCCTGCTCACCCGGCCCGTGGAAGGGGACGAGTCGTCGCTGTACCTGGCAATATCCGACCAAGCAGCAGGCTCGGTGCTCGTCCGAGAGGCCGAGGGGACACAAAAGCCAGTGCACTATGTGAGCCATGTGTTCAAGGACGCGGAGACGAGATACCCCGCCATAGAGAAGATTGTCCTGGCCCTCGTAGTAACCTCGCGGAAACTGCGGCACTACTTCCAAGCACACACAATCACCGTCCTCACTGAGCACCCATTGGGGGCTATCCTGGCATCACCGGAGTCCTCAGGCCGTCTAGAGAAATGGAGATGGGAGCTATCTCATTTCGACATAAGGTATCGCCCGAGGCAAGCCATCAAGGCGCAGGCCCTGGCCGATTTCATCGTTGAATGCACCATCCCTAGCAGGAAGCCGGATTCTGCGCCGCCCCCCGCAGCCCGGCATCCCGTCCGGGAAGGCCCTAGCTCAGCTCCGGAGTGGGTCATTTATGTCGACGGGTCTTCTACCGAGGAAGGCGGCGGTGCCGGCCTCATTATCCGGGGCCCAAACGAAGCCGAGATGGAGTATTCCTTGAGGCTCGGTTTCAAAGCATCGAACAACGCGGCGGAGTATGAAGCTCTCCTAGCCGGACTGTGCATGGCCGTCGGGTTGGGGCTGAAGATCATCCGAGTCCGCAGCGACTCGGCCCTAGTTGTCGGCCAAGTGACTGGCCGCTTCGAGGCCCGGGAGCCCCTAATGATGAAATACCTAGACGAGGTGAGGAAGCTCCGCAAAAACTTCGACGAAGTCTAGGCAAATGAATGCTCAAGCAGACGCCCTGAGCAAGCTGGCTTCATCGTACTCGGCCAACAATAGGCGGTCGATACTCTTCGAAACCTTGACCCGACCCAGCGTGGGAGACGAGGCGGCGACACTCCAAGTATACACGGCGCAGGAGAACTACCGGGATTGGAGGAAGCCCCTTGTGGAATTCCTGAAGGACGGCGCGCTCCCGGAGGACAGAGCGGCCGGCCGACGCCTCCGGGCCAGAGACACCCACTTCGTCTGGAGCAACGGGAACCTCTACAAGAAGGCCTTCACAGCCCCTGCTCCGGTGCGTTGACCCCACGAAGCCGACTACGTCCTGTGGGAAATCCATGAAGGGGTGGGCGGCGCACACCAGGGGGCTCAAACCTTGATCCAAAAGGCGCTACTCCAGGGGTACTACTGGCCCACCATGCACGAGGACGTCCTGAAGATGGTCAGGAGGTGCAAGAGCTGCCAACTCCACGGCAGTATTCCCCGCCTCCCGGCTACCGAGCTAACTGCCCTGACGTCCCCATGGTCGTTCGCCCAGTGGGGATTGGATATGATCGGACAGTTCCCCACCGGAACTGGCGGGCATAAATACGTCCTCGTCGCGGTGGACTACTTTACCAAGTGGATCGAGGCCGTTCCCATCAGGAAACCGGACGCCGCCACAACCATCAAGTTCCTCCAAAACAACCCGATACACCGGTTCGAGATCCCGAGGTGCATCATCACCGACCACGGGACGAACTTCGAGAACGAGAAAGTAAGGAACTTCTGCAAAGAATACCATATCCTCATGAAGTTCGCCGCGGTCGCGCATCCCCAATGTAACGAGCAGGCCGAGGTCGCTAACCGGGACGTCCTCCGGGGCCTCTGAACCCGCCTGGAAGGGAGACAAGGCAGTTGGGTCGAGGAGCTACCCTGGGTCTTATGGGCCCTGCGCACGTCAAAAAAGACTCCCACTGGGGAGACCCCTTTTAGCCTCTGCTACGGGACCGAAGCGATGGTCCTAGCGGAGATCGGGCTACCCAGTCACCGAGTCGAGCACTTCGATGATGACGCAAACACCATGGCACTACGAACCAACCTCGACATACTGTTGGAGAAAAGGGATCGGGCCCAGATCAGAGCCGCCGCCTATCAACAGCAGACGGCCCGATACTACAACGCTCGGGTAAGACACCGCTCCTTCAAGACTGGGGACCTAGTCCTGCGGCGGAACGAATTCATCGACCAAGGAAGGCTCCACAAGTTCTCTCCAAAGTGGGAAGGTCCTTTCCTTGTCTCCGAAGCGCTCCCCGGCGGAGCCTACCGCCTACAGGACGCAGACGGACGGAAGCTCCCTTGGCCTTACAATGCCGAGAAGCTCAAGCTATACCAATGGAGTCAAAGCTAGCGAAGAGTCGCACCCCAGCTACCACTCGAGATTTCCCTTTAACAAGATGGTGTAAAGCGTTGTCTAGAATTCCTACTCGTACGAATAAAGAAACTTCTAATCTTTTTCCCCGGTAGAGTTCCACCTGTACAACGAAAAAGCCTTCCCAGAGGCGGTCGAACCCGAGGTTCCCTCGCTCGGCTATCCCCTGCGGGCAGCTTCCCTGCCGCAACGCCGGGGATCAAAAAGCCCTCCCAGAGGCAGTCGAGCCCGAGGCTCCCTCGCTCGGCTATCCCCTGCGGGCAGCTTCCCTGCCGCAACGCCGGGGATCAAAAAGCCCTCCCAGAGGCAGTCGAGCCCGAGGCTCCCTCACTCGGCTATCCCCTGCGGGCAGCTTCCCTGCCGCAAAGCCGGGGATCAAGAAGCCCTCCCAGAGGCAGTCGAGCCCGAGGTTCCCTCGCTCGGCTATCTTTTCAGGACAAAAGTCCTCGCCAAGAGGCACCGGGCGGTAACCCTACCCGGCCAAGGGTCCTCGGTAGGCTTCTTACAGCCTTATAGCTCTTCCCGCGCCAAGGACCAAAGTCCTCCCAGAGGCAGTCGGGTCCTTGCTCGGCTATCCCCGGCTGGTAGCTTCCTACCATAACCGACAGGGATCAAAGTCCTCGCCAAGAGGCACTGGGCAATAACCCTGCTCGGTCCCCATCCTGAAGGATCAAAGCCCTCGCAAGAGGCAACCGAGCAGCTACGCTGCTCGGTCTACTCCGGCTGGTAGCTCCCTACCCTCGACGCCAGGGATCAAAGGCCCTTACAAGAGGCACCAGAGTGGCTACCCCGCTCATTCATCCCAGGCTGGTAATTGCCTACCCACGACGCCGGAGATCAGAGCCCTCACCAAGAGGCAACCGCGCATCCTCACTGCCCGGTCATTCTTAATGGCCCTCCGCAGCCCTTCCCGCGCTAAGGCCCAAAGTCCTCCAAGAGGCGGTCGAGCCCTTGCTCGGTCAAGCACGACCGGTAGCCCTGTGGCCATACATGAGGATCCAAGACACCCGGAAGGACGACAAGTTCATCCAAGTCCGAACGATCTCCCATCGACCTCGGGGGCCATACATGAGGATACCTTTGCGGCAGCGGTTGACACACTCGCCGGCTGGTGATTGGAGTCAACTCGACAGGAGATCGCCAGACAAATGGCCAATCTGACACGGAAACACGACGATACAAGCGAGGATATCCTACGAACGTCCTTCACACACAAAAGGCAAAATGCAAACCGACGAATCAAGGATTTTTCTTTTGTTGCCAAAGTCAAGGTCTTTACAAAGGGTATTCTGGGGCCCCCCAGCCCTACAAACTGCCCGGAAGCTTACTTCGGCCACTTCATCGTCGGCGTCACGGCCCAAGGACCTACCACCCGAGACTTTGCCACCAGGGGCATGCCCTGCTTCCCTCGCCATCTCTCAACGGAGGCCTCGTCGCCGGAAGCGGAACCCGAGCACGGAGTTCACCATCGTCGAACTCGGGAAGCTGTTCCTTCATGGCGTCCAGAGCCTTGTTCCACGCGACAGCAGAATACTCCCCGAGCTCGGCGTAAAACTGCTCTGATACCTTATACTCGGCCACAGCTTTCTTAGCCCGAGCCTCGGCAACTTGGGCCTTCAGCAGCGCCGCCTCGGCATCTCCCTGCTGGCGTCCCTCTCTTTTTCCAGGGCCGCAAAACGTTCGGCTATGTCCGCCAGCTTCCTATCGGCAACCCGGAGAGACGCGTTCAGACGACGAAGGGCACCCCGAGTCGCCGAGTTGGCAAGCTCCGCAGCCTCCGCCCGGCCCGCCACAACGTCAGCCTTTTCCCTCTCCTGGCGCAGGTCGCGTTGCAAAATCTTGACCTCCGAAGGGAACGCCTCCACTGGCCTCGGGGCGTGGAACGCCCCCTTGGCCTCCATGCGAGTGGCAAGGGCGCAGTGTTGAAGAACCTGACAGAAAGCCGATAAGAAACCAGGAAGCACCCGAACCAAGGGAAGGCATACCAAGACAAATACGCGTGGAGGGATTCGTATCTGGACCGCCTCTTGCGCCATGGCCTCCAACTGATCCCTCAAGGAGCCACACGGAAGCTTTCCCCCAGCCGACTCCTCCATCCCGGCGAGCAGGCCGGCGGCGACAGAAAGCCCAGACGGAACCATGAAGACGGAGCCCCCTTCCTGCATGGGAATCCCTTCAGGGGCCTTCGACGGCGGCGCGCGAGAAACCGTCCTCTTCCTCTTGAGAAGGGGCCTGCCCTCGCCCTTCCCCCCGTCCCCAGTCTGGGACTCGGGCAACTGCTGACGACTCTGGCTGCCGCCAAAGGAACCACCAGATGTCGTCGACGAAATGGACGGCCCTGCCGCCGGCAGAGAATCCGACGGAGGGTGCGAGCTGGCCGGGGGCTCTGCTACGCCACTAGCTTCCTCCTGGCGCGGGCCGTCCGAAGAGTAAGAGCGAACCATGTATCCCAAAGGAAGAAGAAAGACGAGTGGCAGCAACTCAAGGAAGAAGGGAAATGAAAGGTTGGGGGCCCTGAGGCCGGCCCCGCCCCCATTTTATCACCGTGTACGACCGCATCCAACGGCGCCCATCACCTCCCGCCGAAACGACTCCTCACGCCCAGCGGCTCCGATCGCTCCACGTGTCGGTCCTGCACTGAACCGCACCCCATCAGACGCCGTAGGCCTGCGCACGTCGCATCGGCTAATTGGCGCTCGACATGTGGACCGTCGCTTCGACTGCAGAGCGCACGAATCGGCGCACCTTCTTTAAATGCAAAGATCTCGCCTTGATTCGCTAGCGGAAAAGACAACTGACGGCTCGTCCCGACGAAACCATAGAAGGGATCTCACCTCAGGAGGCCTGGAAGTCCACTCCTGATCCGACCACTAGCTGGTCGGGACAAGAGTGGGGGGCTAATGATAGTGCTCGATATCGGCGATCCCTAAGATCATGACACGTGGCAGGTGACGTGTCCCAGAACTCAGGAGAAAGGGCCCGCGGGGGCCGATCAGGCTGCCCCGTGCCCGACCAGCAATCACAAGCTGGCCCCCTTGGGGCCCCTGCAAATTGATCTCCTCGGCCTCTCAGCTCGCCCCCGAGCTACCACAGGACCAAGACTCCTCGGCCTCCTTGCTCGTCCCCGAGCTCCCGCCGAGGACGTCTTGGTCCTCGGCCCTCCGACCTACTCCCAGGCGTAACCGCCGCTCCGCGAATCTCGCCATGCGTGGATTTTGCACCAGCAACGCCCCACGTTCCACGCCATCACGATCCCCATTAATGGGCGATCCGCTCTCCACGCGGACGTGACGTCGGGAGCATAACTGCCGGCGAGATCCTCGTGCCCGCTGCTGCGTGCTCCACCGCTGTATAAACCCCCATTACAGAGGGGTCAAGTAAGCCGTTTTTCACACTTTTATGCCGTTACTTTGCTCGGATCTCATCACTAGCTTGAGCGTCGGAGGGTCCTTAGTGGTACCAAACCATCCCGGGACTTCTTTGCAGGTACTCGGCAACAACTTTCTCACCTCATCTCTTCCTCCAAAAACCCATTGAGACCCACACGTAACGAAGGATAATCAGCTAAGTTCACCGCGAGATCAACGGAAGACAACATCTGACGGAGGCCCGAAAATGAGCTCCATCAATAGGCCTGTGGCACACATTAGGCCTAGTAACCTCAATTTATTTTATATTTGCAATCTTGTCTTATTGAAAAAGAAGAAGAAAAAATGAGGTGTCGCTGAATATTGAAGTAGAACAGAATATCCCAATAATTTGATTTAATTTTAGGGTAAATTAGCTGCATTATCAACCCGACATTATTTTACTCCATAAGCAATTTGCTGTCATCGTGGCATTCCTTATAAAGTTAATTCTTATAATATATATTGTACACGGTAAAATTTGCATGGATTAAATATTGCCCAGAAATCTTTATTTGGCATTCCCTATAAAGTTACTTCTCCCCATTTTTCATGAATCCCTCGATTTTAGTGCATTTTTAGCGAGGGAATCAGGCACTCTATTATTCTCTCTAGAACTGTGCTTCAACACTTCATAAAGCCTTTTTCAGTAATCAGGCATTGTCAGTTTACTCTGAGATTTTCAAATCTGGTTTTACACTTGGATTTCCAAATATTCCGCATGATGATATGTGGAATCCATTTAGGGCCTGTTGGGTGCAAGATTATGGAATTTGGATTCCAAAATAGTACGGTTGAAATTTCTGGATTTGGTAATTTGTTGTTTGGTTGGTTTTGGATTACTAGTATTGGATTTGTAGATCCTTGTAATCTTTGTTTGGTTGGTGAAAAAAATGGGATTTGGATTTGAGTATTTTAGAGAGAGATAGAGAGAGGATTATTAAATAAATAAAGTATACGGGTCCCATCTAAAAGTACAATGAATAGTGCCAAATTCTTGAAAATCCTTGAAATTTTTTAGGATTCAAGAATCCTTGTTTTGTGGTGGGCTCTCCATAAAAAACAAAGGAATCTTAGAAATCCAAATATATCAACCAAACACAAAATTATGAAATCCCAGGATTCCACAATCCAAAATCCAAATCCAAATCCATAATCCTGCAAGCAAACAGGGACTTAGACAACTGAGGTACTTTAGTAAATGAGCACCAAAATTCTAAGCATTCTGAAATCGTATAGCAAGCTTGTGCACTGGCATTAATCTCAAAAGACCTTAAAGCTTTTCCTTACGTTTCTTTAGCTGGTTCACTGTGAATGAAAAGATGCATCACATCCTCTTGAGTGGAATTTTTATAGCATTTACATTAACTATCTACGCATAATAATGGAATAAAAAGCTGTATATCAAACATAGTTTATAACGCATCTTTTCATAACGAACCGTCACACACTGGTGATACTCATAAGTGGGAATTTCCCTGTCACGTCCCGCTTTCCAAGATATGTAAACACGGCACATGACAGAGCCAACCATGCTTGGTTAAGAATCATCCCTCCACAATCACATTACGGCTGTCAAGCGGATATTAAGAATAGTAAAATATATAATCTAGCTAACACATATCCATCTGCCACAATAAATAGAATCAAGAAAAATACATAAAGCGGAAACGAATTAAGATCCAATAAAAACAATAACATCTGAATCACGTCCCAATATGGGCTCACATCAATAGAAATAAAACTGCTGATATAAATAAATTAAGAGTTTCTAAACTAAATAGATAGCTCCTCATTACTCGGCTTGATTGCTAAAGTACTCTTGATCTGCCTGCGATAAAAGGAGAGGAACTGGGTCATACAAAACCCAAATGTTAGTGCGTCATAATATCAAAATTAATAGTAGTAACCACGATATGATGCTATTATTAAGCATGAATATAAATAATAAATACAGGCATAAACAGTGAGATATAGGTATGTGATGTGTATCTTAGAGTCTGTGCTTCTAGGTTATCTATTCTAGAAGTCTTTGAAATCAGTTTAATGAAATCGTCGATATAACTCAATAGTATCCCGTGCGTGCCCGGGACCACGGTCAAGACTCTCAGGCTGAATCCGAGACGTGTCGCTAAACAGTAAACATGTAACATGTACAGACGAATGATGTCAGCAGCATCATTCCGGGGCTGGCCGAGCCCGTAAAGACTGATCAGTATAAGTATCGAACTGTTGAGTTATAAGTCAGGTTTCTTTATCGATTTCCCATTACCCCCAAGGTTTCGTATTCAAGTCAGGTATTTATGATATGAATCTAATGCCAACATAAGATCAAGCGGATACAAGTCTTGTCTATGTAGACAACAAGTTACGTCCATCAGAACAACAATCAGGATTGTTGGTATTAGCAAGAAAATCCAAATAACAAGTCTGGTAGTATGTCGCGAACATACCATGTAGTATATATTAACCAAAATAGATACCAATGTAAAATTGAAATCAATATCGAAACACAACTAATGCCAGGATGCATATGTATCTATCTGTAATAACCAATATACGTCTATTATCATGTATGATGCAGTTTAGATAGCGTATTAAACTAATATAGTAGTATGATAACGTTGTGACGTTCCGGCATGCAACAAGATAAGCTATTATCAGTACGGATACAAATGGATACGGTAAAACCGTAAATCCGTAAATTCTGCTATATAGTAAAACACGTGTACTATCATTTATTAAATAAATATTGATATAGTAACATAGCATGTTGCAAGTTTATAACTTGCCTGATCGGATCTCACGTCGAGATACGGATGCTACGTTCCAACGTCGAAATAACGTTACTACGCACACAGGACTGGACCTGGCTGAGAAGCTACGTGACGTGGTGACCGGCTAGACGACGATGGTGGCTGGGTAGTCTGGATCGAGACAGTTGGAAATCAAGAATAGAAAGAAAAGAAAGAAAGAAATGAAGAAGAAAAAGAAGAGGAGGAGGAAGAGAGGAAGTTGTTGTGGGGTTTCTGAGGATGTACGGAGGGGATGGTGGCGACGGTGAGGTGATGGGGATGAGGGACTGCCATCGGCGAAGTGGCGAGGTCATCGTGAAGTTTGAAAGTGATCGGGGGAAGTTGCAGAGTCGGTCGGTGGTTATGGGGTGTGGTGTTCGGGGTTGCTGGGGAGATGAGGATGTTAAAGAGGTAGTCGGCATTGGTGGTTGGGTCTACCGGCGACGAGGGTTGCCGGCGGGGTATGGGTTTCTTAGGTTGGCGTCGGGGCAAGTTGGGTGCAGGCAAGGTGGTCGGGAAAAGGATGAAGGAGGAGGAGATGATGGTGAGGTCGAGAGGGCGAGGAAGAGGTGAGAGGGCGAACGGCGGCGAGGGGTGGCGACGAGCGTGGGTTAGGGTTTCTGTGTTCTGCTTACAGGAGAAGAAGAATAACGAGGGAGAGGTGTTGTGTTTTATATAGGTTTAGTTTATAATAATTATATAATAATATATATATTTGAGAGAGAGAGAGAAGCGAGAGAAAGAGAGAGACTGACTGAGGATTATTTTTATAATTAATTTAATTAATATATTATATATAATATATAACAATTATATATATATTATATATATAATATATATATAGTTAGATTCTACAGATAATACCGGATCTTTCCAAATATTACCTGTAACCCTTCAAAAATCTAGTTTTTCAATATGGAGAATATACTTAAAAGTTTAAACCATAATGCGATATCCAGTAAATAAAAATGTATACCCCTGTTCATACCGTGATTTTGCATTCTTTTAGACCCCATTCTTATTCATTATACAAATAAACAGGTGCTTTTGACCCATGTCTGCTACATAGTTACAGGTTACAGGTTCTCGGAATAAAAACAGTGAAAAAGACAAAAGACGATGCAAAAGTGAGACTACGACCGATAAATGGTGGAATCTTGATCATGCCAAATTTTGAGGGACAATGAAGATCAATGAACAAGTTCACACAAGTACAAAGGCAGCGCAAGGTTCAAGATTTCGACACAAAGCGAACGGTTAAAGTCCACTACATTACTCACTGTGGAGATCTGGAAGAGAAATGGAAAACATTCTGAAGAACCAACCAAAGAAATAGGAAGACAAAAACACCCAGAAGCATAACAGAAGAAATCAGCATCCAAGCTCACTGTTTGGCCGCGGAACCGCGGCTAAACCTGGTCTATGGCCGCGGTTCCGCTGCCGGGTATAACCCGTATTGGTGAAAATTTTCCAGAACGACTGGCGGCGCGTTGAATAGTCTTCCTAGAGGTATTTTTGTTAAAGCATACGTGCGGCGATTGTAAACCTAGGATTTTCTATGTCCTATAAATAGAGACCCAAAAACTTGTTTTAGGTCATGCCTCTTTTCATTAATAAAATTCAGAGTTCTTTTCAAGTTTTAGAGAGCATCAATTTGTAAGTAATTCTTTTTATTTGCCCTAGTTATTAGTTTTTAATTTCCGCCCTAGATAAAATTCTTATTTGCCTTAGTTTAATCTAGATTAGAATTTTTATTAATCTGCAGTATTTAATTAATCTCTTAACTCTAAAACCAAAATAAAAATTATGACTTTTGTAGATCCCTCAATGAGCGAATAGTTTTCTCGCTTGTTAGGGTTAGGAATAGGGAAGGGTTTGAGAGATGCAAATCTCTCACCCCTTTTCTTGCCCAATCACTTGTTAATAATTAGGACTCCATGCATACATACATATTCCGCTCCCTACGGCATCCTACCCACGAGGTAACGGTGATACCGCGGTATAAAAGACCGGATGTGCATATTATCCATGGAGGTTAGGGTAAGGATTAATAAAGGACGGACAAGGACATAGAGGAAGAAACATTGTTTCTTCCCGATCGTCCTAATCCCCTCTATTAATAATTACCATAATACCTAAAAAGATCTAATTTAGGGCATTGAAAGAGGTGGGAAATTTTATTTTACCAAACTTAACCTAAACCTAACCCTAGCAAAATTTCTAAATCCTAGTCTAAATCAAATTAGTTTTAATGATAAAGATCCAAACACCATTTGGAATTAACTCGTTTGAACAATTAGGAAATACACATCATCCCTGTGGACCGACCCGTATTCACCGGCTAGCTACCAAGCGACGCCGTTCTTGATTGCGGTTAACATATATTTTTGATCTAAAAAATCCATACAAATCAACCCCCAAGTATGAATCTACGTAAATATACGTAGCGATCAATTACGAGTCTGTTTTAACAATTAGGACATGAACATGATATATGGGTGTAACCACATGATATGTGGTACTATGACATGCAAGGCTAGATAAGAAAATATGGTATTTGATTTTATATTATATTTTTAAAAGATACATGGATGCTAAAATATATTATATATGTGTATAATATCTAGATTTGCATGGATACTCTATACTAGCAAATATTTGATATAATCTTGAACCATGATGGGTTTCAAATATGCGGGTCGGTCGGGTCGGATAATAACCACAACTATCAATTGCACTATCTGCAGCCCAAAAGCAATAATAATAAAGAAATTTGTCGCAAGATTTGAAATACCCCAAATAAATATAGTATAACAATTCTAGGGTGTTACATTATACCCAACTACAAAAGAATTTCATCCTCGAAATTTCCGGAACAAGAAAAGACAAGAAACACGGATCTAAGAAAAGAGGTGTGGAAACTTCTGTCGGATCTCGTCTTCACGTTCTTAAGTAGATTTTCCGTGCGAACGATTCCCCCATGAAACGAGTACTAGTGGGATAACTTTGTTCTTGAGGACCTTTTCTCGTCGATCCACAGTCGCCATTGGTCTCTCTTCATATATTAAATCTTCCCTTACTGTCAGTTCCGAGTGATCTAGGACGTGCGTCTCATCTCTAACATACTTGCGGAGTTGAGATACATGAAACACGTCATGAACACCCGCTAAAGATGATGATAAAACCAATCGATAAGTTATCTCTCCAACACGCTCGATAATACTGAAAGGCCCCATGAATCAAGGACTAAGCTTGTATCGACTACCAAATCGGATCACTCCTCTGGTCGGTGATATTTTCAAGAATACAAGATCACCAACTGCGAACTCCAGAGGTCTTCGTCCAGTATTAGCCCAACTTTTCTGTCGATCCTGTGCCGCCTTCATATGATTTCAGATCACATTAACTTTCTCCACCGTTTGCACAATAAGATCCGGACCCAATAATCTTCTTTCTCCAATATTGTCCCAACAGACAGGCGAGCAACACTTACGACCATATAATGTTTCGAATGGAGCCATCTGTATAGTCGCCTGAAAACTATTATTATAAGAAATCTCCACTAAGTGCAAATGATCATCCCATGAACCCTTGAAGTCTAACATGCATGCTCTCAACATATCTTCAAGAGTTTGGATCGTTCTTTCAGACTGGCAATATGTCTGAGGATGATAGGCTGTGCTAAATTTCAAGCAAGTTCCTAAACCTTCCTGTAGACTCCTCCAAAAGTGGGATAGAAATCGAGTATCACGATCCGAAACGATGCTCACGGTACACCATTCAATCTCACAATCTCCTGCATGTACCGCTCTGCCAAAGCCTCCGTTAACTGACCAACACGAAATGGTATGTAATGAGCTGTCTTGGTCAATCGATCGACAATCACCCAAACTGTATTATTACCCTTGGTACTCCGTGGTAAAGCAGTCACGAAATCCATGGTTATATATTCTCACTACCATTGAGAAATCGGGAGTGATTGCAACAAACCAGCTACCCTTTGATGTTCAACCTTGACTTGCTGACACACCAAGCACTTCAATACGTAGCGAGCAATCTCCCTTTTCATGCCTTCCCACCAGAAATGTTTTCGCAGATTTCTGTACATTTTTGTGCCTCCCGGATGTACGGAATATGCGGAACTATGAGCCTCCTTCAGAACTTCTTCACGAATATCTCCTTTGGGCACACATAAACGACTACCATATCATAACGAACCATCTTCATGAATTAACAATTCTGTTCGAAGTCCCGCTTCTACTTGTTCTAGAAAACTGCAATCTTAGATCGTGTGGCTGCGCTGCTTTAATGTTATCGATCAAGGATGACTGTACTTGCAACTGCATCAACTGTCCCGAAGAATCTCGTAGTACAATCTCTAATTCGAATCTCTGAAGGTCAGCTATAATCTCGTTTTGTGCAATCAACATCTGTATTGCTGGCAACCGACTTAGAGCATCCGGCACTAAATTAACTTTCCGTGGATGGTATTTTAGGTCAAGATCATAGTCAGCCATCAGCTCTAACCATCTACGCTGACTCATGTTGAGCTCTTTCTATGTGAATACATACTTTAGACTTTTGTGATCGGTAAATACTTCTACCCTTTCGCCCAATAAGAGTGTCTCCAAATCTTCAGAGCGAAAATCACTGTTGCTAACTCTAGATCATGAGTTGGATAGTTCTTCTCATGAGTCTTCAATTGTCTTGATGCATAAGTTATGACCTTCCCATGTTGCATTAGAACACATCCCAAGTCTTTCCCAGATGCGTCGCTGTGAATAACCAACCCTCCGGAACCATCAGGCACTGTCAAAATAGGAGCGATGGTCAATCTTTGCTTCAACGCTTCAAAAACTGACGCACATTTCTCGGTCTATACGAATGGTACCTCCTTTCGTGTTAGCTTGGTCAATAGTTCTGCAATTCGAGCGAAGTTCTCCACAAACCTTCTAAAGTATCCGGCAAGCCCAAGAAAACTTCTGACCTCACCTACGTTCTTTGGAATTGGCCAATTATGAACAGCTGCAATTTTTCCAGAGTCAACGGCAATTCCATCTCCGGATACAACATGACCCAAGAACTTTACTTTTTCGAGCCAAAACTCGCATTTGCTCATCTTAGCATATAACTTTTCTTGCCTCAACGTTTGCGGTGTGATCCTCAAGTGTTCTGCATACTCTTCTTTACTCCTCGAATAGACCAGAATATCATCAATAAACACTACTACGAACTGGTCCAGATATGGTGAAAAGATCTGGTTCATCAAGTCCATAAAAATTGCCGGTGCGTTAGTAACTCCAAATGACATCACTGAGTACTCGTAATGCCCATATCGAGTTCGAAACACTGTCTTGCAAATGTCTTCTGTTTTCACCCGAACTTGATGGTATCCGGATCGCAAATCCAATTTCGAGAATACCCTCGCGCCATTGAGTTGATCGAATAATTCACCGATGCGAGGGATTGGGTACTTATTCTTAATAGTCACCCAGTTTAATTCTCGATAATCAATGCACATCCTCCGCATGTCATCCTTCTTCTTGACTAGAAGAACTGGAGCTCCCCATGATGAACCGCTCCTATGAATCCAACTCTTCTCTAGTAATTCGGCAACTTGTTTCTTTACCTCTTATAGTTCCATCAGCGCCATTGGATAATATGCTTTTGAAATCGGCGCTGCTCCAGGATTAAGATCAATCGTGAATTCCACATCTCGTTTTGGCGGTAAACCCGAGATGTTCTCGAACACATCCATAAACTCCCGAACTACTGCTGGCGCTTCCTCCTTATTTACTTCCATCGACAAAATAACGACATTAGTCGGCCTAACCCTAAACTCGACTGGCCCGACAGATCAGCTACCTCTGAAAAATATGAACTCCGGATGTCCGGGAACCTGGAAAATCACTTTCTTTGCCCTACAATCAATGTGAGCGTGGAAAATGCCAAGAAAATCCATTCCCAAGACAACATCATAGCTGCCAGTATCAATCACCAAGAAATCCGTGAATAACTCCCGTCCGCAGATAATAATCGAGCAACCCTTGCACTCACTACTAGATATAATTTTCCCATTCCTAGTGTATGTCCCAACAACTAGACAGGGCCGTGTGTGGAATAGAGTGTGCACTAATAAACTTGGACGACATGAAGCAATGTGATGCACCTGAATCGAATAATGCCAATGCGGGAAAATTATAAACGAGTAGGATACCTGAAACAACGTCATCTGACGCCTTGGCCTCCTCGGCCGTCAAGGTGAAGGCCATACTTGATTAGGCCTCTGAGTGATCAGGTTCTGCCCATGAATCTGCTTCTGCGGTGGCTTCTGAATGTCGTCTCTCAATCGTAGTTTTGAAGGGCAAGCACTGATGGTATGATCAGCTGATCCACAAACTAGACAGAGTCCAAGCCTCCTTCGACATTTCTTCTGTAGGTGTCCGAGTAGATGGCAAAAGTCATAAATCACACTTCTTTTCTGAGAGGATGCGACGGGCTTCTTCATTGGTACAATGCTTCGCTTGTTTACCGGAATGCTTCTGCGTACAGGAGCTCGGTTTGGCGTAAATGCCGGCTTTCGCACTACAACAGTTTGCTGTTGAGTACCCTTTACTTTCACCGATAAACTCTGCTTCTTCCTGGCTGCCTTGAGAACTTGGGAGAAGGTGATCATTCCCAGAGATATGATATGTCTCTGAATTTCCACATCCAAGCTACGCATAAACCTCTGTGCCCTATCTGCCTCATTGACAACCAAGGGCACCGCAAATCGACTAAGCCGGGTCCACTCAGCCGCGTGTGCATCAACGGATCCGCCATTCTGCTTCAAGCTAATAAACTTCTCTTACATTTCCTCCTGAGCAAACTGCAGAAAGAACTTCTCCAAGAAATTTTACGAAAACGCTGCCCAACTGATCGGCTTGGTCAGACGGGTCTCCTCTATGAGCCACCACTCACGAGCGTAATCCTCCAATTAGATGCGTACTACATTCACCCTTTTCTCATCTGGAATCTGCGCGGTGACGAGCATGTTCTCTGTAACAACTAGTCACTGCTCCGCTGGCAATGGCTCCTCCAATCCTATAAATGTGGACGGACCGAGCTTTTTAAAGTCCGCCGCGATGCATCTGGGTGCTACTGCAACTACAGACTGCTGGACCGTCCGCAGACCCTCCTGGAAAGCCTCGGCATGCCGCTGATTAAGCTCAGTTTGACGCTTCTGGTTTTCAAGCATATCACATACAACACCAAGCAATGCAGCTTATCAACACACCTCTGCTATGACCGCAAATTTCTATCCGCTATGATTCTGAAGCCAAGACACAGAAGGAGATTAGTAATGGTAAACGGGATTCAATAAACAAGATAGCTATAGATTCAAGACTGGCAAAATAGTAATGTGGTAGGAAATGTTCCTAATTCCGGGCTTCCTGGTTAGTGTATTGGGTTCAATACCCAACTACAAAAGAACCAAACCCGACTAACCCTAAATCATATGGCTTTGATACCAAACAAACACTGTCGCTCCCCGCTTCCCAAGATATGTAAACACGGCACGTGACAGGGCCAACCATACTACCTGTGGTTAGGAATTATCTCTCCATAGTCACCTTACGGCTGTCAAGCGGATATCAAGAATAGTAAAATATATAATCTAGCTAACATATGTCCATCTGTCACAATAAATAGAATCAAGAAAAATGCATAAAGCGGAAACGAATCAAGATCCAATTAAAACAATAACATCTTAATCACGTCCCAATATGATCTCGCATCAATAGAAATAAAACCGTTGAAATAAATAAACTAAGAGTCTCTAAACTAAATAGCTAGCTTCTCATTGCTCGACTTGATTGCTAAAGTACTCTTGATCTGCCTGCGGTAAAGGGAGAGAAACTGGGCCATGCAAAATCCAGACGTCGGTGCGTCATATATCAAAATTAATAGTAGTAACCACGATATGATACTATTATTAAACATGAATATAAATAATAAACACAGGTATGAAACAGTGAGATATAGATATGTGATGTGTATCCTAGAGTCGGTGCTTCTAGGTTATCTATTCTAGAAGTCTTTGAAAACAATTTAATGGAATCGTCGATATAATTCAATAGTATCCCGTGCGTGCCCGGGACCACGGTCAAGACTCTCGGGTTGAATCTGAGATGTGCTGCTAAGCAGTAAACAGGTAACATGTACAGACGAATGATGTCAGCATCATCATTCCGGAGCTGGCCGAGCCTGTAAAGACTGATCAGTATAAGTATCGAACTGTTGAGTTATAAGTCAGGTTTCATTATTGATTTCCCCTTACCCCTAAGGTTTTGTGTTCAAGTCAGGTATTTATGATATGAATCTAATGCCAACACAGGATCAAGCAGATACAAGTCTTGTCTATGTACACAATAAGTTACGTCCATCAGGACAACAATCAGGATTATTGGTATTAGCAAGAAGATCCAAGTATCAAGTCTGGTAGCGTGTCGTGAACATGCCATGTACTGTATATTAACCAAAACAGATACCAATGTAAAACTGTAATCAATATCGAAACACGACTAATACCAGGATGCATATGTATCTATATGTAATAACCATTATACGTCTATTACCATGTATGATGCAGTCTAGATAGCGTATTGAACTAATATAGTAGTATCATAACGTTGTGACGTTCCGGCATGCAACTAGATAAGCTATTATCAGTACAGATACAGACGGATACGGTAAAACCGTAAATCGGTAAATTCTGCTGAATAGTAAAATACATGCGCTATCATTTATTAAATAAATATTGATATAGTAACATAACATGTTGCAAGTTTATAACTTGCCTGATCGGAACTCACGTCGAGATACAGATGCCACGTTCCGACGTCGAAATAACGTTACGACGCACGAAGAACTGGATCTGGCTGATAAGCTGCGTGACATGGTGACCAGCTAGATGACGACGGTGGCTGGATCGTCTGGATCGTCGGCAACGTGCGTAACTCCGGCGAGACGGCTGGAAATCAAGAATATAAAGAAAAGACAGAAAGAAAAGAAGAAGAAGAAGAAGAGAGGAGAGGAAGTTGCTGTGGGGTTTTTGGGGATGTAAAGAGGGGATGGTAGCGACAGCGAGGTGACGGGAATAAGGGGCTGCCGTCGGTGAGGTGGCAAAATCATCGTGAGGTTTGAAGATGATCGGGGGAAGTTGCAGAGTCGGTTGGTGATTGTGTTGTGTAGTGTTCGGGGTTGCTGGGGAGATGAAGATGGTGAAGAGGCGGTCGGCGTTGGTGGTTGGGTCTACCGGCAACGAGGGTTGCCGATGTGATATGGGTTTTTTGGGTTGGCGTCGGGGCAAGTTGGGTGCAGGAAAGGTGGTCGGGAAAAGGAAGAGGAGATGATGGTGAGGTCGAGAGGGCGACGACGAGGTGAAAGGACGAACGGCGGCGAGGGGTGGCGACGAGCGTGGGTTAGGGTTTCTCGCTGGAGAAGAAGAATAACGAAGGAGTGGTGTTGTGTTTTATATAGGTTTAATTTATAATAATTATATAATAATATATATATTTGAGAGAGAGAGAAGCGAGAGAAAGAGAGAGACTGACAGAGAAGGAGACTGAGAAAGAGAACGCGAGAGAGAGAAGATTATTTTTATAATTAATTTAATTAATATATTATATATAATATATAACACTTATATTATATATATATATATATATATATAGTTAGATTCTACAAATAATACCAGATCTCTCCAAATATTATCCTTAACCCTTCAAAAATCTAGTTTTTCAATATGGAGAATATACGTAAAATTTTAAACTATAATGCGATATCCTGTCAATAAAAATGTATACCCCTAAGTATGGATCTACGTAAATATATGTAGCGATCAATTACGAGTCTGTTTTAACAATTAGGACATGAACATGATATATGTGTGCAACCACATGATATGGGGTACTATGACATGCAAAGCTAGATAAGAAAATATGTTATTTGATTTTATATTGTATTTTTAAAAGATATGTGGATGCTAAAATATATTATATATGTGTATAATATCTAGATTTGCACGGATACTCTAAACTAGCAAATATTTGATGTAATCTTGAACATGATGGGTTTCAAACATGCGAATCGGATCAAATAATAACCACAACTATCAATTGCACTATCCGCAACCCAAAAGCAATAATAATAAAGAAATTTGTCCCAAGATTTGAAAACCCCCAAATATATATAGTATAACAGTGTTAGGGAGTTACATCCCCAGATCACGACACGTAGTGGATGACGTGTCATCCACGTAAGCTCGCTAGATTCCTGAAGGCTACAGAGCTGGAATAAATATGATGCATTGGGGACATTCCTCGGCGCCTCGCCTCCGAGGTTGCACCCGACATTTTAGAAGACCTCCCCGGAATACATTCCCCTTTCGGCTGACAGCCAGCCAATAGCTCGTCTCCAAGCTATCCGATAGCTGAAACTCCTCAGCTCGTTTACTCGTATCTGAGCTATCCTATATCCGAGATTCCTCAGCGTCTCTGTTTGGCCGAGAGCATGGAGCCCGAGCGCCTCTATAATGGCTCTGTGTATCTCTCCACGACGAGATCTCCGCGCTCCACGTCCCGCATCCCACACTAACGTATCTCGCTATTAATGGGCATATCTTGCCATTAATGGACGCATCCCGCCATCAACGCGAACGTAACGCGGGGACATAATGTACGGCGATAATCTCGCATTGGTTCGCTCCATGCGACCGCTATATAAACCCATCTTCCAAACGACTCAGGTACGTGGAACTGAATCCAACACGCCGCCATTCTACATCAATATTCCTCGAAACTTACTTGATCGCTGGAGGGTCCTAAGGTGGTTTCCCACCCCGGGACTTCCCTTGTAGGTAGCTCAGCGTTAACAACATCCAACGACCTATTGAGATCTACGTATTCAATCCTCATACCCAATCTCAACCGTTTAGCCCCGCTGGCCACAAGATCGATGGAGGATAACATCTGAGGGAGATTCCGACCTCCATCAGTCGACACCGTATGTGGAAAGAGTTCTAGCTTTTCCACCCAAAAAGTTGATCCTCCGCCTTCGATTCAATGACTAGCGATAACTGCAACGATCCCGGTATGAGCCATCCCGTCCTCCACAACGGAGGCGGGGGCGGTTCCACTCCACTTCCCAACATCGTTGACGCCTTATCAGCGCAGATCGACAGACTCACGGTGATGGTGGACGCGCTCGCTCGTGTTCATACGGCTGGACACGCTCGCTAAACCACTGTCCCTACCCCCCGGAATGACAGCGTGTGTGAGACGACGGAAGGGCATGTTCAGACCCTCGACCACGCTCACGCCCATCTTGATGACACCGGACACTAGCGTGCCGATTCCTGCAGTCACGACCCACATACGAGGAATGATTTCATGACCCGTTGGGCGCCGGACAGTTCGACACCGAGATCTCAGGGGAGACCGGGCTATCGCTTCAACGCCCACCGCGCTCTCTCGCCCTCTGAAGAGACGTCGGTCAGGTCGTCTGATTTTAGGCAGGACCAACATCAACACACTCATTGGGGCTAGCCTCGAAGGGTCCACCCTAATGATTTGAGGAACGTGATAGAGAAAAGCCGAAACTGTAACACCCGGCCCTTTTTATACCAAGCCCGTATTTTGTTATTTTAAAATTTCATTTTATTTTATTTATAATTTTAAGTGTTTTATTTAAGAAATTATTTAATTATTATAAGCTCTTCTTTAAACCCCAAACCTAACTAGAATTTCCTTTCCCTAATATCTATATCATTCAGCCCACCCTCTAAATTAATTAAAACCTTTAGCCAGCCCACTTTCTTTTCCCCAAATTAATTCTTTTCCTTTTATTCCCTGGCCCTCATTTCCTTTACATCCTTTTAAAACCTTTAATTTATATCAGCCCTCTCCCCAAGCCCATTGCCACTTCTTTTCTTTCTTTAGTTTTCCGGCCTAGCCCACTCCCCTAAATTTTCCAATTATTTCTACATTATATTAACCCTCGGCCCGGTCTCTTCTAACTACTAAAATCCTTTTCTGACTCAGCCCAACTCAGTCGGCCCCTCATCTTAATTATTTGTTAGTTTTCCTTTTTTTACTCGGCCCGGCCCAGCCCTCTTTTCCTCCAATTCTTATTTCTATTTTCCCCTGGCCCATTCCTACCCGACCCAACCCACTAACCTCTTCTTCTTCCTCTAACGGCTCTATTCCTACATTCCCGCGCGCGCTCGACCAGGCTCCGTCGCCTCCGCCCACGTTCGCGCCCCGTCGCTCGCGTGCGTTACCGCCCTCGACGCACGACCTCGTCTCCATTCCTCTCCCCCACTCCCATCACCTTTCCCTCAACCCTCATCTCGCAACTTCTCCCGCTCTTTTCTCCTTTACCCCGTTCCCGAGTTTCCCCACGCCGGCCACGTCTCCGTGCCCGTCGCCACGACCGCGCGCCTCGCGAGCTCCACAAGCGCGTCCTCGCCTCTCTACCCCTCGCCTGCAAACCCATTTTTCGCCTTCCTCCGTTCTCGTGCTCGTGATCGAGAAACCCCTTGCACCATCACCGGCCATCTTGCGCCTCTCGCCGGCGATCTCGTCGTCGCCCTGAACTCACTCATCGTCGACGTCACCTCTCTCTCGCTCTCAGTCTCTCTCTCTGTGCCTCTCTTTCTCACTCTCTCTCTCCCGATCACTCTCTCTCTCTCTCTCTGTGTCTCAACTCGCTCTCTCTCGTTTCTCTCTCACTCTCTCTCGTTTCCCCTTCTCTCTAACTCTCAACCTCTCTCTCTCTGTAACCCTCTCTCTCTCCCTCCATCACTCTCTCTCTATCTCAAAAACCCTCATTCTATCCTTCTCCTTCACTCACTGTCTCTCTCTCTCTAACTCTCTCTCTCTGCTCACACATACACTTTCTCCCTCGGTCTACACACACTTACTCTTTCCCTCAGCAATCTCCAGCCCCAACACCACCTGAACACGCAACAACCATCCTCAGACTCGAGCCAAACCCAAGCTTTGACGAGGCTCGTCGCACGTTTGCCACTCCGTGCCGGGACGTGTCACTACTGTCTTCGCTGCCGTGCTATCAATTCTTCGTGTCCAGGCAAGTATTCTACTTGCTTACATGCTATTTATCTAAGTTACAATCGTTAAATACATGAATTATAATGTTGCAAGTTTAAAACTATTATGTGCCGTAACTGTTCGATGCTTGTTCCCTTAGGAAAACATTATCTAATTTGACGGAACTCACTGGTGTAGATTGGCCCGTAGGGCTGTGAACATAGTGTGTGAATTTTGTTGGATGATGTAATCGATAACGACTAAAACAACTGCCCCAAAGTTTAACCATAAAACTGTAATTCTGTTGCACCTGAAAACCGTTAAATTCACCATAAATCATATACATATTAGAATGGTGCGTTCGAGGGCTCAACTCGAAGCCAACTCGACGAACTTTAACCCTATACCAGTTTCCAGACATTTCTGTAATTAAACTGTGACGATATTCGGATCGGAGTGCGACTCTGGACTGCAGTCCAGAGCGACTTCAGTCGTGTTTGCTGTTCCGTAATGGATACCATACGATTTCCTTAACTCGTAGGTTGCGGAACTCCGCTGCTTATTGTAGGTAACTCTGTTAGCTAGACAACACAATTAGTTTCATCCTGTTTCGTTATCATTTACTATTTAATCTGTAATTTAGAAGATCCGGACACATAACAGTCCCAGCAGAATCAGAATTGACATGTTAATAGTAAACAGTGTATATCTCCTGACGTACAGACGCGATTGAAGATCCGTCTATTGCGTTGAAAACCTTACTGAAAACCCTAGAATTCATTCAACCGTAGTGTCGCTAAATTATGATCCCAACTGGGGTTAAAATGCGTTGCGAAACGGACATCTGATTCTGAAACCGGATTTCCAGCCGCGAGCGCTTAAAATGAAATGGTTATAACTATTGATCCTGGAACCCGATTGGCTTGAAACAAAATTCTATGGATCGCTAACTGAACACACTAATTACTACCTGTGTATCATTTCGCTAAATTATATACATATGTTTCATGATAAATCGTGCAAGTGATCGACGATTGTTTTTATGACACCTTAGTTGTGCTTCTTATACTGTCCATGCATCTTATCATACCCATATCATTGTAGTGATTATCCAGTGATGTCGTGCATTTACCCAGTGTTATATTTTAGTGGTGATTGTGGTGAGTACGTCTGTGTTCGTGTATCCGTGAATAAGTGAAAGTGATATGTACTTGTACACAATCAGTGACCTCATTGTTCTATTGCATTGTCGACGTCTGTGGGATGCGTGTACATGTGACTATAAGTGGTATGGGACACTTATGGAAGCGCTTGCACGGGTGTCACAGATAAGGCATCCGACACTGCCATTTATCTTAGGTATTAGTCGGGACGTGCTTGATGGAGGTCCTGCCTCCAGTTCTCGCGCAGACTTGTCACGGATCGATTAGTATTTAGGGTGATGGTTAGCGTTTGATGTAGACCTCGGGGTGTGGGGTAGTTTAAGTGTGAGTTCAACAGAATCTCGGGAGTCCCATGCCGGCTTATATATTTAGGGAGTTATATGGAGATTTACAGGGTACGTGATATATGCACCGTGATATTCTTGTTACATGTTGGGCCCGTGGTCCTTTGCCCTTGGGTTCTACCCTTGGGTGGAGGACACCCGCGAGTGGTTGACTCTCACACTTGGACTAATGATAGGCTTAGCGACCTGCACAGTGAGACTTAGAGACTGATAGGGATACTGGCATTTATATTTCCTTATATACTGTGTTGGCATACGTGACATATCGTTATACTGCTTTACTGTTCCGCTGCATTGATCACTGCACATTCATAATCTTGCTATCATTGATTTACTGTTATTCATTTCCTTTACCACTGTTAGAACTATCACTTTATTATATATATATATATTATATTGCTATTGTGTCGCTCTGACGACCTGAGTATGCATGCTCAGTGTGAGAAGACGATTTAGCCTGGACCAGTGCACCACAGACTTCCTGACTTGCCGTTCCTAGTTACATCCGTTTGTTCCACTTCAGGTCAGTTTACATTATTGTATCTTTCAGTTACTGCATTTCTCATTACCTGCGCATCGTTTACTGTTTACCATGATAAACTAGAAGCCGAAGTGTGACTACGGCAGGACTTTTCCTTGACCGTAGGAGCATGGCTGGCCTTGTCTACCCCTCCGTATTCCGTATTTTGGGAAGCGGGGCGTGACATGGTTTAGTTGGTATCAGAGCCTAGGTTTTGCATCGATTGAGATTGCAGTTTTCCGTGTAGAGTTTGGCAATCTAAGACATCACTCGGTCTAGATTGTAAACTTGTCATTCTTGATCCATATTCATATCGTGTGTTCAGCTATCCATTCGCTATGGTTTCGGGTGACTTGACAAGGTTACGTGGTTGTAATTGCACTATCGTAATCTAATCAAGTGACTTAAAGTCATACAGTTGATTCTCCACTTATGATAAATTCAGCATCTCTGATATTTTTGAATCTTTGTCCTATCCATTTTGATTCGTAATCTTGTGACTTATATCATCCTCAAAATTGTTATTTCAGGATCATGTCTTCCAACGACTCTTCGTCTTTATCCGCTCCCCAGAATCAGACCGTTGAGATCCTGAGTGTACTGCAAGATTTGAAGGAAGCCCAGGAGCGAACAAACGATTATTAGCTGAAGGGATGAGAAGATAAGTGAATCAGACCCCAGCGGGAGCCTCCTATCATAAAGGGATCCTTATTGGACGAGGGAAGAAGAAGAAGATGAAGCGTCAACAGAAGCATCAGAAGAACCCTTGCTGTGAATATTGTAAGAGGCCAGGACATCTTCAGAAGGATTGTCGTCGTGTCCAAGGGAAATGTTTGATATGCGGTTCCGACAAACATCTCATCAACGGTTGTCCAGAAAGGAAAGAACTATAAGGAGGAAACTCGACCACACTCCCCACTTCTGCCAAATGAGGATTTTCACGTAATTCGAACTTCGACAATAAGGCGGATCTAACGCAGGAGTCAACTCGCGTAACGATGATGCAGCGTTCTGGCAATTGAAGAAGAATTCTACGATTCCAATTTCAATATTAATGTTGTCATCTTTTATGAATATTTCCTTCCATTTGAACCTTTGTATCCGTCGAACTTTAGTTGAATGAAATAAAATTTGAATCATAATATAGGTATCATTCTCATGCTTTCTCTATGTCAAATTCTATTCATTATCACAGTATTTTCATTCTGATCTTTCAGTTCCTGCAACCGCATATTTTCCTATATTTCGTACCCTGAGCTTTCCTTGATGTATTCCATTGTCTAATCATGACTTCTCTTTTCAGGCCATGGCCCACCCTGGAGCAGCGCCGCATCTAGACGAGGATGAACAGTCATGCGTTTCCTTAGATCACACACTGACGAGTTCCGATGATGAGGTCTATGGTCCCCAAGTCAACTTCGAAAACAATGATTCAGGGGACGAAGGAGCAGCCGTCCCAAAGTTCGACATGATAGCTGATTCTGATGAAGAGGGAGAAGATCCCGAAGAGAACCCTGTAGAGGAAGACCAGATAGAAGAAGATCCCGACGAGGACCCGGTAGAAGAAAATCCAGTTGAGGAAAACCCCGTGGAAGAAAATCCAGAAGAAGAAAATCACATGGAATCAGATCTCGATCCGAGGATGAAGAACCAGAAGATCAAGACCCTGCCGTGGAAGAACTCCCTTTGGCGGTCCCCGCGAGACGCTATGGGAATGGACGCCCCTACCTGAGTGCGCGAGCCTACCGCAACCTGCTGAATCTCCACAACCGCGACTGACGGAATTCCTTTGGGATGTTGTCCTTCTGGCCAAATAAAATGTGTATAGTTTAGGGCCACTTTTCGTCTTTGGGGGGGCCTTGTTTCAAATTTTCTTGAATGAAATAAATCTTCTGGATTCGTAGACCATTTGATTATTGGTTCGCTTAGTACTTGTTTATTGTTATATCCATTTATTTTCTGCTGAGATTCCTGACTGTCCACCCCTACCCATTGTATAGTTTTCACCCCGTGTCGATTAGAAAATGCCACACCCTGATCCTTGGTTTGAGCCACACCTTCTTGTAATCATTATCCTAGCTAGCCCAATTCATATTGGTGAATTCTCTATTACCCCAAATATATTTAGAGACATTATTATTCAAGATTTAGTTTCCATTATTGTAAATTTATCAAAGAGTGTGTGTTATGGATTATTCTGTTTTACGTATTTTAAGTACACTATTAGTATTTTCATTTTCAGTAGCGCAACCTTACACCGCGCACATTTTGTTCCATGTTTCTTATTTTCACTATATGGGTTTTCTAAGCGGTTTTAAAACAATTTGATCGATACGTTTCCTAAAATAGTTTAACCTACCGGCTAAATTTCCACTACTTTATTCTTGTTATCTTATTTTCGGGTTGTGTGCTTATGATTCCCATTATAAATAATTGTGCCTTATACTTAGTTTTCTGTCGTGCTATCTTTATTATACATATACGTGCACATGTTTGGGTTTCGACTTTTATCGAGTGCGCCTCGAATAATATTGTTCGTTATGGTTGTTATTTATATTTTCGTAATTATATTTGTTCTTACGTATTTATACCTTCAAGTTTCTTCGTCCACTGACTTCTAGCAAGTCTTTGTGTGTTAGTTTGCAATATAATAGCTTTCGCCTATGTTTAAATAACTTATCGTTTATTTTAAATTTCGAGGACGAAATTTTTGTAAGGGTGGTATGATGTAACACCCGGCCCTTTTTATACCAAGCCCGTATTTTGTTATTTTAAAATTTCATTTTATTTTATTTATAATTTTAAGTGTTTTATTTAAGAAATTATTTAATTATTATAAGCTCTTCTTTAAACCCCAAACCTAACTAGAATTTCCTTTCCCTAATATCTATATCATTCAGCCCACCCTCTAAATTAATTAAAACCTTTAGCCAGCCCACTTTCTTTTCCCCAAATTAATTCTTTTCGTTTTATTCCCTGGCCCTCATTTCCTTTACATCCTTTTAAAACCTTTAATTTATATCCGCCCTCTCCCCCAGCCCATTGCCACTTCTTTTCTTTCTTTAGTTTTCCAGCCTAGCCCACTCCCCTAAATTTTCCAATTATTTCTACATTATATTAACCCTCGGCCCGGCCTCTTCTAACTACTAAAATCCTTTTCTGACTCAGCCCAACTCAGCCGGCCCCTCATCTTAATTATTTGTTAGTTTTCCTTTTTTTTTACTCGGCCCGGCCCAGCCCTCTTTTCCTCCAATTCTTATTTCTATTTTCCCCTGGCCCATCCCTACCCGACCCAACCCACTAACCTCTTCTTCTTCCTCTAACGGCTCTATTCCTACATTCCCGCGCGCGCTCGACCAGGCTCCGTCGCCTCCGCCCACGTTCGCGCCCCATCGCTCGCGTGGGTTACCGCCCTCGACGCACGACCTCGTCTCCATTCCTCTCCCCCACTCCCATCACCTTTCCCTCAACCCTCATCTCGCAACTTCTCCCGCTCTTTTCTCCTTTACCCCGTTCCCGAGTTTCCCCACGCCGGCCACGTCTCCGTGCCCGTCGCCACGACCGTGCGCCTCGCGAGCTCCACAAGCGCGTCCTCGCCTCTCTACCCCTCGCCTGCAAACCCATTTTTCGCCTTCCTCCGTTCTCGTGCTCGTGATCGAGAAACCCCTTGCACCATCACCGGCCATCTTGCGCCTCTCGCCGGCGATCTCGTCGTCGCCCTGAACTCACTCATCGTCGACGTCACCTCTCTCTCGCTCTCAGTCTCTCTCTCTGTGCCTCTCCTTCTCACTCTCTCTCTCCCGATCACTCTCTCTCTCTCTGTCTCAACTCTCTCTCTCTCGTTTCTCTCTCACTCTCTCTCGTTTCCCCCTCTCTCTAACTCTCAACCTCTCTCTCTCTGTAACCCTCTCTCTCTCCCTCCATTACTCTCTCTCTATCTCAAAAACCCTCATTCTATCCTTCTCCTTCACTCACTGTCTCTCTCTCTAACTCTCTCTCTGCTCACACATACACTTTCTCCCTCGGTCTACACACACTTACTCTTTCCCTCAGCAATCTCCAGCCCCAACACCACCTGAACACACAACAACCATCCTCAGACTCGAGCCAAACCCAAGCTTTGACGAGGCTCGTCGCACGTTTGCCACTCCGTGCCGGGACGTGTCGCTACTGTCTTCGCTGCCGTGCTATCAATTCTTCATGTCCAGGCAAGTATTCTACTTGCTTACATGCTATTTATCTAAGTTACAATCGTTAAATACATGAATTATAATGTTGCAAGTTTAAAACTATTATGTGCCGTAACTGTTCGATACTTGTTCCCTTAGGAAAACATTATCTAATTTGACGGAACTCACTGGTGTAGATTGGCCCGTAGGGCTGTGAACATAGTGTGTGAATTTTGTTGGATGATGTAATCGATAACGACTAAAACAACTGCCCCCAAGTTTAACCGTAAAACTGTAATTCTGTTGCACCTGAAAACCGTTAAATTCACCATAAATCATATACATATTAGAATAGTGCGTTCGAGGGCTCAACTCGAAGCCAACTCGACGAACTTTAACCCTATACCAGTTTCCAGACATTTCTGTAATTAAACTGTGACGATATTCGGATCGGAGTGTGACTCTGGACTGCAGTCCAGAGCGACTTCAGTCGTGTTTGCTGTTCCGTAATGGATACCATACGATTTCCTTAACTCGTAGGTTGCGGAACTCCGCTGCTTATTGTAGGTAACTCTGTTATCTAGACAACACAATTAGTTTCATCCTGTTTCGTTATCATTTACTATTTAATCTGTAATTTAGAAGATCCGGACACATAACAGTCCCAGCAGAATCAGAATTGACATGTTAATAGTAAACAGTGTATATCTCCTGACGTACAGACGTGATTGAAGATCCGTCTGTTGCGTTGAAAACCTTACTGAAAACCCTAGAATTCATTCAACCGTAGCGTCGCTAAATTATGATCCCAACTGGGGTTAAAATGCGTTGTGAAACGGACATCTGATTCTGAAACCGGATTTCCAGCCGCGAGCGCTTAAAATGAAATGGTTATAACTATTGATCCTGGAACCCGATTGGCTTGAAACAAAATTCTATGGATCGCTAACTGAACACACTAATTACTACCTGTGTATCGTTTCGCTAAATTATATACATATGTTTCATGATAAATCGTGCAAGTGATAGACGATTGTTTTTATGACACCTTAGTTGTGCTTCTTATACTGTCCATGCATCTTATCATACCCATATCATTGTAGTGATTATCCAGTGATGTCGTGCATTTACCCAGTGTTATATTTTAGTGGTGATTGTGGCGAGTACGTCTGTGTTCGTGTATCCGTGAATAAGTGAAAGTGATACGTACTTGTACACAATCAGTGACCTCATTGTTCTATTGCATTGTCGACGTCTGTGGGATGCGTGTACGTGTGACTATAAGTGGTATGGGACACTTATGGAAGCGCTTGCACGGGTGTCACAGATAAGGCATCCGACACTGCCATTTATCTTAGGTATTAATCAGGACGTGCATGATGGAGGTCCTGCCTTCAGTTCTCGCGCAGACTTGTCACGGATCGATTAGTATTTAGGGTGATGGTTAGCGTTTGATGTAGACCTCGGGGTGTGGGGTAGTTTAAGTGTGAGTTCAACAGAATCTCGGGAGTCCCATGCCGGCTTATATATTTAGGGAGTTATATGGAGATTTACAGGGTACGTGATATATACACCGTGATATTCTTGTTACATGTTGGGCCCGTGGTCCCTTGCCCTTGGGTTCTACCCTTGGGTGGAAGACACTCGCGAGTGGTTGACTCTCACACTTGGACTGACGATAGGCTTAGCGACCTGCACAGTGAGACTTAGAGACTGATAGGGATACTGGCATTTATATTTCCTTATATACTGTGTTGGCATACGTGACATATCGTTATACTGCTTTACTGTTCCGCTGCATTGATCACTGCGCATTCATAATCTTGCTATCATTGATTTACTGTTATTCATTTCCTTTACCACTGTTAGAACTATCACTTTATTATATATATATATATATATATATATATATATTATATTGCTATTGTGTCACTCTGACGACCTGAGTATGCATGCTCAGTGTGAGAAGACGATTTAGCCTGGACCAGTGCACCACAGACTTCCTGACTTGCCGTTCCTAGTTACATCCGTTTGTTCCACTTCAAGTCAGTTTACATTATTGTATCTTTCAGTTACTGCATTTCTCATTACCTGCGCATCATTTACTGTTTACCATGATAAACTAGAAGCCGAAGTGTGACTACGGCAGGACTTTTCCTTGACCGTAGGAGCATGGCTGGCCTTGTCTACCCCTCGTATTCCGTATTTTGGGAAGCGGGGCGTGACAGAAACCGCTCCATCGCACAAGCCCGGAGCAGAGATAGTAAGCACTCTGACTGTGGAGAATCCTCAGGGTACCAGCAGTGAATCAAGGCCCTCGAAAAGAAAATTGAAGACATGCGACATGATACCCGTTCGATCGGAGGAGTGCCGAAGTACTCCGCTGATTCGCTCACGAGGCCCTTTACAGAGCAGATATTAGATGATCGGGTCTCGTCTAGGAACATACCGCCCAAAATGGCCCTCTTGGACGCGTTTATGGCGGGCATGAGCTTCCAAGACAACTCAAATGCAGCTCAATGCCGAGCCTTCCCCACCACCCTCATATGGGCCGGTCGGGATTGGTTCCGTGGGTTTGCGCCATGCTCGATCTCGACCTTTGGTGAGCTGGCCACTCAATTCCTCGGTCACTTCGTCGGTAACCGACGGCAGAAAAAGATGATCGACTACCTGTTCACCATCAAGAGCAAGGACAGGGAATCCTTCAAGGGTTACGCCACCCGCTTCTATAATGCCATTTTGGAAGTCCCCAAGCACCGCGACGAAACGGTTATCACCGCCTTAAGGTCGGGTCTTAGGTACAAAGAGTGGCTCCGCTCTTTTGCATTGGAGCAACCTAAGACCATGGCCGAAGTAAAAGCCTAGACCGAGCGAGAAATCCAACTCGAGTTGGAGGTGAACGCTAACATACCCCGTGGCGACCGAACGGACCAAAAAAGGCGGGATAGAGAAGAGAAAAAGAAAAATGACCGGCCAAAGCCTTGTTCTCCGAAGTTTCATGAGTACACTCTCCTGAACATCTCCCACCGGCTACTAGAGGAGACTAAGGGCGAGAGGTTCTTAAACTCCCGCCGGCTACTCAGAGTCCGGGCAAGTGACTCTGTGGCCCGTACTGCGCTTACTATAGGTCGCAGGGACACTCGACCGAGAGCTGCAAACACCTCCATGACTATATTGAGGAACTGATTCGCTCGGGTCACCTGGTGAAATACCTGCGAGACAAGCGGCAGGCAGATTGGGAGCAAACAGACCAATACCCTCCCGGGGAGTTGACAATCGGGCAGATCATGGCCATCTCAGTAGGTTCAACTCCGGGCAACGGAGGCCCCCGCCGCCTCTGCTGGTCATGGCCTTGAGTGACCGCCCCAGAAGAAATGCAAGAAATACGATCCAATCACTTTCACCGACGAGGACCTCCACGGCATATCATTCCCGCATAATGATCCCCTTGTGATCACAGCCAGGGTTAACCGATACAAGATCCGGAGAATGTTGGTCGACTCGGGGAACTCGGCGGATATCCTGTTTTACGATTGTTTCCAGCGTATGAGATTAAATCCGACCGAACTCCCACGTCCTCTCCGGGGTCACGAACCATTCCATCTTGGCCGAGAGATCGATCATCCTCCCTCTCAATATCGGGGAAGCAGGCAGAATGTGAACAAATGGGTTTTTCGTATTAAACGTAAACCGGATGGCTTCGTTGATCGTTTTAAGGCTCGTTTAGTTGCAAAAGATTTTAGTCAAGAATATAGGCAAGATTATGATGAAACTTTTAGTCCGGTAGTAAAACCAACCACAATTCAAATCGTGTTATCTCTTATAGATTCATTTAATTGGCAGGTCAAACAACTTGATGTCACCAATGCATTTCGCTATGGAATGCTTAATGAAGAAGTTTAAATGAAGCAACCTATTGGATTTCTTGATCCTCGTTTTCCTAATCATGTGTGCAGATTACATCGCTCTCTTTATGGGCTAAAATAGGCTCCTCGTGTTTGGTTCACTCGTCTACGTGAACTCCTTATTTTATTAGGTTTCAAAGATTCTCAAGTTGATGTCTCGTTGTTTATTCGAAGAGTTAAGAATTCTATAATTTTTCTTCTTGTATATGTTGATGACATCTTAATTACAGGAAATTGCTCAAAAGATATTTCCCACGTAATATTTGATCTCGGATCCTCGTTTGCATGAAAAGATCTTGGCTCACTGCATTATTTTCGTGGCATTGAAACAAAGCGAGACAAAAATGGTTTACATATGTCACAATAAAAATATGTTCATGATTTGCTTGTTCAAACAAACAGGGATCTTACGAAGCCAATGCCAACTCCTATGTCATCCTCTACTCGCTTTTCATTATATTCTAGAGATGCTCATCCAAATCCAACAGAGTACAGAAGTGTTGTGGGTGCACTTCAATATCTGACACTAACCTGGCCAGACATTTCCAATGTTGTCAACAAAGTTTTTCAATTCATGCAGTCTCCAACTATGACCCATTGGGCCGCTGTGAAGAGAATACTACAATATTTATAAGGCACCAATTCTTATAGAATTTTAATTCGTTCTTGTTCTAGCTTTGGTTTATATTCTTACTCAGATGCGGATTGGGCTGGTTGTCCAGAGGATAGGCGCTCCCAAGGTGGATTTTGTATTTACCTTGGTCCTAATTTAGCCTCAGGAAGTTCTCGAAAGAAAATTACGGTTTCACATTCGAGTACTGAATCTGAATTTCGTAGTCTTGCATGTGTTACCGCGAACTTGATATGGGTCCAACACCTTCTCTTTGAATTATGCATCAAGTTACCTTCATCTCCAATTTTGTGGTGATGGAGGCGTGAATCTCCTACAGATGTTGCCTCCCGTTGATCGGCTGATGGCAGCGATAGATGACTGAGATTGGATCTGAAGGCTGTCGCTCCTGAAGCGTGTGGATCTCAATGGGTTTGAGGTTGTGGTTGCCGGGCTACCTGCAAGGAAGTCCCGGGGTGGTTGTACCACCGAGGACCCTCCGACGATCAAGTTAGACTAGAGATCCGAGCAGAGTAACGGTTAGGTAGAGTAAAAGTGGCTTACTTGAACTGTCTGAAGAAGGGGTTTATATAGCGGTCGTAGTAGGCGAGGCAGGCGCGAGAATCACGCCGGCCGTTATGCTCCCGACGTCACACCCGCATAATGAGCGGGGCCTCCCATTAATGGCGAGACATGCTCGTTAATGGGGGGATCGTGGTGGTGTGGAACGTGGGATGTGGCCGGCGGAGATCTCGCGCATGGCGAGATTCGCGAGATGGTGGTTACGCCTGCAAGCGGTGTTGTCAGTCGGTCGATGAGACCGAGGAAGATGACCTCGGTGGGAGAGCTCGCGGAGGAGCGGGAGAGCCGAGGTATCTTAGTTCTGCTCGAGCCCGGAGGCGAGCTGAGAGGGTCGAGGAGGCTCGGGCCTGCGATAGCTCGGAGATGAGCTGCGAGGCCGAGGAGGCCAACTGTGCTGGGGGCTCGAGGGTGAGCCAGTGTTTGCTTGTAGGACAGGCACAGGGGTGGTCTAGTCGGCCACTGTAGGTAATTTCTTGTGAGCCCTGGGACACGTCATCTGCTACATGTCCTGATCTGGGAGATCACTTATATCGAGCATCATCATTAGCCCCCTACTCTCGTCCCGACCAGTTGACGGGTCGGGTCGAGAGTGGTTTTGCCGGGTCACCCGAGGTGAGCTCCTTTCCGGAGATATCGTCGGGTGTGCCCCTGGGCAATTGGTTGTTTTTCCGGGTGATGTCAGCGAATCGGGGCGAGATCTCCGCATTAAAGAAGGTGCGCCGGATCGTGTGCCCTCTGCTGAAGCGACATGCCATGTGTTGGGTGCCGGTTGGATGATGTGACGTGTCGCAAGCTTCTGGCGTCCGATGGGGTGCTGCCAATGCGCTTGCGACAGGTGGAGTGATCGTGGCCGTCTAGTGCACTGAATCGTTTTGGCGGGAGTAGACCGTCGCCGTTGGATGAGGACGCCGGCTGTATAAATCGAGGGGAGGCCTGATTCGGGGTCTCTCTCCCTTCCCACTCTCCTCATCCTAAGTCTTGTTAGCTCGGCGCTCTCCCCTTTAGGTCGGATCTCAGCGTCTTCTCTTCTCGAGGATTTCCTCCCGTCAGATTAGATATCTTGTTTTGAGGAGTTTGTAGACGTCGTAGGGGTAGATACTAGGGATTCTTCTCCCGGGTTGGAGCCCCTTCGGGAAGTTGGGGTCAGATCCTCTTCCCGGGGTCGCGCGTCTGGGGCGGTTCCTGGAGTGGTGGCGGTGGACACCCCTGGTGCGTCGTCCTCAGTAAGATATGAGGACGAGCTCGTCACCGCTCGGGCTCGTTTCCATATTCCCTCCGGCTACACGCTACGATTGGCCGAGGAAGGAGAGATGGCAGATAAGGTGAGAGGTAGAGAGATCGCCCTGTACCTGGAAGCCCTTTGGACCGGAATGCGCCTGCATTTCTCTCCCGAGGTTATAGCTGTGTTAAATTACTTTGGGTTAGCCCCGGGCCAGTTAGTGCCGAACTCCTGGAGGATTCTCCTTGGGTTCCTGGTCCGGTTGAAGTTGCAGGAAATCCCCTTTAGTCTGTCCATCCTTGCCTCCTCCCTTATTTACAAAAGTCACCCCGGAACTTGCGCGGGCGACCCGAGGTAGGTTTACCTCTCCTCTAGGAAGCAACGGGGGAGTGTAGCCGGGTCAGGAGTTGCCGTCCTGCCTTTTTCCATCCATGATTGGAAGAAGAAGTTTTTCTTCGTCGGGCCGCCAGAGGGTGAGGACTAGCCCGTACCCGTCCAGTGGTCTAGGGATAGGTGCTGGCAGGGAAATCCGTCTAATGACCCCGACGCGGCGAGAGTGGCGGCGTGGGAGCCTATTCCTCGGGCTAATGTGCTGCTTTCTGAGCGGGCCCTCAGTTGGGCAGGGCTCAGCCCCGCCCAGTTCGTCAGTAAGTTAGGGGCTTGTATTTGTTTTTACTTTGTTTGTGTCGCTGACTCCATTATATCTTGTCTTGTGCAGAAACCATAGACGCGGGCCTCCTCCGAGCAACCATGCACAAGCCGAAAAAGGGGTCGAAGGCTGGAGGGGCCAGCTCTTCCCGTCAGCCGTCGGTCCCAGCTTCCCCAGCGGCTGTCCCGACCCAGCGCTCGAGTGTGGATCGTGCCTCGGGGCCCAGCCAGGTGCCGAGTAGAAAATTGGGTCGGGGAGAGGACGCCCGAGCTTTGGAGGTGGAGACGAGCTCTCCGCCGACGTCTCTCAAGAGGTTCCCCCGAGTAGTTCCGCGGACCCCGGCCTCTCCGATCTTGGTGGACGAGGGGGAGCTTCGCTTTGAGGTGCCCTCGCGGATTTCCGTCACTGACAGCTTGCTACACGACATGGAGAGGTCGGCCGGGGGCCGGGTCCCTGAGGGACGCTGAAGGCGCAGATGGCTTCCATCGCCCAAGAGGCCCTGCAGGTTAGCGCTCGTATATCGTCTCATTGCTTGGGAGATTTGGCGCCCCTTTTTTTTTTCTTTCTGACCCCCCTTTGATTTCTTCAGGTCCTCCAGCACGTCGCTATCGTCGCCCAGATGGAGGAGGAGATATCCCCGGCAATGAGAGCCGCAGGCGAGCTCTCCTCGCTGGGGGAGAGCTCGAAGCAGGAGCTGGAGGCGGCGATGGCGAGGGTCGCTGCCCTTGAGGGCGAGGTGGCTGTCGGGAGGCAGGAAGCGGCGGCAGCGAAGCAGGAGGTGGCGGCCTCGAAGCAAGAGGTGGCCAGGTTCTGCGAGGCCGCCGAGGCCAAGATTCAGGGCTCCGAGGTGCTCGTCGGCACCATAAAGAAGTCGGTGAGTGCCTTCCGAAAGGAGTTGGGGGCTGCGGTAAAGGTGGCGAAGAGAGCCGACCTCAGGGTGGCGCAGGCGGTGGAGAACTTCCAGAAGTCGGAGTAGTTCTACACCATCCTAGCTTCGGCCACCACCCTCATCTGGCATGAGGCTCTCGATGCCGTTAAGGCCCGGGTGCCGGAGTTTGCTGATGAAGAGCTCCGAGCAGAATATCCCTGCGGGGATGACGAGCAGGGTGATGCCTCCGGGAGCACTGCCGGGGAAGGGACTCTCGGCTGAGGACGACGACGAGGCTCCTACGACGGACGCATCCCCAGTCGCGGTGGACGTCGATCTCATCGATATCGCGCCCCGACTCTGGGGCCTGAAGCCCCTCGCCTTCTCTTTGTCTTTTCTTTTGTCGCGTCGGGTATTTTGTAGGCCTTCGGGCATTTTTGTAAGGCTGGGGAGCCCATAATACCCTTGTAAAAGCTTCGACTTTTTGAATAATGATTTTCTGTTTTCGCAGTAGTGTTTGTGCTTGTACTTCCTTTTGTTGGTAGACAATTGTATTCGTACAGTACTGCTTTTATGTTCGGCATGTTCCTCGTCTAGCGATTACTCGTCGACTTGAATCTGATCACTTGCCGAGTGTACGAGGACCGGCGGGAAAACGGTATCTCCATGGCCCGGAAGTCAAAGTGGAGATCGCTAAGACGTTTGTAGACCGGATGCATCTTGTTGAGTTTATATTCCTTAGTTGTTGGAGAGACCGTAATTGGCCAGATAAGGATGGGGCCGAGCAGGGTAGCTGCTCGGTGCCTCTTGACGAGGGCTTTGATCCTTAGTGTGGGAGGGGCCGTGAGTGGCCTACTAAGAATGGGGCCGAGCAGGGTAGTTGCTCGGTGCCTCTTGGCGAGGGCTTTGATCCTTAGCGCGGGAAGGGCCGTTAGTGGACTACTAAGAATGGGGCCGAACATGGTAGCTGCTCGGTGCCTCTTGGCAAGGGCTTTGATCCTTAGCGTGGGAGGGGCCGTTAGTGGCCTACTAAGGATGGCTGAGCAGGGTAGCTGCTCGGTGCCTCTTGGCGAGGGCTTTGATCCCTGGTTTGTTGGGGTAGGGAGCTACCAGCCAGGGATAACCGAGCAAGGGCAGGCCCGGTTGCCTCTTGCGAGGGCTTTGATCCTTAAGGATGGGCCAAGCAGGGTTACTTCCCGGTGCCTCATGGCGAGGGCTTTGACCCCTGGTTCGGTAGGAAGCTACCAGCCAGGGATAACCGAACAAGGGCGGGTCCGGTTGCCTCTAGGAGGACTTTAATCCCTGGTTTGTTGGGGTAGGGAGCTACCAGCCAGGGATAACCGAACAAGGGCGGGTTCGGTTGTCTCTTGCGAGGGCTTTTCATCCTTAGCGCGGGAGGGGCCGTAAGTGGCCTACTAAGAATGGCTGAGCAGGGTTACTGCCTGGTGCCTCTTGGCGAGCGATTTTTGTCCTTAAGGATGGCCGAGCAGGGTTGCCGCCCGGTGCTTCTTGGCGAGGGCTTGATCCCTGGCGTTGTGGGGTAGGAAGCTACCGGCCAGGGATAGCCGAGCGGGGTAGCCGCTCGGCTGCCTCTTGGTGAGGAATTTTGTCACGACCTGAAAAGTACGGCACACGACCGGCACTTAAATTACGAAACGTCTCGAGGCGTACATAATCTAAGTGAGCCAAAACCCAGAAATCAAAACCAAGAAGAGTAGAGTGAAGGAAAACCCAATTTAAAGCAAGTAGTTTTAATCAACATAGGCCGAAGTATGTAATTTGAAAATCCCAAGTATTTTCTGAAAATTTCGGCAGAGTCTCCTTTGTAAATACTGGCCCCAAACGGGATACAACATGAATAGTATACGAAATAAACAAAAAGGTATCCCCAAGCGGGAGCTAGCTCTTCGTCAATCGACGGCCACAACCACGCAAGCAATATAATATACAACGCCAAGGGCGAGGATCAAAACTCACAAGAAACTCAAAACAACATGAAAAACATAATAATACAACGCGCGACTCTGAGGTCGAAAGAATAACAGGTCTGTTTTTCTATCTCTCTCAAATATACAATCTGGTTGATGGAGTTTCTAGATACAACAGAAATAATAAAAAACAATGGTGGTCCTGATGTAAAGAACCTACCTGCCAAAGCAATCACCCGGAAAGAATAGTGTGCCAGCAAAACCGCAAAGAACCTGTACGGTAAAACCTGCAAGGAACTGTGGCACAACGGGGGTGAGTTGCCAAATCGTGAGTAGAAAACATCTACGAGTAGAAATCGCATGCATAACACTATCCTAGGTCATATCAGGTAATATTCTCAAATAAAAATCCTGGTCCTGCTATGTATAGTGTAATACTACCTGCTCGTGTCAGTACCTCAGATAGCAACATATCAGACATATGATGTATGAATGCATTACGAATGGAAACAGAATATATCATGAGTGAGACAACTGTTTTCTTTAATCAATGAGATTTCTATATGTATGTCAATCACGTATCATCAATGAACGCAACAGAGAAACCAGTGTCAAGTATCGACACAAAACATAAGTCTCAGTATCTCAATATCAAATCTCAAATCTCAAATCTCAAATCTCACTTATCAATATCTCAGGCATCCGTATCATCTGTGGGATCGGCCATCGGGCTCCGGCAGAACGAATCAGCCTATAACATCAATCTCACGGCCAAGAACGATATCCCCTGGACATCCGCCGCTCCAGATAAAATCACCGGTAGGCAGTCTGCCCCTGCCGGGCTCATCGTCTACTACTCGAACTTCTTGCCCCGGGGTACCATACCGGGTCCACCATGTACCCGCAGACGGTTCATCCAACTCCTCGAATTGGGTCTCGAAAACCATCTCAGAACCGAGAAAACATCATGGTGGACACTCATACATCACGAGAAAACCGCAATTTGCATTTTAAAATGATGATACTAAGATTTTATTAAATTCTTGCGGTTTTCCCCCAAATCCAGAAATCTCATATAAATCCGAAATCATCAAAATCATGATACCAATAAACAGTGAATACCGGCATAAATCTCCATAATACTGCATAACCAATAACTGTATGGATGCATCTGATATCATGCAATGAATGCAATAATAAAACTAGCATATGGAAACTATAACATATTACAACTATCAGCTAGAAAGCTATGTCACTGAAATAGTATTTTCTAAAGTGTACGTGACATGGCAATTACCGATGAAGATGTGTGTGAGCCGGCAAGCAAGTGTACGTGGAGCATACGCGTCATCGGTAATGGTGCTGGTGTCCTAACAGCATGGTTTCATAATTACTACGTACACAATAACATGCAATGAGTCGATAACAACATAATAAGGAAAATGAATAGTAAATACAACAATAATATGCGGAACATGAATAACAATGTAACAACAAGGAATCTACCTTACTATACATGTGATATACTGTTTTACCGTTTGAAATAGTACGAATCGTGGTATTTGAAAATAAGGACTACGGTGTTTTTTTAAGAAAAGATACGTCCTTTAAAATATCCGTAGTATCCCTTGGTATGTCTTTAAAATTCTCACGCTTCGTCAGTTTTGGAAATAAGTATGACTCGGGTCCAGTCTAACATCTACTAAGTAAACTACAGGTCTAACCAACAACCAATCGAAAGGGGTATGGAAACCACCTAAATCTGAGTCGATACACACACACACACACAAACACACACACATGCATAATAGTCGGTGATCCCTCCTCAATAATATCATGTACGATACAACATATCATATGACATCCTCGAATCAAGAGTGCGGATCTATCGTCAATATATAGCTCGTACGGTAAATCCGTCGTACGGCCTCCCAAATCTGGGTACGGGTCAAATGTCACATCTATCACATTAATCATCTGGTATCCTCTTTATCAAATATCATGATCGGGGTACTGAACTACGTATAGTACAATACTGATACCATCTATGAAATGCATGCATGTGTATGAAAACACCACGCCTAAAGAACCCGCTAAAATATCATGTCGTATCTCAAATACGGACCATATCACATCACCGATCTCATGGCCTCAAGCCCAATCTCATCGACTCATCTCCAATTATCATACAATATCCTCAACATTTATGCATGCGTATATAAATGTATATATGCATAGTCCCATATCCATGCGTATATACATATATACACATTCTAATATACGCACAAGAAAATGATATATGCAAATGTATATGTGTGCGTGTATGCAAATCCTTACTCTAGGATTTCGTGACTAAGAAATCCGCTAAAGTCTTTTCTTCAATTCTCGCTAATCCTAAACCCATAAGCTCCTAAGGCATCTCTTACTAGGTGTCCATATCTCATAATAAAATAAAAAAGTATATCGTTACCACATCACCTCATTCCTCACAACTTTGCGGGGGTGCTATACGCCATCCACCCGACTTCTCCCCGTAGACATAAATCTACTCACCTGGTCTTCGCTCGCCTGTGCCGACGTCACCACGCACTTGCTTGTCGTCTCGAAGTCCACATGGGGGTACCAACATGTCACAACATATTGTATCGCATAAAAACCCAATTCGAAATCGAAACAGCATACGAAAACCAAATTGGCACGCGTATCACGTATAGGTCAAAACCTATCATCTATGCATGTAAGAATAGCCAAACCAACTCTCGACGTCGACGTACAAATATCAACCCATCGAGAAAAACCCAAACGCACCCATTTGCAAATTCACAAACACTAATTATAATATGAAATAGGTTAGAATTCACAAAAACCCCAAACTCACTTTAAAAGCTATTTTTCCGAAAACCTAGCAAGCAAAATTTACCGTTTTAGTACAACACTTGATATTTTAACAAAACTAGCGGCCGCAATGTTCACTAATTAGCTTGATTAGGCCACACAACACTTACTAGATTTTATCCCACTAATTTGAATTAAACCAACATTTTTAGTTTGCACACTAAACCAATTTTAACCATTTCGAAGCAACAAAACACAAATCCACAACTAGACCAAGTTTTGCATGCTCTAAAGCATTGAACTACACAATATATTGCTAATGATGTGATAAAAACCCTAATCATAATTTTAATCTTGCATTTTGGATTAAATCTAAAAAACCTAGTTTGCAATTTATATAGTTATTACAAATTTAAATCAACAAAAATGCAAACTAGCAACTAGATTAGTTTTAGCAAGCATTTACATGTTAATCTACCCATCACAACCATAATCCAATGATCAAACCCTAATCTTCATTCAAAACCTTCCACTTGAATTTAAAACCCTTTTTAAACACCTAATTAAGCTTGATTTAAACATTTATCAACAAATTAAGAAAAAGGGTTAGAGTTATACCTTCACAAGCCATCTTGAGATCAACATGAAACTTGTCCTCAAAATGCAAACTTTTCACCAAGATCCATACTATAAGGGCTAATGAAAAATGGGTAGGAGTTGGATTTAGATTTTGGGATTTGTTTGATGGATTTTGAGGCAATTTTGAAGCAAAATGAGATGGGGAAATGGGGGAAAAAATGAGGGGCTGCAGCAGTAGTAGGTTTCGGCCAGGAGAGGGGAGTGGGGAGAGGTGAGGATTTGGTGTGGAAATTCTAAGGTCAAAGCCCTTTCATATCACTTTAAACCCATACCCAAATTAATATATTAAAACCCTTTTTAAAACAATTCATTTTCTTCAAGAGATGAAGTCAACCAAGAGGGGGAAAATATGGGCTGTTGATGGTGGTGGGGCCGGCCATGGTGGAGGGGTGAGGAAATGTGAGAGGTTACAAAGAAATGTTCACGCAAAAAGACCCCCTCAAGTTACCAAACTGCAAGCTTTAGTTTAATTTAATTAAATTTTAATTTCCCTAATTATAACCGATTAGAACTTGAAATAAAATGCTAAAAAAATTATATTACCCACTAGATTTTAGTTGACATGGTTCTATAGTGTGTATTTATCCCATTCAAATTTTTATTTATCGCTAATTTAATGTATTTTTGACGGCTTAAAATAATATTAAAATAATTAATTTCGGAAAATATTTTTTTCAGAAAAATTAGAAATTTTACGAGTGGCTCAATAAACACCAAATACTAGCAATTACATAACTAGAATATGTATATTTAATTTTATATTAAAACATATTTATATCTTGACTTTTACGGAAAACACCCCTTATTTTACCGATTTTCCGAAATTTCACCTAAACGATTTTCAAATCGTTACAATCTTCCTCCCTTAAAGAAATTCGGTCCCCGAATTTAAATTATACTCCCCCCAAATACTAAAACATTTAAGTAAAACCATCAAGTCGTCGGGGCTCCGAAATCATAAATACATAAATCACATCGTAGCGCAATGCATGCGCATGAAAAACAGATATATAAACCAAAAATCAAAACTCCGTCAAGCATCCCGCAATCATCGGAGTTATGATGAAGACACCAATGTCAAGATCCAAAACGAAAATCAATATGATATACATCAAAACTATACCTGTAAACATCATTAAAACATCTTGAAGCAATACATGCCAAACCTTTTTCAAATCGCTGTGCGATGTGTGTATCACTGCACAGTGGCGGACGTCCATTGTGAGAAAATAACTATATATATATATAGTTATATATATATATATATATATATATATCATTTGTTTAACATGTAGGGTTCCTAGGCACTCTAGTGAGGTCTCACAAGGCATCTACCATGCCAATTTCAAAAATTAACGGTGCCGAGAGACCCGACTACGGATCGTTTGCTAGAAAACTAGGCGAAATAGAAACTAGTTAACACTTAACTACGAGTTTAACGGAAATACAACCTTTGTAGATCCGGTGCTCCACCTCCACGGCTCCGCAACGAAGCCCTCTCCGCTGTCCAAAAAGAATCCGGGCTCTAGCGTCGACTTCATCGGAGAATAAGCGAGCTAGGTCGTCGATGTCCATGCCGAAGATGATCTACGTCGAGGCATCGCTAAATCAAGCTCCGACTTCACCAAGTCAAGAAACTTGTGAAGAAAACACACTCTACTACTTGGCAAGAGGTAGAGGATGAAGAAATAGGAAGTGGGTAGACTTTAGTTTTGGATTTCTCACTCTTTTTATCACTTCACCATTGATGAAGTGAAGGTTTTCTTCTTTGAAGATGATGAAGAAGAAGAAGATATATTATCATAAGTTCATTAAAATGAAATGAATAATCAAACCTTATCATAACAAGACCATGGTAAATTGTAGAGAGTTAACCCAAGTTAGATGAATGGTTAGGATTTGTATAAGAAGACAAAATGGTTGCTATGGTCAAAGTTCATGAAGCTTCAAAGAATACAAACAAAATAGCAACCATTTTCTTATTTCCTTTTTTCTTTTTTTTTTCCAAGAAGAAAAAGATTAATAAATGAATAAGGAAATCAAAACCCTAATTATCCACTTAAAACATGGTTTAATTCTTTACATTTAACCAAAATGCATGTATCATCAAACATGATACAATCTAGTGCACAAAATCATATCGCATATGTAATGCGCACATTCGAGTGAGAAAATCCATTATAAAGTGAACCGATACTAGTTGATGCAAAATAATATATCAAATATATAAACATGCATTAAATCATTAAATCAACACTTGATTCAATGATCCGGTCATGTCGCACACAACCGACTAGTATACAATGTATCGGTTTATCGAATCAACGCTTGAATCGATAACTAGGTTATATCGCATACAACCATTCGATACATTCATCGCGAGAATGAAATACGGTATCACATACACGCATTATTCTCGGTCCCGCACATATCTCATATGCGCTCCTATTTCGTTTCGCTTGAGCCAGGAAACCTCTGTGTAGGACTCTGAAGACTCGTCAATACGCCGGTAGCAGATGATGATCATATCAAACACCCACAAGCCGCAAGCGGTCTGCTAAACGTAACGGCCACCCGGGTATTGAGCGATCAGAAGATCGACAAGCAAGCCCGCTCATACTCCTGTGAATCCAACCAGTAACACTACCGTACAGTCCGGTCTGATCGTCTGATATGTCGCATATCTCGCCTAGGGGTGGTAAACGTCAGACCCCAATAGCTCGATAAGTCGTGTCGATATGAGGTCTATAACAATTCGAGAAACTACTGGTAACACTTACCAGTAAATCTCAGCAACCCTGGCCAGGGATTTCCTGTTATAGCCAATCGAACACAGCGCAACATCAACCCCCTATACCGGGAGAGACGAATCCCCTCCTATCGCTCATTGCCTCCATGTGACTCGGGACTGTACCCAAAACCACCGTTTTGCACGCCCTCTTGGACGTGGTAAGATGGAAATCAAAGCACGGTGGGAACCACACAAGACTCTATGACGATCTCGGGTCAACAGACTACTCTGTACCAGTGTCACCAGAGAACTGCCATCTGACGTGAGGTATAATACCATCTGGGAGTTCTCGGCGAGTCCGTCCAGTGTACCCAGTCTTTACTGAGCACCCGTATATCATCTCTGATGTCAAACACCGATGGATATGGGATCATCCATCGCCCATCTGTATGGGTCGAGAAGGTACACGCTAGTCTACTCTGGTATATCGATGCCCCATCTCGATACACCCACGACTAGGGACTTTGAAGGATGTACTTATGGACTACCATGTCCCCACTAGTATGATCCGCATCATAGTCCAGGCAGTCAAGTACACATCCTAAGGGCTTTACCAACATGTAACAGAGAGACAATCAGTGTACACGTTAAGGTAAAGAGTAACCAGATAGCATACTATCATGTCGAGCAAGAAAGTCCTCCCTATATATGTCCCAGCATCCACTACAATATACATCCTATGTACAGTAATGGCCTCTAGGGCATACATATAACTAACAATCTCCCACTTGCACTAGGGCCATCTGTAGCAGTGGTTGTAGTATCTCATACTCAACCATCCCATAAAAGTCTCTCTCTGGGAATAGGCCTTCGTGAGTGGATCCGCTGCGTTATCCTCTAAGTCTGCTCTCCTTGCCTCGATCAACCTGGAGATCAGCCATCTCCATAATCAGGTGATACTGCCTTAGAATAAGTCTGGATCACTGATGGGACCGGCGTTCCTTGGCATAAGCCACAACTCCATTGTCTCACAATGGTAGGAACGTAGTTCATCTCATGAACTATTATACATCCAAACATCATCTTTGGTAGCATCATAAGTAGCGATGTATCCAGCCTTTATCGTCTAGTATGCCACGGTATCTAGCTTGGAACTCTTCCAACATACCGTCCCTCTACTGAGGGTAAAGACAATACCTGCGACTGACATTCAGTCGTCTTCATCACCCTGGAACACTTCCAGTGATTCTCCCCAGGATCACTTGATACCATCTCACTACAACTAGTGAGAATCCTAACATCCAATTAAATCTATCTCATAGATCTAAAACTCAGGATTTAGGAGGTATCATTTTGATCCTTCACGGAGAATCTTTGTGATAAACGGAGATTGATCGAGCGTAGCATAGAAAACTCCTTCCCTATCAAGAGTATGTCATCCACGTACTCTACGAGGATCGTCACCATACTCCCTACTACCTTTTTGTTTATACAAGGTTCATCTACCATTTTGATGATGTCAAACTCTTTGACTAAGACATCAAAATAGACGTTCCAACTCCGCGATGCCTGCTTTATCATATAAAGCATCTTGTTCACGTTTCCGCTGCTCCCACTGTTTACGAAGCCCTCTGGCTGTGTACTTATAGACGCCCTCTTCGAAAACATCATTTTAGAAGAGCTGTCATGACACCCAACCACTAGATATCGTAGTCATGGTATGTAGCCGTGGCAAGTAGGATCTGGATGGACTTAAGCATAGTTACTGGAAAAAGGTTTCATCATTATCCACGCCTGGTCGATGACGAAAACCTTTAACAAGTCTTGCTTTGAAAGTCTCAACTTTTCCATGTACACCAAGTAATCTTCTCAAGATATACTTGCTCCTGATGGGGATTTAACCCTTCAGATATAGCAACCAAAGTCCATACTTTGTTGGTGTATATGGATTCCATCTCAGATCGCTAAGCATCCAGCCATTCTTACAGAGTCTTACTCCTGATGGCCAGCTCGAAGCTAGTTGGGTCATCATCTCATGATGCAATCCCCGCTCCCACTGTCATCGAGAAATCGAAGTATCTCTCAGGTGGGTGAGGAACCCTACTAGATCGGCGGAGAGGCTGAGGTTCGTTGGAATCTACTGAATCCTTTGGTTCTATCAAATCATCAGCTGCATTTTGTACGGCTGGAACATTTCCAGTTGTACATAACAGACGTTGCCTCGAGCTTGTCCGGATTTTGCTTTTAGACATTGGCCGGACAACCCCAAATCTTAATTAACTTAAGATATGGGCTCTTAAATTTCCATATCACATATGAATTGGTAGGCTACTGATTTGATTAGAACCCTATTCAATAGGTATGCGGCTTCTCAAGTTCATAACCCCTTAAGGAAAAAGGTAACTCAGTAGTACTCATCATAGAGCACACCTTATCATATAGGGTGTGATTGCTCCGCCCCGATATACCATCGTGCTATGGTGTATACAGAGGAGTAATGCTGAGAGAGAATCTCATTCTCCTTTAGAATAGTCTAGGAATTCCATGCACAAGTATTCTCCTCCCTGATCTCATCATAGGACATAATACTTATACCCGTATTGGTTCTCTACTTCTATCTTATATTCTGTGAATATCTCAAAAGGTTCGGACTTGTGTTTCAACAAGAACATAGATCTGAATCTTGAGAGATTATCAGAGAACGTAATGAAGTATAAAGAACCAATCCTGGCATGTGTAGACAGGAGACCTTACATACATCATCATGTATCAGTCCCAAGAGTTCATTAACTCTTTCTCTGTTTCCAGTAAACGGAGCTATGGTCATCTTATCTTTGTGACATGACTGGCGAGTTTCACAAGATATAAATTCAAACTGATTTAAATATGCATCTATATGTAACTCTAGCTAGTCGGGTCACATTGATCTGACCTAGTCTACAATACCTCAAGAAGAATTCGTTCATTTCTGAACTCTTCCTCTTGTGTGTGTTCCATATACTAAGAACTGTAGTTTGATTTAGAACATTAATGCTTTTAGATAACGTGCCTGAACCGATCAACTTTTGATATAGGAAATGTTCAAAACATTATCCAACAATACAAAATTTTATCATTTCTTTACTAATAAAGAGACAGATATGATTTTGTATATCAGGTTCGTTATCTAATAACATTCGTTCAGAATCAATGTATTACAATACAGGGTGACAGTGACCAACAGACTTGGCTGCAACACTTGCCCCGTTTTCTGCCTCATGAAACTTATCACCCGTTCTCAGTTTTTCTACCCTTTTGTAGCCCTATGTAACAGATTACATATCTGGGATCCTGATCCGGTATCATATACCAGGATGCGGAGGATACTAAGAAACAGTTCTGTATAATGAACACACCCGAAGATGATGCATCAGCATGCACTCTCTTCGTTTGGGCGGCACGGGAAATCTGGTATTCCCCAATTTCCTGCTCTGTCTTATAACAATTATAAGTTGGAGCGGGACCAACGTTCCCCAGCTCAGTATAACAAGCGGGTTCGGTCAAAAATCCGTATTATTATCTTGATTAAGGCGTGATATGGTCGCTACCAGGAGAGAGAGAGAAGAAAACACTCAGCGTGCGCTCTGATAAGAATAGATTGGTTTTATTTTATCTAATCAGGATGGCTCCCACTGCTTTTTATCAAATCTTCCTTCAAACCCTAAAAGGAAAGACTAGCCGGGATTAATTACACACTACAAGTTCGCCAATCTTTCAGCCAGGCCAGTGTCGGTACTTTGAGGGAGGTCCCCCGTGCTTTCGCACGAACCTAATTAATGTAAACCTCGTTTTCCCAGAGGCGTAACCTCGTTAACACCTTTCTAGACACCTACTTGATCGGCTAATTGTAATGTATAAAACTCTCCCAGGAGTAACAATTACTCGCAGCGGGTATCGGGATCCAACTATCTCATAGAAGGTATGCAATCTCATTGCAAATTTCAACACTTAAAATTCCCAATAATATTTTACCCCTAGCGTGCTATGACCTTGACGGAGGCCAAACAACCCATAGTCCGCTAGTCAAGTTCAACCCGTCATTTCCTGATTGAATTAAACCCACCCGCACGACCCTTGACGGAGGCCAAACAACGCCGTACGAATACCCTAATCCAATCGCATCATATGCTAGCAGATAAGCACTAGTTAGCTACCGTACACTAAGCCTTGACGGAGGCCAAACAACCGCAGCACGAATACTAACTAGTACATATCTGAAATGACGGAGGGCTACGACAGGTTTTTCTGAAAACCTATTGCGTAATGAACTTGATATCGTTGTAGGATCGAGTGCACAATGTGCACGAAAATGAATATCGAATATCAAAGTCGAAATCGATGGTATACAACACATCTCAATCCAAAATCCCAATCAGGTATACCGTGGTATAAAATCTCACCATCCTGTGCATCGGCGTGCACAAAAGCAAATTGAATACTAGAAGTGCGTGAAAACTATGCCGAAAGCATACATCAAATCATATACATGCCCTAGGCATGAAATCACATATCATGAAACTCGATCATCAAAACTCAATCATGGAAGAAATCACCCAAAATACTGAAATCCAAAGTGACGGATACGTGATAGTAAATCACAAAATCACAAATCATAAATGTTGTCGTCGATATGTCCGTCCTTCAAAGTCGAGAATGTGTCGGTGCATCCAATACTAGCAGAGCAAGATATCTACTTGCCTTCTGATCATGGCACGTCGCCTAGTGCCCTCAGGCTCTCGTCTCTCACTGCGAATTGCTAAATACATAGCTCATCGCCTCAACGGCCCAATATGGAAACGATAATGGAAGTAGTCTGCTCTGACACATCCTCTAAAGATCTCTGGTCAACTATCATGGTTACTCATAACATGTCTTGTCGACGATACCGAACTCTGACCTACTGGGTGTGCGTAATATGACCGCTCCTGGGTCCAGGTCTTCTCGTTTAGTATTTCCAGAAAGATCTTGTCGGGGTCTCTCCCAAATCTCATTTCTGCCGAACTGCCCGGAAGTTATCATCTCCTACTAAATCTATATCTGGTTCCGGAATGGCTGCATACTCATCACGACTCCTTCTGGAAGATATATTCATATACAACACCTCTGCATGCGTATCACATCTCTGATGTCGGCGGAGTGGAACGTCATCTCATCAAGATCTCGTACGAACCTCTTACTCCACTTTTCTCTAATGTCGACTGCTTCGGACTCGTCTCCTCGTGGCTGCATGGACTGTGCTCCAACGGCTATACTCGTATCTGGAGTCTCCCAAGCAATGCATCTCATCACCTAATATCCGAATGAAGTCGAACCATCCGATCGATTGTCAAAACCTCATAATCCCACAAGAGCTCAACACCTTGGGTACAGTTTAATAGTATCGAATATATGCCACAGCACCTATGGACCAACCGTAGAAGGGCAGACCCAAGCCTCACTAATGACACCGCTAAACTGCCGCAAACCCTAAGGTTCACCGGCGTTCCATGGTCATTAAATCAAGTTAGGGTTTCATTCTTCTAGAGGGTCCGTAGAATTGCTTGCATTGTTTTCCGAATACTTTAAACTTGGAAAATGGGTTCCTGACATTCGATCGTCTCTATCGACTCTCAACGTATCCGCGTGAAGTCATCTCTAGCTGGAATCAATCAATCTGATAACCTCACATCGGGGTAGGCAATGAATCACATGTCCTAGTCTTTCATCTTTGGTGACTAGCAATCTCCTATCATATCTCGAAGTATAACACGGGTGGCGTTAGCTTCAAACTTCTGGGGCGATATCCTTTCATTCGCCAAAATCACTGGCTCATTCGTCCGCATGCTGAACAGTGCCTCAATCATCAAAATAATTTGTGCTCTGACGGTCATCACAATCTGGCTGGCCTCTTGAAGTAGCCCAATCCCCTGGTGCTGATCTGCACGTTCGAGAAATCTCGTAAAAGCGATCCATCAAACGCTCATGGCGTGAAAACACAATAAAACAACGCCTCTATGAAATCATATGCCCATGTAATCACGCTCTGGTCAGTCCCCGTCCATGACGAGCTCATGATGATCGCAACTCTAGCCGTAGCTCTCCACGCCCGTACAACCGTGATAACAAAACCATAACTGGTACTGATGAGGCTAGATCATAGGAATGAATATAATACTGGGCAAGGAAATGTACATCCTAAGGCTTCTTAAGCGGAGTATCGTATCGTAAGTATGCCGCGGAACATACACACTTTATGCCACTCTACTTGAGTCACCTACTCCATCAACCAAGGGTCATCCTACACTCCGAAGGTAAAACCTAACACTCTGATACCAACTTTGTCACGACCCGAAAATTACGGAACATGACCGACACTTAAATTACGAAACGTATCGAGGCGTACGTAATCTAAGTGAGCCAAAACCCAGAAATCAAAACCAAGAAGAGTAGAGTGAAGGAAAAACCAATTTAAAGCAAGTAGTTTTAATCAACATAGGCCGAAGTATGTGATTTTAAAATCCCAAGTATTTTCTGAAAATTTCGGCAGAGTCTCCTTTGTAAATACTGGCTCCAAACGGGATACAACAAGAATAGTATACAAAATAAACAAAAAGTCATCCCCAAGCGGGAGCTAGCTCTTCGTCAATCGACGGCCATAACCACGCAAGCAATATAATATACAACGCCAAGGGCGAGGATCAAAACTCACAAGAAACTCAAAACAACATGAAAAACATAATAATACAACGCGCGACTCTAAGGTCGAAAGAATAACAGGTCTGTTTTTCTCTCTCTCTCAAATATACAATCTGGTTGATGGAGTTTCTAGATACAACTGAAATAATAAAAAACAATGGTGGTCCTGATGCAAAGAACCCACCTGCCAAAGCAATCACCCGGAAAGAACAGTGTGCCAGCAAAGCCGCAAAGAACCTGTACGGCAAAACCTGCAAGGAACTGTGGCACAACGGGGGTGAGTTGCCAACTCGTAAGTAGAAAACATCTACGAGTAGAAATCGCATGCATAACGCTATCCTAGGTCATATCAGGTAATATCGTCAAATAAAAATCCCGGTCCTGCTATGTATAGTGTAATACTACCTGCTCGTGTCAGTGGCTCGGATAGCAACATATCAGACATATGATGTATGAATGCATTACGAATGGAAACAGAATATATCATGAGTGAGACAACTGTTTTCTTTAATCAATGAGATTTCTATATGTATGCCAATCACGTATCATCAATGAACGCAACAGAGAAATCAGTGTCAAGCATCGACACAAAACATAAGTCTCAGTATCTCAATATCAAATCTCAATATCTCAAATCTCAGATCTCACTTATCAATATCTCAGGTATCCGTATCATCTGCGGGATCGGCCCTCGGGCTCCGGCAGAACGGATCAGCCCAAAACATCAATCTCACGACCACGAACGGTATCCTCCGGACATCCGCCGCGCCAGGTAAAATCACCGGTAGGCAGTCTGCCCCTGCCGGGCTCATCGTCTACTACTCGAACTTCTTGCCCCGGGGTACCATACCGGGTCCACCATGTACCCGCAGACGGTTCATCCAACTCTTCGAATCGGGTCTCGAAAACCATCTCAAAACCGAGAAAACATCATGGTGGACACTCATACATCACGAGAAAACCGCAATTTGCATTTTAAAATGATGACACTAAGATTTTATTAAATTCTTGTGGTTTTCCCCCAAATCCAGAAATCTCATGTAAATCCGAAATCATCAAAATCATGATACCAATAAACAGTGAATACCGGCATAAATCTCCATAATACTGCATAACCAATAACTGTATGGATGCATCTGATATCATGCAATGAATGCAATTAACTAGCATATGGAAACTATAACATATTACAACTATCAGCTAGAAAGCTATGTCACTGAAATAGTATTTTCTAAAGTGTACGTGACATGGCAATTACCGATGAAGATGTGTGTGTGCCGGCAAGCGAGTGTACGTGGAGCATACGCGTCATCGGTAATGCTGCTGGTGTCCTAACAGCATGGTTTCATAATTACTACGTACACAATAACATGCAATGAGGCGATAACAACATAATAAGGAAAATGAATAGTAAATACAACAATAATATGCGGAACATGAATAATAACGTAACAACAAGGAATCTACCTTACTATACATGTGATATACTGTTTTACCGTTTGAAATAGTACGAATCGTGGTATTTGAAAATAAGGACTACGGTGTTTTTTTAAGAAAAGATACGTCTTTTAAAATATCCGTAGTATCCCTTGGTAGGTCTTTAAAATTCTCACGATTCGTCAGTTTTGGAAATAGGTATGACTCGGGTCCAGTCTAACATCTACTAAGTAAACTACAAGTCTAACTAACAACCAATCGAAAGGGGTATGGAAACTTCCTAAATCTGAGTCGATATATATATATATATATACATGCATAATAGTCGGTGATCCCTCCTCAATAATATCATGTACGATACAACATATCATATGACATCCTCGAATCAAGAGTGCGGATCTATCGTCAATATATAGCTCGTACGGTAAATCCGTCGTACGGCCTCCCAAATCTGGGTACGGGTCAAATGTCACATCTATCACATTAATCATCTGGTATCCTCTTTATCAAATATCATGATCGGGGTACTGATCTACGTCTAGTACAATACTGATACCATCTATGAAATGCATGCGTGTGTATGAAAACACCACGCCTAAAGAACCCGCTAAAATATCATGTCGTATCTCAAATACGGACCATATCACATCACCGATCTCATGGCCTCAAGCCCAATCTCATCGACTCATCTCCAATTATCATACAATATCCTCAACATTTATGCATGCGTATATAAATGTATATATGCATAGTCCCATATCCATGCGTATATACATATATACACATTCTAATATACGCACAAGAAAATGATATATGCAAATGTATATGTGTGCGTGTATGCAAATCCTTACTCTAGGATTTCGTGACTAAGAAATCCGCTAAAGTCTTTTCTTCAATTCTCGCTAATCCTAAACCCATAAGCTCCTAAGGCATCTCTTACTAGGTGTCCATATCTCATAATAAAATAAAAAAGTATATCGTTACCACATCACCTCATTCCTCACAACTTTGCGGGGGTGCTATACGCCATCCACCCGACTTCTCCCCGTAGACATAAATCTACTCACCTGGTCTTCGCTCGCCTGTGCCGACGTCACCACGCACTTGCTTGTCGTCTCGAAGTCCACATGGGGGTACCAACATGTCACAACATATTGTATCGCATAAAAACCCAATTCGAAATCGAAACAGCATACGAAAACCAAATTGGCACGCGTATCACGTATAGGTCAAAACCTATCATCTACGCATGTAAGAATAGCCAAACCAACTCTCGACGTCGACGTACAAATATCAACCCATCAAGAAAAACCCAAACGCACCCATTTGCAAATTCACAAACACTAATTATAATATGAAATAGGTTAGAATTCACAAAAACCCCAAACTCACTTTAAAAGCTATTTTTCCGAAAACCTAGCAAGCAAAATTTACCGTTTTAGTACAACACTTGATATTTTAACAAAACTAGCGGCCGCAATGTTCACTAATTAGCTTGATTAGGCCACACAACACTTACTAGATTTTATCCCACTAATTTGAATTAAACCAACATTTTTAGTTTGCACACTAAACCAATTTTAACCATTTCGAAGCAACAAAACACAAATCCACAACTAGACCAAGTTTTGCATGCTCTAAAGCATTGAACTACACAATATATTGCTAATGATGTGATAAAAACCCTAATCATAATTTTAATCTTGCATTTTGGATTAAATCTAAAAAACCTAGTTTGCAATTTATACAGTTATTACAAATTTAAATCAACAAAAATGCAAACTAGCAACTAGATTAGTTTTAGCAAGCATTTACATGTTAATCTACCCATCATAACCAGAATCCAATGATCAAACCCTAATCTTCATTCAAAACCTTCCACTTGAAATTTCAAACTTGAATTTAAAACCCTTTTTAAACACCTAATTAAGCTTGATTTAAACATTTATCAACAAATTAAGAAAAAGGGTTAGAGTTATACCTTCACAAGCCATCTTGAGATCAACATGAAACTTGTCCCCAAAATGCAAACTTTTCACCAAGATCCATACCATAAGGGCTAATGAAAAATGGGTAGGAGTTGGATTTGGATTTTGGGATTTGTTTGATGGATTTTGAGGCAATTTTGAAGCAAAATGAGATGGGGAAATGGGGGAAAAAATGAGGGGCTGTAGCAGTAGTAGGTTTCGGCCAGGAGAGGGGAGTGGGGAGAGGTGAGGATTTGGTGTGGAAATTCTAAGGTCAAAGCCCTTTCATATCACTTTAAACCCATACCCAAATTAATATATTAAAACCCTTTTTAAAACAATTCATTTTCTTCAAGAGATGAAGTCAACCAAGAGGGGGAAAATATGGGCTGTTGATAGTGGTGGGGCCGGCCATGGTGGAGGGGTGAGGAAATGTGAGAGGTTACAAAGAAATGTTCACGCAAAAAGACCCCCTCAAGTTACCAAACTGCAAGCTTTAGTTTAATTTAATTAAATTTTAATTTCCCTAATTATAACCGATTAGAACTTGAAATAAAATGCTAAAAAAATTATATTACCCACTAGATTTTAGTTGACATGGTTCTATAGTGTGTATTTATCCCATTCAAATTTTTATTTATCGCTAATTTAATGTATTTTTGACGGCTTAAAATAATATTAAAATAATTAATTTCGGAAAATATTTTTTTCAGAAAAATTAGAAATTTTACGAGTGGCTCAATAAACACCAAATACTAGCAATTACATAACTAGAATATGTATATTTAATTTTATATTAAAACATATTTATATCTTGACTTTTACGGAAAACACCCCTTATTTTACCGATTTTCCGAAATTTCACCTATACGATTTTCAAATCGTTACAATCTTCCTCCCTTAAAGAAATTCGGTCCTCGAATTTAAGTTAAACTCCCCCCAAATACTAAAACATTTAAGTAAAACCATCAAGTCGTCGGGGCTCCGAAATCATAAATACATAAATCACATCGTAGCGCAATGCATGCGCATGAAAAACAGATATATAAACCAAAAATCAAAACTCCGTCAAGCATCCCGCAATCATCGGAGTTATGATGAAGACACCAATGTCAAGATCCAAAACGAAAATCAATATGATATACATCAAAACTATACCTGTAAACATCATTAAAACATCTTGAAGCAATACATGCCAAACCTTTTTCAAATCGCTGTGCGATGTGTGTATCACTGCACAGTGGCGGACGTCCATTGTGAGAAAATAACTATATAGATATATATATAAATTCGTATTTCTCTGTAAACAATGAATTTTGTTATTTTTAATTATTTAATTATTTTAAAGAAACTTCTTGAAACCTTAAAACCCCAAACCCAAATCTTTCTTTCTCTCTTTTCACCATTTCCTCAGCTTGGCCCGTTTCCTTTACCATTTCCTTTTAATTCTTTTATTCTTATTTGTTTAGCCCAGCCAGCAGCCCACACTTTCTTTACTTCCTCACCCATCTCTTCTTTTAATATTTTCCCCGGCCCAGCCCTCTTTATATATTTAAAATCCTTTTCCTTTTTCTCCAGAGCCCACCGTAGCCCGGCCCACATTCCTTCACCATTTTTTCCTTTATTTCTTCGGCCCGCTCTTTCTCAACCCAACACCCCACTCACTCCCGCGCCCGCTTCACCCACGACCCACACCAACAGTGCCTCCTTCTTCCCAACGGCTACTTCCCTATCTCCCGCTCGCGATCCGTTTCCCTCGCTAACGCTCGCGGCCACGACGCCCACGCTCACGCCCGCGCCGTTACCCCCTCTCTCTCCACGTAACTTCCACTCTCTTTCTCTTCTTCTCTCTTCCATTTTCTTTTCTGCTCCTCTCTCGAACCCGCGCCTACGCCAACGTGTCGCGCTCACCGCCCAATCGTAGACTACCATTCCCGACCGTCGACGAACCCCATCCTCCACTGCATCCATTCCTTCTTGGCACCTCCACACCCCTTGTCGCCATCGCCGACTTTTCCTTCACCGCGGCAACCACCAGTCCCAAACTCCCAGAGCTTTCCCTCCCCCCCCGCGACCCAGAACCTTCGCCGCCATCCTCGTCGTTATCCCCACCAACCTCGCCTACAGCCCGTCGCCTTCGCTTCGTCACGACCAAGAACCCATTTTCTCCTCCCTTCGTTCTCGTGCTCGTGGTCGAGAAACCCAACACCCTCGTCATCTCGAACCTCCACCCAGACTCCGCTCGTCGCCCCTCCGACGTCGACAACCCTCGGCGACCCTCCATTCACCCTTCCTCGCACTCTACGACTTCACCCTCTATCAACCGAGCATCCCCTGCACACCAAACCCCCTGCACCCATCACCGGCCATCTTGCGCCTCTCGCCGGCGATCTCCTTATCGTCGTCGCCCTGAACTCTCTCGTCGCCGTCGTCATCTCTCTGCTCGTTTTCAGTCTCTCTCTCTCGCTGCAGTCTCTCTCTCCCTGCTCCCAATCTCTCTGTCTCTCTTTCTCTCTCTAACTCTCTCTCTCTCGGCCTACTCTCTCTCTCTCTCTCATTTCTCTCTCTCTCTAGCACTCTCTCTCTCCCTCTCTAAACCTCACCCGTCTTTCCATCCTCTATCAATCTACTACCACCACATGACATTGCCCGAGCCCGCAGACACCCCGACGACGCCCGAGCCTCCACTGGCCGAGAACAGACCCGAGCTCACCCGCAGCCGTAGCCGTCGCGGTGCTAGCTCGTCGTGCGCCCGTACTGTACCTCACTGCCGTGCGCCTCCAGGCAAGTATTTTACTTGCTTACATGCTATTTACTTAAGATACAGTCGTTAATTACATAGATATTAAAGTTACAAAGTCTAGACCAATTATGTGCCATACCTGTTCAACGCGTGTTCCCAAAGAAAATACTTTTCGAAATTGACGGAACTAGATTGTTCTTGTTGGCCCTTGGTGTGATGAATACCTTGTGCAAATTTCGTTGGATGATAATATGACTGCTAATGACCAAAACGACTACCCCCAAGTTTAATCGTAAAACTGAAATTTTATTGTACCTGAAAATCGTTAAATTCACCATAAATCATATACATACTAGAATGGTGCGTTCAAGGGCTCAATTCAAAGCCGACTCGACGAACTTTAACCCTATACCAGTTTCCAGACATTCCTGTACTTAAATTGTGATGATATTCGGATCGGAGTGCGACTCTGGACTGCAGTCCAGAGCTACTCCAGTTGTTGCTTGCTGTTCCGTAATGGGTACCACAAGATCTCCTTAACACGTAGATTGCGGAACTCTGCTGCTTATTATAAGTAAATCTGTTAGCTAGACAACACAATTGGTTTCATTCTGTTTCGTTACCGTTTGATATTTAATCTGTAATTTAATAGATCGGGACACATAACAGTCCCAGCAGAATCAGAACTGACATATTAGTGTTAAACAGTGTATATCTCCTGACGTACAGATGCGATTGAAGATCCGTCTGTTACGTTGAAAACCTTACTGAAAACCATAGATTTCATCCAACTGCAGAGTCGCTAAAATCTGATCCCAACTAGAATTAAAATGCGTTGCGAAACGGACTTCTGATTCTGAAATCAGATTTCCAGCCGCGAGCGCTTAAAATGAAATGGTTATAATTAATGATCCTGGAACCCGATTGGCTTGAAACTAAATTAGATGGATAGATAACTGAACATACTGATTATTACCTGTTTATCGTTTCGCTAAACTGTACACGTACGTTTCATGATAAATCGTGCAAGTGATAGAATGCCATTTTTATGACACCTTAATCATGCTTCATATATTGTTTACGTATCATATCATACCCATATCATTGTAGTGATAACCTAGTGATATCGTGCATTTATCCAGTGTTAGATTTTAGTGATGATTGTGGCAAGTACGTCAGCGTTCGTGTATCCGTGAATAAGTGAAAGTGATACGTACTTGTACACAATCAGTGACCCTATTATTCTATTGCATTGTCGACGTCTGTGGGATGCGTGTACGTGTGACTATAAGTGGTATGAGACACTTATGGAAGCGCTTGCACGGGTGTCACAGATAAGGCATCCGACACTGCCATCTATCTTAGGTATTAGTCGGGACGTGCTTGATGGAGGTCCTGCCTCCAGTTCTCGCGCAGACTTGTCACGGATCGATTAGTATTTAGGGTTATGGTTAGCGTTTGATGTAGACCACGGGTGTGGGGTAGTTTAAGTGTGGGTTCAACAGAATCTCGGGAGTCCCATGCCGGCTTATATATTTAGGAAGATATATGGAGATTTATAGGGTATGTGATATTCACCGTGATATACTTGTTACATGTTGGGCCTGTGGTCCCTTGCCCTTGGGTTCTACCCTTGGGTGGAGGACACTCGCGAGTGGTTGACTCTCACACTTGGACTGACGATAGGCTTAGTGACCTGTACAGTGAGACTTAGAGACTGATAGGGATACGGGCATTTATATACCTTATATACTGTGTTGACATACGTGGCATATCGTTCTACTACTTTTACTGTTCCGCTGCATTGATTACTGCACATTCATATTCATGCTGTCACTGATTTACTGTTATTCATATCTATTACCACTGCTGGAACTGTCACTTGATTTTATATATATTATATTGCTATTGTATCGCTCTGACGACCTGAGTATACATGCTCAGTGTGAGGAGAAGATTTAGCCTGGACCAGGACTAGACGCATATTACAGACATCTCGATTTGATATCCAGAGTTATATCTATATTTGTTCTCCCTCAGGTTAGCTCTTTACATTGTTTCCTTCAGTTACTGCATCTCTCTTTACCTGCGCATTATTTACTGTTTACCATGAAAAACTAGAAGCCGAAGGGTGACTACGGCAGGACATTTCCTTGACCGTAGGAGCATGGCTGGCCTTGTCTACCCCTCGTATTCCGTATTTTGGGAAGCGGGGCGTGACATGGTTTAGTTGGTATCAGAGCCAGGTTTTGCTTCGGTTGGGATTGCAGTTTTCCGTGTATAGTTTGGCAATCTAAGACATCCCTCGGTTTAGGTTGTAAACTTGTCATTCTTGATCCATATTCACATCGTGTGTCCAGCTATCTATTCGCTATGGTTTCGGGTGACTTGACAAGGGTACGTGGTTGCAATTGCACTACCGTACTCTATTCAAGTGACTTGAAGTCATACAGTTGATTCTTCACTTGTAATAAAATCATCATCTCTTATATTCTTGAGTCTTTGACCTATCCATATTATATCTTGATTCGTATAGCGTGTGACTTATATCATCCTAAAAAATTGTTGTTTCAGGATCATGCCTTCCAACGACTCTTCATCTGTATCCGCTCCCCAGAATCAGACCATTGAGATTCTGAGTGCACTGCAAGGTCTGAAGGAAGCCCAGGAGCGAACAAACGACTTGTTAGCTGAAGGACTGAGAAGGCAGGTGAATCAGGCACCAGCGGGAGTCTCCTATCATAAAAGGATTTCCGTTAGACGAGAAAAGGAGAAGAAGATGAAGCGTCAATTTGTTTCCCCGCGACAGAAGCAGCAGAAGACCCCATGTTGTGGGTATTGTAGGAGACCAGGACATCTTCAGAGGGATTGTCGCCGCGCCCAAAGGAAATGTCTGATATGCGGGTCCAACAAACATCTTATCAACGGTTGCCCAGAAAGGAAGGAGCTAAAAGGAGGAGACTCATCTACACTCTCCACTGCTGCCAAGTGAGGATTACTGCGTAGTTCGAATTTCGAGGATAAAGCGGACCCAACACAGGATTCAACTCGCGTAACGATGATGCGGCGTTCTGGCAATCAAAGAAGAATTTTATGTTTTCCAATTTCAGTATTATGTTGTCATCCTCTTATAAACATTTCTTTCCGTTTGAACCTTTGTATCCTTCGAACTTTTAGTTGAATGAAATAAAATTTGAATCGTAATATATGCATCATTCCCTTGTCATTTCCCTTGTTCATACTATTCATTATCACAACATTTTAATCCTGATCTTTCAGTTCCTGCCACTGCACATTTTCCTATACTTCGTACACTGAGTTATTTTCTTGATGTATTCCACTGTCTAATCATGACTCTTTCTTTTCAGACCATGGCCCACCCTGGAGCAGCGCCGCATCTAGACGAGGATGCACAGTCATGCGTTTCCTTAGACCGCACGCTGATGAGTTCTGACGATGAGATCAACGGTCCCCAGGTCTACTTCGGAAACAACGATTCAGAGGACGAAGGAGTAGACGCCCCAGAGTTTAACATATAGCTGATTCCGACGAAGAAGAAGAAGATCCTGAAGAGAACCCTATAGAGGAAGATCCGATAGAGGAAGATCCCGATGAAGACCCGATAGAAGGAAATCCAGTTGAGGAAAACCCCGTGGAAGAAAATCCAGAAGAAGAGAATCATATGGAATCGGACCTCGATGAAGAAGCTCCGTCCGAGGAAGAAGGACCAGAAGATCAAGACCCTGCTGTGGAAGAACTTCCAATGGCGATGCCCGCGAGGCGATATGGAAATGGACGCCCCTACCTGAGTGCGCGAGCCTACCGCAACCTACTGAACCTCCACAACCGCGACTGACGGAATATCTTTTGATGTTGTCTTTCTGGCCAAATAAAATGTGTATAGTTTAGGGCCACTTTTCGCCTTTGGGGAATGCCTTGTTTCAAATTTTCTTGAATGAAATAAATCTTCTGAATTCGTAAACCTTTTGATTATTGGTTCGCTTGATATTTGTTTATTGCCCATATCCATTTATTTTTCTCCTGAGTCCCCTGACTGTCCACCCCTACTCATTGTATAGTTTTCACCCCCGTTTCGATTAGAAAGTACCGCACCTTGATCCTTGGAATGAGCCACCCTTCATCCCTCGTCTGTGCCCCGTTTGAGATCCTTCTGGGAGGAGAACATTTCTAGTGAAATTTCCGAGTTCACTAACCCTTCAGATCCTTGACTCATAGGATGTACCGACCGTTATCCTCCCCATACCTTTCCCTTGTAGTCCTTTGTTGCTCACCCTTGCTTTCCGTGCCGACCCGATCCCAATCTCCTTGAACTTCAGCCTAAAGCAGCCACACTCTTACTTTCTGACTAAGCCACACTTCCTCGTAATATTACCCTAGCTAGCCCTATACCTCTTTGTGTTCTTCTTATTACCCTAAATATATATAGGGACTCTATTATTCGAAATTTGATTTTCAGTATTTTGAATTTATCGAAGAGTGTGAGTTATTGACTAATTAGTTTTATGTATTGTACGCGCACTACTATTATCTTCAGTTTTTCAGTAGCGCAACTTTACACCGCGCATACTTTTGGTCCATGTTTCTTAATTTCACTATACAAGTTTTCTAAATTTTTTTTCTTTTTAAACCTATTTTATCGATACATTACCCTAAAAAGTTTTAACCTACCGACTAAACTTTCACTACCTTATTGTCATTACCTCATTTTCGGGTATTGTGCTTATGGTTACCATTATAAGTGGTTGTACTTTATACTTATTATTTCTGCTGTGCTACTTTTAATATACTTATAAGGACACATAGTTGAATTTCGATTTTATCGAGTACGCCTCGGATAATATTGTTCGTTATTGTTGATATTTATATTTCCGTATATATGTAGTTTGCCCTTATAGTTGTTCCTGTCTTATACTTACTTGGACCCATCCTTTGTATGTTGTTCTTACATATATAAACCTTCAAACTTTCTTTATCTGCCTATTTCGAGTAAAGCATTATGTGTTAGTTTGCAATACAACAGCTTTCGCTTATATTTGTATAACTTATCGTTTATTTTAAATTTCAAGGACGAAATTTTTGTAAGGGTGGTATGATTTAATACCTGGTTCTTTTATATACGCCTAAATCCGTATTTCTCTGTAAACTATGAGTTTTGTTATTTTTAATTATTTAATTATTTTAAAGAAACTTCTTTAAACCTTAAAACCCCAAACCCAAATCTTTCTTTCTCTCTTTTCACCATTTCCTCAGCCTGGCCCGTTTCCTTTACCATTTCCTTTTAATTCTTTTATTCTTATTTGTTTAGCCCAGCCAGCAGCCCACACTTTCTTTACTTCCTCACCCATCTCTTCTTTTAATATTTTCCCCGGCCCAGCCCTCTTTATATATTTAAAATCCTTTTCCTTTTTCTCCAGAGCCCACCGTAGCCCGGCCCATATTCCTTCACCATTTTTCCCTTTATTTCTTCGGCCCACTCTTTCTCAACCCAACACCCCACTCACTCCCGCGCCCGCTTCACCCACGACCCATACCAACAGTGCCTCCTTCTTCCCAACGGCTACTTCCCTATCTCCCGCTCGCGATCCGTTTCCCTCGCTAACGCTCGCGGCCACGACGCCCACGCTCACGCCCGCGCTGTTACCCCCCCTCTCTCTCCACGTTACTTCCACTCTCTTTCTCTTCTTCTCTCTTCCATTTTCTTTTCTGCTCCTCCCTCGAACCTGCGCCTACGCCAACGTGTCGCGCTCACCGCCCAATCGTAGACTACCATTCCCGACCGTCGACGAACCCCATCCTCCACTGCATCCATTCCTTCTTGGCACCTCTACACCCCTTGTCGCTATCGCCGACTTTTCCTTCACCGCGGCAACCACCAGTCCCAAACTCCCTGAGCTTCCCCCCCCGCGACCCAGAACCTTCGCCGCCATCCTCGTCGTTATCCCCACCAACCTTGCCTACAGCCCGTCACCTTCGCTTCGTCACGACCAAGAACCCATTTTCTCTCCCTTCGTTCTCGTGCTCGTGGTCGAGAAACCCAACACCCTCGTCATCTCGAACCTCCACCCAGACTCCGCTCGTCGCCCCTCCGACGTCGACAACCCTCGGCGACCCTCCATTCACCCTTCCTCGCACTCTACGACTTCACCCTCCATCAACCGAGCATCCCCTGCACACCAAACCCCCTGCACCCATCACCGGCCATCTTGCGCCTCTCGCCGGCGATCTCCTTATCGTCGTCGCCCTGAACTCTCTCGTCGTCGTCGTCATCTCTCTGCTCGTTTTCAGTCTCTCTCTCTCTCTCGCTGCAGTCTCTCTCTCCCTGCTCCCAATCTCTCTGTCTCTCTTTCTCTCTCTGACTCTCTCTCTCTAACTCTCTCTCACACCCTGTCTCTCTCTCTCTCGGCCTACTCTCTCTCTCTCTCTCTCATTTCTCTCTCTCTCTAGCACTCTCTCTCTCTCCCTCTCTAAACCTCACCCGTCTTTCCATCCTCTATCAACCTACTACCACCACACGACATTGCCCGAGCCCGCAGACACCCCGACGATGCCCGAGCCTCCACTGGCCGAGAACAGACCCGAGATCACCCGGAGCCGTAGCCGTCGCGGTGCTAGCTCGTCGCGCGCCCGTACTGTACCTCGCTGCCGTGCGCCTCCAGGCAAGTATTTTACTTGCTTACATGCTATTTACTTAAGATACAGTCGTTAATTACATAGATATTAAAGTTACAAAGTCTAGACCAATTATGTGCCATACCTGTTCGACGCGTGTTCCCAAAGAAAATACTTTTCGAAATTGACGGAACTAGATTGTTCTTGTTGGCCCTTGGTGTGATGAATACCTTGTGCAAATTTCGTTGGATAATATGACTGCTAATGACCAAAACGACTACCCCCAAGTTTAATCGTAAAACTGAAATTTTATTGTACCTGAAAATCGTTAAATTCACCATAAATCATATACATACTAGAATGGTGCGTTCGAGGGCTCAATTCGAAGCCGACTCGACGAACGTTAACCCTATACCAGTTTCCAGACATTCCTGTACTTAAATTGTGATGATATTCGGATCGGAGTACGACTATGGACTGCAGTCCAGAGCTACTCCAGTTGTTGCTTGCTGTTCCGTAATGGGTACCACAAGATCTCCTTAACTCGTAGATTGTGGAACTCCTCTGATTATTATAATTAAATCTGTTAGCTAGACAACACAATTGGTTTCATTCTGTTTCGTTACCGTTTGATATTTAATCTGTAATTTAATAGATCGGGACACATAACAGTCCCAGCAGAATCAGAACTGATATATTAGTGTTAAACAGTGTATATCTCCTGACGTACAGATGCGATTGAAGATCCGTCTGTTACGTTGAAAACCTTACTGAAAACCATAGATTTCATCCAACTGCAGAGTCGCTAAAATCTGATCCCAACTAGGATTAAAATGCGTTGCGAAATGGACTTCTGATTCTGAAATCAGATTTCCAGCCGCGAGCGCTTAAAATGAAATGGTTATAATTAATGATCCTGGAACCCGATTGGCTTGAAACTAAATTAGATGGATAGATAACTGAACATACTGATTATTACCTGTTTATCGTTTCGCTAAACTGTACACGTACGTTTCATGATAAATCGTGCAAGTGATAGAATGCCATTTTTATGACACCTTAATCATGCTTCATATACTGTTTACGTATCATATCATTCCCATATCATTGTAGTGATAACCTAGTGATATCGTGCATTTACCCAGTGTTAGATTTTAGTGATGATTGTGGCAAGTACGTCAGCGTTCGTGTATCCGTGAATAAGTGAAAGTGATACGTACTTGTACACAATCAGTGACCCTATTATTCTATTGCATTGTCGACGTCTGTGGGATGCGTGTACGTGTGACTATAAGTGGTATGGGACACTTATGGAAGCGCTTGCACGGGTGTCACAGATAAGGAATCCGACACTGCCATCTATCTTAGGTATTAGTCGGGACGTGCTTGATGGAGGTCCTGCCTCCAGTTCTCGCGCAGACTTGTCACAGATCGATTAGTATTTAGGGTTATGATAAGCGTTTGATGTAGACCACGGGGTGTGGGGTAGTTTAAGTGTGGGTTCAACAGAATCTCGGGAGTCCCATGCCGGCTTATATATTTAGGGAGATATATGGAGATTTACAGGGTATGTGATATTCACCGTGATATACTTGTTACATGTTGGGCCCGTGGTCCCTTGCCCTGGGGTTCTACCCTTGGGTGGAGGACACTCGCGAGTGGTTGACTCTCATACTTGGACTAACGATAGGCTTAGTGACCTGTACAGTGAGACTTAGAGACTGATAGGGATACGGGCATTTATATACCTTATATACTGTGTTGACATACGTGACATATCGTTCTACTGCTTTTACTGTTCCGCTGCATTGATTACTGCACATTCATATTCATGCTGTCATTGATTTACTGTTATTCATATCTATTACCACTGCTGGAACTGTCACTTGATTTTATATATATTATATTACTATTGTGTCGCTCTGACGACCTGAGTATGCATGCTCAGTGTGAGGAGAAGATTTAGCCTGGACCAGGACTAGACGCATATTACAGACATCTCAATTTGATATCCAGAGTTATATCTATATTTGTTCCCCCTCAGGTCAGCTCTTTACATTGTTTCCTTCAGTTACTGCATCTCTCTTTACCTGCGCATTATTTATTGTTTACCATGAAAAACTAGAAGCCGAAGTGTGACTACGGCAGGACATTTCCTTGACCGTAGGAGCATGGCTGGCCTTGTCTACCCCTCGTATTCCGTATTTTGGGAAGCGGGGCGTGACAAAACTTATCCCCAAAATGCAAACTTTTCACCAAGATCCATGCTATAAGGGCTAATGAAAAATGGGTAGGAGTTGGATTTGGATTTTGGGATTTGTTTGATGGATTTTAAGGCAATTTTGAAGCAAAATGAGATAAGGAAATGGGGGGAAAAATGAGGGGCTGCAGCAGCAGTAGGTTTCGGCCAGGAGAGGGGAGTGGGGAGAGGTGAGGAATTGGTGTGGAAATTCTAATGTCAAAGCCCTTTCATATCACTTTAAACCCATACCCAAATTAATATATTAAAACCCTTTTTAAAACAATTCATTTTCTTCAAGAGTTGAAGTCAACCAAGAGGGGGAAAATATGGGTTGTTGATGGTGGTGGGGCCGGCCATGGTGGAGGGGTGAGGAAATGTGAGAGGTTACAAAGAAATTTTCATGCAAAAAGACCCTCTCAAGTTACCAAATTGCAAGCTTTAGTTTAATTTAATTAAATTTTAATTTCCCTAATTATAACCGATTAGAACTTGAAATAAAATGCTAAAAAATTTATATTACCCACTAGATCTTAGTTAACATGGTTCTATAGTGTGTATTTAGCCCATTCAAATTTGTATTTATCGCTAATTTAATATATTTTTGACGGCTTAAAATAATATTAAAATAATTAATTTCGGAAAATATTTTTTTTCCAGAAAAATTAGAAATTTTACGAGTGGCTCAATAAACACCAAATACTACCAATTACATAGCTAGAATATGTATATTTAATTTTATATTAAAAGATATTTATATCTTGACTTTTACGGAAAACACCCCTTATTTTACCGATTTTCCGAAATTTCACCTAAACGATTTTCAAATCGTTACAGCTTTGATCCCTGGCGTTGTGAGGTAGGGGAGCTACCGGCCAGGGATAGCCGAGCAGGGTATCCGCTCAGCTGTCTCTTGGTGAGGGCTTTGATCCCTGGCGTTGTGAGGTCGGGAAGCTACCGGCCAGGGATAGCCGAGCAAGGTAGCTGTAGGGCTGCCTCTTGGTGAGAGCTTTAACCTTGATAGGCAGTCGGCGCACCGGGAAGAGGTACGGTCGCTGACGACATGTGTCGTGATTGCGTGGGGAACGCGAAGTGACGGAGTGTCGTTTCGGTTTTGCATCGAGCGGTCTTGACTTCTGCTACGTGGCGACACTGTCGTGGGTGAAACGGGCGACTGTTGAACTCCGGGGGACGTCTGGGGGCTATAAATCTGAGAGGGTGTTGTTTTTACTTCCTCCTCACACCCGAAATGCAAAAATGGAGGACTTCCCCTTCACCATCGAAGACATCATAAGCTTAGAGGACGTTTACCTCTACGACCCATATTGTACCGAGGACACGGTGTGGTTGGTTATAGGCAAGATCGATGACCACTTCGGCCGATTGCTCCCCCGGCGGTCTTCCCTCCTTCAGCTGCTGATGTACTCCATCTGGAAGGCATTGCCGGGGCTTTACAACCCCTTATCCGAAATGTTGTTCGACGAGGCCATAGGCAAGCTAAGGTCTCTGAGGCGCTTCGGCCTGATCTCTGCGAGTCGGATAGACCGCTCGGAATCGCTCGTCCGTGAGTGCTACCAATTGAGGCGCGATGCCGACGCTCGCGGGGGGGGGGGGGGGGACGAAGGCAGAGGCTGGACGCTACGAGGGCTCGGCTGACGGAAATATCGTCAGAGTACCACGAGCAGTGTTCTCTGCACCCCCATCCCCCCGCTGTTGTAATATATTTTTTGTGTACGGCTGAGAAGCCTATAGTACTTTTTAAATGAATAGGATTTTCTTTTTCTTTTCTGTAATGTTTTATTAATCCCTTTATTATATGAACAAAAGATCTCAGGAAGATGTACATTGCTCAAAAAAGATGATACATTCTAGTAGATAGTCTTATTCGCGCCGTTCGAGCCCCTCGGATGTCTGTTGGCATTTATGCCCGACACAGGGGGCCGAGCTTCATGGGTACCAGGCGTATCCTCCGCTGACACTACCATGATCTGACCGATGGTCAGCTCGGCTGGAGGGGGACGCTGCTCCTGCTCGCGGTCAGCTTGCCGATTGTCCCTTAAGTACGCTGCGAGGTGCCCCGAACGGATGAGCTCCTCGATATAGTCTCGGAGTTGTTTGCAGCTCTCCGTGGAGTGGCCCAGCGATCTTTGAAAACCGCAGTAGGGGCCCCGGGTTCTCTTTGAGGCCATTCGCGGGACCGGGGGAAGCTTGAAGAACCCCTCGCCCTTGGCCTCTTCTAGTAGCACCGCCTGGGAGACGTTGAGCGGGGTGTACTCTTGAAACTTTGGGAGATAGGGCTTTTGCCGCCCAGGTCCCCTTCTCTCTTCTCTTGCCCTCTTCTTTTGGTCGGTTTGCTCGACCCGGGGGAGGTTTGCGTTCACCTCGGACTCGAGCTGGACCTCGCGCTCGGTCCAGGCCTTTACCTCGGCCATGGTCTTAGGTTGCGCTAATGCAAAGGAGCGCAACCACTCCTTGTGCCTAAGACCAGACCACAGAGCCGTGATGACTGTCTCGTCCCGGTGCTCTGGGACCTCGAGAAAGGCGTTGTAGAAGCAGGTGACGTATGCTTTTGTCACGACCCGAGAGAGCACGTGACTGGCCCTTGAACCATATGAAGTCTACAGGACTCCATCTGATCCAAGTAAGCCGAAAACCCAGAAATCTAAAACCATTTTAAGGATAAATAAACAACAAGCAATACACTATACAACGCCGAAAGGCGAGGATCAAAATTTAAAAGAAACCCAGATCAGCATGAAAACTGCAACACTACTTAAGCGCGACTCTAAGGTCGAAATAATACATCACTAGTGTCTGAGTCTGAAACAATATACAAGTCTTTGGTTGATGGAAATTCTAGATACAAAGAATAATACAAGTACAATGGTGGTTCTGATGCAAAGAATCCACCTACCGAGCAAATCACCCGCAAGGAAACAATGTGCCGGAAATGCCGCTATGGAACCTGTACGACAAACCTGCAAGAACTGTGGCACAACGGGGGTGAGTTGCCAACTCGTGAATAGAAAATATCTACAAGCAGAAAATTAGAAGCAAGACATAAACCTACGTCATAACGATCAGATATAACATAAACCTCAAATGAATAAGTTTGAAGCATAGTAAAGTAGCAATGTAACATCTAAACATAAGTGTAGTGCCGAGTACTCGTACCAGTGCCTCACGTAACAATGTATCACAGATATGATGTATGTATGCGGTAAAATGAAAACAGGAGATATCGTGAATGAAATCGTCAGAAAATCAACGTCGAGCATTGACACAAACTATATATCTCAATATCAAATAAAACCCATGTATCATGTATCCGACATGTATGCAACATTCATGAGGGTACTCTATCAGGTACTGCTAACAGGTGATGCAATGCATATACAATAAATGTGGGGTAGGGGAGATATAATATACCATCAACCATAAAGGCCCCGAGCACATAGGCTCCTCTCCAATCGAGCTCATAGGCTCCGAGCACATAGGCTCCTATCACATCGAGCTCATAGGCTCCGAGCACATAGGCTCCTCTCACATCGAGCTCATAGGCTCCGAGCACATAGGCTCCTCTCCAAATGCTTATGTAAATTTGCATAGATCATCGTGATGATATATTTAAGTATGCGCATATATATATATATATATCAGCGTCCCATACCACTAATATATATATACTCTGGGGGTACACATATATATTTCAGCGTCCCATACCACTGATATATATATGCAGGAGTAAAACAATCTAGAATCATCATATGCAACCATATCACAGTGCGAAATCCATGAATTATAATACATGCAACAAGAACACTAATATAAGCATGCAACTATGTAAAGGCATGTGCATAAGGAATATGAATCATTAACATATACAGCAATGTGAATAGCAGGAATATGCGGACATTGAATAATCGACGTAACAGTAAAGAATCTACACCCACGTGTACATGCCGTGCGGTTATACCATTTGAAAAGAGCGACTCGGGTCTAGTCTAACATCTACTGTGTAGCTACAGATCTAAGTATCAAGTAAATCAGGAGGGGTAAGGACACCACCTAATGCCCGAGTCGATACAAACATATATATATATATACATATAATAGTCAGTGATCCCGCCTCAATAGTATCGCTTACAATACAGTATATCATATGACAATCCTCAAGTCATGAGTGCGGATCTATCATCAACATAAAGCTCGTACGGTAAATCGTCGTACGGCATCCCAATAGCTAGGTACGGGTCAATATCACATTATCTTATCAAGTACCTGGTATTCTTATCATCATAACATATAATCTGGGATACTGAATCTAATTCTAGTACAAATCGATACCATCTATATAATTATGAATGCGGGGGTAAAACACATGCCCAAAGGCCCGCTAAGAGTCACATATCGTATCCCACATACGAATCATATCAAATCACCGATCTCACGGCACCAAGCCCAATACCATCGACTCATCTCCAAAGTCATCCAATATCATCATCAACGCAATGCAAGTATAGTGAATATGCAAGGGTGTGCGTGTGGGTGTGAACCTATTCTAGGGTTCGTGGCTATGAACTACACTAGTTTACTTCTAATCCTAAACTATCCATAAAACACCTAACACAATACCCATGACACACTATAACTATCATAAAGTATATCAACTACGGACTGCGGGGGTGCTATACGTCATCCCCCGACTTCCCCCTGTAGATATAATCTACTCACCTTGCGTCTTCATTTGTCGACGTCACCACGCGCTTTGCTTGTCGTCCCGAAGTCTTCATGGGGTACCTACACATCAACGTATCGTATATGCGTATTAAAACCAAATCAAAGCTAAAACGGCATATGAAATCCCAAAACGATACAATAAGGGGCCTATAGGTTAAAACCCATGGCACGCCTTCAAAGCCATCAACACATCCTCTATATCGTCGTATAAACGCCAAATAGTCGAGGCAAAACACCATCCACAATTGCAGAATCAAAAAAATACGGAATACGGAAACACGAATCCAAAACAGCAACTTAGGAAATATGTCCCAGATTTCAACCTAGGTCCAATTAGACAAAAATATATATATCAGGGGTCTAATCTATACATGTAGGAGCTACAGAACCAAAACGAGCCAGAATGGTGGGACCCAGGCCGCAATTGGCGGCCAAAAGGGAAAAATTGGCGGCCGGGAAAGGGAGTTGGGGGCTAGGGTCTTGGGGTTAGCTTCCTGGGTGCCTGCACATATCTCTATCCACTCAATATTATTTTCAGGTGTCTCGTATGATAGCAGATTCAAGTTAACCTTCACAGATTACACAATTTCCCCGATATCGGTTTCTAAAATCCGTATTCTGGTTCTAGCTTCAGGTTTTGGGTTCCAATTCAAACACTAGGGTGTTGGTAAGACCTCTACTGAGCTCAATTTCATAATACAACACCAATTCCCTCAAACCCTAACTAGGTTATCACCAAGTCCATAATATCACACAATATCGGTTAAATCTTAACATGGGGTTATAGGAAAGGCTATAATTAAGCTAATGGTTCAGTAATTACCTCCATTAGCAACTCAAGAAAATTCTTGAGTTGCCCCTAGTGGCCAAAATCCACGCTTCCTTGGTCCATTGCATAGATCTCGAGCTTGTGCATCTTTTTCGTGAAAGGGATGTGAGGTTTTGAATATGTTTTTGAGATGAAATGTGAGGATTTAGTGGAGGGGAGAAAGGGGGCAGTAGTAGCAGCAGCAGCTCAAGAATGAGGGAGGGAAGATGAAGGAAAATGGCTAAGGGTTATTGGTCAAATGCAACCCATACCCCTCTCTCACCAACCCCATTCTTTATTCCTTTTCTTTTCCTTTCCTTTTTCTTTTTCCCCTTTTCTTTTAAACCATAATCCTTCTCACAAGAATAGTAAACCCAAATAACATGGAAGAAAAATGCACAAGTGTGAGAAAAAGTGATATGTGCAAGTTTTGCACAAAATTGCCAAAAAACCCGATTAGCGATTTTAATCGCGATTAGCACTAAATTAGTGTCAAACTAATCACAAAAACTTAAAAATGTCATAATTCACTAATTTACCCTATTTTAGAATTTTCCAAAATTTTTCATAATTTTTCTAACATTTTTCCTATTTATTTGCATTTAATTATAGATTTAATATTAAAATAGTCAATAAAATAATATTAAATTATAAAAATTCCCAAAATTAATATTTTATACTTTTGAAAATGTTACAATCTACCCCCCTTAAAGAAATCCGGTCCCCGAATTTAACAAATCTAACTATTCGCACCTTCAAAAAGATAGGGATACCTCTTCCTCATCTCGCTCTCGGTCTCCCAAGTGACTTCCTCGCCGCTCTGGCCACGCCAAAGTACCTTGACGGACGGTATCTCTTTCGACCCTAATTTCTTCACTTGCCGATCCAAGATCATCACCGGCTGCTCTGCATAGAAAAGGTCGCGCTCAAGCTGGATCGTCGGGTGCTGAATCGCATGCTAAGGATCATGAAGATATCTGCGGAGCATCGAAACGTAAAATACGGGGTGCACGTCTGGAAGACTGGGCGGAAGGGCTAATCGATACGCAACCGCACCAACACGCTCGAGGATCTCGAAGGGACCCACATATCTGGAACTAAGCTCTCCCTTCTTCCAAAACCTCATCACGCCTTTCATTGGGGAGACCCTCAAGAAAACACGATTACCAACGGAAAACCCAAGTCTGCGCCGTCGATGGTACGCATAAGACTCTGCATACTCCGGGCTGCTCTCATCCTATCGCGAATCAACTGGATCTTCGCCGTCGTCTCCTCCACAATCTGCGGCCCTAAGATACTGCTCTCTCTGAGCTCCGTCCAACAGGTGGGCGACCTGCATCTCCTCCCATAAAGAGCTTCAAACGATGCCATCGGAATGGTCTCCTGGTAGCTGTTGTTGTAGGAGAACTCTACTAATGGCAAATGATGATCCCAGCTACTTCCGAAGTCTAATACGCATGCTCTGAGCATGTCCTCGAGAGTCTGAATAGTCCGCTCTGACTGCCCGTCGGTCTGCGGATGGAATGCTGTGCTGAAACTCAAGCGAGTGCCCAAAGCCTCCTGAAGCCTTTGCCATAGCCGGCTGGTAAACTGGGTGCCGCTATCGGACACGATACAAGTCGGAACTCCATGCAGTCGTACAGTCTCATCGATGTAAATCTGGGCATACCGAGCAAATCCGAAAGTCGTCTTCACCGGTAGGATGTGTGTCGCCTTCGTCAAACGATCCACGATCACCCAGATGGAGTTATACCCTCGACTAGTCCTGAGTAGACCCACAATGAAATCCACAGATATCTGTTCCCATTTCCACTCCGGAATGGGTAACGGCTGTAGCTCTCCCGCAGGCCTCTGGTGCTCAGCCTTGACTTGCTGACAAGTCAGGCATCTCGACACAAAATCTGCAATGTCCCTCTTCATACCGTCCCACCAGTAAACATCTCTCATATCATGGTACATCTTGGCGGAACCGGGATGAACACTATATACCGACCGATGTGCCTCCTCAAGAGTCTCGCGCCGTAATCCCTCATCATCTGGTACGCACAGTCTAGTCCCAAATCGTAGTATCCCCTGATCATCGATCACGAACGCGGAAAATCTGCCATGTCCCATCTGTGTCCTGATCTCTGAACAGCGGTCATCACTGTGCTGTGCCTCATGTAGACGGTCAAGCAACTGTGAGCGTGCACGAACATGCGCAACTTGTCATCCGATCGGCGTAAACTTGAACTGTACCCGGCTGTCGCATAAGACCTGCCAATCTGCCGACGACTGCCTCTGCATTGAGCTTAAACAGGATAGACTACCCCCGGGCCTCCTGCTCAAAGCATCCGCCACTACATTCGCCCTGCCCGGGTGATACAAGATCGCACAATCGTAGTCCTTTACTAACTCCATCCATCGGCGCTGTCTAAGATTCAGGTCTCGCTGCTGAAATAGGTACTTTAATCTTTTGTGGTCAGTGAATATCTGGCACGACTCTCTATGCAGGTAATGTCGTCAGATCTTGAGTGCGAAGACCACTGCAACCATGCCCTGGAAGGAATCCCACTCAAGGTTTCTCCGATCTTGCCTATGCCGAACTGTACGAAGGCTGGCTTTCTTGCATAATCTCTTCTCACTCGATGGACATCGGTGTCCTCAGCACAATATTTTTTCGGAAATTGGTCGCATCCCAACGTCTCTGTAAGCATATCTGGTCTCTAGTCTCGACGGGAAGTAATGACAGCTCGTCAGTGTCTCACACGAACCTTTGGTTCCACTTGTCTCCATCGTCGTCCACTATGACGTCACGCCAAGCTATCTACGCATTGCACTGTTCTCGGCCACGATAAATCCGAAGTCTCTTGCACGGACTCGAAGTCGCGTACTCTGTAGCTTCATCATTCTGTAGAAGATGTCTGGCCGAACAGGTCCTCGGGAACACGTCCCAATCATCGGAGGAATACTCAACACTCGTACGTCCTTGATCAATTCGCAACGCATCTGGTAAGTTCCTTTATCCGAACCTGGTCAACTACCTCGTCGACAATGCCGAACTCTGGCCTGTTGGGTGTGCGCAATATGACCACCCCTGGGTCTAGGTCTTCTCGTATCGTATTCCAGAAAGGTCCTATCGAGATTTCTCTCTCAAATCTCTTTCCTGCCGGATTGCCCGGAAGTCATCATCCATCGCTGAAGCAAATTCTTATTCCGGAACGGCTGCATACTTATCGCGCTTCTTTCTGGAAGATATATCCATATACAACGCCTCTGGGTGCGTATCACATCTCTGATGTCAGCGGAGTGGGATGTCATCTCGTCGAAATCTCTTGCGAACTCTTTTCTTCACTCTGCTTCAATGTCGACTGATTCGGACTCATCTCATCGTGGCTACACGAACTGCGCTCCGACGGCTACGCTCGCATCTGGAGTCTTCCAAGCAGTGTCCCATCACGATATCCGAAAGATGTCGAACCATCCGATCGACTCGTCAGATCCTCATAATCCCCCAAGAGCTCACATCTCGGGTACAGTTTAATAGTATCGAGTACATACCACAGCGTCGGTGGTCCAGCCGTAGAAGGGCAAACCCAAGCCTCACTAATGGCGCCGCGGAACTGCCGCAAACCCTAAGGTTCAAAGGCTTTCACACGGTCATTAAGTCGAGTTAGGGTTTCATTCTTCTAGAGGGTCCATAGAATCACCTGCATGTCCTTCCGTATACTTTAAGCTTGGAAAATGGGCTCCTGACATTCGATCGTCTCTATCGACTCTCAACGAACCTGCGTGAAGTCGTCTCTAGCTGGAAACAATCTATCTGATGACCTCGCATCGGTAAACGAACGAACCACATGTCCTAGTCATTCATCCTCAGGTGACTAGCGACTCGCTATCATCTCTCTGAGTATATGCTCACGCTGCAATAGCTCCAACCATCTGGGCGACATCTCGTCATTTGCAGCAGCAACTGGCTTATTCGCCTGTACGCCGAACAGTGTCTCAATCCTCCAGGAAAGGCAATACATAGGTAGTCATCTCTGAATCGGTCTGCTCTAGATCTGAGTAAGACTCTCCACACTGGAAATCTTCAACTCAACTGGGCCCGCTCTGGCGCAAAAATCAGACGAGTCACCCTCGTCTCTCAAATCGGGTAGACTAGCTATCATCTGTCTCATGTCTGCCTGAAAGCTCCGGCAATCTCAGCTCGTAAGCGTCGGAAGCGACATCCTGTCAAACTCAGCAACAGCTGGTCCATCTGTTTGCACGGTAGGCGACATCACAATCTCTAAGGTATGCTGTACATCAACAGTCCTCTTTCAACAGGCAGCTCTAACAATGGCCCGATCATCCGGTGCAAATCCAAGTACACGCCTCCACCAGAGGTCACAAACACCAATACTAACTCGAGACGTTCCCATGTCACCAGAAAACACAATGGTCGGCCCTCGTACCAGACGAGCTCACACCGGCCGAAACCCCAGCAGCAGCCCAAACTGCGCTCAAACATGGTGACAGGAACCTCGATCGAGTATCAAAAGGGGCACATCAATGGCAAGGAAGGAAACAACAGATCCAAAATGGATACATGATCATAGAAAGGAACAGCATCAATGAAGGTATGATCATGAAACTAATAGAATCGGGGATCTCAAATGGATGTATAATCCCGGATATAAAGAGAATCACTGATCTCGAAGAATATGCACATCCTAAGGTTCCTTAAGCGGAGTGGCGTGTCGTAAGTATGCCGCGGAACATACCAACGGTACGTCACTCTACTTTAGTCACCTAATCCATCAACCAAGGGTCATCCTACGCGAAGAAAGTTCGGGTCTAATACCCCCTCGACTAAGTCTAAGTTCCGTAAGGTCAAGCCTAAGTTCCGTATATATATAAACGTTCTAGGCTCCACATAGTCAAACTTAGACTCGAACCAAGGTCAACCTAGCGCTCTGATACCAACTTTGTCACGACCCGAGAGAGCACGTGACTGGCCCTTGAACCATATGAAGTCTATATGACTCCATCTGATCCAAGTAAGCCGAAAACCCAGAAATCTAAAACCATTTTAAGGATAAATAAACAACAAGCAATACACTATACAACGCCGAAAGGCGAGGATCAAAATTTAAAAGAAACCCAGATCAGCATGAAAACTGCAACACTACTTAAGCGCGACTCTAAGGTCGAAATAATACATCACTAGTGTCTGAGTCTGAAACAATATACAAGTCTTTGGTTGATGGAAATTCTAGATACAAAGAATAATACAAGTACAATGGTGGTTCTGATGCAAAGAATCCACCTACCGAGCAAATCACCCGCAAGGAAACAATGTGCCGGAAATGCCGCTATGGAACCTGTACGGCAAACCTGCAAGAACTGTGGCACAACGGGGGTGAGTTGCCAACTCGTGAATAGAAAATATCTACAAGCAGAAAATTAGAAGCAAGACATAAACCTACGTCATAACGATCAGATATAACATAAACCTCAAATGAATAAGTTTGAAGCATAGTAAAGTAGCAATGTAACATCTAAACATAAGTGTAGTGCCGAGTACTCGTACCAGTGCCTCACGTAACAATGTATCACAGATATGATGTATGTATGCGGTAAAATGAAAACAGGAGATATCGTGAATGAAATCGTCAGAAAATCAACGTCGAGCATTGACACAAACTATATATCTCAATATCAAATAAAACCCATGTATCATGTATCCGACATGTATGCAACATTCATGAGGGTACTCTATCAGGTACTGCTAACAGGTGATGCAATGCATATACAATAAATGTGGGGTAGGGAAGATATAATATACCATCAACCATAAAGGCCCCGAGCACATAGGCTCCTCTCCAATCGAGCTCCTCTCCAAATGCTTATGTAAATTTGCATAGATCATCGTGATGATATATTTAAGTATGCGCACATATATATATATATATATATATATATATATATATATATATATCAGCGTCCCATACCACTAATATATATATACTCTGGGGGTACACATATATATTTCAGCGTCCCATACCACTGATATATATATGCAGGAGTAAAACAATCTAGAATCATCATATGCAACCATATCACAGTGCGAAATCCATGAATTATAATACATGCAACAAGAACACTAATATAAGCATGCAACTATGTAAAGGCATGTGCATAAGGAATATGAATCATTAACATATACAGCAATGTGAATAGCAGGAATATGCGGACATTGAATAATCGACGTAACAGTAAAGAATCTACACCCACGTGTACATGCCGTGCGGTTATACCATTTGAAAAGAGCGACTCGGGTCTAGTCTAACATCTACTGTGTAGCTACAGATCTAAGTATCAAGTAAATCAGGAGGGGTAAGGACACCACCTAATGCCCGAGTCGATACAAACATATATATATATATACATATAATAGTCAGTGATCCCGCCTCAATAGTATCGCTTACAATACAGTATATCATATGACAATCCTCAAGTCATGAGTGCGGATCTATCATCAACATAAAGCTCGTACGGTAAATCGTCGTACGGCATCCCAATAGCTAGGTACGGGTCAATATCACATTATCTTATCAAGTACCTGGTATTCTTATCATCATAACACATAATCTGGGATACTGAATCTAATTCTAGTACAAATCGATACCATCTATATAATTATGAATGCGGGGGTAAAACACATGCCCAAAGGCCCGCTAAGAGTCACATATCGTATCCCATATACGAATCATATCAAATCACCGATCTCACGGCACCAAGCCCAATACCATCGACTCATCTCCAAAGTCATCCAATATCATCATCAACGCAATGCAAGTATAGTGAATATGCAAGGGTGTGCGTGTGGGTGTGAACCTATTCTAGGGTTCGTGGCTATGAACTACACTAGTTTACTTCTAATCCTAAACTATCCATAAAACACCTAACACAATACCCATGACACACTATAACTATCATAAAGTATATCAACTACGGACTGCGGGGGTGCTATACGTCATCCCCCGACTTCCCTCTGTAGATATAATCTACTCACCTTGCGTCTTCATTTGTCGACGTCACCACGCGCTTTGCTTGTCGTCCCGAAGTCTTCATGGGGTACCTACACATCAACGTATCGTATATGCGTATTAAAACCAAATCAAAGCTAAAACGGCATATGAAATCCCAAAACGATACAATAAGGGGCCTATAGGTTAAAACCCATGGCACGCCTTCAAAGCCATCAACACATCCTCTATATCGTCGTATAAACGCCAAATAGTCGAGGCAAAACACCATCCACAATTGCAGAATCAAAAAAATACGGAATACGGAAACACGAATCCAAAACAGCAACTTAGGAAATATGTCCCAGATTTCAACCTAGGTCCAATTAGACAAAAATATATATATCAGGGGTCTAATCTATACATGTAGGAGCTACAGAACCAAAACGAGCCAGAATGGTGGGACCCAGGCCGCAATTGGCGGCCAAAAGGGAAAAATTGGCGGCCGGGAAAGGGAGTTGGGGGCTAGGGTCTTGGGGTTAGCTTCCTGGGTGCCTGCACATATCTCTATCCACTCAATATTATTTTCAGGTGTCTCGTATGATAGCAGATTCAAGTTAACCTTCACAGATTACACAATTTCCCCGATATCGGTTTCTAAAATCCGTATTCTGGTTCTAGCTTCAGGTTTTGGGTTCCAATTCAAACACTAGGGTGTTGGTAAGACCTCTACTGAGCTCAATTTCATAATACAACACCAATTCCCTCAAACCCTAACTAGGTTATCACCAAGTCCATAATATCACACAATATCGGTTAAATCTTAACATGGGGTTATAGGAAAGGCTATAATTAAGCTAATGGTTCAGTAATTACCTCCATTAGCAACTCAAGAAAATTCTTGAGTTGCCCCTAGTGGCCAAAATCCACGCTTCCTTGGTCCATTGCATAGATCTCGAGCTTGTGCATCTTTTTCGTGAAAGGGATGTGAGGTTTTGAATATGTTTTTGAGATGAAATGTGAGGATTTAGTGGAGGGGAGAAAGGGGGCAGTAGTAGCAGCAGCAGCTCAAGAATGAGGGAGGGAAGATGAAGGAAAATGGCTAAGGGTTATTGGTCAAATGCAACCCATACCCCTCTCTCACCAACCCCATTCTTTATTCCTTTTCTTTTCCTTTCCTTTTTCTTTTTCCCCTTTTCTTTTAAACCATAATCCTTCTCACAAGAATAGTAAACCCAAATAACATGGAAGAAAAATGCACAAGTGTGAGAAAAAGTGATATGTGCAAGTTTTGCACAAAATTGCCAAAAAACCCGATTAGCGATTTTAATCGCGATTAGCACTAAATTAGTGTCAAACTAATCACAAAAACTTAAAAATGTCATAATTCACTAATTTACCCTATTTTAGAATTTTCCAAAATTTTTCATAATTTTTCTAACATTTTTCCTATTTATTTGCATTTAATTATAGATTTAATATTAAAATAGTCAATAAAATAATATTAAATTATAAAAATTCCCAAAATTAATATTTTATACTTTTGAAAATGTTACAGCTTTGAACGTCTCCTTGTCCCCTCTCTTGATCGTGAAGAGATGGTCGACTGTGCGCTTCTGCCGCCTGTTCCCGACGAAGTGGCCGAGGAATTGTGTGTCCAGCTCGTCGAAGGTTGAGATCGAGCGCGGCTCGAGTCCTCGGAACCAGTCTCGCCCGGAGCGGATGAGAGTGGCCGGGAAAGCTCGGCACTGGGCGGCATCGGAGTGATCTTGGAAGCTCATTCCTGCGGTGAATGCATCCAAATGGTCCTTCGGGTCAGACTTGCCGTCGAAAAGGGAGACCTTTGGGGGCTTGTTGTGGGAGGAGACGTGGACAGCGAGCAGCTCCTCGGTGAACGGTTTTGTGAGCGAGTCGGCGGCATACTTAGCCCCGTCGTTCGAACGGTGACCTTCCCGATGCAGACTCCCGATCTTCTTCTCGAGGGCGTCGAGTCGGCCATGGTACCCCGACGACTCGGCGCATTCTGATCCCAGGCCTCTGCTGTCGGAGGCTCGCGCCTGGCCACTGCTCCGGTTCCTCTCAATGAAGTCCTTAGATCCCCTGACGAAGTAGTCTTCGAGCAGCTGTGGTGAGTCTCGTCCAGCGACCCCGTCGAGGGAGGGGGTGTCGGTCAGGCCTGGTAACAGGCGAGCTAACAGACATCTCCTCGGGAGGGACAGGTGCGCGGAGAATCTCGAGACGAGGCGCTCTGGCGACGGACCTCGGTGTTGAACTGTAAGGCGCCCAGCGGGCCTCAGAAAGTACTGGACCGGGAGATCTGCGGCCGTGGGAGGTAGCGACGCGGTGATCGGCAGTGCCGATGCGGGCGGAGTCTTCTCTCCCCCTGTAGGGGTCCTGGTCCCGAGGCGGGGGAGCGGCGTCTTGGTGATCTTGCCTGGCCGTTTGGACGCGGACGAGTGCTTCCACGATGGACGCGAGTCGGTCTATCCGGCCGGCGAGGGCGTTGATGGCATTCGGCGGAGGAGGTTCGTCCGCGCCTCCGTTGAGGGGAAGGCGACGGCTGGTGCTTGGATCATCGTGATGATCGCTCACCATTAAGTTGAGATCGGGAGGCGAACTTTTGTTTTTGTGGAATCAAGGTCTTCCCACAGACGGCGCCAGCTGATGGAGGCGTGAATCTCCTTCAGATGTTGCCTCCCGTTGATCTGCTGATGGCGGCGATGGATGGCTGAGATTGGATCTGGAGGCTGTCGCTCCTGAAGCGTGTGGATCTCAATGGATTTAAGGTTGTGGTTGCCAAGCTACCTGCAAGGAAGTCCCGGGGTGGTTGTACCACCGAGGACCCTCCGACGTTCAAGTTAGACTAGAGATCCGAACAGAGTAACGGATAGGTGGAGTAAAAGTGGCTTACTTGAACCGTCTGAAGAAGGGGTTTATATAGCGGTGGTAGCAGGCGGGGCAAACGCGAGAATCACGCCGGCCGTTACGCTCCCGACGTCATGCCCGCGTGATGAGTGGGACCTCCCATTAATGGCGAGACAGGCTCGTTAATGGGGGATCGTGGTGGCGTGGAACGTGGGATGTGGCCGGCGGAGATCTTGCGTATGGTGAGATTCACGGGATGGCGGTTGCGCCTGCAAGCGGTGCTGTCGGTCGGTCGATGAGACCGAGGAAGATGACCTCGGCAGGAGAGCTCACGGAGGAGCGGGAGAGCCGAGGTATCTTGGTTCTGCTCGAGCCCGGAGGCGAGCTGAGAGGGCCGAGGAGGCTCGGGCCTGCGATAGCTCGGAGACGAGCTGCGAGGCCGAGGAAGCCAATTGTGCTGGGGGCTCGGGGGTGAGCCAGCGTTTGCTTGTAGGACGAGCACAGGGGTGGTCTGGTCGGCCACTGTAGGTACTTTCTTGTGAGCCCTGGGACACGTCATCTGCCACGTGTCCTGATCTGGGAGATCACTGATATCGAGCATCATCGTGTGGTGTGATAATATTGATGCTATTTTTCTCTCTGCAAACCCCGTTTTTCATGTCAGAACAAAACACATTGAAATTAATTTTCATTTTGTTCGCGAAAGAGTCGCTAAGAAAGCACTTATTATAAGGTTTATTTCTACAAATAATCAAATAGCTGACGCTCTCACTAAGCCTCTTGCAAATATGAGATTTCAATTTTTACGCGACAAGCTCACCACAAGCTCACTGTCGGGGTTCGTGGGGAGAATAATTTGATTAGTGAAAATAAAGGAAACATATTATGAATTAGATTTGATTAGACAAAATCAAATATCTTGATTTCCTTTTGAATGCTTTCCTGATTATGGATAGCCACAATGAATCATGAAATCAAGAGGAAATATTCTCATTTTGGATACTTTCCTCTTGAATATCAAATATAGAATCATATATTATATTGTAATTAATTTGTTTTTATTTCTTACCAACTTATGTAACATGTATAAATATCTATGTGGATGAATTGGATTGGGTTGTTTGGTTGGAATGATAGAAAATTAAAAAAGTACGAAAGAAAATAAAGAAGGTAGAATAAAATAAGATAAAATAATAATTAAATATTCACTCTACTTTAACTTTCCATGGTTTTGAAAAGAAAGTGGTTGAACGAAGAAGAAAAACACATAAGACAAAAACATGAAAATTACTACCTCACTTGCTCGATGAAAACCCAAACAATTAAAGTCTCCACTGGCTCCAATGAAGTATGAATGGTCTTATCCATCACCCAATAAGATCAAAAACTCCATTTTAAATTCCCTATCATGCCTTCCCATTTCCCAACGAGGCATGTGAGTCCAAATACCCAAACAAAGAAGTCTTCAAAGCTCACAGATGTACAAAGCACAGGTTGTAGCAACTTTGCTCCCATCTCTAAACCAAGCCATGGCAAATACAAAAACAACAACATCAACAAAAGCATGCCAATCGCTTCTCCTCCTCCTCCTGACCCTAACAATCCCCATACCAATCTCTATACTTGTCTACAACCAATCTCAAGGCTTCGACCCCGTCGAAATCTCCGGCTACTCTTTTGATGAATCGATACGAGCAGATTACAAGAACGACCGTATAGGCGAGGTTAGCGAGAAGATCGGAGACGGGGTCTTGCTTGGACCGGAAGATCTCGCATACGATCCTGAGAATGGGTTTTTATACACTGGTTGTGCTGACGGTTGGATCAAAAGAGTTCAAGTGAGAGATGTTGTTGATGAGGATGATGGTGAGTTGATTGTTGAAGATTGGGTTCATGTCGGCGGCCGCCCGCTTGGGGTTGCTTTGGGTTCTGATGGGAGTGTTGCTGCTGCAGAGGCTGACAGGGTGAGTTCAACAGTTGGTTAATTGCACTTATACCCTTTGGATTGATCGACTTAGGTTTAAGTTTTCTAAACTGCAGTTTCATAAAGTTCGCAAAACTTGACTTCAAAATGCTGACTTTGTCTTGTTTGGCGCCAAGCATTTTGGAGTTGAGATAACCGTACTTGTCTAGCCCAAAACTTGAGATAATTGCGGTAATCTCACCAAAGTTTTAGACTCCATTTTTGGAGTTTGGGGGTTGCAAACCACAGTTTGCATCCTAACTCGGTATCCAAACAGGAATATTATGTGAAAAACATGGTCCGTGAAGTGTATATAAGTAGACCATCAGGGACCTTCGATAAGTAATAGTTTTTTGTTTCTCTTTTTGTACGGCTTTATTCTTCGATCTAGAGGTATATCTTTGTCGGGTTTGATTGGGGTACGGCATTTTGGATAGCATTTGATTGATATTAAACTGAAAATGCTAGAACTACATGAAAATTTACTCGCGATTTACAAACCCTACAGTTTTTATCTTTAAATTGCTGAAAAGTTCATGGTATTTTAGTAGCATTTTACTTTCAAAATCCATTGAAGCATTTCATGTCATGAATGCTAGGGTCTACTCTTGGTGAAGGCAAACAAAGAGGTGCAGCTATTGACAGATGAAGCTGAGGGGCTCAAGTTTCGCCTAACGGATGGCGTTGATGTCGCATCAAATGGCATCGTCTACTTCACCGACGCGTCGTATAAATATAGCGTACATGCGTCAAGGTTAGATATCTTCGAGGGCCGACCCCATGGCAGGCTCATGAGCTTCGATCCGTCGACCAATCAAACTCTTGTTCTCATGCGTGATCTCTACTTCCCTAATGGTGTAGCACTTTCGCCTGACCAACAATCTCTCGTCTTCTGTGAAACTCCACTGTAAGTTCCAATGATATAAAAAACTTATATATACTTCTAACAACATTTATCGATTCTTAACTGGTTTGAACATTCACTCTTGAGTTCGTCAACGATCAGATTAAATTTGTTCTGTTTAAATAATGTCAGAATTGACCCAAGGGTGAAAGTGCTAAGAAATCGGTAGAAGGGTTATAAGTGCCGGATGAGATATAGTTAAAGGGTGTTATATGCAAGAAATTTGTTCTTTCAATATGATATTTTTTAGTCTCTAAATATGTAATGTAATCAAATAAGTTTTGTTATAGCATTAGAGGTATATGACATCTAAACTCTATGATTCTTTTGTAAGCTAGGTTATTATCTTGACAATCAAGCATAATTCTTATGCATGTTCATATTTGTTCATGTAGAATGAGATGCCAAAGGTATCACATTGGTGGTGATAACAAAGGAAAGGTCGAGAAATTTGTCGATAATTTGCCTGGACTTCCTGACAATATTCGATACGATGGAGAGGGTCATTATTGGATTGGACTTTTTGTGGTAATAAAATCCAACTCTCATATTACTTTTTTTGTGATATAAATTATAGATCTTAAATCACATTATTAGCGACAAGCGTCTCACATTTGTTCTTTGTTCTTGTTATCCTTTTTCTTCGCAGGGAAGGACTCTATTTTGGGATATCTTAATGAAATATCCGTTCTTACGAAAAATTTCAGCCGTCGCAGAAAAGTTTGCATCGTTTTCAATACTGGAAAGGGATTCAGGTGTGATGAGTGTGAGTTTAGAAGGAGAGCCGCTTGCGATATATTCTGATCCAAATTTACATGGAGTAACTGTTGGACTCAAAGTAGGGAAGCATCTTTACTATGGTTCTCTCATCAAGCCCTATATTAGCAGAATAAATCTCACATGTACTACTTGTTGATTAGTAACTAAGCATGATATGTTTGCTAATAATTGAGTGAGATTCAATGGATCTTATTTATTTTTGCTCAGTAGAAGAGTAGATCTTTATATCTAATGACAGAAATTTGAATTCAATTTAGAGGTTGGATTTATATTGAATTCACTGAATTTGCATTGTTTATTAAATAAAGTTTTCTTTTCTTTAAAAAAAAATCATGGTTTGAAATTCCATTGATCACCACTTTATTTTTCTTCTCTTGCTATCCCATACATATGACATAAACTTCATGAAGTTTTGGTGAAATTCTACATTCTACTCTGTATTATGCGGTAGAAACGAGTTATCAATTATCAAGATGTCAAGGTGTGATACACAGCCAACTGAGAATGAAACGAGAAAAAATATAAATTCCTTTCTTTCATATCAAATCTCTGCGGTCAATGTATCACAATAGACGATCGGTATTCCGCTCCTATCGTATAATACTAAACAAGAATTCTACATGAACTTTGTGGCGGAACCTTTTCCGCCTCCCACGGCAGCAACTCTCTCCCTGAGCACAGCCTTCTCAGTCTTGCCAGTCAGAGTCACAGAGATTTCATCTGACACCACACCTTTTGGAACCAACTCCTCCCTCAAACCTCTCCCTACAAAACTCCAACATCTCTTCTTCACTAGCCTCACACCCTTCCTTCTATTGCTCAAAAACACACAAACTCTCCCCCCAGCTCACCATCATCATCAACAGGAGATCTCCCAACGACCGCGGCGAAGTAAACCGAAGGATGACTAAAGAGCGTCGATTCGATCTCGATCATCCCGATCATCTTATTATTATTATTATTATTATTATTATTATTATTATTCCCATTACTAACCACCACAACATCTTTCATCCTGTCCTTTATCTCCATGTACCCATTTGGATGCACAACACATGCCTAGCTTGAGTGGAACCATCCTCCTCTAAATGCCTCCTCTGTCTTCAATCGATCCAGGTATCCGCTCATGATGTTGTTACCTGTCAAGTGTTATGTTAGCTTGATATATGTTCATTGTATGATGGTACCGGAGCACCAAATTTCTGAAGGAAATATTCTTTCATGTTACGTCCATAAATGTCCGGTCATGAGAGACAAAGACGTAAATTCGCATGACAAATGTTCATTTAAAAGCCTAGGTATTTTCGTGAGGATAGGTTTTAAAATAGTTTATATTTTATCTGCAACATTTGAGCTTTTGGGTAAAATGGTTCTTAACATTACCTCTATACACCAGTTCTCCGATGGCACTCTCCATCGTGAGAGGATCTTTAACATCAGCCTCAGCCTCAGACAACACGAGATGGCATAGGCCTTGTAGACACTTAAGGAGCGCTCGCTCCTTGGCTGGGAGCGTGTCCCACTCCGGCAGCCATACACAGTATATGGCGCACGCATAGGTTTCGGTCTGACATCCGGAATGTGTGAAGAATCCCATGTTCTCCAATTTCTGTATCACCTTTGCAGGCGGCGGAGTCCCGCCGATTAGCACGCCACAACGGTGAGGAAGATGGCAAGCATCCAGTGCATTCGCGATCATATTAACGACGGGAGTCATGCCTGTGAGGTGTGTAACTTTATGCTCCATGATAGTGCGGAAGACGGCATTCAGGTCGGACGGGGTAATGTTGTACCGCCCTGGGTGGCAACACCCCATATGCAGGTCCAACCGTTCCAGTGGTACATTGGGGTGGTCCAGAGGAATACCAGGGTAGAGTGCATTTCGAAGAGGATGATACTTGCAAGCGTGTTGAGATAGGCCGCACGGTGACTATAGATAACTCCTTTTTGAGGGAGGCCGGTGGTTCCCGAGGTGAAGCTTATGGCGAGAGGGTCGAACTCGTCGATTGGATATTGGACAGGGAAGTTTTTATTGCCGTTGGTGATCATAGGTTTGTACTCGTCAGAGATTGAAATCAAGTCTGACGATGAATGTGACCGTTGTAGCTGGTTAAGGACTTGGAGAACTTCGTTAGCCAGAGAGAGATGTTGATTGTGGACGAAGATCAGCTTGGCGTTGGACCGATGGAACAAGTCAGCGAGGACTTGCGGGTTGTCGTGGGTTGTTACGGCACATGTGATGGCGCCAACGATCGGCACAACGTAATGGAGCTCGTAGACTGCCGGGTCGTTCGCACTCAATACGGCCACCTGTATTCGGTGCTCAACTGGTTAAGGATTAAAACTATGCATTGAAAAAAAATGTCCTATCAATACATCTGCTTCTCTTTTGGACAGACATAAGGCTAGAGCTGATGTGTGAATGAAAAATGTTATCATTTTATTGCATATAAATACCCTGTCATAACTAATATCTCTAGAACAACAACAAAAAATTGTTATCTACACCGTATTTAAATGCAATAGAGAGATTTTTTATCGCAAAAACTTACATCATCTCCATGGGAAATGCCCATTTGGGCCATGCTCAACGCAAGACTAAAGCATCGGTCTCGAGTTTGAGACCATGTGTACTTGGTTGAGCCATAAACAATCAAGGTGCGGTCTCCATACATCGTTGCTGCTCGTTCCAAGAAGCTTATTGGGGACAACGGGATGTAATTCGCCAAGCATTTGATAACTCCCTCCATGGATTTTTCTTAATTAAGAGAACTAAAATTTTGTTTGAAACACTTGGGAAAGGGTAAAGTTGCTGGAAATGTATTTGCCTGCTCTGTGCTCATATATTTATATACAAATAGTTAGATGAGCAAATCTTTTGCAGATTCTGGATTTTCTTCCAGGAAATCTTTAGCTCATATGGTCCAGTTGTTGATAAGCTGCAATATCAACCAAATATATAAGGATTCACTCTATAAATTCATGATATTTGCTGCAATTATGAAGTTCATTGAATTTGGAAAACATAAAGGGAAAAATGCTCTTACCCTTCTTGCATTGAAATCAATTGTACTTTTCTCTCAAATATTATAGCAAAAGCTTGAAACAGTCAAAAAAATGGTACAATTCAGAGTAGAATCAAGTCTAGGCACCAGTATAGTCTTCAGCCAAAGAATTGATTATGAGTAACAAACCCACTTGTTGCTAGTAATTCAAAACTGACTAATATACAACATAGAATTAATCTTTAATCATGTAAAAATACAAGTAAATGTGCTGTTGAATTTCTAACGTAAGGAGTTATAATCTCAAAAGGTCAAGACAATTACATTGCGTAGTTTACTTTGCAAACAACGCTGTAACAAATCAGAATCAACAAAATGTCATATAAGACTATCATCGGTATTCATAGAGAAATCAGGCTCGTCCGGCTTCAACAGCTTAGGCATCTTTAGGCTTTCACTAGAAGGATTGCGTCTCTTCACTTTCTTAATCACTCCCCTCTTTGTATTCTTCGCAAACTTGGAAGCCAATATTGTCGCTCCCAAATGTTGAAAATTATTTGCATTTTCTACAGATGAATGCTCGCCTAAATCAACAACTCCATCAGGCTCAACAAGAACATGGGCATCAAATTCCTCAACTCCCTGACTTGAATCGTCCAAGTAATAGAGGCTCTCTTGTTTCGCTAGCTCTCTCCCGAGCTTTCTCTTCTTGTACCTTCTCCATGCCGCTTGAATAAAGCAAGATCCCCAAGTTCTCCATTGGTGAGAATAATACCTGAAGACAGTAAAAGAGACAAAATAAAAAAATAAATAAATAAATAAAATTAAAGTAGTGGTTAAATTACTAGATGTAAAAAGTTTCTGGACATAACATTCTAGGAGACTAAAATAAAGAAAAACCTTTTAGAAGATTGAAAGCAACTCTGGTTCACTGGCTTTGATGTGACGAGACATGAATGCTAACAATATGTAAATATTTAGAGATCAAACTAAAATCATATGCCAACACACACACACACACACACACACACACAAATCTAGGCACGTGATATTACACAATAGCCTAAAGAAAGGATGAGAGTTTACTTTTGTTAAAAATTTAGAAAAAAATCCACTTGATTTCTAAAAATTTAGAAACCTCGGTAATCTTGATAAACACTTTGTGCAAATATGCAATTCACAGTCTCTTATGTTTGCAATTTTTAAAAGTTACTTCGAAAAATCTATCTTGGAAAGTTTGGATCATATTTTACAGGCTAAATTTCACAGAAATACCTTAAACTTTCATTGTTTTACAGATATATACCCTAAACCTAGTAAATTGCAATTTAGAGCCTTGAATTTTCAATTTAATACCTTACGCCGCGTTTAGGCATCTCTTTGTTATTTCACCACAAACAGCATTAAATTGAAAGCTTGTGGTATTTATTTGCAGTTGCTAAGTTAGGATACTTAATTGCTGTTAAAATTGTTTAGGATATTTATCTGATTGATGCTGAAAAAGTACGGGATTGTTATAAAATTTTCTTTATTTTACCTGAAGGCATGTTGAAGCTTCTTGCTATGGAGCCGCCTAAATTGGCTGGCCACAAATTTGAGGTCTTCGGCTCGAAGAGAGAACGCTTCAACTTCGTCTAAGGTTCGAACAGTACGGGTTGAGAGTGGATAATTTACATTGGGGTTTGGAAGTAGGGCCCACGTTAGAAGCTCTTCGCCGCAGAAATCTCCAGGTCTGAGGGTGATTGAGTTGAAGAATCCACTTCTGCCTCCATTTGTTGTTGAGCTCTCTAATGTGCCTCGGATCACAAAGAGCATATCGTTGACCGGGTCGCCTTCTCGAACAATGTAGGTGTCTTTGGTGCTTAGGGATGAGACTAAACGCTCGCATATTGCGTCTAGGAGTTGATCATCCATTTGCGAGAAGAATGGGACCTGTCGAAAGAAAAGAAACAGGGCGTAAATGCAAAGCTAGCGGACTGATTTTAATAATGTGCAGCAAAATTCCATTTGGTAGAATATTAAGATATCACTCAACCCTCATCATAATTTCGGAGGTTTGGTGTACTTTCAAGGACATTTAATATGGTATGAGAGCATCCCAGATGCAAATCCTATTGGATTAGCATTTAAACGGACTACTAAATATGGGAGCTTTTTGGAATTCAAAGTTATATCTCTCAACCCTCATCATTAAAATAGTATGAGACCATCAACAATGTAAGTTTCTGTGGATTCTTGGTTACAGGAACTGCCGTACTCCAAAAACGTAGGTAGCTATGACTAGATTTTGAGTTTAGGTAACTGTTATATATTACACATTCCAGCTAATATTAACTTTGATATTGTTATTTATCAGGCTAAATTACACTAAACTACCGTCAATTATCAATGTTTTTTCACTGAACTACCTTAAAGATTGTTATCACAGAAAACTCCTTGAACATTGCTTTTAGGCTGCAATTAAATAGATTGGTGAATAATAAGGTAGGTGACTGCCTTTTAGCCTTTTTTTATGCACAACAATGCTACTACCATCAATATTTCATTTTATGGACCAAATGGGCTTAGCTCAGTTGGTACCAATTTCGTCTCTGATGTGAGAGGTTGCAAGTTCGATCTCTGAAGGGAGTCGATTTCAAAAAAAAATCATTTTATGGGGATGATTATATAGCAGAGACCTCGCTTTGAAGTAGAGCCAAGATCTATGAACAAGAAGGGCTTGCCATAGATCCTAGATGGCCTGCTGCCAGGACGAAGGCAGGAACAAATTCAGTATGCATTTTAAGCTTATGCAATCAAGAAGTAAACCTTCAACATTCTCCTAGACTAAATGAATCTAGAAATAGGAGAAGGATAATAGAATTTCTACTGACAAGTGACAATTAGACAGAGACAGAGACATTGCCAACAGGATTCTTCTTGTGCGCATATACAACTTATTGGTAATCACTTGACATCAAATGGTCGAAAATAGGCCGGCTTCAAAGTATTAAAGTCAAAGTGGATCATGAACCTTTGCTGTTTAGCTAGTTGGCAACCAAAAGGGTAAATGAATAAGTTTTATTTTAATAATGTTATGGTGTTGGTAGCAATAACCAAAAACTGAAGGCTTTTAAGCGCTCCACAATTTTTTGTAAACAAGGAAGGTGTAATAGAGAAATGTCATACTCACGCGTCGAACAAGAGCAAGACACAGATGTCTCTGAATATCACGACGGAGGTCTAAAGGTAAATCCTGTAAAATGGATTCTTCATCCACACCTCTAGTAGCAAGCCACTTATACTGAACAAATTGCCGAACTCGTTCTTGTAGCTCAGGAGGCAGTTGGCGATGCCTCATCCACTCCTCAATGTCCCTCCTTTTAACTCTCCATTCCTCAAGTTTCACAGTAGTTGATTGCAAGAAGGTCTTCAAACAAACAAAATGATCATTTATTCATACAATACAATATGCATTGAAGTGGACAATACTGTAACAATCAGTGGTTCTCCTATGTGGTTTAGTGCAGTATATGTGTATAACTATTTTAAAGCACCACTGTGAGTGATACAGCATTAGGCGAGAACAAAATTGTTAGAAAAGAGAAAAAATTAATGTATTTGTGTGTTTGGATTTATGATATGTATGTGTGCAAGTGTTCTACTATTTTTTTCTCTAAATTTTATTTAAATCGCCCTATTAAGAACAAAAAAAGATTCCACATGCAATCTTTTCGTAACAAGTTCCAACTGGTTTTCAGAGAATGCAGAATTGCTTAATTATGCTCCGCTCCCTGTATACACCTCTATACGTTTACCATGAGTCTCACTGGTTCAACAAATACCATGTCAAATCTTGTATCACTTTCTTTCTAATAAATGTGTAAGAGAGAGTCTCACTATCAATTGGTAATTTTTCTAATTCCCAACATCTCATCTACTAGCTCATTAATCCATACACTCTTTGCTTTTACTTCATGAACTGTAATATTTCATCTATAGGAATTATCCTTATTTAATTATCTGATTCTTATCTTGTTGCAAATCATATGTTATTCCTCCTCAATAATATAATCCATATGTGGTAAAATCCATTATCCTTTCCATAAAATTAATAGTCTTCCAAGTCTTCACTAGTCAAGCAACTCAGAGAGCAAACACCAGATTTAAGTAAAAGGCATGTAATCTGTTTGAAGTAATTAGGACGAATGAGCCGGACCATGAACTAAAGAAATAAAGAATATGCATAAAAGCAGAAGATGTTTGCATAGTTTTATTAGTTCAACAAGTGTACATGCATTAAGATCTTTAAACAAAGGATCCACATTACATCAAATCCCTTCCGCTAAGCATATCAAACCTTCTACTCCACAATGATGCCTAGTATCAGAAAACGAGATATTCCAATTAAACAGCGTCGCTGACATAAAAAAAATTATAATAAGTGAACAACTGTTTATCTATGAAGCAGAATCCAATCGATGTACATAAGGGGTTCCTGCAAGTTTATTCTTTAAGTATGGTGTTTAATCCTCACATGCAGAACTATTCAACTTGGAATCATGCAATAACTAATCTTAGTACAGTCAGATGTCAAAAAACAATACATGGACAAAAACAATGAGAAGTACCTGCATATTTCCAATAAGGTGGGAGAACAGTACAAGGCCCAGGAGACAGATAATAATAGCAAATGATAATTCTCCAATCCAAGTGGTTGTCGTCAGGTTTTGCCCATATGAACTGATGATTAAAAACAAATAAGAACAATAATAAGAGACTGGTGACAACTTCAAAATTTAAGCGGATCAACTTTGTTATCTAATATTGATAATCATACATAGCATCAATAAGTAAAGGGGGGAAATAGTTGAACATTTGCTAGCACATGTTCCGCTATTCCCCCTTTTTAAATAATATATCAACTGATTTATGTTTGTTTAACTCAACGAGTCACTTTGGGCACCAAAAAAAGAAAAACTCGATGAGTCAACAAATTAAATTTTTTTCCTAAATTGAACCACGAGAATCATCAGCATTTCACAAAAGAAGAATAAAGTGTTTGGAGACACTAAAGTTTTACGATACGAAAATAAAATACGGAATATCAGCTAGAAAGCAAAACAAACCCTAATATCAAATCCTAACGCAGCAAAATGGCCAATGCAAAATTCATAAAAAATATGGATCAAGGTTAACATGAAATCATCTATTCAAACTTAACTCCAAGATTCAAATAACTCCCAGACACAGGTACAGATCAGAGTACATACTGAATATAAGTATTCAGAATTTCAAAAATAATAAATTTTAGCATGCATGAACAAGATTCAGAGAAAATTAGGGGTTTAATTTCTTTCATCAGCCAACATGCCCGAAAGCAGACTTTAAAATAAGCTAAATATTAATGAAAGCACCCCTTCCTCTTGGTAATCAGTAAATATGTCGCATTGCTTTTTTGCTCTTCGATTCGACATAGTTGTGTGCACAATTTATTACAATTTTTCTAGCTTACATGCCATTTCAAATTTACAGATGGCATTCCTCCTACAACAAGATCATCCTCTAGAAATTAGAGGGGTAAAGAGAGAATTAACGGAAGCAAAGCAAAGGATAGAATTTGACGGCACACATATCGTTGTATAATGATTAGAAGCAATGTTATATACATTCTTCGAAATTTGCGATCTTTCAACTAGATGGAAAATCCACCAAAAAAGAGTGTTTTCTAGCTCAATAGCATATTACAAATTTAATGCAGGTAAGCAAATAAATGTAAATATGCATAAAATAATAAATATCAACTGAATGTATACATAACTAAGTTTCTAACGCAAAATATGGTGATATTATTCTACCAAAGACAAATATATTGCATGTATGCAAAAGGTATACGCCACACACATGACTCGAGTATGATGTCAGACACATACGTGCAAATATGCATGTCAAAAACGTGTAGGACACAGGCAACACACCCTGTTGCAAGTGACCATGTTCCACAGGGTTCCATAAGAAGACCAGAGGACCCCATTTTCACTTGTCATTTCATCATTTGTGAAGAAACCATGTCTGTGTAAGTTTTCATTTTTAAGATTTGCTTGATTCAAATACATTATCTCCCGAACTTTAGAATAAATGGGAAACGCATAAAGACCCATTTTCCCCTCAATAAAAATCCCGTATATGAAAATCCAATCTCCTGGAAACTAAGAACTCATTCAAGTAATTAGTAAGCATCCTTCTAATAAAAAACCATTGTGAGAAGATCCCAATTAATAATTAACAAAATAAGGGATCAAAATATAATAAAAGATATCATGGCCATTAAAACAAGAGGAAATTGGAAATCATGTACCACGTGCAAGAAATTATACCTCAAATTTCTCAAGCCCCACCAAAGGCAATACAAATACTTTGCTACAAAGGAAGCCTCCACAATGTCTTTAGTCAGTGCATCCGCGAACATGCCAAACTTAAAACTGACATTATCGCTCGTCGCGTCACAATTGGTTAGCAAGTTGGTGGAGTTTAGCCAGAGTCTTCGACCAAGCAACTCATGGTTATTGCAATCTAGATAAATAGGGTCACATTTCGGTCCATCCATTGTGCCATTCTCTTTCCCGCACTGTAAGCTCCAGCAACTGTACTGCCTCTCCATTGACAAAAGGTACCATACAGATCCCAACACCTGCAGATTACACCACCAATTTATAAAATGTCATAATTTGCCACACCAAAATATCAGTCACAACATACATGACTGGCCAGCATGTAAAGCAGCAGATTGTAGAATGCCCCGGCCCAAGCAGTCTTCGTGACAACTCCAGTGGCCTTGACGATCCTTGCATTGAGCGGCTGAATGAGAAGTAATCTCGGAATGTACTGGAGGAGCACGAGCATGCACAGAGTGTTGTTCCCGTGGTTCGCGGTGCTCGTGCTCACCACCGGGATCACGCCCCATATAACAATCTGCAATCAAAAAAGGAAACTTTGTGAGCCCTCCCTTCTCTTTCTCCATGTGTTGCCAAACAACCGCCGATGTTAATGTATGCATTGCCTCGCAAGGCCTCATCTTTCAGCAATGGATCATTTCAGAATCATGAAATTAGTGCAACAACCAAAATTTGCAACTTTTCCCCCCACACCCAATGAAACCTTGATGTTTTTTTCTCTTTAAGCAATGGTCATTGCAATTTGAATGCAAACAAGCTGTACTGCCTCACAAGACCTCGTCTTTCGGCAATGGGTCAATTTAGAATCATGAAATTAGTGCAACAACCAAAATTTGCAACCTTTTTCCTCACAGTTAATGAAACCTTGATTCATTTTTTAAGCAATTGGGACTGCAATTCGAATGCAAACAAGCTGCATTGCCTCACAAAGGCCACATCTTTACCTGGGGGATCGGAAGCATGGCAATGAAGTCGAAGATGAAGTCCTTCTTGAGATATCGGAGGGCAATCTGGTCGGGGTCCCTGACGAGCTCGCCGCGGCCGAAGACGCGAGAGCTGGGGGCGACGAAGGCGGTGCGGAACTTCATGAGGAGCTGGGCGAAGTAGAACATGTCGGTGAGGGTCCTGAAGACGGTGACGGGGACGCCGATGGTGTAGTCAATCTTCATGCAGAGGTCGCCGCCGATGTATAGGAGGTAGAAGAACAAGGGGTCGAGGAAGAGGGCGAAGAGGCAGGAGATGAGGAAGAGGTGGTTCCATCGGAGGATGGTGTCGCCACCGGGGTCCAGGATCTGGCTGGGCTGGAACGGGGAGTGCCGGAGCCGGGGAGGGAGGTGCCGGACGAGGAGGTGGAGGGGGAGGCTCGGCCGCCGCCAGTAGGGCCGGAGCTTCGCCGGCGGCGAAAACCCTAGCGAGTTGAAGATGAACATCTTCGCTGGCGATGGTGGTGATTGGGGGCTCCAACTCCATTGGTGGAGAATTCAGAAGGGGGGAAGAGAGCTTGTGGGGACGCGGAAGAGGCGGAGGGGCTTTCGGAAGTTGAAAGAGAGAGGGTTTCTTATAAGATGCATACACTAAACTACCTCTTTGTTACAAATGAGTACCCTTTAATTGGTAAATAGATAAAAAGACTTGTTGATTCAAAAATCCTATGCATTATTACTTTAATTTTTTTTATTAATTTGTCCTTTAAATTATTTGATGTGATTCGGATAATATTTTTAATATTCTTTCTGAAATTAAGAATTTTTCTTTGCACGTGGTTAATCTGAGAATCATTTGGCAATTTCATTTTGATGCCTTTGGCAATAAAATAGCAGACGTTAGTATTTCTATTTGAAAAAGGTTGCAAGTTTGGGGTATTTACAAGTAGAAATGAAAGAGGCGAGGTTCTTTTTTGAACAAAGAAAACGGCACAGCTGAACAAAGAAAACGTCGGTGTCGGTGGTTCTGGGTTTACATATCCAACTCTAGATAGAAAGCCAATCATACTCGCAATATCTTGGTCTCAACAAATGAATGGCATCATATCCTCAAAAGAAAGGGCGCGGATCTCGTCAAAGCCGGCTTTGAAGCTTTTTTGTCAAATCTGGTTATCCACCATTATTTGTGCAATAGACGGGCGATTAAGATTTAGTAAGAAAATAAATTATCCTCAAAAATAGGATTTTTTTTAATTTCAATCTCAGCTATTCTTGTATTATATAAAGGACTGTGGATAACCAGCTTTGACCAGATCCAGGCCTAAAGAGAACATTTCGGTTACAAAATATGCCACGTTTAGAGGGATTGGTCATTCTAAAATTCTCTCTTAACTCATATATCCCTCTCGTGTCAAAAAGCACCAATTCAAAGCCCAAAGCCCGAACATTAACAAGCCCAGCCCAAATTATACTATCAGCCCTAGCGATTTAAATCCCCAAAACTCTTGCCATCTTCATCAAATCTAGGGTTTTAGAACTCGAGAACACCCTAATCGAGAGAGAGAGAGAGATGAGCAGGAGTTTGGGGATACCGGTGAAGCTCCTGCACGAGGCCGCAGGGCACGTGGTGTCGGTGGAGCTGAAGAGCGGCGAGCTCTACAGGGGAAGCATGATCGAGTGCGAGGACAACTGGAACTGCCAGCTCGAGAACATCACCTACACTGCTAAGGTAACTATCTCCTTCAATTCTTCCTTTTATTATTAGGGTTAAGATTTGGGTTTTCTTTTTTATTATTATTTTTTTAATTCTACACGAGAGGAAAGATTCACGCAGTGTTTTATGTTTAATTTATCAATAGACGACCGCCTTCAACATTGCAGTACCCTAACCATTTGCACAAATACAATAACCTAAATCGAAAGTTATGTTCTTGCTCTAAATTATACTCCCAAGCTATGCTGCTTGCTTATTCTTAGATTACCATGTGAAGTCTTCTTACTCCTATTGTTTGTTGCCGAGTAAAACGATTCTTGACTTTATAAACATGGGTTGTTTGTTGCCGAGTAAAACGATTCTTGACTTTATAAACATGGGAAAGGAATCGCTAATGCGTTTGACTTTATAAACATGGGAAAGGAATCGCTAATGCGTCTTTATCGAAACCACTATTACTCATCAGATAGATTATCACATTCAAATACATGTGTAACCATATAGAACCATTGATGATGCTATGGAACTTGGAAACTATGAAGAATCATTTTTTGAAAAAGGTGATTCTTTTGCCAGTGAACATGTCTGCTTACCAACCATAATGACCCTGAATTACACTCACTCCCTATTCTTGGAGACAAGATATTGAAAACTTAGACCGTAATGGTTTAAAAAAAGAAGTGCTAAATGACATGCTTTTATCATCACTTTGCTACTAAAAATTGTTTTTATGTAGATGGATTAAACATCAATAAGGATGTCAATGCATGATTTCGTATGTAGAGTTCCATCTTCCAATCAACATTAGCCTTGTTCCACTCCAATAACGTCCTTTGTCAAGCCTTTTTTTAGGAACAAGTCTCATTACCCCCATACACCTGACATTGTAAAGGCAATATTGCTTCTTTCACTAGAAATCTTTTTCTAGTTTTCACATCATTAGTTATTTCTATATCAATTGATGCAAAAATAAGCTCTAGTACCTTCCTTGAACTTCTTTTCTTGACGTGATCATGACCACAAACATTTTATTGGAAACACTTGCCATGATGCTATTAGCTCAAAGAAGCTTGTACCTTTTTCAAACTAAGGTTACCAATCAAGCTAATTGTTGTTCCTAGTATTAGCACAAGACTCAAAACGAAATACAACTTTCTGATGATCCTTAAACAATCAAACACATGTTACAAAACATCATTCTACAAGAATTCCAATTGATTTCGACCGAATTTAATATCCTAATGCAGAGCAGAATGAGGATTATATGTGTATATTTCCACCACAGAGTGCATGGGTGCTCTAGTTTGTATGATTTATTGATAAAAGCATAAATTTAGAGCACTCATACAAATAATTAATATTTGAAGAAGTTGAAGATGGGAAGATGAAAAATATCGCAAGAAAGATTTTAAAATCATTTCCTATGTTCAAAGTTCAAACTTCAACAATTAGTAGAGACGTATATCCTAACCTGCATAAGTTTGGCAAGATCCGCATCCTTTTTGAGATTGTGTTAACACTTTATCCCATTTGAACTATACCATGTTGTATTATTTAAAATAAAATAGGCAATTAAATATTTCAGATCTTTTTGTTGGATCTATCTAAAACTAAAAAATATGATAGTCTACTTGATGTAGAATTACCTTAGGAAAATTTTACTAAAGTCTTTATACCAATGTTCAAAAAAGCGGTTTAGACGGAAGCAGTGCAAAGCCGCTCCGCTTCAGTCTTAGGCGGTTTAATTAAGCGGCTTAAGTACTTAATAAGTTCTTAAGCCTTCCATGTGAAGTCTTCTTACTCCTATTGTTTGTTGCCGAGTAAAACGATTCTTGACTTTTATAAACATGGGTTGTTTGTTGCCGAGTAAAACGATTCTTGACTTTATAAACATGGGAAAGGAATCGCTAATGCGTCTTTATCGTAACCACTATTACTCATCAGATAGATTCTCACATTCAAATACATGTGTAACCATATAGAACCATTGATGATGCTATGGAACTTGGAAACTATGAAGAATCATTTTGTGAAAAAGGTGATTCTTTTGCCAGTGAACATGTCTGCTTACCAACCATAATGACCCTGAATTACTCACTCCCTATTCTTGGAGACAAGATATTGAAAACTTAGACCGTAATGGTTTAAAAAAAGAAGTGCTAAATGACATGCTTTTATCATCACTTTGCTACTAAATATTGTTTTTATGTAGATGGATTAAACATCAATAAGGATGTCAATGCATGATTTCGTATGTAGAGTTCCATCTTCCAATCAACATTAGCCTTGTGCCACTCCAATAACGTCCTTTGTCAAGCCTTTTTTTAAGAACAAGTCTCATTACCCCCATACACCTGACATTGTAAAGGCAATATTGCTTCTGTCACTGGAAATCTTTTTCTAGTTTTCACATCACTAGTTATTTCTATATCAATTGATGCAAAAATAAGCTCTACTACCTTCCTTGAACTTCTTTTCTTGATGTGATCATGACCACAAACATTTTATTGGAAACACTTGCCATGATGGTATTAGCTCAAAGAAGCTTGTACGTTTGTCAAACTAAGGTTACCAATCAAGCTAATTGTTGTTCCTAGTATTAGCACAAGACTCAAAACGAAATACAACTTATTGATGATCCTTAAACAATCAAACACATGTTACAAAACATCATTCTACAAGAATTCCAATTGATTTCGACCGAATTTAATATCCTAATGCAGAGCAGAACGAGGATTATATGTGTATATTTCCACCACAGAGTGCATGAGTGCTCTAGTTTGTATGATTTATTGATAAAAGCATAAATTTAGAGCACTCATACAAATAATTAATATTTGAAGAAGTTGAAGATGGGAAGATGAAAAATGTCGCAAGAAAGATTTTAAAATCATTTCCTATGTTCAAACTTCAAACTTCAACAATTAGTAGAAACGTATATCCTAACCTGCATAAGTTTGGCAAGATCCGCATCCTTTTTGAGATTGTGTTAACACTTTATCCCATTTGAACTATACCATGTTGTATTATTTAAAATAAAATAGGCAATTAAATATTACAGATCTTTTTGTTGGATCTATCTAAAACTAAAAAATATGATAGTCTACTTGATGTAGAATTACCTTAGGAAAATTTTACTAAAGTCTTTATACCAATGTTCAAAAAAGCGGTTTAGACGGAAGCAGTGCAAAGCCGCTCCGCTTCAGTCTTAGGCGGTTTAATTAAGCGGCTTAAGTACTTTATAAGCTCTTAAGCCTTCCAGCCCGCTTAAGCGGGCACCTAAGCGGACCCAGCCCACTTTATGGAATAAAAATTAGTTTTTTGAAGTATCATGGGTTGAGTTTGTTCTCTTTTCACCATACCTGACCCAAACCCATAATGAAATAAAATTTGTTAAATTTTGTTCCTTTTTTTTTAATAATATTTGAATTATATAGCTCAATTTTTTGTTGGCTTTTACTGTTAAAACATCAATATGTTATGGGTTATCATGCTAAATTATCAATATATTTATGTTTTTACTGCTGAAATTTCAATATATTGTTATTTTCTATGCTGAAGTGTCGATAGATTGCTGAAATTTCAATATGTATATATAATAAATATAATTTTACCTAAAATTAAAAACCGTCTTAGCGGCAGCTAGACGTTAGACGGTACTCCAAACGCTCAGCTCCGTCTAGCGCTTTTTACAACTACTTTATACAAAACTTCGGCATCTACTTTTGGAATTGTCATGTATTTTACCGCCTTTCAACATTGATGTCACTCGCGCTCCTTTTCATTTTCATCATTTATCATTCCATACTTGAACATAAGTAGACGACTTCAATATATAAAGAGAATTTATAAAATATTGGGTCACTATAATTGAGTAAATCACCTTGATGTTGAGGACCTTGAGATTTTTACACGTACCAGCAATTGATGATATAAATATGGTGATTTGCAAATCTAGTTGATTGAGATGGTAATAAATGATTGGGAGTTATAGACTTATAGGGTATAACTAAGTTGCTTTCAATCTCAAATAGGCCCCGACATCATTACTATATTACCTCAATCAAGATAAAAACAAGTAGTCTCTACGTGTACTCACCGAAGATATAATTAACATATTTGTACTTAGTATCACAAAAAGGCATATGAATGAATGGGAGAGTTAAATTTAGGATTAATAGGATATTTAAAATTTGTTGTCAGTGACTTGGTACTATTTTGTTTAAAAATTTATGATTATAGGGAGGGTAGAAAAATATTATACCTATTTTGATATGAGTAAGAAAATGTTTCACAATTCTGATAAGACTATTACAACGGGGGACAAGATTTCTAAAGCAATAAATTAAACCTTTTAGATAAAAATGATAAATAATTATAGTCTAATGTTGCACAATTGGAATTTAACCCTACATATTTTAATAGTGGAAGTAAAATAATTGACAGCCGTGGCAATAATTATGTCATTATCATTCCCTTAATTAACTCAAATTTTTCCATCGATAGGCAGAGGATATTTTAGCAATTTAGCTTCATCCAACTAGCGTCAAGCCTGCACACTCTAATATGAATGATGGAACAAGCTATAGACTATAACATAAAATTCGGCATTAGACTTGAACAATTCACTTGTGACCTTTAATTAAAGAACGATTCAATATCAAATTATGAGCTATGGGAGGATTCCTATTCTTCAGAACAATCACTTAGACATCAAATCTTTGTTGAGTACAACCCTTCAATGCTTGCATTGCTTCAACATACATTTGACATAAAACTTCATTCTTGTCTTACCGCTCCGCTAATAAGGCAAACACCAAAGGTCCAAAATCTCCTACATGGGCTCATCTATCAAGTTAGATACTCATATATATGCTCTCTCTCTCTCTCTCCCCCCCCCTCCCCCCCCCTCCTTCCAGACTCCAATAGTTCTCAATGTCTACTAGGAAGTTGCTTGGTAGCAAGAGCTATAGTTTCAAGGGACTCGGAAAGGATTTTGGACTACATTCCTACATTATGTATCAATTCAAAACGTGCTGCCAATGTCAACATTGTCAAGTACTCAATTATCAAAGTGCCTTGATTGAAAGTTGGCTAATATCGGTAATCCCCGTTGTCTGGACATTTAGATGTTATAACCATCAATTAAGAAGCCATCATCAACATCGGATAATCTTAATTATTTATATGTTACTAGTAAACTTGATAGTATTTGATCATGTTTAAATTACTTCTATTACCATGAATGGCCAATTTATATTAGATTTTGGATGTCCAACCTCTTTCCCTTAATCTTTGTTGGTATAGCGTTCCTATAGTTACTATGCTGGTTCATATATATTCTAATGCTTTCCTTTATTGAGTATTTTATTCAGATTGTATTCAGAATTTTTTCTCTTTTTTAATTATATCTTTGTGTTTCTTGTAGGACGGGAAAGTGTCACAACTTGAACATGTTTTCATCAGAGGCAGCAAAGTCCGGTAAGTTCATTGTGGCTGGCTTCTTTCCATACACAAATAAAAAGCATTTTTGCTTTTGGTATATGATTGATATATGCACTGATTTACTACAGATTTATGGTCATACCTGATATGCTGAAGAATGCTCCAATGTTCAAACGATTGGATGCCAGAATTAAGGTATGCAGTACGAATGCTTATTAATTTTTTTAATGGTTGAAACTTATAGTTCTTTCTCATCCTCTTTGTTGACTTATTCCAGGGCAAAGGTTCCGCTCTCGGTGTTGGCCGAGGTCGTGCAGTTGCTATGCGTGCCAGGGTAACTTCTCTTTTGTTGATAGCTTTCATTTCCCTTTATATTCTGGAATTTACTTTTAGTCATTCCTTGTACATTTTCATTTATGGATCAGTTGAGTTCTAAACCCAAATCAGATAGCACATCAGTGATCCTTTCACAATTTACAGTAACCTTAAAGTTGGTTTTAATTGCCTGGCAAATCAATTTTGATGGAAATTATTTTATCCTACCTTCCTCCAAAGGAGCAATTTGTCTTTCCCCAATGTTAACTATGTTCTCTATCTAGATTAAGAAACCTTACATACTTTTCCTGATGACTATGTCCTTTTACAATTTACAGTAACCTTACATCCTTTTTAAATGTACATATAGTACTTCGATAGCATTGTCTTGCGAGAGATTGAAAAACTACTGTACATGTTCCTATCAAACCATCTCTCCTTTGATTGATAAATTATTTACATGTGTAGGAGAAATAACGTAATGTAAATTACGCATGAATATGAAATTCCGTCATTTACTTTTTGGATAATTGAGGGTTATAATTTTAGTTTTTTATTAAAAGTAGCATTACTATCAGTCACCTACAGTAACTTAGATTGATAATCAATTATCTTTAATAAGTTTTTGAACCTTTTGTTTTTCGTTATAGAAATTGTGTGTAATAAAATAGGAATTATGAGATTAAGTTATTATATTCGTAGTACAAATATCTTGATCCATGATTTAGGGGTTTCCAAGGGTGGGATCAAACTTCACTCGTTTTTTTCTTCCCATCTAAACTACCATATGGTGTTGGTGGTGAAGTTTTTGAAGGGGTTATAAGAAGTGAAATAACCCCTTCCTATATGTATCTATCCGAAGGAAAAGGTAGATCGTTTTATGTTTTCAGAATATCGAGTTGTTTCAGCATTAAACTTATGACCATGTGATAGGCCATGAGTATAGCATCTCCACTTTAGATAGTTAAAAGAAAAGGGTGAGTACAAAATGCAAATTTAGATGGGTTGGTGGTGAAGTTTTATGGTGTTGGTGGTGAAGTTTTTGAAGGGGTTATAAGAAGTGAAATAACCCCTTCCTATATGTATCTATCCGAAGGAAAAGGTAGATCGTTTTATGTTCAGAATATCGAGTTGTTTCAGCATTAAACTTATGACCATGTGATAGGCCATGAGTATAGCATCTCCACTTAGATAGTTAAAAGAAAAGGGTGAGTACAAAATGCAAATTTAGATGGGCATACGGTCCATTTGTTGAAGAACTATTCAAATTGAATGAGGAAATCTTATCAATGGGGTCTGCTAGTCCCAACAATTTTAAGGATGTGATCAAATTCTAAAGTTCAAATGCTTTTCTTATATGGTGTGGGTCATTGGACTTGTATTGAATCTCTGTAACCATTGTATCTAATCCGCGTTGGAGATTGAAGACTTGTGTCGCGGTTATAATTTTGGGGAAACCACAAACGTTCTAAAATTAGAAAATGTATTTCTTATATGATACTTGATGCAAATTTATTTATTTTATACTCTATATTGTTTTTCCTGTCTTGAGGTGGATTATAACTTGCATGGCCTTGCAATTAGCATCTCTCCTTGAACCTGTGTAACCTGCCTTCTAAGGTTGAGCGAATGTTTTTCCAACATTAATTCTCAAGCACCGAAAGGTTTTGCTATAGAATAAATTCCCAACACAGGCATGATGCGTCATATTCTTCTATGTTTCTTTCTCCATGTCTATTTTTTCCCCCTGTTTGTTATTGTTTGGGAACTGGCTGACAAAATTTAAGTACATCAAGTGAACTCATCGAAAAAGATAACATTAATTGATAGAGGAAACCTTTGTATCTGTAGTTGTTTACTATGAAATTTTGCAACTTCGATTGAAATTAATTTTTTTATATCAGAGGCCATTTTTCTTCCTTATTTTTTTCCTTTATTTTAATTGTTAGGATAATATTTCCGTCATAAAAGAAAACCGCTGCTAACATTCAGTTACTAATTATACCGGTATCCCACATGCAGGCTCAACAGGCGGGTGGTCGTGCAGGTGGCCCGCCTGGCAGGGGTGCTCCGCCAGTAAGGAGGTAGACTCGTCATAAGGCTTGCGTAAATTTTCCTTAAAAGGATCTTGTGTTTTGGAAGCGAATTGTTTCTCTTAGATGTAAAATGAGGTTAATATGGTTTTGTATGGCACACTTCAGAATTATTGTTACTGCTTTGTGTTTATTGTATTATGTACAAGTGGAACATCTAACCTACTCGTGCTGTGCAATCGACGTTATTTTATTCCCTTTGGGTGATTGACATGAATGTTTTTATGCAAATAATGAATTTTATTTGCATTAATTAAAATTCCACAGTGAACAGGCTGAATTGAGACTGATATGTGATGTTTTGACGAATTTGATCTGAGATTAATATTATAATATCGGCTATAAATTCCAAGGAGGTGAAAATTGCATGTAAAATACACTGAAGGTGAAATGTTTTACGAGTGACAGGTCTGAGTAGTGTTCCCTCGTAACAGTCTACAGATTCTTCTAATTTGCCCTGTATCAATCACCTCTTAAAACCTAAGCAAAATTTTCGATGGTTGAATTTGAAGTAGTGAAAAGTAAAAGGCTTATATTCTCATGTGAAATGTCACATGGCTTGTAAAAATATTTTATATCCTCAAAATACCCTTATCATCTTCTTTATGTTAGTAATGAAAGAAAAAACAAGTTTTGATGGCGGTCCTTTTCAGGCCTCCTTCAGATGTTGTCTTCTGTCGATCTCCTGGTGGATTTTGGAGATGATCTCCTGTTGCGTGTGGGTCTCAATGGGTTTGAGGAGATTGGTGATTTGAGGAGTTTAGCGCCGAGTACCTGCAAAGAAGTCCCGGGATGGTTTGGTACCCACCGAGGAAGACGGCCTCGGCCGGGAGCTCGGGACAAGCGAGGAGGCCGAGGAGTCCTGGTCTTGTGGCAGCTCGGGGCGAGCTATGGGGCCGAGGAGGCCGATTTGCAGGGGGCCCTGAGGAGGGCCAGCTTGTGCTTGCAGGTCGGGTACAGGTTTGGCCTGGCCGGCCCCTATAGGCCCTTCCTTCTGAGTTCTGGGATACGTCATCTGCCACGTATCCTGATCTTGGTGTCACGCCCCGCTTCCCATTCTACGGCGAAGGGGACACGACTGGCCCGCTACGTATTTACTCAGAAGCAAATACGCTAAGCGTAACTAAGCAATATAAAAGAAAATACACAAGAGGTAAGGTATAATAAAAACAGCAGCTTTTATTTATTTACATTCTTTTGTACAATGCATGAAAAGGAAATACAACTGAAATAAAAATGATGCCTAAACAATGGCATGACAGGAAATGAAAAGTACTGAATGAAAAATGTACAATGAAACTAGAGCTCTGGTTCTTCAGCAAGCTGATCCAAGTCGTCTGCAAATGGCTCGATCTCTGTCGGGTCCAAACCACCGACGACATTCAAAGAAGAAAGAAATAGAATGTCGTCAGCGAACAGATCGCTCGGTAAGCCCCAAAGATAAGGGAGAAGTAGAAAAGAAGAAAGAGAGAGAGAGTAGCTTTTAATGTTGTATTATATTGTTGTAATGTTGTATTAACGCTGTTGTTTGTAGCTTGGTACAGAAGAATGCCAGTGTATACGAGAGGGGTCTCAATATGCTAGAGACCAGGGCAAATGGAAGTACAAGGCTCCGTTATACAACCTAGAACAATGGCAATTGGATTAATGTTAGGTGTCTTAATCTTACCGTCTCGTGCCACCTTTAACACCTTCCGTACCAATCTACCCCTTAAACCCCGTAGTGTTTTATTTGTATTGTTTTGTACTGTAAATTGTATTGAATGTATAATTGAAAGACTGACCGAAAACATGATATCAGTAAACGGATGTAACCGTAGAATCATGTAAATGGAATAACTGGAGAACCATATAAATGGAATGTATATCCATGGTTCGGTTCAGTCAAGTTGTATAGATTGATAATTGGATTCATGGATTCATGTTGAATTGTAATATTGAAAATTGTAGATTGTACTTGAATCATATTCAAGTCAAATATAATCAGACTCAAATCCGAGTCAGACAATTAGAAATGTAAATCGAAGTCTTGATTAATTCTTACCTATAATTTGCTAGGGTCCTTAGGGAAATTTATAAAACTTGAGGGGGTTTATGTAAAAATACTTTTATATACTTTTCAAAATACATCTCAAGTATTCGTTATTCGTCTTTAGAGTTGTAATAAACGTGGATTTTATATTGTGATATTTCTAGTGAAAATATCCTAATTTCATAAATAAAGGTATTTATTTGTAAAGTTGATTTATTTGGAATTCATAGTATTTTAGTGTAAAATTTATTCTTGTGATTTTTAGAAAAATGTGGAATATTTATATCATAATAAAATAGGTATTTTAATGATAAATATACATATATTTATACAAAAATAATTTTAATAAATATTTTATATTCTAAAAAATCTCATTTTCTTAAGATGTCGTATTTTAAATCTTTCGAGACTGAATGCTCTTTGCGGAGGTCTGAATCTCGCACTACTAAGCCCGAGAATATGCGATAAACCGCACCATCACGAACGGGTTCCCCAAAGCGGGTTGTAGCGGCGCTTTGCAAAGATTGTAAATACTAAATCCTTTAGAAAACGGTTTTATGAAGTAAATGGTATTTATTTGTAAAGGTGTATATTTTCCGTATTGTATGTTCTAGATTCTCCTAAGTCAACTAGTCTATCCCTAACTGGTCCATACGACAAGTTGTGAGATACCTCAAATCGCCTCTTCACCGCCAATTGTGGCCAGGTAAGTACAAGTGAGGAAAGGAGGGATCCGCTCACGAATCACCGTGAGTCGGGCCTTTTAAAGTTACATTTCTCACTTGCCTAGCCTAGACACCACAAAATCAGGTTTAGATAAACGACCGATGTCCACAACTTATCGTATTTTCATAATAAGTGGTACTTTTTTTTAAAAAAAAGTATATCAAAACTAAATCTTTTAGAAATGGTTTTATTAAATATATGGTATTTAAATGAAAATGTTTATTTTCTCGTATTCTAGGTTCTCGGAGGTGTTGCATATGAGTGTGTGAGGAGGTAGGTCGTTACCTCGTGATCTACTTTAAATGTATAGCAAGTTTGATGGGGTTGAATGAAGGATTGAAACAATGTGGTATTTAAGTGAAAAATACGATAAATTGAAAATGCTATCATTTCATGTGACGAAACATGATCAAATTGTTTGATTAGTGTTTAATAGTCAACATGAGGAAGTTTATGTATGATTGTATTAGTGAGAAGTGGAATTTTATAGAAAACCGAATCGGAAATCGGATTTGTTCCGATTCCGTCGGGTTTTGTAATTTCGTATTTTTCTTGAATAGGAAAGAGAGATAGTGTAACACCCGAGCCCAATAATACTATTTACATTACTAGTTGAGGGTTGTATATTGCTCATTCCAATTCTCCTGATTTTCTGGTGTTTATTGCTAAATTTTAACCGGTTAAGTCATTTTGGCACATAACAAATTTTAACTCCTAAAATGAAATTTAAGATATCCATGTTGGCCTACTCGTCGCCACTAGTCGCGTGGTAGCGTCCGCGTGTCGAGATTCCGTTCCGTTTGGCTAAACGGATGAGTTTGGACGACTACGCGCGCGTGCAAGTGTCCGACTTGGGGGCATGCATTTTAATCATTAAACACCTCCTTTCAAAATTTGGAACCCGCTTAAAATCCTATAATTTGAATTTGGAACCTTTGGGCGCAACCCGGACGCGATTTGGAAATGTTTCATTTTGCGCCAAAATGGCCCATTTAAATTTAATACCTCAAACTAATATTTACGAATATATATATTTTCTTAACTGCTTATCTTTCCAAAGTTTAACTGCAAATCCTTTTTTAAATTTCTTGTGGCCAATCACGAGGCTGAGTTCGTGGGCCCCGTCTCCTAATCCTTCTCTGTCTCTCTCTCTCTCATCATCAGAAATCCAATCTCCCTCTCTCTCCAATCTCCCTCTCTCTTCCTCTATAAATTTCGCGCATGCAGCCGCCCCTCGCCCATCCTCTTCCATCGCGAGAAACCCAACGAACCCTAACCCTAGCTTCTCGCAACCTCATCGCCGGTTCCCCGCGACCTCGCCGTCGCCGCCCTCGCCACCACGAGACTCACCGCACCCACTCACCTCGTTTCCCCGACGATTCCCGCACCTGCACCCAACCCGACGACGCCTCCAACCCCCGCCGACCTCGCCGTCGACGCCACCTCCCGTCGCCGACGACTTCCGCGACACCCTCTCATCCTCCTCGCCACTACCTCGCCATCACCTCCCTCCTCTCCTCGCTGGACCACCACCAACCTGCAGCCGACCCTGCACCTCCCCTGTTCGCCGGAGAACGCGCCGGCGACCTCGCCGTCGTCACCAGGGCCACCTCCTTCTCCCCCTCGACCACCAGAGCCGACCACCCTTTCCTCCAGCTCGCCGCAGCACCCTCTCCCGCACACCCGAGGCCTTCAGCCCTTGCAGCCGCCGCCGTCGTTGCCTCGCCGGCGTTCCATCGCCGTCGAGCCCGTCGTGACTGTCCCTGGTATCTCTCGGTGAGCATCCCTATCTTTCCTTTGTGCAAAGTCTTCACCCCCGCTGATCGCATTGAGCCTTTTGTCTGTTGCTAACTTGTTGTCGCGTTTTGCCGGAATCCGACCGTGCCGTCTTGGCGAACCCGACGCTCCAGCGAAGCCTCCTGGTCCGTGTGATCCCGTTGTTCTCTGTTGGGACCTGATCCGTGGCCCGTGCTATCATATCGTGTTTTGCCGACATCGCATCCGTGATCCAGATTGCAGAACCGTCGAGGCAAGTATCTGAATACTTTCTCTAACATGCTAGCGTGCGAGATCTTGTCTTGCCACACATTTTGAATTCATACTATAAAACAACTTAATGATGGTAATGGATATCATATTATTGCAGTCATCTTAACCTGGAATCGTTACAACAGTTCCTCGTAATTAATCAACCCACATCAATCCATATTTCAGCTAAACAAAACGACTGAATCATATCTGCTTAAACTGTTAAATCATTCACGAAACAATTATTATACTTAATGTAAATTCCTGTAGCTTCATTACTTCAGAATTGTGGATATTGATTTACCTTGTGGCTATTGCACCCTAAAGATGATTGAACCTGTTAATAAGAGAATACAAACATCACTGTGGTTATATGGAATATTGTGGTTAATTACTGTTTCCTGCTGCTGTTCATTATTGATTGTATACCTGTTGTGAGCACTTACCCGATTGCACGACATATTGGCCTGACCCTGCTACACCTGACATATACATACATACCGACTCATCCTGTTGTACCATGACATTACTTGTTTCATGATTTCATGCCTAATGCCGACAAACCTGACCATTCCTGCTGTCGATCCAGACAGACCTATTTTTACTTGACCTTGTGTTGGCATTAGTCCTTGACTACTGAATACCTGTCCTGACATACATAGTTTGGGGGTATGGGGAAATCAAAGGTGAAACCGACTTGTAACTCAACAGTTCGATACATTGTTCTGATCAGTCTTACGGGCTTGGCCAGCTCCGGAGTGTTGATGCTGACATCACTCGTCCATCCTACTACCTTTTACTGCTTAGCGGCACGTCTCGGATTCAGCCCCGAGGGTTATGACCGTGGTCCCGGGCACGCACGGGATACTATTGAGTTACATCGACGATTCATCAATTGGTTTCAAAGACTATAGAGTAGAAAACCTGATAGGACAGTTTGGACACCATTGCACATTCCCTGTTTGTTATTTCTTGTTACTGCTTTATTCATGTTCATACTTGCATTGCTTATTACCATGTTATACTTTATACTTGATGTCATGACGCGCTGACGTCTGGGTTTTGCATGGCCCAGATTCCGTACCACTGTCGACGACCGAGCAGGAGTACTTCAGCCAGCAGGCTGAACAGTGAGTCCTTAGGGTTTAGTTTATTTATTTCTTTTCATTTCCAGATGTGAGCCCGCATTATGGGACGTACTGTTTATTCATTGTATTGAATCATTAGCTTCCGCACTTATTGTTTATTGATTCTTGTTATTATGGATTTGGATATGTATTAGATTAGTTTTATCTTGTTCTTGATATCCTTACAACCGTAATGTGACTGTGGATGGATACTTCCTACCCACAGGTAGCATGGTTGGCTATGTCACGTGCCCAATTTTGCGTACTCTGGGAAGCGGGGCGTGACAGATAGAAAGGGACTTACGGATTTTAGATTACTCAAGAGAGTGAGAGGGAACTAGAGGGATCGTCGGTATGTTGCGTCGTCGCCGATAGTTCCTAAGATGATCGCCGGAAGTTCCGCCGGAATTTCGTCGGGGCTTCGCCTTGCGCTTGTTTTCAAAGTACACGATCTTTGGAAATTTTTTTAGAGAGTGGGCTCAGCATTTTGGGGGTGAGAGGGTAGTGTGTAGGGTTGGTATTTATAGGGTTAGATTAGGGTTAGGGTAGATGAAAAGTTTAAAATAAAAATGTGATAAAAATGTATTAAAGGTGGAGTAATTGGGGGTTTTAAAGAGCTCTGGAAATGGTATGAGACTGAAATTTTGTAGGTGTATAGCGAATATGAAAAGACGCAACTTTCATGTTGGGGCCGTCACCGGAATCAGCCGACTCGGCCGTGACTCGGTCTGAGGACGGAGTCAGACCGAGTCAAGGCTGATTTGGCCGATTCCCGGCTGAGTCAGGCGGCCGGGATCCCCCCCGACGGTTCATCTAACTTCTGAAAATGTTACATCTTTGGGTGTAGTGGGGTTTTTGTGAGATATGCACGTGTAAACTCTTGGTATTCTAAAGGTTTAAAAAAATCAATATTAAAAATAATGTGGGGTATGGGATTTGAACTCTGATGGCTTGGTTCAGCAGTGCAAGGTATTACCAATGAGCTAAAAGCTCCTTCTTGTAATTATGGAGCTAATTAATTACTTAAAGTAATAACGGTAAATGTAAATACCCCAAGTATACATTAATTTTAAAGCAAATTTTTGTATACTAAAAATGGAGTTGTTACATTCTTTTAACTTGTAATTAAAAAGCAAAATAATTACTTATAACTTGTGCTCAGGCTAAAATACCCCTTTATGGATTTTTTTTGAAATTTTTTTGTAAAAACTTGTATTGAAAATTTGGGGTTATTACATTCTACCCTCCTTATAAAAATTTCGTTCTCGAAATTTGTAAAAGGAAAGTGTAACAGTTTCAAGGAAAATCTGGTGACTGGAGTATAGATAGTGTATAAAAATAACAAAGTGATACAAGGGTGAAAAAGGCTTACCGGTTTTACCTTGACCTACAGTCTCGGCTTCTACGGCTTCTAATGTGAATGTCTGTCGCCGTGGTACATTCCTTCTAGCTGGAGGCACATTCTGCTTTTGGGGCATGTTTCTCTGCCCTCTAGGCATGTCCCTCATTGCTTATTGGAATTGGCGAGTAGGCTGTGCAGGTGGTGGAGCAGGTAGTGCAGGACGAGTTGCAGGAGCCTGGATAGCTGGCCGCTGCGTGTAGTTGGTAGGTGTGTGAGCTGAGTTGTATCTATATAGACAGGTCTCAATTCTGTGATTGGGTGCGCCAAAAATTAGACACAGGCCTTTTGCGCGTCTACAGTCCTTCCACAAGTGTCCCTTTCTATGGCAGTAGTGGCAAATTTCTTCAGTTCTCCTGGGTTCAAACGATAGCCTGGAAGGGGCTCCTCCTGTCATCTGGTTGGCAGGGCGCTTAACTCCTACAGACTGAGGTCTGCCCCTTGCTTTTATCACTGCCTCATAACTGCGAGCAGCTTCCAGAGCTTCCTCATGAGTCGGAAATTTCTCGGCGGCTAGTGCATCCTGAATTTCCGTGTCCAAACCTTGTTGAAAGCGACGGGCTCTGATCTCGTCTGTCGGTATCAAGTGTGCCGCGAATCGACTTAGCATGGTGAATTCAGCGTCATATTCATCCACTGACTTGTCCCTGTTGGGGTAAAAATTTACACCCCGGTTGACCAAGTCAAAATCAAAGTCAACCCCAAGCCAAGTGGGCCCAAGTCCAGATCCAGTGGGCCCATGCCCGGGTCGAGCCCGAACATGAAGCGGCCGGCCTCCCCCCATGCCAAGATAAAAATTTTGTAATAAATAATTTTGTTGCATTTCTTTTATTTTATTTATGGATAAATGTAAGAAAAATAGGCATAAAGCCAAATTTTTGTAAAGCCCATGGCTTATGTGCAAAAAGAAATGGCACATGAGCCATGAAATAGGCAAAATGCCATTTTGTGAAGCCCAAGGGGCTATGTGTAAAGTGTATGGCCTATAAAGGCAAGGATAATGAAATATCCCAACAACTTTTTCTCTCTCCAAAAAAAAGTTTCAGAGCTGAGCTCTTTCTTCCTTCTCCAAGGTTCCAAAACCTTCTTCTTTCTTTTGAATTAAATCAAGAGTTTTACTCTTCCTTTTTCAAAACAAATTAGTTTTTCACCACAAAACCCATCAAGGGGAGCTCAGATCTTCCATCAGATCTCAAAAAGAAAAGATTTTGAAATCCCACATCTCTTGATCTTCAAGATCCAGCTAACAGAGGAGGAAGAAGAAGAACATCTTTCACTAAACCCTCAAAAAAAAAAAAAAAAAAAGGAAAAGAAAGAAGAAAAACACATTCAGGGGTCCAACTCCTCTCTGATTTCTCTTCTGAGAAATTTTTTTAGGCTAAAAGCCCCTTGTGCCTCTCCGGCGCGCAGCGCAAGTGTGCAAGGCGCCAGCGTGCCGACACGTGGCGCGCGCGCGCTTGCGCACCTGCGCGCTTGCGCAAGTGCGCAAGGCGCCTGCGTGCCGACACGTGGCGTGCGCGCTTGCGCACCTGCGCGCTTGCGTAAGTGCGCAAGGCGCCCGCGCGCCGACACGTGGCGCGCTCGCTTGCGCAAGTGCGCAAGGCGCCCGCGCGCCGACACGTGGCGCGCGCGCTTGCGCACCTGCGCATCCCTTGGATGCCTTTTCCCTCTCTTTTTATGTACATACATATACACATACATATGTATACAAATTCACACATATACATACTCCGCCACATTCTCCCCCTCCAAAAAATTTTCGGGCCGGGGCGCTGCCCCGAACCCCGCAAGGGGGCTGCTAGCCCCCTTGACCCCCAGCCCGCTATCCGGGTAGCGGGACCCCCGTAAAAACTCTGCGTGGCTCCCGATATATCCAAAACCCCCTTTCAAAACACACGCACACTGTACATTGAGTTCGCATGACCAGTTTAACCCGTTAATCGGAGGTTCCCTCGCCCCAAAGACGATGGGTAATTAACGGCAGCTTAGTCCGCGGCTGCCGGAGATTCGGATCCCCACAATCATTAAACCCCGGCCTACCCTAGGCAGGGGGAATCTGTAGTACGCCTGACAAGCGCTCGCGTATTCCCATCTCACTGGGGTGACGAAAAACACCCTACAGTCTCTGGCACGCCCGGTGGGACCAATCTCTCCTCCCATATTTCGGGTTAAACGTTCATGCGAACTCAATCAATATACATATCGATTGCTTATACTAAAATGATGTTTTTTTTTCGTGCAGCAATCAACCTTCGACGACAATGTCTTCCCAAACGAATTCAACTTCCAAAGCGACCCCGATTCCGTACGTGGTCAAGATCAACGCTCGTGTGGTTCTCCCCGCAAGCCTCAGTCGACAATGGGAGGAACCGCCCCGCCAGTTTGGCTCTGTCATCATCTACCCTGCCGGAAGCGCTCGTCTGGCAGAGATCCCAGCGGAACAGGTGGCCAAGCCGGTCTCAAGGGGTAAGAGGCCGAATGTCGTGATCGCCAAGGCACCACAACCGAAACTTAAGATGGTGTCTGAACGAGTCCCTGGCGCTCTAGCTGGGGGCAAGACTTCCGATGTGAAGGGCAACATTAAAAGTTGCGGACGAGCTCAGGCGATAACTCCAACAAATGCACAATCGAGCGTATCTCCAAGGCCCTCCATCGCCCGGTCTGCGGCGTCTTCCCAAAGAGCCGAAGTCCGCCAGGTGCTTAGAACAGAAAAGTTAAGGCAGAAGCGGCTCAGGTATCGAGCCAACAAAAGGGCCAAGGCTTCGGCCAAATGGAATCGTATGAAGTTCCAAGTGCAGGGTTGCCCAGCGACGACGGCCGAGTCGGACGTAAGAATCAGCAATTCCTTCGAGCCTCTGAAGTGGGTTCAGAAAAACTCCATGACCGCCAGAATCAAGAAGACAGCGGTCCGAACAGTGCCACAAAGAGACGTGTCCCGGCCCCAACAGAAAAAGTACGACACTATCTCTTCAAGAGTCTATCAAGCGCTCTGTGCCGCACGAAAGCAGCGGGGCAAACCCATAAAGGATGCGCCAGCACCATTTAAGAACCTGGTTAGGCCGGCCGCCTTCAATCGACTACCATCTACCGAAACAAGGGGGTCAAGACAGCGAGCCGTGAAATCAGCTGCCAATGATAGAGAGACGGCCGGATATATCATCCATACGGTCTATATGGCGGGCGGGCGCCCCAGCGACAACCTTCGCAGCAAAAACAAGGACGGGGCCACCACATCCCAAGCCCAATCTAGCCTGAATGTGGTTGCCGCCGCCCAAGAACAGCCGCCCCTGCTGGATGAAGAAAACCCTCTCGATGAGGATGATAGGCAGATAGACCCCTCGGTCCATGTAGAGTCAAGCTCGGACAGCGAGGAAGAGCCGACTTTCCTCCCTAGGACTGCGGAGCAAGAGCTGCTTCAAGAACTTCGAAAACAGCTCAGGAGCAAAGATAAAGAGATGGCCAAGCTCTATTCAAAGATTGATGACTTAACGAACGTGGTGATGCAGCTTACGGCTCAAATTGCTCGAGCACCTCCCAATCAAGCACAAGCTGTTGCTAATCAGCCGGGTGATGACAATCCGAGGCAGCCAATGCCTGTTCCTTTGGGACCAAGACTGGTCGAGCCAAATGAAAGCCGACTACATTCCGCTTCTGGGGACGCCTTGGCCCCAGATAGCGCTATCCCGCTAACACAGGATCGGATAATGGATTTGGTCACCAGCAAGGTTAAAACATTGGTGGCCGAAGCTGAAGCTCAGAAAGAAATCGGCAGTAGTGGGCGGCCATATCCCGCGCAGTACGATCTGATTGAGTTCCCGAGCGGCTACGTCATTCCTAAGTTCGGAAGATTTGATAGAACGGGGAATGCAAATCAGCACGTTGCCCACTTCAAAGCATCGTGCGGAAATACAAGGGGCAATGACGCGCTCCTTCTTCGTCAATTTGTCAACAGCCTGACCGGTGTCGCTTTCGACTGGTACGCGAGCATACCAGACGGGTCCGTCATTACCTTTGCCCAAATGGAGTCTCTGTTCCGGCAAAGATTCATGAGCGTCAGTGATAAAATCTCCATTGCCGACCTTGTGAGGACCAAGCCGGGGAAGAATGAAAGCAACACTGACTTTATCGCCCGGTGGCGTAATCTCACAGTTAAGTGCGAACCGCCGCTGGAGCAGGACCAGTCCGTCAGCCTTCTCATTGGGAACCTCAGCAATTGGATGGTCCCATTCTTGTGTACAGCAGGCCTCAAGACATTTCAGGAGCTAACCAAGAAAGTTCAAATGCTGGAACGCTCGAAGCAAGAGTCCCCGCCGGACTCTCAGAGAGACAAAACCTGGAAAAGCAAGCGGGACGACAACCGTAGAAGCGGGAGTTCCAGCAGTACCAATGTCTTCAATGCCTCCGACAATGAAGAAAAGCGAAGGGCGGGTGAATCCAAAACCAACCGGTCTCGAAAGCCATTGCTGGGAGGAGATGGGCCTTCCCTAGAGGAAAAGAAGAACAAGGTTTACTCTTTCAGAAAGGACAAGGTCCGCAAGATATTTAAAGATGCCTTGAACAACGGCCTACAATTACCGGAGTCGAAAAGACCCCAAGAAGCAAAAATGACCGACAATCCTCTGTATTGCCCGTACCACCGAGTAGTGAGCCATGCGATCGAGGATTGCTATATCTTCAAAGACTGGGTAGAGAAGCAGTACAAGGCTGGAGAGATCGAGCTGTCCAAAAGCGTGTTGGTGAACAATCAAGTTGCAACCGCCAACTTTATACAGACGGAAGCTGAAGCCTTCTGGGAGCAGACAGCCGAACCCGCTGCCCTGACAAACGAAACTGACTCATCGCGGCCTCCGTGGAGTACGCACATATCTAATAAGACGAAGAAGATGCTAAAGCTACTTCAGAAAGAGCCCAGGATGGAATGGGAAGGACAGAAGAAGCCTACCAGTCCAGCTACCAATGCGGCTCCATCAGGCTCAAAATCCAAGAAGCTCAAGAAGAAGAAAAGTGCAGCTCGGCGCGAAAAAGAGTCTGCAGGGAGATCGACCATTCAAAAATATATCGATTCCCTCGAAGAATATGAACAAAAGGAAAGAACATTGATTCAATTGAAGGAGTTCTTCCCTGTACAAGCGGCTGAAATTCTGGAGGAGTTAGAAGAAGACTCCAATGAAGAGATCCCAGTAGTGACCTGCTACGCCATCCATCTTGGCAGCGACTCCGAGGATGATCTCTGTTTTCCGGAAGAGGACGAGGAGCTCACCACGACGACCAATCAAATCCAGCTCAGAAGCGGCAGGGCTCTACCGCAAAATCAGGGCAACGCCCCAAAAGGGAAGGAAAAACAAGTCGCTAATGAAGAAGATGGCAGAGAACCGGCTGATGAAAACATAAGTCCTTCCTCGGTGGACTATAATGTCTTGGCGCATCTCCGGAAGCTTCCGTCTCTCCTGAGCATCTACGACGCCTTGGTCCTATCTAAGGAGCTTAGAGATGTTCTCATCCACGCTCTACAAAACCCCGAGCGGTATCAGGCCCACTTTGCGGAAATTAATATGAAAGAAGCCCAGCACGCTTTGCATGCCGCCGCAGTCACATTTAAGGATGAAGACTTGCTACTGGGAACGGCAGAGCATAATCGGCCGCTTTACGTGACCGGGTACAGCGACGGAGATCGAATTAATCGCATATTGATTGATCCGGGGTCCTCAGTGAACATCATGAACTTGCGAACTCTGAAGAGTTTGTCAATGGACGTCCGACACCTGTCAAGGGAAAGGATTGTCATTCAAGGCTTCAACCAAAATTGCCAGCAAGTTCTGGGGTCTATAGCTCTGCCAATCAAATTTGGGGATCTGCAAACTGAAGCTAAGATATACGTGATCGACGCCGACACGTCTTATAAGATTCTCTTGGGGCGGCCGTGGCTCCACGATTACGGCATCATTCCGTCAACTCTCCATCAATGCATGAAGTACACAAAAAATGGCGAAGAAAGACGCATTGACGGAGACATCCAGCCGTTCGGTGTGCATGAAGTCCGATATGAAGATTCTCGGTACTTTACGAACCACCAAAATGCTAAGCCACAACTGACTGAGGATAGAACGGCCCCAAGACTCAAAAGCAAATCTGCGCCGGCTATCACTTTCAAAAGCAAAAATACCCAAGTGCGCCCGCATTTCGGCAGCGACTCTGATGAGTCCGACGCTGGAAGCCCGTCCTTCCGCAAAACTCGCCCTCATTTCGGCAGCGATACGGACGAATCTGTTACTGAAGGCCCATCTAGCAGCAAAGTCCGCCCTCATCTTGGCAGTGACACTGAAGAGTCAGAGGAGGAGGACCTGTCGTGCAACAGCGGTGCAGATTGGACCCCCACGCAACTACGAGAGACCTTCGAAGTTGCAGAAGGGTCCCTAGCCATTACAAGGGTACCAGAGCAAATGTGCAAAGAGCTCGATGCATTATCAATCTCCACCGTGGACCAGCTGAAAACTTTCTACGTTCCCGGGAGGAAAAGTGGACAGAAGGGCATCTTGTTTTACGGGTCAAACCCCGTTGTGCACCCGGACGACCTTTCTGTCGCGTGCCTTCCCTATGAGAGAGGCATAAGAGCCGTCCTCAATCCCAGATACTATGCGTCCGAGATGCGGGAATACTTTAAGAAGTGCGGATGCCGGTTATATCAAACGGAGTCCGAAGCAAAGTTTTACGAAGGGCTATGGTATCCGCCCCAGGTCCGAGCACTCATCGATGGACGGATTCCAGATAGACGGGGCATAGGCTACATTCAACCTGATTCCAAAGCGTGCTACATGATCCATGTTGGTGAGACCAGCGAAAGATCAAATGATGATGACGAGATAGCCGAGCCAGAAGAAGCTCCTCAAGAGCTCGAAGATGGCGGACAAGCAACCTTTGATGAGCTAACCGAGATTGACTTAGGAACGCCCGATAATCCAAGGCCGACCTACATCAGCTCACTCTTGTCGGAGGAAATGAAAGAGCAGATAATTGCCCTGCTGCGTGAGTTCGTCGACTGCTTCGCGTGGACGTACAAAGAAATGCCTGGCCTTTCCCCTGAAGTGGCCGTACATAAGTTGGCTATATCTCCTGATGCTAAGCCAGTCAAACAAGCTCCTCGAAGAATGAGAAGGGAACTAGAAGAAAAGGTCATCGAGGAAACTAAGAAACTCATCGATGCCGGCTTCATCAGGGAAGAGAAATATGCAGACTGGATCGCATGCATAGTCCCAGTGAAGAAGAAAAATGGGCAGATCCGAGTTTGTGTCGATTTCAGGGACCTCAACAAGGCATGTCCTAAAGACGACTTCCCGCTACCGGTCATGGAAATGATGGTCGATGACACCTCAAATTACGAACTGTTCACCTTTATGGATGGCTCGTCTGGATATAATCAGATTAAGATGTCGCCTGAGGATGAGAAGCACACAGCATTTCGAACCCCGATCGGAATATATTGCTACAAGGTAATGCCATTCGGACTGAAGAACGCAGGTGCTACATATCAAAGGGCGATGACTAATATCTTTGATGACCTAATCCATAAAGTCGTCGAATGCTATGTTGATGATCTGGTCGTCAAGACTAAAGCCAAGGCCGATCATATCCAAGATCTCAGGACCGTTCTCACCAGACTGAGGGAATACGATCTAAAGATGAATCCTCTGAAGTGCGCTTTTGGCGTGTCATCGGGAAAATTCCTGGGCTTCATAGTCCGACATCGAGGGATTGAAATTGACCCATCAAAGATAAAGGCCATCATGGAGATGCCCCCTCCGAAGAGTCTGACGCAGCTAAGATCTTTTCAAGGCAAGCTTGCTTATATACGGAGGTTTATCTCAAATTTATCGGGGAGATGTAGGCCCTTCTCAAAGCTTATGAAGAAAGGAGCTCCTTTTATCTGGGATGCCGAATGTCAAGCAGCGTTCGAAAGCATCAAACAATACTTGTTGCACCCTCCAGTGCTGGCCGCTCTCATTCCAAATAAACCGCTGATTCTCTACACTGCCGCGCTGGACGAGTCACTCGGTGCGCTCCTTGCGCAGAATAACGAGGAAGGAAAAGAAAATGCCCTCTACTACCTCAGTCGAACTCTAGTCGGGGCGGAACACAACTACTCCCCAATCGAAAAGCAATGCCTGGCTCTGATATTTGCTGTGAAGAAGCTGAGGCACTATCTGCTCGCTCATCGGGTTATGCTGATCTCCAAGGTCGACCCGCTCAAACACTTGATGACCAAAGCAAGCCTAGCCGGCAGAATGGCAAGATGGGCTGTCATGCTACTTGAGTTTGACATAGTTTACACTCCTCAGAAAGTAGTAAAAGGGCAAGCTCTTGCAGACTTTCTCGCTGCTCATCCCATACCAGAAGGGTCGCCACTAAATTGTGAGTTACCCGACGAACAAGTGCTGCATCTCGAGAATGACGAGCCATGTTGGGAGCTCTACTTCGATGGGGCCTCATCGATAAGAACCTCCAGTAAATCAAGCGTCCCGGAGATAAAAGCAGGGATAGGATTGGTGTTCATCACACCATCAATGGGAACCCTACGGCGTTCTTTTGCTCTCACCGAGCCTCGGACAAACAATGAAGCTGAGTATGAAGCTCTGATAGCTGGTTTGGAACTCGCCATAGAAATGGAAATCCTTCGGCTGCGGGTTTACGGTGACTCCCAGCTTGTCGTCAACCAAGTAAGCGGCGACTATAAGATATACAAACCCGAGTTAGCTCGGTACAGAGGTCGAGTGGTGGAACTCTTAAAACGGTTCACTCATATTGAACTAACGAGAGTCCCTAGAGCGTTGAACGGAAAGGCTGATGTACTCGCTCGCTTGGCCAAGGAACTGGCTGATCCTGAAATGGACGAAATTCTGATCACAGTCAGGAGCCGGCAAATTCTACCCCCAGTCTCTCTACGAGAAGAGGAAAGCGCGGAACAGAAGAGCAGTCCTGCGGAAGAAGCTTCGATCATCCAAGACGAGCCCGATTGGAGAGAACCCTTCATAGAGTACCTCCGATACGACAAGCTGCCCGAAGAAAAATCTGCGAGGATTCAGCTGAAGAAAAGAGCTCTCCGATACGTGTTCGTAAATGACACGTTATACCGCAGGTCATATGACCAACTCTGGCTCAGGTGTCTGTCATTGGCCGAAGCCCAAAAGGTCATGAAAGATGTCCACTCGGGCGTTTGCGGTGCTCACCAATCTGGCCCCAAGATGCGACTTCAAATCAAACGGCTTGGGTATTACTGGCCCACCATGATACGAGATTGCGGAGAGCATGCAAAGAAATGTTATATCTGCCAAATTCACGGTGATTTTATTCACAAGCATCCCAACCCATTGCATCCTACAGTGGCGTCGTGGCCCTTCGAAGTTTGGGGCACCGACATTGTTGGCCCGATTGATCCTCCGTCATCTAAAGGCCACCGGTTCATACTGGCCGCGACAGACTACTTCTCCAGGTGGGCTGAAGCTGTCCCGCTAAAAGAAGTCAAGACAAAAGATATTCTGACATTCTTCCAGCATAATATTCTATACCGCTTCGGTACACCAAGAAGAATCATTTCTGACAACGGGCCTTCTTTCAAGAGCTTCAATGTCTCAAGGTTCGCTACTCAGCACAAGATAGACTGGAGATATTCCTCCATCTATAATCCAAGAGCCAATGGGCTAGCCGAAGCCTTCAATAAGACTCTATGCAAGCTTCTGAGGAAAAATGCTTCAGCCAACAAGAGAGACTGGAATCTCAAGCTTCACGAGGCATTGTGGGCATATCGTACCACGCACCGTACTCCAACTCAGTCCACTCCATACTCATTGATCTTCGGAGTGGAGGCGGTCCTCCCCCTCGAAGTTGAAGTTCCGAGCTTAAGAATGGTCGTCCAATATGAGTTGACGGAGGAAGAAAACGTGCTCCTTCGACTTGAAGAACTCGATGCCCTCGAAGAAAAGAGGCTCGCGGTGCAACAAAATCTGGAGCTATACCGAGCCCAAATGTCACGGGCTTATGACAAGATAACCCGTCTCCGCGCCTTCAAGAAAGGTGAATTGGTGTTGGTCCTCAAAAGACCGATTATCCCCAATCGACATGCCAAGGGAAAATTCGAGCCAAACTGGGAAGGACCATACGTCATCGAGAAAGTGTTTGACGGAGGATCCTACCAACTAATAAGTGCCGAGGGAGAAAGGCCCATGCCACCCATCAATGGCCGATATCTCAAGAAATACTACACGTGAATGCTCCAAGTCGCAGGCGAATTGAGCACATCAGCCCTACGGTCTGGATCAGACATCCTGCAAAACCGTATTTCTCCCAAATCCTGCCGGTGAGACTACTTTAAAGTCCCACCAGCGGCAAACAAACAAAAAAAAACGGTATGTCCACAAGCAAAACGGGCACGGATGAAAACCCGAAAGGGCTCCGTGAGTAAAAACAGCAGGACTACCGGCGAGTCTGTGAAAACCCGAAAGGGCGCAAACTCGTAAAAAGGAAAGGAGGTGAAATACACTCACAAAGTCCTCTCGACCTTGTGAGGAGAAAACCCCTGCGTGAGATCCTTACGACTCACAAAGGAGCAACACACTTAGGAATCCTCACGATTCCTAAGGAGAAAATACACCTATGAGATCCTTTCGACTCGTAGGGAGAAAATGCTTTTATGGGACCCTCACGGCCCATAAAATTGAAAAGCCTTAGGTGGTAGGGACCCAAACCTAACTCCTAAGCCATCGTTCCCCAACGGGCAACGGCAAATGATGAGTCGCTCTTGGCATTTCGCTTCAGTGTTAGCGGTGCTGATGCCGACCGAAAACCCAAATCCTAAGTCCTCCCGAGGCAAATGATGAGTTGCTCCTGGCATTATTCCAGTGCAGCAATGCTGATGCCAAACAATATCCAAATTCCAAGTCCCCAAACGGCGAATGATGAGTCGCTCCTGGTACCACATTCCAGTGCAGCGATGCAGACGCCAACCAAAATCCAATTTTTAAAAATTCTCCCGGCCCTACGGTGGGTCCCCAAATTGACCATCGTATACAATCCACGGGCTCAAATAATTCTCATCATACCCATGCCCCACCGTAATCACCAGTTACGCGGCCGGTCTCCGCTTTGGGAATGATGCTCCATTGATAAGACCCACTCATGTGTCCTCACGATATATGAGGAGAACAAACCTTTGTGGGATCCTTACGACTCATAAAGGAAAAACACACTTAGGAGTCCTCACGACTCCTAAGGAGAAAATACACCTGCGGGATCCTTACGACTCGTAGGGAGAAAATGCTTTTATGGGACCCTCACGGCCCATAAAATTGAAAAGCCTTAGGCGATAGGGATCTAAACCTGTCTCCTAAGCCATCGCTCCCCAATCCCCAAATGGCGAATGATGAGTCGCTCCTGGTACCATATTCCAGTGCAGCGATGCAGACGCCAAATAAATTCCAAATCCCATACCCCAACGGCGAATGATGAGTCGCTCCTGGTACCATATTCCAGTGCAGCGATGCAGACGCCGACAAAGTCCCAAAATTTTTTCGGCCCTACGGTCTGGATCATACATCCTGCAAAACCGTATACAATCCACGGGCGTGAAACAATCCCAATCTCTCCCAAATCCTCTTAGGGCAAATGATGAGTTGCTCTTGGCATTATTCCAGTGCAGCAATGCAGATGCCAAACAAAAACCAATCCCCAAATCCTCTCAAGGAAAGATGATGATTCGCTCCTGGTACCATATTCCAGCGTAGCGATGCTGATGTCAACCAAAATCACGTCAAGTCAAACAACCAATGACTTCCCTGGCAGAATCAAATTCCACCTCGGAAATAAGTCAACTTCATCCCTGACACTGCAAGAAGCAGAGCAAGTCAAATCAAGCAACGACCGTCCAAGTCGTTAAAATGGCAGCACCGACCGTCCAAGTCGCTAAAAGGGCAGCATCGACCGTCCAAGTCGCAAAAAGGGCAGCATCGACCGTCCACGTCGCTAAAAGGGCAGCATCGACCGTCCAAGTCGCTAAAAGGGCAGCACCGACCGTCCACGTCGCTAAAAGGGCAGCACCGACCGTCCAAGTCGCTAAAAGGGCAGCACCGACCGTCCAAGTCGCAAAAAGGGCAGCACCGACCGTCCACGTCGCTAAAAGGGCAGCACCGACCGTCCAAGTCGCTAAAAGGGAAGCACCGACCGTCCAAGTCGCTAAAAGGGCAGCATCGACCGTCCAAGTCGCAAAAAGGGCAGAACCGACCGTCCACGTCGCTAAAAGGGCAGCACCGACCGTCCACGTCGCTAAAAGGGCAGCGCAGGATTCCTACAAAGCGGGAACCAGATAGCTCCGGGCCAGGGAAAACGCTTATCACGGACACTCCGTCTCGGAGACATGTCAAGCAACGACCGTCCATGTCGTAAAAAGGGCAGTGCCAGCTCCCCAAAAGGCGGGAACCAAATCAAGTCGCCTCCACGTGAAAGAAGATCCATCAATTTCATGCACACGACCCACATATGTGGTGTGCATCTATTGATGGGGGGCAATTTGTTGGGGTAAAAATTTACACCCCGGTTGACCAAGTCAAAATCAAAGTCAACCCCAAGCCAAGTGGGCCCAAGTCCAGATCCAGTGGGCCCATGCCCGGGTCGAGCCCGAACATGAAGCGGCCGGCCTCCCCCCATGCCAAGATAAAAATTTTGTAATAAATAATTTTGTTGCATTTCTTTTATTTTATTTATGGATAAATGTAAGAAAAATAGGCATAAAGCCAAATTTTTGTAAAGCCCATGGCTTATGTGCAAAAAGAAATGGCACATGAGCCATGAAATAGGCAAAATGCCATTTTGTGAAGCCCAAGGGGCTATGTGTAAAGTGTATGGCCTATAAAGGCAAGGATAATGAAATATCCCAACAACTTTTTCTCTCTCCAAAAAAAAGTTTCAGAGCTGAGCTCTTTCTTCCTTCTCCAAGGTTCCAAAACCTTCTTCTTTCTTTTGAATTAAATCAAGAGTTTTACTCTTCCTTTTTCAAAACAAATTAGTTTTTCACCACAAAACCCATCAAGGGGAGCTCAGATCTTCCATCAGATCTCAAAAAGAAAAGATTTTGAAATCCCACATCTCTTGATCTTCAAGATCCAGCTAACAGAGGAGGAAGAAGAAGAACATCTTTCACTAAACCCTCAAAAAAAAAAAAAAAAAAAAGAAAAGAAAGAAGAAAAACACATTCAGGAGTCTAACTCCTCTCTGATTTCTCTTCTGAGAAATTTTTTTAGGCTAAAAGCCCCTTGTGCCTCTCCGGCGCGCAGCGCAAGTGCGCAAGGCGCCAGCGTGCCGACACGTGGCGCGCGCGCGCTTGCGCACCTGCGCGCTTGCGCAAGTGCGCAAGGCGCCCGCGCGCCGACACGTGGCGCGCGCGCTTGCGCACCTGCGCAAGTGCGCAAGTGCGCAAGGCGCCCGCGCGCCGACACGTGGCGCGCGCGCTTGCGCACCTGCGCATCCCTTGGATGCCTTTTCCCTCTCTTTTTATGTACATACATATACACATACATATGTATACAAATTCACACATATACATACTCCGCCACATTCTCCCCCTCCAAAAAATTTTCGGGCCGGGGCGCTGCCCCGAACCCCGCAAGGGGGCTGCTAGCCCCCTTGACCCCCAGCCCGCTATCCGGGTAGCGGGACCCCCGTAAAAACTCTGCGTGGCTCCCGATATATCCAAAACCCCCTTTCAAAACACACGCACACTGCACATTGAGTTCGCATGACCAGTTTAACCCGTTAATCGGAGGTTCCCTCGCCCCAAAGACGATGGGTAATTAACGACAGCTTAGTCCGCGGCTGCCGGAGATTCGGATCCCCACAATCATTAAACCCCGGCCTACCCTAGGCAGGGGGAATCTGTAGTACGCCTGACAAGCGCTCGCGTATTCCCATCTCACTGGGGTGACGAAAAACACCCTACAGTCCCACATCGAATCTTGTTGTAGATGAATGAACTGCTGCTCCATGGAAAACCTGGCAGTCACAGGGAAGTACTTGAAAGTCTACGTTGCCCACCCCGGTGCTTACGGGGAGGCGGAAACGGTATAAAAATTCATTTTTAGAACTCAAAGCAACATGGACTAAAAGGAGGATCTTTGCTAAACAAAAACTAACAACCATGCTAAAAGATTTAGCTACTCGGTTAAAGGGTTATACCTAAGTCTTGAAGTCCTTCTCTTCTTGCTCCTTGGAGTGGGATGAACGGGTCGTCCTCGTCGCCTTCTCTTGCCGAAGAAAGATCCACCCGAGGGCCTCTACCTTTGGCTCCTACCTCAACCTAGAGGTAACTAAAGTGCTTGGTGTGCTAAACCTAGAACCTTAGAAAGAGTAGAGAGTAATTTTGGTGTTTTATCTCAAAAGCCAAATGGTTCTCAACTCATGAGAGGGGAGAGCTTTGAGAGAGAGGAAGAGGATGAGAGAGAATGAGCATGAGAGAATGAGAATAATATCAACTATTCTCACATATATGTGAATTATGATAATTAAATAATTAATCAAAGATAATAGTGATGGTTAACTTGAAATGACCATTATCATTTCACATTAATGAATTTTGCAAGAATCAAAGAGCATCTTTCATGTGAAATGATGATGGTCAATATGTCAACATAGGTCAACAAGTCAACCATAGTCAAATGGTCAACAACCCTAACCATAACACAATTATAATTAATTAATATTAATAATCATATTTCACATATACATTAGGGTTAAGAAAAAGACAACGGTCATCAACCCTAATGAAAGTCCTCTGCCTCTGCCTAAGTCAACTGTACATACACACCCGTATCCGTGTTCCGAGGAACACGAATACAATGAGATAAAACCAATCCCAAAACATATACTAGGATCTGGCTTAAACCAAAGCCCGCTAGTATAAGCTGTCCGGACACCAAACATGCACAAGTGCGCGGATGTGAACGAACCTCGTCGCAAAACCATGCGACCTCTACTCGTTTTTCCTAAAGGCAAATAACCCTCTGTGTGGGACTCTAAAGACTCGACACTAAGATGGCAGTGGGTTTAACCACAGACCGCAAGCGGCACTAGCTGTACGTAACGGTCCCCAGGTAGATGTCGATAAAAAGACTGACAAGGTGAACCCATCTGAACTCCTACTGAGCCTGAATGTGACAATCTCCGTACAGTCCGGTCTGTTCGTCTAAGAGTATCGCATGGCGGGCCTAGGGGGGCGGTAAACGTCAGTCCCCTAATAGCGGTACAAGTCGTGTCGAAGTGTAGCCCAAAACACCCTGAGATAACACTGGAAACCTACCAGTACATCTCGCTTGCCCTGGCCAGGGACTTTGTGTAATGGCTCTCCTAGACACAGCGCGATATCAACCCCCAATACCGGGAGAGACGAATCCTGTCTAACCGTCACTGCCTCCAAGTGCTTCGGGACTGCACCCAACTTCTACCTGTTTGCACGACTCCTTTGAGCCGTGGTAGGGTAGCAATCTAAGAACAGTGGGAACACACTTGAGGCAAATTGACAGTGTCAAGTCAACGGACTAAGCTGTACTCATGTCACCTGGGAACTGATAACTGACGATAGGTATAATACCAACCAACAGTTCCCTACGAGTCCTGTCCAGTGTACTCGTAACCTAACGAGCACCCGCATACTATCTCAAGTACGACGTATTGACGGCTGTGGGACAGACCGTCTCCCAAGCTGGGATGAGAAGCGCATACGCTAGTCTACTCCGGAGTATCGATGCCCTGTCTCGATAGTCCTACGACTAGGGACCTGCATAAGGATGTGCTTGTGGATTACCCAGCCCCCACGAGTGTGACTGCCATCACAACGCTGATAATCAAGCAAAGATCCTAAGGGCTCCACTAATGTGTAAAGGCGATATGCTATAAGAAACACATGAACACATTAAAGTAGAAACAAACCAAGTAGCATACTACCATTTTGAGCAAGATTGTCTATACAAGATGAATATCCCAAGCTTCCATTAAGTAATATACAAACTAGTATGATACAGTAATGGCCTCTAGGGCATATACACTAACAGTACTTCGCGTCGAACTTCTCACGAAAATTCTTCCATTCAATAGGTTGTACAAGACGGCTTTCTTCCGCCTTCCACCAGTTGCGAGCATTGTCCGTGAGCTGCAGTTTCGCCACACGGAGCCAAGCTATGTCTGGCACTTGTGCTGCCGCCAGATCATCCTCTGTGCTTTGTGCCCATTTCTCAGCTTCAAGAGGACTTCCCTTTCCGGAGAACTGCTTGGGATGTAAAGCCCTGAATTTCTTTACCCCAGGTGCGTCAGTCTCGAGACGGTTCAGGAGTTGTTGCTGTCCCTCAAGAAGGTTGCGGATCGCCTCAAGTAGCACTGTTTGCTCGGTGGGTGGCGTAGGAACAGCAGGAACGATTGGTAGTGGAGGTGGAGGTGTGTTGTTGACGTTGGTGCTGGTGTTATTCGGGGAGTCCATAACCTTGAAGAAAAATTTGGGTTAGGACAGATTCAAGTACATGAAATGATAAGATTCAAGGAATATGTAAGATTCAAGGAACATGAATTGTAAAGAATGTTTTAGTTACCGGTTCTTGTGTTATATTGCTTAGGTTGTTCACGCAGAACAGAACTGCATGATAGAGTTTCATACAGCTCTGACCTGCATGGGCCACCAACAAAACCTGTCAAGCCCCGTTTCCCATTCTACGGCGAAGGGGACGCGACTGGCCCGCTACGTATTTACTCAGAAGCAAATACGCTAAGCGTAACTAAGCAATATAAAAGAAAATACACAAGAGGCAAGGTATAATAAAAACAGCAACTTTTATTTATTAATATTCTTTTGTACAATGCATGAAAAGGAAATACAACTGAAATAAAAATGATGCCTAAACAATGGCATGACAGGAAATGAAAAGTACTGAATGGAAAATGTACAATGAAACTAGAGCTCTGGTTCTTCAGCAAGCTGATCCAAGTCTTCTGCAAATGGCTCGATCTCTGTCGGGTCCAAACCACCTGACGACATTCAAAGAAAAAAGAAATAGAATGTCGTCAGCAAATAGATCGCTCGGTAAGTCCCAAAGATAAGGAAGAAGTAGAAAAGAAGAAAGAGAGAGAGAGTAGTATTTAATGTTGTATTATATTGTTGTAATACTGTATTAACGCTGTTGTTTGTAGCTTGGTACAGAAGAATGCCAGTGTATATGAGAGGGGTCTCAGTATGCTAGAGACCAGGGCAAATGGTAGTATAAGGCTCCGTTATACAACCCGGAACAACGACAATTGGATTCATGTTAGGTGTCTTAATCTAACCGTCTCGTGCCACCTTTAATATCTTCCATACCAATCTACCCCTTAAACCCCGTAGTATTTTATTTGTATTGTTTTGTACTGTAAATTGTATTGAATGTATAATTGAAAGACTGACCGAAACCATAATATCAGTAAACGGATGTAACCGTAGAATCATATAAATGGAATAACTGGAGAACCATGTAAATGGAATGTATATCCATGGTTCGGTTCAGTCAAGTTGTATAAATTGATAATTGGATTCATGGATTCATGTTGAATTGTAATATTGAAAATTGTAGATTGTACTTGAATCATATTCAAGTCAAATATAATCAGAGTCAAACCCGAGTCAGACAATTAGAAATGTAAATCAAAGTCTTGATTAATTCTTACCTATAATTTGCTAGGGTCCTTAGGGAAATTTATAAAACTTGAGGGGGTTTATGTAAAAATACGTTTATATACTTTTCAAAATACATCTCAAATATTCGTTATTCGTCTTTAGAGTTGTAATGAAGGTGGATTTTATATTGTGATATTTCTAGTGAAAATATCCTAATTTCATAAATAAAGGTATTTATTTGTAAAGTTGATTTATTTGGAATTCATAGTATTTTAGTGTAAAATTTATTCTTATGATTTTTAGAAAAATGTGGAATATTTATATCATAATAAAATAGGTATTTTAATGATAAATATACATATATTTATACAAAAATAATTTTAATAAATATTTTATATTCTAAAAAATATCATTTTCTTAAGATGTCGTATTTTAAATCTTTCGAGACTGAATGCTCCTTGCGGAGGTCTGAATCTCGCACTACTAAGCCCGAGGATGTACGATAAACCGCACCATCCCGAACGGGTTCTCCAAAGTGGGTTGTAGCGGCGCTTTGCAAAGATTGTAAATACTAAATCCTTTAGAAAACGGTTTTATGAAATAAATGGTATTTATTTGTAAAGGTGTATATTTTCCGTATTGTATGTTCTAGATTCTCCTAAGTCAACTAGTCTATCCCTAACTGGTCCATACGACAAGTTGTGAGATACCTCAAATCGCCTCTTCACCGCTAATTGTGGCCAGGTAAGTACAAGTGAGGAAAGGAGGGATCCGCACACGAATCACCGTGAGTCGGGCCTTTTAAAGTTACCTTTCTCACTTGCCTAGCCTAGACACCACAAAGTCAGGTTTAGATAAATGACCGATGTCCACAACTTAACGTATTTTCATAATAAGTGGTACTTTTTTTTTAAGAAGTATATCAAAACTAAATCTTTTAGAAATGGTTTTATTAAATATATGGTATTTAAATGAAAATGTTTATTTTCTCGTATTCTAGGTTCTCAGGGGTGTTGCATATGAGTGTGTGAGGAGATAGGTCGTTACCTCGTGATCTACTTTAAATGTATAGCAAGCTTGATGGGGTTGAATGAAGGATTGAAATAATGTGGTATTTAAGTGAAAAATACGATAAATTGAAAAACCTATCATTTCATGTGACGAAACTTGATTAAATTGTTTGATTAGTGTTTAATAGTCAACATGAGGAAGTTTAGGTATGATTGTATTAGTTAGAAGTAAAATTTTATAGAAAACCGAATTGGAAATCGGATTTGTTCCGATTCCGTCGGGTTTTGTGATTTCGTATTTTTCTTGAATAGGGAAGAGAGATAGAAAGGGACTTACGGGTTTTAGATTACTCAAGAGAGTGAGAGGGAACTAGAGGGATCTTCGGTGTGTTGCGTCGTCGCCGATAGTTCCTAAGATGATCGCCGGAAGTTCCGCCGGAATTTCGTCGGGGCTTCGCCTTGAGCTTGTTTTCAAAGTACACGATCTTTGGAAAAATTTTGAGAGAGTGGGGCTCAGGATTTTGGGGTGAGAGGGTAGTGTGTAGGGTTGGTATTTATAGGGTTAGGCTAGGGTTAGGGTAGATGAAAAGTTTAAAATAAAAATGTGATAAAAATGTATTAAAGGTGGAGTAATTGGGGTTTTTTAAGAGCTCCGGAAATGGTCTGAGGCTGAAATTTTGTAGGTGCATAGGGAATATGAAAAAACACAACTTTCATGTTGGGGCCGTCGCCGGAATCGGCCGACTCGGCCATGACTCGGCCGTGACTCGGTCTGAGGACTAAGTCGGACCGAGTCAAGGCCGAGTCTGGCGGCCGGGATCCCCCCCGACGGTTCATCTAACTCCTGAAAATGTTACATCTTTGGGTGTAGTGGGGTTTTGTGAGATATGCACGTGTAAACTCTTGGTATTCTAAAGGTTTTAAAAAAATCAATATTAAAAATAATGTGGGGTATGGGATTTGAATTCTGGTGGCTTGGTTCGGCAGTGCAAGGTATTACCAATGAGCTACAAGCTCTTTCTTGTAATTATGGAGCTAATTAATTACTTAAAGTAATAACAGTAAATGTAAATACCTCAAGTATACATTAATTTTAAAGCAAATTTTTGTACACTAAAAATGGAGTTGTTACATTCTTTTAACTTGTAATTAAAAAGCAAAATAATTACTTATAACTTGTGCTCAGGCTAAAATACCCCTTTATGGATTTTTTTTGAAATTTTTTTGTAAATACTTGTATTGGAAATTTAGGGTTGTCACACTTGGAGATCGCCAATATTGAGCATCATCATTAGCCCCCCACTCCTGTCCCGACCAGCTAGCAGGTCGGGTCAGGAGTGGACTGCCGGGCCTCCCGAGGTGAGCTCCCTCCTAAGGTTTCGTCGTGACGCGTCCCCGGGCTGTCAGTTGTCTTTTCCGCTAGCGAATCAGGGCGAGATCTCTGCATTTAAGGAAGGTGAAGCGGCAGTCCACGTGTCAAGCGTCGATTGGCCGACGCGACGTATGCAGGCCTGCGGCGTCTGATTGGATGCGGCCCAGCGCAGGAATGACACGTGGAGCGATCGGAGCTGTTAGATGCGAGGAGGTGTTTTGGCGGGAGACGAAGGGAGCAGTTGGATGAGGTCGCTCGCTGTGATAAATAGGGGTGGGGCCCATTCCAGGGCCCCTACTCTTTCATATTTCCCCGTTCTAAGTCTTGGTTGCTCGGCCTTCGTCCTCTTTCTTCCGCTTTCGTTTCCCGAGGACCCTCCTTCTCAAGGTTAGATGTCTTCCTTTGTCGAGTTAGTAGATGTCGTCGGAGTAGGTTCTAGGGACCCTTTAGGTGAGCCTGAGTCCTCCCATGGAGCAGGGGTAGGGCCCTCTTCCCGGGATCGTGCGGCGGGGGCAGCCCCCAGGGAAAAGGCGGTGGATGCTGCCCCCGGCGCCTCATGTTGGGTGAGGCATGAGGACGAGCTCGCCAATGCTCGAGCTCGCTTCCATATTCCTCCGCGATATATGCTTCGTCTGGCCAAGGAGGGAGAGAGGGCAGACCAGGTACGGGGCAGGGAGATCGCCCTATACTTGGATGCTTTTTGGGGTGGAATGCGCCTGCCCTTTTCTCCTGAGGTCGTCGAAGCGCTGAACTTTTTCGGGTTAGCCCCTGGCCAGTTGGTGCCGAACTCGTGGAGGATTCTCCTCGGGTTTCTGAAACGCCTGAAGTTACAGGCAATTCCTTTCAGCCTCTCCCTCCTTGGTTCTTCTCTCGTCTTCAAAAATCACCCTGGTGGTCGAGCGGGTGACCCGAGGTGGGTCTACCTTTCCTTTAGAAAGCGACAGGGGGCCCCGCCGGGACGGGGGTTGTAGCCCTGCCTTCTTCCATTCACGACTGGAAGAAGAAGTTCTTCTTTGTTCCTCCCCCCGAGGGCGAGGACTGGCTCGTGCCTACACGGTGGTCGAAGGAGAAATGCTTGTTGTTGGGGTCGAAAATTGCACCTCGGTTGACCAAGTTAAAGTCAAGGTCAACCCCAAGCCAGGTGGGCCCAAGCCCAGATCAGGTGGGCCCATGCCCAAGTCGAGCCGGAACATGAAGCGACCGGCCTCCCCATTCAAATCATGTAAAAAATAATTTTTTTGATGTAATTTTTATGGGCATAAAGCCAAAATTTTGTAAGCCCATGGCTTATGTGCAAAAAGAAATGGCACATGAGCCATGGGATGGGCAAAATGTCATTTTTTGTAAAGCCCAAGGGGCTATATGCAAATATGTAAGCCTATATAAGGCAACATGATGAAAATATCTAATACACTTTTCATTCCTCCCAAAAACTAGGGTTTGTGCCTCCTTCCCCTTTCTCATGGGTCTAAAACCCTCTTCCTCCTTTTGAATTAAATCAAGAGTTTAACTCTTCCTTTCTTAAAAATAAATAGTTTTTCACCACAAAACCCACGAAGAGGAGCTCGAATCTCCAATCAGATCTCGAAAAGGGGATACTTTTAAGTCTCACCCCTTTTTCTCCAAGATCCCGCCGATCAAGAGCAGGAAGAAGAAGACCCATCTCCAAAAATCTAACTTTGGACAGATCCAAGGCTCAAAAGAAGAGCCAAAGATTCTTAGGAGTTTAACTCCTTTCTAGATCTGTTGGAGTTTAACTCCATAAATTAGTTTCTGTTAGGAGTTCAACTCCAAAAACCCTTGGGAGTTCAACTCCCCAACCTAGGGGGTAGGCCCTTCCCGCGGGTGTTTCCCGCGGTCACGTGTGCGCCATGTGACCCCGGGCGCTAAGGCGCCCATCGGTCACGTGTGCGCTGATTGAAACGAATTCCGATTGTGTAAGTAACTCAAATAGTCCCCGGCAACGGCGCCATTTGATTGATTCGAAATTCTTCGGTTCGTGTGTTTAAGAAAATGTATATAGAAATCACAACCAAAAATTATTTGACCGCAATCAACTACGGTGTCGGATGTAGATCGTTAGCGAGTGCGGATCGTCCACAGGGATTGTGCGATTCGTTTGTAATTTTGATTTGTTTGAATTGAAAAGTTAATAGAAAACAAAAGAAAACATGATTCAAGATTTTTATCAATGAGTTTCAAGTGTCACTATTCTAATCAAGAATCAAGAAAATGATAAAAATAGAGAATCGAGTTTTGATAGAATTCCAATCACTTTAGGGTTTCAAGATTTGAAGTAAAGCTCGTAGGAATCGAGTAAATTGTAGATGTGATGAAGATTCAAGATTACGTTTTCTTATCTAGTAACAAAACGATGCTAAATCGATGTCGAATTCATCGAGGATCAAGGATCTTGCGAGGAATTAGGGTTCCTCATCCTATCCTTTTTCCTTTCGATGAATAACATTCACTAGATAGCTTCTTGAAAGTCAAATGATCAATTGTCGATCTCTAGATCGTGCGAAAGGAATCAAGAACACATTCGCATCGATCTAGATCATCGATCAATCGATTTTCAAGAATTTACAATTGTTTTAAGACTTAAGAAAACGTTTAACAATTCATCAACATCATCATTTTACAATTGTTTCGATTCCTCCACGAGCGGAGTTTTATTCAAGCATCATCACAAAGTACATATTCAAGAATCGAAATGAATCAAAATGCTTGAATTAAAAATAAGCAAGTTAAAGAATCTTCACCTTCATTACATCAACAAGTAGTTACAACTCTCAAGATTTACAAGAGGTAGGAACTTCGCTCGTCGAATCTTGCATCGCTCGGCTTCTTGAGTCTTGGATCGCTTCGATCTCGTGCTCCGTTGAATACCGGCTTTGCTTCTAAAGGATGCTTGAAGACTTGCTTTGCTTGAACTCCATGGATCTTGAATTGGGTATTTCTAGATTGGATTAGGGTTAGGGTTTGGAGGTGGCAAGAATGTGGGTAGATGAAGAACTAGGGTTTCTCACAACTAATGATCAACCCACAAATGATTGATTTACAATATATGTGTTTCTCTCCAAGATTTTTGATATCATTTACAAGTGAGCCTAGGGGTCTATTTATAGGTTTTCCAAATCCTAGGTCTAGGTTTTGAATTAGCAATTCCCTCCAAAAGTTTGTTGTAAGTTAGTTAGGAGCTTAGCTTAGACTTTAAGCTAGGAATGTTTAGCTTAGAAACCCTAGTTTGCTGAACTGGCAGAAGCTTCTGGGGCTTTCTGGAGAATGTAATGTCTTTCTGAAGTGTTGAGGCTGATGTAGGAGTTATGAAGCAAATTTGGGGTGGTGACGTGGCAAGGCCGCCGCGGAACCGCAGCGCAAGGCGGCTCCGGCCGCGGTTCCGCGGCCACTTGGCAGCTTTGGAGCTTCATGCTTCATGTGTTGCTCTCCTATGTCTTTTGATGTATTTCCTGCTATGTTGAATCTCTGAATTCTTTTTAGATCAATACCAGATTCAAAATCCTTGAGTTGGCGTATTCTTTAGCAGTCTTTGTTTTGTAAATTGACCATTCTTCTGGATTTTCCTGCACAAATTTCGGAACACAAGTTGCGATATATAGGAATGATGCCATGCTATGAAATGCAGTCAATTTCCCTTATAGTGCTGGTTTTTAGAGTCTAACACATGCAATCTGATTTTTAACGACTGATTCATTAATATGTGCGATATGAATGCCGAACACTTCTAGATGAGTGCAAATGATAGGGAAATTGCCGGTTAAAAGATCCAGTATTTTCGACCGATCAAATTCCCCCAAACTTATTTTCGATCGTCTCGAGCGAACTTTTTATTAAAAAGAGAAGGAGAAAATAAAGAAAGAGAAAAACTAACTAGCACACTTTCGTAGGCAACACGATTGCACTGAGCACGTGCAAAAAGCCTTTAAACCTCTAGGTGTCCCTAGTAAGAGGAGTGTTGTCTCCTGAGGGTTTTCAGCGGATTGCACCCACAAAATCCAATAATAAAAGAAAGATCATGAATATTACATTTAAAGAAAAGAATTGTAAAAGAAAAGCTTCGAAAATTAGGATTTCCAACTAAGCTAGCTTTTCGGTTGTCATGAGCCTTATCTTAATAGTCATGAAAAGATGTCAGAAATCACGTCCTCCCTCAATAAAACACCGTCTTATTTTTCATTCCTGTCTTTCTTCCAAACATCGATCATATAAACCTGCGTGTGTGTAAAGACATCCCTACACCCGGAGAATTCAATTCAAGCTATCATACTCTTGCCCATCAGCCTCGGTACTTTTTAATTAATGAATATTTAGATGAGATTGCTCACACACTTTTATGCGACCGTTAATAATTCTTGAGGTACTAACCGACCGATTACTCCTGTGCTTGCTTACTTGGTGTATTTTCCTCGTCTTGCACCACCTAAGGCTTAGCAGTGACTCTCAGACCAGTTGGCCTTAGGGCACTAGGTGAAGAGGCACCCTCGCTATATTTTTTTTTATTGCTGCCTTGGCGATAACAAAACCAGTGTCCATTTTTCTCACCACTTTATATTTTCTTCATTTTTTATTTCCTTCATACTTTTGGCTTTAAGACAAGAGCATTTCAAGGTATCCTCTACTATCTCAGGCTTTAAGACGTGTGTAAGTGCGAATAACAGGGTATCAACGTTAAAAAATGTTTGGCTTCCAGAATAGAAACTATTTTTCAGACTTATTTTTATCCTCAGATTAGTGACATCCTTCATCTTACTAACCCTTGGGACAACGGCTCATAACTACTTATTACTAGTTCGTATAAGAAAACTTCTAATTTTCTTGGTTTTCTTAAATTTTTTCTAATCTCATGGATGTAATTTTTCACTATCTAAACTTTCATTATCTTATTTATGTACAAAAAATGTAAAATATTAAAATATTTTTGTATTTTGAAAATTTTAAATTTTTATGGATTTTGAAATTTTTTAAATTTTTATAGGTTTTTAAAGTAATGTTTTGTGCTTATGCAAATGATATGCAAATGATGCAAAAATAAGCACAAACCTCCCCCAAACTTGTTTTCAACAGTGTCCTCACTGTTGCCAACAGCTATATCTACAAAACCTGTAAGTCTGGGAGGAATTATTAGTGGGGGCAAAACATATAACTGAAGAACCTCCCCCAAACTTACTCTTTTCACTCACCTTCATTCAAAAGATAATGCAGTGATATGCAGAACATGAAGGTGAGACGGAGGAATTTTAATCAAGATAAACTGGCTCCTGTAAGAACAGGAGCTCCTCCGTGGGGTTAGTGGAAAAATACGGTTTTAGTCTATATCCATTCACTTAAAAAAATGTGTTGTTTTTAACATTTTCTACTTCTACTGCCCCATGCGGGTATACAGACCGCACAACAAAAGGTCCCTTCCACCGAGATCGAAGCTTACCCGCGTGAAGGTGTAGTCGTGAATCATAAAGAAGGACTTGTTGACCAGGTGAAAATGTTTTCCTCAAAATGTTTTTATCATGAAAAACCTTGGTCCTATTCTTTTTGATCACCGCGTTATCATAAGCTTCATCGCGGAGTTCGCTTAGCTCATTTATTTGCAGCTTCCGAAAGTTGCAGGCTTGATTTAGGTCAAAATTTATTTCCTTAATAGCCCACAATGCTTTATGCTCAATCTCGACGGGTAAGTGACATGCCTTCCCAAACACTATCCTATATGGAGACATCCCTAGGTCGGTTTTAAATGCAGTTCGGAATGCCCAAAGAGAATCCGTCAGTTTGGTCGACCAGTCTTTTCTATTCTTAGCAACAGTCTTCTCCAGGATTAGTTTGATCTGTATGTTTGAGATCTCAGCCTGCCCGCTCGTTTGGGGATGATAGCGTATAGAAAGTCGGTGGTTGATTGAGTATTTCCGCATCAGAGTCTCGAAAGACCTGTTGCAGAAATGTGTCCCATTATCGCTAATAATAGCGCGTGGGTGTCCAAATCGCGAAAAGATATTCTCTTTTAAGAACTTAATGACAACTTTCCTGTCATTAGTGCGACATGGAATGGCTTCAACCCACTTTGAGACATAATCAACCGCTAGCAGTATGTACAAATTCCCAAAGGAGTTGGGAAAGGGACCCATAAAATCAATGCCCCAAACATCGAAAATTTCAACAACCAAGATGGGTTGCTGAGGCATTTCATTTCTCTGGGAGATTCTACCCGTGTACTGACATTGTGTACAGGTTTTGCAATAGTCAAATGCGTCCTTGAATAAGGTCGGCCAATAAAATCCACATTGCAAAACCTTCTCCGCCGTCTTTTTAGGACCGAAGTGACCCCCACAGGCCTGATCATGACAAAAAGAAAGAACACTCTTGAATTCTTCTTTAGGGACACACCGGCGAATGATCTGATCAGGACAATACTTAAACAAGTATGGATCATCCCAGTAAAAGTGTTTTACTTGGGATAGAAAACGGTATTTGTCCTGTTTTGACCAATCGCTGGGTATAAGTCCCGTGACAAGATAGTTCACAATATCCCTGAACCAAGGTTCATTGGATATGCTCAAGAGTTGTTCGTCAGGAAACGAATCATTGATCGGCAAGGTCACAGGGGAAGAAGATATGCGTGAAAGATGGTCGGCTACTACGTTTTCACATCCTTTCTTATCTTTGATAACAAGATCAAATTCTTGTAACAGAAGGATCCAACGTATTAGTCGACCTTTTGCATCTTTCTTCGCCAGAAGATGTTTTAAGGCGGAATGGTCAGTGTACACAACTATAGGAGAGCCAATTAAGTAAGTCCTGAATTTTTCTAATGCAAATACAACCGCTAAAAGTTCTTTTTCGGTGGTTGTATAATTGATTTGTGCATCATTCAAGGTCTTACTTGCATAGTATATCACGTGTGGCATCTTTTCAATGTGTTGTCCTAAGACTGCACCTACTGCAAAGTCGAATGCGTCACACATCAGCTCAAAGGGGTAGTCCCAATTTGGAGACGATAGAACGGGGGCTGAAGTGAGTGAGTGTTTAAGTGAGTCGAAACCTGTCTCACAGTCCGAGTCAAAATGGAAGGTCGTATCCTTGGCCAGGAGAAGAGTTAAAGGTCTAGCAATTTTGCTAAAATCCTTAATGAATCTCCTATAAAAGCCCGCATGGCCAAGGAAAGATCGAATATCTTTGACGCTTTTGGGATGAGGGAGGTTTTGAATGACATCTATCTTAGCTCTGTCAACCTCAATGCCTTTCTGTGAAATAACATGTCCAAGTACAATTCCTTCTTGGACCATGAAATGGCATTTTTCCCAGTTCAAAGTTAAGTTCTTCTCTTTGCAACGAGTAAGAACTGCGTCAAGATTCGATAGGCAATCAGAAAAAGAGTCTCCAAAAATCGAGAAATCGTTCATAAAGATCTCCAGAAAATTCTCTACCATATCAGAGAATATCCCCATCATACACCGCTGAAATGTAGCGGGAGTATTGCATAACCCAAAGGGCATGCGACTGTAAGCAAAGGTACCAAAGGGACAAGTAAAAGTGGTTTTATCTTGATCCTTTTTGACGATGGGGACCTGATTATAGCCTGAGTATCCGTCCATAAAGCAATAATATTCTCGTCCCGCTAAGCGTTCCAGCATTTGATCAATGAATGGTAGAGGAAAGTGGTCTTTCCTCGTGGCAGCATTGAGTTTTCTATAATCAATACATACACGCCACCCAGTTTGGGCGCGTGTCTGAATCAACTCATTCACCTAATTGGTAATAACAGTGATGCCGGATTTCTTAGGAACGACATGTATAGGACTCACCCATTGGCTATCGGAGATGGGGTATATAATACCATTATCTAGGCATTTGACGATCTCTTTCATCACTGCTTCCTTCATGACGGGATTCAACCGTCTCTGTAGTTCTCGGGTTGGTCTGGCATCATCCATCACGTGTATATGATGTTCAACAATTAAGGGACTAATCCCTTTGATGTCCGCCATAGTCCAACCAAACGCCTCTTTATTCGATCTCAATACCGATAAAAGTGCATTCTCTTGCTCTGATGCTAGAGAAGCGGATATTATAACCGGTAAAGACTTATTCTCACCTAAATAAGCATATTTAAGATGAGAAGGTAAAATTTTGAGATCTAATTCAGGCGGAGAAATGATAGAAGGTGGGATCATCGAGTGATTTTTGGATTTACAAAGAAGCTCAGAGCCTGTGAAAGATACAGACTCGGGTGGAGAAAAGTCAGGAGTGCAGGACTCAAGTGTAGGAAAAGTGTCCTCACTAAGATCATGTGTAAGATCAAACAGAGATGTGGTAATGTCGTCGAGATCAGTAAAGCATAGTTCCTCAGCTCCGCAACTATCGGGAGCGATCTCGTGGACAGAGCACACATTGAGAATATGAGCAGAGGGTTCTGATGGCTGACTTCCAACTTTGTAGATATTTAGTTCAATGGTCATATTTCCAAATGATAAGTTCATTGAACCATTTCTACAGTTTATAACAGCGTAGGAAGTGGCAAGGAAAGGACGACCCAGAATCACCGGAATTTGGCCCCGGGGGTTTGCTACAGGCTGTGTGTCGAGCACAATGAAGTCTACAGGGAAAACAAATTCCCCGACCTTTATCAACTCATCCTCTAGTTCACCCCTTGGTTTGGTGATTGAACGGTCTGCCATTTGGAGAGTGCAGTGAGCAGGTTTCAGCTCTCCAATCCCTAGTTGCTCATATACAGAATATGGAAGTAGGTTAACACTTGCGCCAAGGTCTAAAAGAGCACGATTTATGTTTTTACCCCCAATAGAAATCGATATTGTAGGACATCCTGGGTCCTTTCGTTTCTTTGGTAGCTGGGGGATAAAAGCAGTGCTAATATTATTAGACATGAAGACCTTCTTCGGCACTTGAGTCTTTCTCTTCCTAGTGCACAAGTCCTTAAGAATTTTCGCATAAGCGGGGACTTGTTGAATCGCATCTAGGAGAGGGATGTTGATGTTAACCTGTTTGAACATTTCCATAATTTTCTCCATATGAGGACTCGTTCTGTTACCCCTTAACCGATTCGGGTATGGAGCTTTCGCAATAAGCGCCGGGTCCATCATAGGAGAAGGAAGAGGGGGTAGACGAGATCCCAAAAGAGGAATGGGGACCGTCTGTGAAGAACTAGATGGGCTATACTGAGGTGTCGAGCCTAGTGGGAAATGGAGAATAGGCTCACGAGAAGGTGGTGGGGTAGAAGAACAAGGATCAGAAGTAGAAGTGTGTGTGTGAGGAAATGTCTCAGCCGGGGTGTTAATGATAGGATTTTCAATATCATCAATTCCTTCCCCGACATGATTGTTCAGCACTCTTCCCGATCTCAACGTTGTGACGGCATTTACATTGTAATGCCCAGGATTAGGTAGGGGTTGAGAAGGAAGTTTTCTTTTTTCTCTCGCACTCATCTCGACTTTAAGTCGTGCGATTTCAGCTTCCATCGATCTGATACTCTCAGCTTGGGACGCCGAGTTTTTCTTTATCTCACTGGCGGAAGTTCTAACCTCAGCCGAAACCTCTATGAAATTTGACAAAAGTGGTTTCATGGTTTGAGTGAATTGAGAGAGTTCGTCAGAACCGGTCAACTGCATAGGATTAGACTGTGCAGGAGTGTTGACCTGGTTTTGGAAATTTTGTGACTGGTAGGGGTGCTGAGTGAGTTGAAGTGGTTGCTGTTGTGGTGGAAGAGCCCTTTGAAAATTATTTTGGCTTGAAACCGTGTTTTGATGAGATTGTTGTTGGTTCCAAGCAAAATTCGGGTGATTCCTCCAATCCTGATTGTACGCGGAAGAATATGGATCGTTTCTAGGTCTTTGAAATGCAGCATTTGTATGCTCGTGACCTTGAAACGCAGAGTTTAATGGACATTCTTCCGTTAAATGAGACGGATCAGAACAGCAGCCACATACAGTTTTAGGGAGCGACATTGGGCTTAGGGAGGCTGCAGAAAATTTGTGTTCCATAGCGTCGAGCTTCTTTTGCATTGCTGCCATCTCAGCTCGAACACCTATGGACACATCAATTTTGTGCACGCCATCCCTATTCAATGGTTGGGTTCCACTCTCCCACTGTAGTGATTTTTCAGCGAACTCTTCTAAAAATTTCCAAGCTTCCCCATCATCCTTGGTCATAAAGGTACCTTGACACATGTTTTCAAGGTTCTGTTTAGTGTTTGGGTTAATGCCCTCATATATGATTCGGCAAAGATCCCATCTCGGGATGCCGTGATGAGGACATTGAACCAATAGATCCTTGAAACGTTCAAAGCATTTTGAAAATGGTTCAGTAGGGAGCTGGGTAAATTGATTCAGTTCGCTACGGATTCGAGCTGTCTTTTGCATTAGGTAAAATTTCTTAAGGAATGCCGTGACGAATTCTTCCCAATTCGTGATTGAGTGTGCGGTAGTGTTATATAGCCACTTCTCGGCTATATCGCACAAAGTAAATGGAAGAAGACGTAGACGCATAGCATCCACTGAAAGTTGTGACGTACCCATCATTGCGCATACGTTTTCAAATTTGGTAATGAAAACGTAAGCGTCCTCAGTCTCAAGTCCGTGGAATTTGGGTAAAAGGTTGATGTATTGGGGTTTAATTTCAAAATTATCCCCGTTGGCTGGTGGAATGGATAAGCAGGTCGAAAGAGGACCTCGCAGTGGATAGCACCTCTCTTGGAGAGAGATGTGGGGTGGATTCTGCGCACCAACGGACGGCGGCAGATTAGTGTTAAAGAAGTTCGATGGAAGTGGATCCATCGATGTGAGTGTGGTGGTGGATAAAGAAGAAGTAAATGGAGAAATACCGACTTCGGAGTCGATAAAGGGTACGCAGACTAAACGGGCACTAGAATCCCGTGTCCAGCCTATCTTGTACTAAAAAGGGTTAGTACAAATGGCAGCGTGGCTTATAATTAGGGGTAATGAATGAATGAATGCGGTGTTTGTTTTGAAAATTGGACGGATTTTTGAAAATATGATGCAACACAACAAATGCAACACACAAAACCCTAATTCTAGGGGTTGCCTAGGTCAAATCTCTGGACCGCTCCTAACTGCCAGAAGACAAGACGCAGGATAAATCCTCCACTGCTTCTTTGTCCCCCTGTGGCCAGGTAAGTGCCAGGTAAGTGGGAAGGTACTCCACTACGTAAGTAGTGGGCCTAATTAATAACCACTAGCCTTCGACACACTTGCCTTATACACCACAAGAAAACGCGGATAAGCAATGAATTACCCACGGCCTTCTTCTATCCTAAGTGAGCGCGACGGTCCTTAGAGTCATCTCTAGATCTTTTTTAGTTAATGTGGGTCAATGCGGATGCAAGTTTTGTGATTTTCGGGGCCTAAGAAGGGTAATGAACACCCCACCTAATTTGGATTTGGCCGTGCCCCTTAATATCCGTATTAAAATGCAAACAACCACAAGAATCAAAAAAAGCACAAATTAATTTTGCTTTTTGCGCGGCGCTGCGATTTTTGCAAAGAAGCCTGCACAAAATATTAATTGGAGCAGACAAAGAAGGAGATAAGAAAGTTGTAGAGGACCTGAGAGAAAAATTGCACAGAGAGCGCTTCAGCAAGCCGCGGAACCGCCGCAAATGCTGGCTCCTACCGCGATTTCGCCGCCGTCGGTGATGTTCCCTGCACACAATTTTCACAGAGAGCTTCTGTGTAGTCCCTGAGTCCTCTGGAATTTTCCAAAAATTATTTCAATTGCACAGCAAGCTCCAGATCTCCTTGCAATGAACCACAACAAATCGTTTAGATTTTTGCGCGAATTTTGATCACAAATTTATAATGGAATAAATCTTTCAATTCAAATTTCAATATAAAACGAAATAGCGCGCGATCCCCGGCAACGGCGCCATTTGATTGATTCGAAATTCTTTGGTTCGTGTGTTTAAGAAAATGTATATAGAAATCACAACCAAAAATTATTTGACCGCAATCAACTACGGTGTCGGATGTAGATCGTTAGCGAGTGCGGATCGTCCACAGGGATTGTGCGATTCGTTTGTAATTTTGATTTGCTTGAATTGAAAAGTTAATAGAAAAGAAAAAAAAACATGATTCAAGATTTTTATCAATAAGTTTCAAGTGTCACTATTCTAATCAAGAATCAAGAAAATGATAAAAATAGAGAATCGAGTTTTGATAGAATTCCAATCACTTTAGGGTTTCAAGATTTGAAGTAAAGCTCGTAGGAATCGAGTAAATTGTAGATGTGATGAAGATTCAAGATTACGTTTTCTTATCTAGTAACAAATTGATGCTAAATCGATGTCGAATTCATCGAGGATCAAGGATCTTGCGAGGAATTAGGGTTCCTCATCCTATCCTTTGTCCTTTCGATGAATAACATTCACTAGATAGCTTCTTGAAAGTTGAATGATCAATTGTCGATCTCTAGATCGTGCGAAAGGAATCAAGAACACATTCGCATCGATCTAGATCATCGATCAATCGATTTTCAAGAATTTACAATTGTTTTAAGACTTAAGGAAACGTTTAATAATTCATCAATATCATCATTTTACAATTGTTTCGATTCCTCCACGAGCGGAGTTTTATTCAAGCATCATCACAAAGTACATATTCAAGAATCGAAATGAATCAAAATGCTTGAATTAAAAATAAGCAAGTTAAAGAATCTTCACCTTCATTACATCAACAAGTAGTTACAACTCTCAAGATTTACAAGAGGTAGGAACTTCGCTCGTCGAATCTTGCATCGCTCGGCTTCTTGAGTCTTGGATCGCTTCGATCTCCTGCTCCGTTGAATACCGGCTTTGCTTCTAAAGGATGCTTGAAGACTTGCTTTGCTTGAACTCCATGGATCTTGAATTGGGTATTTCTAGATTGGATTAGGGTTAGGGTTTGGAGGTGGCAAGAATGTGGGTAGATGAAGAACTAGGGTTTCTCACAACTAATGATCAACCCACAAATGATTGATTTACAATATATGAGTCTCTCTCCAAGATTTTTGATATCATTTACAAGTGAGCCTAGGGGTCTATTTATAGGTTTCCCAAACCCTAGGTCTAGGTTTTGAATTAGCAATTCCCTCCAAAAGTTTGTTGTAAGTTAGTTAGGAGCTTAGCTTAGACTTTAAGCTAGGAATGTTTAGCTTAGAAACCCTAGTTTGCTGAATTGGCAGAAGCTTCTGGGGCTTTCTGGAGAATGTAATGTCTTTCTGAAGTGTTGAAGCTGATGTAGGAGTTATGAAGCAAATTTGGGGTGGTGACGTGGCAAGGCCGCCGCGGAACCGTGGCGCAAGGCGGCTCCGGCCGCGGTTCCGCGGCCACTTGGCAGCTTTGGAGCTTCATGCTTCATGTGTTGCTCTCCTATGTCTTTTGATGTATTTCCTGCTATGTTGAATCTCTGAATTCTTTTTAGATCAATACCAGATTCAAAATCCTTGAGTTGGTGTATTCTTTAGCAGTCTTTGTTTTGTAAATTGACCATTCTTCTGGATTTTCCTGCACAAACTTCGGAACACAAGTTGCGGATATATAGGAATGATGCCATGCTATGAAATGCAGTCAATTTCCCTTATAGTGCCGGTTTTTAGAGTCTAACACATGCAATCTGATTTTTAATGACTGATTCGTTAATATGTGCGATATGAATGCCGAACACTTCTAGATGAGTGCAAATGATAGGGAAATTGCCGGTTAAAAGATGCAGTATTTTCGACTGATCATGTGCCACGTAACCCCGGGCGCTAAGGCGCCCATCGGTCACGTGTGCGCCACGTGACCCCGGGCGCTAAGGCGCCCATCGATCACGTGTGCGCCATGTGACCCCGGGCGCTAAAGCGCCCAATGGTCACGTGTGCGCCACGTGACCCCGGGGCGCTTAGGCGCCTATCGGTCACGTGCGCGCCACGTGACCCCGGGACGCTAAGGCGCCCAATGGTCACGTGTGCGCCACGTGACCCCGGGCGCTAAGGCGCCCATCGGTACGTGTGCGCCACATGACCCCGGGGCGCTCAGGCGCCCAATGGCCCCACGTGACCCCGGGCGCTGAGGCGCCCAATGGTCACGTGCGCGCACGTAACCCCGGGCACTGAAGCGCGCACGTGACCCCGGGCACCATGCGCCTACGTGCCACGCACGCGCCTTCAAGAGGTTTCCCTCATTTTTTTTATGCACTCCACACTAAATATATCTCCCCCGTTAGAAAAAAATTTTAACGGGGCGCTGCCCCGCACCCCATAAGGGGGCTGCTAGCCCCCTTGACCCCCAGCCCGCTATCCGGGTAGCGGGACCCCCGTAAAAACTCTGTGGGCCCCCCGATATATCCAATACCCCTTTCAAAACTCACACACACCAACACACTGCACATTGAATTCGCATGACCAGTTTAACCCGTCAATCAGAGGTCCCTTCGCTCCAAATGCGAGGAGTAATTAATGGCAGCTTAGTCCGCGGATTCCGGAGATTCGGATCCCCACAATCAATAAACCCCAGCCTACCCTAGGCAGGGGGAATTTGTAATGCGCCTGATAAGCGCGCGCGTATTCCCATCTCAATGGGGGACGAAAAACACCCTACACTTGCTGGGGAACCAGTCCAGTGACCCCGTCGCGGTGAGAGTGGCGTCGTGGGAGCCCATCCCTCATTTCAACGTGCTGCTGTCTGAGAGGGTCCTAAGTTGGGCCGGGCTCGGCCTCGTTGAGTTCGTCGGTAAGTTTAGACTTGCTTTTTGGCTTGTATATTGCTTTTGTTGCTAACCTCTTTACATTCGGTTTTGTGCAGGACCCATGGATATGGACTCGCTCCGAGCTTCCATGCGCCAGCCGAGGAAGGTCACGAAGGCGGGGGGTGCCGGCTCTTCCCGCTCAAAGCTTGCCCTGGCTCCTTCTCCTCCGGTGGTCGTGTCCCGCGAGCGCTCGGAGGCGGGTCTCGCCCCGGGGCCCAGTAGAGTGTCGGGCCGGAAGCGGGCTCGGATTCTGGAGGATCCGGCCTCGGAGGAGGAGATCGTCTCTCCCTCAGAGCCGCTCAAGAGGAGGTCATCCCGGGGACCGTCTTCGCCGATCATGGTGGAGGAAGTGTCACGCCCCGCTTCCCGGTATTCGGCGAAGGGGACGCGACGAGGTCCGCTACGTATATACTCAGAAGTACATACGCTAAGCGTATCTAAGCAATATAAAGATAATCACAAAAGACAAGAGATAAAATAACAGCAACTTTATTTATTAACATTCTTTGTACAATGCATGAAAAGTAAATACAACTGGAATAAAAAGCGATGCCTAAACAATGGCATAACAGGAAATGAAAATACTGAATGGAAATGTACAATGGCTAGAGCTCAGGGTCTTCGAGAAACTGATCCAAGTCTTCACTGGTGGGCTCGATCTCTGCTGTGTCCAGATCACCTGACGACATTCAAAGAAGAAAGAAATAGAATGTCGTCAGCGAACAGGTCGCTCGGTAAGTCTCAAAGTTAAGGGAGAAATAGAAAAGATAGAATAAGAATGTATCTTTTAAAGTTGTATAATATTGTAAAATATTGTGTTAACGTTGTTGTTTGTAGCTTGGTACAGAAGGATGCCAGTGTATACGAGAGGGGGTCTCTATATGCTAGAGACCAGGGCAAACTGAAAGTACAAGGAACCGTTATGCCACGGTACAACAGCAACAGGATTCATGTTAGGTGTCTTAATCTTACTGTCTCGTGCCACTTTTAACACCTTCCGTACCAATCTACACCTTAAACCCCGTAGTGTTTTGATTGTATTGTTATATTGTATTGTATAAGTTGTATAGTTGGATGACTGACCGAAACCATGATATCAGTAACGGATGTAATGGATGTAAACTGGATTCATGTACATGGAAAGTATATCCATTATTTAGTTCAGTCAAGTTGAATAGATTGATAACTGGATTCATGGATTCGTGTGTTCATGTTGAATTGTAATATTATAGATTTAAATATTGACTTGAATCATATTCAAGTAAGATTAATCAGACTCAACCCGAGTCGGACAGTAGAGATGTAAATCGAAGTCCTATATTTACTAGGGTTCTTAGGATAATTTATAAAACTTGAGGGGGTTTTATGTAAAAATACTTTTGTATAGTTTTCAAGATACACCCCCAAGTATTCATTATTCGTCTTTAGAGTTGTAATGAGGGTGGATTTTATATTGTGACATTTCTAGTGAAAATATCCTAGTTTTATAAATAAAGGTATTTATCTTTAATATTGATTTATTTGAAGTTCATGGTATTTTAGTGTAAAATTGATTATTGTGATTTTTAGAAAAAGGTGGAAAATTTATATTATAATAAAATAGATATTTAAATGATAAATATACATATATTTATACAAAAATAATTTTTAATAAATATTTTATATTCCAAAAATCGCGTTTTCTTAAGATGTCGTATTTTAAACCTTTCTAGACCGAATGCTCCTTGCGGAGGTCTGAATCTCGCACTACTAAGCCCGAGGGTGCACGATAAACCGTACTATCTCGAACGGGTTCCCCAAAATGGGTTGTAGCGGCGCTTTGCAAAGATTTATAAATACTAATCCTTTAGAATACAGTTTTATTAAGTAAAAGGTATTTATTTGCAAAAGTCGATTTTCCGTATTTTAGATTCTAGGGTTTTCTATGTCAACTAGCCTATTTTTAAATGGTCTAAACGATAAGTCATTAGATGTCTCAAATCGCCTCTTCACCGCCAATTGTGGCCAGGTAAGTACAAGTGAGGAAGGAAGGATCTGCTCACGAATCGTGAGACAGGCCTTTTAAAATTACCTTTGCTCACTTGCCTAGCCTAGACACCACAAAGTCAGGTTTAGATAAATGATCGATGTCCACAACTTATCGTATTTTCCTATTAAAAGATATTTGTTTTAAAAGTGTAACAAACCTAAAACTTTTAGAAAATGTTTTATTAAGAAAATGGTATTTAAATGTAAAATCTTGTTTTATCGTATTCTAAGTTTTCAAGGTAGCGTGTTATGTTTGCATATGAGTGTGTGAGGAGGTAGGTCATTACCTCGTGATCTACTTTAAGGTATAGCAATATTAAGGGGGTTAAATGTGAAAACGAAACATTGTGGTATTTAAGTGAAAAAAATATGATATATTGAAAAAGTTATCATTTCATGTGAGGAAACTTGTTCAAATTATTTGTTAAGTGATTAATAGTCAACATAAATATGTTTAAGCATGAATGTATTAGTGAGAAGTGAGATTGTCACGACCCGAAAGAGCACGTGACTGGCCCTTGAACCATATGAAGCCTATAGGACTCCATCTGATTCAAGTAAGCCAAAAGCCCAGAAACCTAAAACCATTGAAGAATAAGTAAAGAAACTGGTTTAAAGAAGTGAAGAAAACATGTTTGAAATCAAGGTTTTTAAATAACTAAGCCGAATGTGCATTTTAAAAACAGTACAATCTTTTCCAGAAATTTCGGCAGAGTTTCTTTTGTAAAAATGGCCCCGAATGGGGTAAAACAAGAATAACGATATATATGCAATGATAAAGGCATCCCCAAGCGGGAGCTAGCTCTTCGTCAATCGACGGTCACAACCACGCAAAGATATGATAATATATAACGCCAAGTGGCGAGGATCAAATCCAAAGAAAGCTCAAAAGCAACAAGAAAACCGCAATACTACTAAGCGCGACTCTAGGTCGAATAATACAACACTGTCTCTAAGTCTGAAAGAATATACAAGTTTTGGTTGATGGAAATTCTAGATACAATGAAATAATAAATACAATGGTGGTTCTTGATGCGAAAGAATCCACCTACCAAAGCAAATCACCCACAAGAAGGTAGTGTGCCAGAAACGCCGCAATAGAACCTGTACGGCAGAACCTGCAAGAACTGTGGCACAACGGTGGTGAGTTGCCAACTCGTGAAAAGAAACATCTACAAGCAGAAATCGAATGCAAGACATAATCCTAAGTCAACGATCAGTAATACAATCCACAAGAGTACATCTGAGTGTAATAAGGTGGCAAGGTAACATCTAAATATGTAAGTGGTGCCAGGTACTCAGGTAATAACATGTCATGAATGTAAAGTATGCTGCATGAAGTAAATATGGTGAAATATCAATGATATCAATACACATATATTAGCGTCCCATACCACTAATATTGGTGTAAGGGTATATATAACAGCGCCCTCATACCCTGTTATATATACAAATGAAGTATGATAAGTATAAACCCAGTCTGTATATGATCCATATCTGTATATATATATGTGGAACCCGTCCACCTGTCACCCACTGACAGTAAGCATCATGTATGCAATGTGAGGATATAAACAAAATCATGGAAAAGCATCATGACACCCGTGCCTAGCATCGACACGTAAATCCTCATCCATATGGGGCTCCGTCTGCGGTATCGGCCCTCGGCCCCCGGCAGTACGAGTCAACCCATGTCCATCTCTGGGCTCCGTCTGCGGTATCGGCCCGTCGGCCCCGGCAGTACGCCCATCTCTCGGCTCCAGGCGGTATCCCCCGGATATCCGCAGAGCAAAAGGTAATATCACCGGACAGTATGGTTCCCCAGCCGGGCTCATCGGCTCATAGCACATCGACATCTCTTTCTTGCCCCGGGGTACTCCGGGCCCCACCATGTACCCTCGTACGGCCTCGACGCCTCCTCGTAGGGGTATATAAATCAGAACCGATAAAACTCATGGTGGAAGCTGAAATATCATATCAAGGGTAACCGGGTTTTAAAACATTTACATAATCACTTGAAATACCCACGGTTCCCCAAATCCAGAAATATCATGGAAACAAACATCCCAATGCGCATAATCAGAAAGCATGATGTATGTGACATATAAATGAAGTGCAAGTATAACAACATATCATGCAACATGGAATAATGGTATGCACATACAAGGTCATATCCTGATGCAATAATACTACTGTGTAGTGACATGGCAATTATCGATGATGAAGTGTGTGAGCCGGCAAATAGTGTACGTGGAACATACGCATCATCGATAATGGTGCTGGTGTCCTAACAGCATGATAATAATATAGCAATGAACATATGCCAGCAATGCGAATAGCATGAAAATGCAGAAATCTAGTAGTCAACACCACAGTGAAGTATCTGCTATGCAACTACATCTAAGTATCAGGTCAATCAGGAGGGGTAGGTGTGGAAACCACCTAAATCTGAGTCGGTATATATATATATATATAGTCGGTGATCTCGCCTCAATGTCATATCGTAAGATATCCTCGAGTTGTGAGTGCGGATCCATCATCAATATCGGCTCGTACGGTAAATCATCGCACGGCATCCCCAAAAGCTGGGTACAGGTCAACATCTCACTATCTCATCACATAACAGGTATCACTATCATCAGATCATATAGTCTGGGGGTACTACTCCATGTCTAGTATAAATCGATACCATCAGTAAAGTATGCATGCGGGGGTAAACACATATCCCAAGCCCGCAAGAATCACAAGTCATATCCCAAATATGAATCATATCAAATCACCGATCTCAGGGCACCACGCCCACATCATCGACTCATCTCCAAAGTCATCCCATAACATCAATCACAGTGCAAGAATAAGTGATAAGCAAGGGTGTGTGTATAGGTGTAATTCTATCCTAGGGTTCGCGACTACGAACTACTCTAGTCACTTCTAACCCTACACTATCCAAAATACACCTATCAACATAATAACTACAATATAATCTATCTACGGACTGCGGGGGTGCTATACGCCATCCACCCGACTTCCCCCTGTAGATATAATCTACTCACTTGTATCATCATTTGCGGACATCACCACGCATTTGCTTGTCGTCCCGAAGTCTTCATGGGTACCTACACATCAAATATCGTATATGCGCATTAAAACCAAATCCAAGCTAAAACGGCGCATGAAATCCAAAACGATACGATAAGGGGGCCTATAGGTGAGAACCTATGGCACGCCTTCAAAACCATCAACAAATCCTCTATATCGTCGTATAAACGACAAATAGTCGAGACAAAACACATTCCACCATTTCAGAAATGAAAATACGGAATACGGAAACTAAGGTCCAAAACAGCAACTCATGAAATGTGTTCCAGATTTCACCCTAGAACGAATCTGTCAAAACTAGAAGTACCCAGGGCCAAGAATTGAGGAATTGGGGCTATGCACAGAAAACGAGGCGATTCCTCACTGGTCTGGCCGCAATTTGCGGCCAGAATGGAGATTTTGGCGGCCTCAAGGTGGAGTGGGGAGCTAGGGTTTTGGGTGTTGCCTCTATGGTGCCTGCACATCTTAATTTCCACTCAATATTATTTTAGGGTTCTCGGAGTGTTAGCAGATTCTAATTAACAGTGACAGATTCCAGTTTTTCCCCGATATTGGTTTCTAAAATCCGTATTCTGGTTTTTGCTTCAGGTTTTGGGTTCCAATTCATACACTAAGGTGTTGGTAAAACCCTAACTTGATTATTCTCAAAGTCCATAATATCACACAATATCGATGAAGTCTTAACATGGGTTTATAGGAAAGGCTATAATTAAGCCAATGGTTCAGTAATTACCTCCATTAGCAACTCAAGAAAATTCTTGAGTTGCCCCTAGTGGCCAAAATCCTTGCTTCTTTAGCTCCAAGTGTAGATCTAGGGATTTTGCACAATTTTAATGAAAGGAGTTTGGGGTTTTGGGTATGTTTTTGAGATGAAATGAGGAGTTGAAGAGGGGAGGGAAAGAGCTAGGGCAGCAGCAGCAGCAACTATGGGAGAGAGGGGAAGAAATGAGAGTGAAGGAATGATGGAGGCATGGTGCAAAAAGGTAGGGTTGACCTTGCCCCTCTCTCTCTCATCATTACATTTTCTTTTCTTTTCCTTTTCTTTATAACTCCAAACCTTCTCACATCAATAGTAATCCCAAAAGAAAACCATGGCTAGAAAATGCACAAGTGTAGAAAAAAGTGGTATGTGCAAGTTTTGCGCAAAATTGCCAAAAAACTCGATTAGCGATTTTAATCGCGATTAGCACTAAATTAGTGTCAAACTAATCACAAAAACTTAAAAATGTCATAATTCACTAATTTACCCTATTTAGAATTTTCCATAATTTTTTCTCAAATTTTTCCTATTTATTTGCATTTAATATTAAAATAATCAATAAAATAATATTAAATTATAAAAATTCCCAAAATTAATATTTTATATTTTTGAAAATGTTACAGAGATTTTATAGAAAACCGAATCGGAAATCGGATTTGTTCCGATTCCGTCGGGTTTTGTAAATTCGTATTTTTATGAGAGAAAAGAAAGATAGAAAGGGGGACTTACGGGTTTGGACAACACTAGAGAGCGAGAGGGAAGTAGAGGATTCGCCGGTGCGTCGATTCGTCGTCGAGAGTTCCTAGCACGATCACCGGAATTTCGCCGTCGATTTCGTCAGCGCTTCGCCTTTCGCTAGTTTCCAAAGTACCAAAGTTTTCTTGAGATTTTGAGAGAGTGGGCTCAGAATTTTGGGATGATAGGGTAGGAGGTAGGGGTGTATTTATAGGGTTAGGGTAGGTGTAGAGTTTTTAATTAAAAAATGTAAAAATAATAGGAAAAATCATTAAAATTTGGAGTAAAAGAGGTATTCAAAGCCCTCTGGAAACGATCTGTACAATTAAAGTATGCAGGAGAGTAGAGAAGACCAAGAGACAGGGTTTTTATTTTGGAGACTCGGCCGAGTCCGGCGGTCGGGAGGTGGGGGGTGAAAGGTCCCTAGGCACCCTAATGAGGTCTCACAAGGCATCGAACATGCCAATATAAAATTTTACAGGTGCCGAGAGACCAGACTACGGATCGTCGGCTAGATGTCTAGGCGAAAAGATAACTAGTTAACAATTAACTATGAGAATACGGATATACAACCTTTGTAGATCTGGTCCTCCACCTCCACGGCTCCGTAATGAGGTCCTCTCCGCTGTCCAAATCGAAAACCCGGGCTCAAGCGTCGGCTTCATCGGAGAAGAAGCGGGCTAGGTCATCGACGACGTGCCGAAGATGATCTACGTCGAGACATCGCTAAATCAAGCTCCACCTTCACCAAGTCATGAAAACTTGTGAAGGAAACACACTCTACTACTTGGCAAGAGGTAGAGGATGAAGAAATAGAAAGTGGGTAGACTTTAGAATTGGATTTCTCACTCATTTGCTCAATTCACCATTGATGAAGTAAGCTTTCTTCTTTGAAGAAGATGAAGAAGAACAAGATGAATATTATGATAAGTTAATTTTAAATGAAAAAGAAAATCAATACTTATCATATTCAATACCATGGTTAAGTGTAGAGAATGAATCATGGTTAAAAGGAATGGTTAGGGTTAAGCATGAAACAAAAATGGTGACTTAGTCAAACCTTCATGAAGATTCCACAAGCAAATAAATCAAGCCACCATTTTCATTTCTTTTGCCAAAAAGAAATTAATAAATAAATAAATGAGTAAGTAAATAAAATCATAACCCTAACCATTACATAACCATGGTTTAATCTTAACATACACTTAAACAATCATGTATCATCAAACATGATACAATCAAATGTACAAATGTATATCACATATACAATGTGCACAATCCAAGTGAGAAAATCCATATAAAGTGAACCGATACTAGTTAATGCAAAGTAATATATCAAATATATATAATTATACATTAAATCATTAAATCAACACTTGATTTAATGATCCGGTCATGTCGCACACAACCGACTAGTATACAATGTATCGGCTTATCGAATCAATCCTTGATTCGATAACTAGGTTATATCACATACAACCATTCGATACATTCATCGCGAGAATAGAATACGGTATCACATACACGCATTATTCTCGGTCCCGCACATATCTCATATGCGTTCCTATTTCGTTTCGCTTGAGCCAGGAAACCTCTGTGTAGGACTCTAAAGACTCGTCAATACGCCGGCAGCAGGTGATGATCATATCAAACACCCACAAGCCGCAAGCGGTCTGCTAAACGCAACGGCCACCCGGGTATTGAACGATCAGAAGATCGACGAGCAAGCCCGCTCACACTCCAGTGAATCCAACCAGTAACACTACCGTACAGTCCGGTCTGATCGTCTGATATGTCGCATATCTCGCCTAGGGGTGGTAAACGTCAGACCCCAATAGCTTGATAAGTCGTGTCGATATGAGGTCTATAACAGTTCGAGAAACTACTGGTAACACTTACCAGTAAATCTCAGCAACCCTGGCCAGGGATTTCCGGTTATAGCCAATCGAACACAGCGCAACATCAACCCCCTATACCGGGAGAGACGAATCCCCTCCTATCGCTCATTGCCTCCATGTGACTCGGGACTGTACCCAAAAACCACCGTTTTGCACGCCCTCTTGGACGTGGTAAGATGGAAATCAAAGCACAGTGGGAACCACACAAGACTCTATGACGATCTCGGGTCAACAGACTACTCTGTACCAGTGTCACCAGAGAACTGCCATCTGACGTGAGGTATAATACCATCTGGGAGTTCTCGGCGAGTCCGTCCAGTGTACCCAGTCTCTACTGAGCACCCGTATATCATCTCTGAGGTCAAACACCGATGGATATGGGATCATCCATCGCCCATCTATATGGGTCGAGAAGGTACACGCTAGTCTACTCTGGTATATCGATGCCCCATCTCGATACACCCACGACTAGGGACTTTGAAGGATGTACTCATGGACTACCATGTCCCCACTAGTATGATCCGCATCATAGTCCAGGTAGTCAAGTACACATCCTAAGGGCTTTACCAACATGTAACAGAGAGACAATCAACGTACACGTTAAGGTAAAGATCAACCAGATAGCATATTATCATGTCGAGCAAGAAAGTCCTCCCTATATACGTCCCAGCATCCACTACAATATACATCCAATGTACAGTAATGGCCTCTAGGGCATACATATAACTAACAATCTCCCACTTGCACTAGGGCCATCTGTAGCAGTGGTTGCAGTATCTCATACTCAACCATCCCATAAAAGTCTCTCTCTGGGAATAGGCCTTCGTGAGTGGATCCGCCGCGTTATCCTCTAAGTCTGCTCTCCTTCGCCTCGATCACCCTGGAGATCAACCATCTCCATGATCAGGTGATACTGCCTTAGAATAAGTCTGGATCACTGATGGGACCGGCGTTCCTTAGCATAAGCCACAACTCCATTGTCTCACAATGGTAGGAACATAGTTCATCTCATGAACTAATATACACCCAAACATCCTCTTTGGTAGCATCATAAGTAGCGATGTATCCAGCCTTTATTGTCTAGTATGTCACGGTATCTAGCTTGGAACTCTTCCAACATACCGTCCCTTTACTGAGGGTAAAGACAATGCCTGCGACTGACATTCAGTCGTCTTTATCACCCTGGAACACTTCCAGTGATTCTTCCCAGGATCGATTGATACCATCTCACTTCTACTAGTGAGTATTCTAACATCCAATTAGATCTATCTCATAGATCCAAAATCCAGGATTTAGTAGGTATCACTTTGATCCTATATGGAGAATCATTGTGATAAGCGGAGATCGATCGAGCGTAGCATAGGAAACTCCTTCCCTATCAAGAGTATGTCATCCACGTACTCTACGAGGATCGTCACCATACTCCCTACTACCTTTTTGTTTATACAAGGTTCATCTACCATTTTGATGATGTCAACTTCTTTGACTACTTCATCAAAATAGATGTTCCAACTCCGCGATGCCTGCTTTATCCTATAAAGCATCTTGCACACGTTTCTGCTGCTCCCACTGTTTACGAAGCCCTCTGGCTGTGTACTTATAGACGCACTCTTCTAAAACATCATTTAGAAAAGCAGTCATGGCACCCAACCGCCAGATATCGTAGTCATGGTATGTAGCCGTGACAGGTAGGATCTGGATGGACTTAAGCATAGGTACTGGAAAAGGTTTCATCATTATCCACGCCTGGTCAATGACGAAAACCTTTAACAAGTCTAGCTTTGAAAGTCTCAACTTTTCCATTTACACCAAGTAATCTTCTCAAGATATACTTGCTCCTGATGGGGATTTAACCCTTCAGATATAGCAACTAAAGTCCATACTTTGTTGGTGTATAAGAATTCCATCTCAGATCGCTAAACATCCAGCCATTCTTACAGAGTCTTACTCCTGATGGCCAGCTCGAAACTAGTTGGGTCATCATCTCATGATGCAATCCTCGCTCCCACTGTCATAGAGAAACAGAAGTATCTCTCAGGTGGGTGAGGAACCCTACTAGATCGGCGGAGAGGCTGAGGTTCATTGGAATCTACTGAATCCTTTGGTTCTACCAAATCATCTGCTGTAGTTTGTATAGCTGGAACCTTTCCAGTTCTACATAACTTACCTTGCCTCGAGCTTGTCCGGATTTTGCTTTTAGACATAGGCCGGACAACCCCAAATCTTAACTAACTTAAGAAATGGGCTCTTCCCTTTCCATATCACATATGAAGCGGTAGACAACTGATTTGATTGGAATCCTATTCAATAGGTATGCAACTTCATAAGTGCATAACTCTCTAAAGGAAACAGGTAACTCAGTAGTACTCATCATAGAGCACACCATATCAAATATGGTGTAATTGCTCCGCCCCGACATACCATCGTGCAATGGTGTATACGGAGGAGTAATGCTGAGAGAGAATCTCATTCTCCTTTAGAATAGTCCAGAAATTCTATGCTCAAGTATTCTCCTCCTCGATCACATCAAAGGACATAATACTTATACCCGTATATCGGTTCTCTACTTCTAAATCATATTCTGTGAATATCTCAAAAGGTTCGGACTTAAGTTTCAACAGGAACATATGACTGAATCTTGAGAGATTATCAGAGAATATAATGAAGTATAAAGAATCAGTCCTGGCATGTGTAGACAGGGGACCTTACATACATCATCATGTATCAGTCCCAAGAGTTCACTAACTCTTTCTCTGTTTCCAATAAACAGAGCTATGGTCATTTTATCTTTGTGACATGACTGGCGAGTTTCACAAGATGTAAATTCAAACTGATTTAAATATGCATCTAAATGTAGCTCCAGCTAGTCGGGTCGCATTGATATGACCTAGTCTACAATACCTCAAGAAGGATTCGTTCATTTCTGAACTCTTCCTCTTGTGTGTGTTTCGTATACTAAGAACTGTAGTTTGATTAATGCTTTTAGATAACGTGCCTGAACCGATCAACTTTTGATATAGAAAATGTTCAAAACATTATCCAACAATACAAAATTTTATCATTTCTTTAATAAAGAGACTGATATGATTTTGTATATCAGGTTCGGTATCTAATAACATACGTTCAGAATCAATGTATTACAATACAGGGTGACAGTGACCAACAGACTTGGCTGCAACACTTGCCCCGTTTTCTGCCTCATGAAACTTATCACCCGTTCTCAGTTTTTCTACCCTTTTGTAGCCCTATGTAACATCTTACATATCCGGGATCCTGATCCGGTATCAAATACCCAGGATACAGAGGATACTGAGAAACAGTTCTTTGTAATGAACACACCCGAAGATGATGCATCATATGCACTTTCTTCGTTTGGGCGGCACGGGAATTCTGGTAATCCCCAATTTCCTGCTCTGTCTTATAACAATTATAAGTTGGAGAGGGACCAACGTTCCCCAGCTCAGTATAACAAGCGGGTTCGGTCAATAATCCGTATTATTATCTTGATTAAGGCGTGACATGGTCGCTACCAGGAGAGAGAGAGAAGAAAACACTCAGCGTGCGCTCTTGCAAGAATAGATTGGTTATTATTTTATCTAATCAGGATGGCTCCCACTGCTTTTTATCAAATCTTCCTTCAAACCCTAAAAGGAAAGACTAGCCGGGATTAATTACACACTACAAGTTCGCCAATCTTTCAGCCAGGCCAGTGTCGGTACTTTGAGGGAGGTCCCCCGTGCTTTCGCACGAACCTAATTAATGTAAACCTCGTTTTCCCAGAGGCGTAACCCCGTTGACACCTTTCTAGACACCTACTTGATCGGCTAATTGTAATGTATAAAACTCTCCCAGGAGTAACACATACTCGCAGCGGGTATCGGGATCCAACTATCTCATAGAAGGTATGCAATCTCATTGCAAATTTCAACACTTGAAATTCCCGATAATATTTTGCCCCTAGCGTGCTATGACCTTGACAGAGGCCAAACTACCCATAGTCCGCTAGTCAAGTTCAACCCGTCATTTCCTGATTGAATTAAACCCACCCGCACGACCCTTGACGGAGGCCAAACAACGCCGTACGAATACCCTAATCCAATCGCATCATATGCTAGCAGATAAGCGCTAGTTAGCTACCGTACACTACGCCTTGACGGAGGCCAAACAACCGCAGCACGAATACTAACTAGTACTTATCTGAAAAGACGGAGGGCTACGATAGGTTTTTCTGAAAACCTATTGCGTAATGAACTTGATATCGTTGTAGAATCAAATGATTTTAAAATGGAGTGCTTTTGAGGCTTTTCTTGTTCTGCTAAAGGAGTCACTCCCGGTGAAGGGATCGTCGGTCCTTTCCTCGTCGAATGAGGTGCGGGATATATCATATATATCACTGTGCAAAGCAAAAACTCTTAAAAACAATCAAAAGACAAACCGAGTGTGTAGCATCTTCCAGTTATTGCTAAAGGAGTCACTCCCGGTGAAGGGATCTCGGTCCTTTCCTCATCGAATAAGGTGCAGGATATATCACATATACCACTGTGCAAAGCAAGAACTGTAGCTACCTGTTTTATTTTGAAATTCGATTCTACAACATCTTAGGTTTCTTTTATTTTTCATTAATCACATTAATGAAGTCACATCATTTAAGTACCTAAACATCACAGATAAATACGACGTACACTTATGCCATCCGCATTCGCCTCGATGTCCCCTCGTGCACCGTTAGGTTAGGTAACTAACGGCAGAGCGGGGCAGGGCTAGCGCGGGTGTAAAACATAAGTAACGTTTATATAATATATCATATATACTATATACTGTATCTATCACAGAACATCACATGATCACATCACAGATATCGCAGCAGAAGAATCATATGAAATATTGGATATACTAGGACGTCCGTGTTTTCAATACGAGCCAGTATAAAACACGGATTCCACGGTCGTGATGAATAGCCAAACCCACACCCCTAGACCCCTACGAGAGCGGCAAGCAACCCTACCAATTCTGGAGTTAGGAGACCCGGACTCGACTCCTCGAGTTGGTCTCCCTCTGGACTCCAGAACCCGGTTACTTGTGCCCTCCTCCGTGGGTCCATCCTAGTGCGGAAAAGTAAATAATATACAAAAGGTGACAACTTCCGCAACTTGGAAGCGCCCCAATAAAAGAATATTACATACAAGTTTTTACATGAATGAAAATGAAAAACACTCATCTCACATAAAAACCCCCGGCTATTCATACACGACGATCCAATATAACATATCCAGCAACACATAACATCACATGTCATCAACGTAAGTAAATATACGCATCCCAATTGTCGTTGACATATAGCAACGAAACCGGCGATATCACATATTACACTTACGGTCACAGAAAAGAAAGTGTAAAACTACAACAGTTGGAATCCGCAACCACCTCAGACATCGCATGCCTGACCAAATGAATTACTTAGACATCGCATGCCTAACAATTATAAACCCCGCATTTTAGTCTCATTATCGAAAACTCTTTTCAATACCAAGTCGGGCAATTCAACAGGATTCCCGACATTTTGATCGAATGCTCGTCGCAAACTTCAGTAGGCGGCCGAACTCCCGATACTGTCGACGAAGTGCACCAAGGCGGAACACCGCTACCGCGAGCACCCGGACGGATGCTTTCGGCGACGGGGTTCTCCTACAGTCACTTGGTCGGGGCAATGGAGTGAGGCTGTCTATTAAGTTTACCCGGCGAGTATCCGTGTACGCTACGTGATTACGACGGACTTTTGATCACATCAAAATTCCGTGGCAACCGATCAAGTGAGACTAAACTGCTATGTTTATAACATTCATTCAGTTATCACATAACTACTTGTGAATTCCAATTATTGTATCACATTCCAGATAATTAGAAAATGTTAAACTTTCCGATCGAACATTCAAACACCCAAGTTTTCCCGATACAGATCAACACATGAAACAAGTCTAAAAACATTCAGTTCGTGCCTCAGTACCAACGGTCCAGCCGTAGAAGGGTCAAGCCAACGCCTCACATGTGGCACGCCGTACTGCCCCAAACCCGAAGGTTCAAAGGGCAGTTCAAGACGGTCACATAATCGAGTTAAGGTTTGTTGTCTTCTAGAGGGTTCATCGCGTTACTTGCACTACTTAGAACGTCTTTAAACCACGGAAAAATCCAACACTTGAAAATTTCCCGACAGGGGAAAAGTTGGGTATTCATATCCGGTCGAACTTTTTTAACATATTCTAAAATTTTCCAGAAAGCCACATAGACAAAATTTGAAACCCCGATCGAAACACCGAATCCCCAAAACAACCCCAGAAAATGCAACTCTTGAATAAATTTTAAAAATACCCAGAAACTCCAGCATAATATAATAGAAGTTACTGTGCAATCAAATGAGGATGACGTCATCAAAGTGCGGCGGAACTGCCGCAGAAGCCAGGCTTCTGCCGCGCTTCCGCCGCGGTTTGTACTGTTCATGGGAAAAAAATTGCACCGTAATTCTTATAATTCCCTGCTAAGTTTTCTGCATATTTTTAATTTTGAAAAAACCCAGTTTTTAAAAAATATACAGAGAGCAAGTTTGTGATCGGGTTTCGGGTTCGTTCGGACTTCAAACTCCGTCTAGACTTCGCCTAAGGCTCTAGCTTGGCTCTGATACCAGTGAAAGGTCCCTAGGCACCCTAATGAGGTCTCACAAGGCATCGAACATGCCAATATAAAATTTTACGGGTGCCGAGAGACCCGACTACGGATCGTCGGCTAGATGTCTAGGCGAAAAGATAACTAGTTAACAATTAACTATGAGAATACGGATATACAACCTTTGTAGATCCGGCCCTCCACCTCCACGGCTCCGTAATGAGGTCTTCTCCGCTATCCAAATCGAAAACCCGGGCTCAAGCGTCGGCTTCATCGGAGAAGAAGCGGGCTAGGTCATCGACGACGTGCCGAAGATGATCTACGTCGAGGCATCGCTAAATCAAGCTCCACCTTCACCAAGTCATGAAAACTTATGAAGGAAACACACTCTACTACTTGGCAAGAGGTAGAGGATGAAGAAATAGGAAGTGGGTAGACTTTAGAATTGGATTTCTCACTCATTTGCTCAATTCACCATTGATGAAGTAAGCTTTCTTCTTTGAAGAAGATGAAGAAGAACAAGATGAATATTATGATAAGTTAATTTTAAATGAAAAAGAAAATCAATACTTATCATATTCAATACCATGGTTAAGTGTAGAGAATGAATCATGGTTAAAAGGAATGGTTAGGGTTAAGCATGAAACAAAAATGGTGACTTAGTCAAACCTTCATGAAGATTCCACAAGCAAATAAATCAAGCCACCATTTTCATTTCTTTTGCCAAAAAGAAATTAATAAATAAATAAATGAGTAAGTAAATAAAATCATAACCCTAACCATTACATAACCATGGTTTAATCTTAACATACACTTAAACAATCATGTATCATCAAACATGATACAATCAAATGTACAAATGTATATCACATATACAATGTGCACAATCCAAGTGAGAAAATCCATATAAAGTGAACCGATACTAGTTAATGCAAAGTAATATATCAAATATATATAATTATACATTAAATCATTAAATCAACACTTGATTTAATGATCCGGTCATGTCGCACACAACCGACTAGTATACAATGTATCGGCTTATCGAATCAATCCTTGATTCGATAACTAGGTTATATCACATACAACCATTCGATACATTCATCGCGAGAATAGAATACGGTATCACATACACGCATTATTCTCGGTCCCGCACATATCTCATATGCGCTCCTATTTCATTTCGCTTGAGCCAGGAAACTTCTGTGTAGGACTCTAAAGACTCGTCAATACGCCGGCAGCAGGTGATGATCATATCAAACACCCACAAGCCGCAAGCGGTCTGCTAAACGTAACGGCCACCCGGGTATTGAACGATCAGAAGATTGACGAGCAAGCCCGCTCACACTCCAGTGAATCCAACCAGTAACACTACCGTACAGTTCGGTCTGATCGTCTGATATGTCGCATATCTCGCCTAGGGGTGGTAAACGTCAGACCCCAATAGCTTGATAAGTCGTGTCGATATGAGGTCTATAACAGTTCGAGAAACTACTGGTAACACTTACCAGTAAATCTCAGCAACCCTGGCCAGGGATTTCCGGTTATAGCCAATCGAACACAGCGCAACATCAACCCCCTATACCGGGAGAGACGAATCCCCTCCTATCGCTCATTGCCTCCATGTGACTCGGGACTGTACCTAAAAACCACCGTTTTGCACGCCCTCTTGGACGTGGTAAGATGGAAATCAAAGCACAGTGGGAACCACACAAGACTCTATGACGATCTCGGGTCAACAGACTACTCTGTACCAGTGTCACCAGAGAACTGCCATCTGACGTGAGGTATAATACCATCTGGGAGTTCTCGGCGAGTCCGTCCAGTGTACCCAGTCTCTACTGAGCACCCGTATATCATCTCTGATGTCAAACACCGATGGATATGGGATCATCCATCGCCCATCTATATGGGTCGAGAAGGTACACGCTAGTCTACTCTGGTATATCGATGCCCCATCTCGATACACCCACGACTAGGGACTTTGAAGGATGTACTCATGGACTACCATGTCCCCACTAGTATGATCCGCATCATAGTCCAGGTAGTTAAGTACACATCCTAAGGGCTTTACCAACATGTAACAGAGAGACAATCAACGTACACGTTAAGGTAAAGATCAACCAGATAGCATACTATCATGTCGAGCAAGAAAGTCCTCCCTATATACATCCCAGCATCCACTACAATATACATCCAATGTACAGTAATGGCCTCTAGGGCATACATATAACTAACAGGGGGTCACCGGGGGTAGCCACTGGTGCTTCTAACTTTTCATGGGTAGTGGGAAAATTTGGAGTTATGGCTGTTAGACTGTTGGGCTTCTATAAAATTTAAAACAAAACAATATTAAAAATAATGTGGGGCAGAGGATTTGAACTCTGGTGGCTTGGTTCAGCAGTGCAAAGTGTTACCAATGAGCTACAAGCTCCTTCTTGTAATTATGGTGTGAAATAAATACTTAAAAAGATATCAGCAACATTAAATACTCCAAGTATACTTTGAATTTAAATCAATTCTTTGTACATTAAAAATGGAGTTGTTACAGGAAGGGGCCTCCAGTTCGCAGTGCCTTCGGGGTTATCCGTCGCGGATAGCCTGCTGCACGAGATAGAGACGTCGGCCGGGGGTAGAGTCCCCGGGGGGACCTTCAGGGCTCAGCTGGCGTCCATCGCCCAGGAGTCCGTGCAGGTAAGTGCTTGGTTTTTATTATTATATATTTTTTGAGATTCGGTGCCTCCCTCATCTTTATGATCTTTTTCCTGCTTTTCAGGTTCTCCAGCACGTTGCCCTCGCCTTACGTATGGAGGCCGAGGTGATAGCCCCGGCGATGAAAGCCGCGGGCCAGCTCGCCTCGATGGAAGAGAGCTCCAAGCGGGAGCTGGAGGCAGTGATGGCGAGGGTCGTCGCCCTGGAGGGCGAAGTGGAGGCCGGGAAGCGGGAGGTCACTCGGCACCGCAAGGCCGCCGCGGCTGCCGAGGCCAGGCTCGAGGATGCTCAGGTACTTGCCGGCAACCTGAAGAAGACGGTAAAAACCCTCTGGAATGAGCTGGGGGGGCGGCCGAGTCGGCGAAGTCAACCGACCTAAGGGCGGCGAAGTTGGCCGACCTCTCGGCGGCGAAGGCGGTGGAGGGCTACAAGAAGTCGAAAGACTACTACGATGACCTGTCCATTGCCACGACCCTCATCTGGCACGAGGCCCTCGATGCCGTTAAGGCCCGAGCGCCGGGGTTCACCGACGAAGAGCTCTGGGCCTAATACCCCCTCGCGGACTCCGGTGAGCAGGGGCAGGAGGTTCCTAGCGAAGAAGTCGCCGAGGACCTAGCTCGCCTCGTGGTGGATGTCGAGGGCCCCGAGGTCGCTCCTGGCCCCGAGGCCTAAAGCTTCCGTCTTCCTCCTCCTTTTCTTTTGTTGCTTTTGGAATTTTGTAAGCCTCCGGGCATTTTGTAAGGCTGGGGAGCCAAAAATACCCTTTGTAAAGACTTTGCCTTTTAGTAATAAAACTTTTTCTTTGATTTCATTGGTTTGCACTTTGTCTTTTGTTCATGAAGAATGCTCGTAAAATTTCTCTTCTTGCGCTGTTGGGCTTCCATGTCAGGTCCATGTCAGGTCGGCTGCTTGCCTAGCGATCGTCCGTCGAGTTGGTTTCGATTACTTGCCAAGCGTGCCAAGCGCTGCTGAGAAGAAGGCGTCTCCATGGCCCCGAAGTCGAGGGGAGATCGCTCGGGACTTGGATAGACCTGATGCTCCTTGTTGGTGGCTCGGATCCTCTGCATGCGATGGGCAGAGGGCTGACCGCCTTATTTGTGCCGAAGGTAGATGGGAGCTGCTCCGTTGCCCTTTGGCAAGGACTTCTGATTTCTAGCGTCGTGGGTAGGCAACCATCAGCCTGGGATGACCGAGCGGGGCAGCCGCTCGGAGGCCTCTTTCGAGGGCTTCGATCCATGGCGTCATGGGTGGGGAGCTACCAGCCGGAGTTGACCGAGCAGAGCAGCCGCTCGGTTGCCACTTGCGAGGGCTTCGATCCTTCAGGACGGGGACCGAGCAGGGTTACTGCTCGGTGCCTCTTGGCGAGGGCTTTTGTCCCGAAGGATAGCCGAGAAAGGGATCCTCAGGCTCGACTGCCTCTGGGAGGGATTTCTGATCCCAGGCGTTGCGGTAGGGAAGCTACCCGCCGGGGATAACTGAGCAGGGATGACCGGGCAGTGAAGCTGCGTGGTTGCCTCTTGGCGAGGGCTTTGATCTCTGGCGCCGTGGGTAGGCAACTACCGTCCTGGGATGACCGAACGGGGTAGCCGCTCGGACGCCTCTTGCGAGGGCTTCGATCCCTGGCGTCATGGGTAGGGAGCTACCAGCCGAAGATGACCGAGCAGGGTAGCTGCCCGGTTGCCTCTTGCGAAGGCTTTGATCCTTCAGGATGGGGACCGAGCAGGGTTACTGCCCAGTGCCTCTTGGCGAGGACTTTGATCCCTGTCGGTTGTGGTAGGAAGCTACCAGCCAGGGATAGCCGAGTAAGGACTCGACTGCCTCTGGGAGGACTTTGGTCCTTGGCGCGGGTGGGGCTGTAGAAGCCTACCAAGGACCCTTGGTCAGGCAGGGTTACTGCCCGGTGCCTCTTGGCTAGGGCTTTTGTCCTGAAGGATAGCCGAGCGAGGGATCCTCGGGCTCGACTGCCTCTGGAAGGGCTTTCTGATCCCTGGCGTAGCGGTAGGGAAGCTACCCGCCAGGAATAGCCGAGCGACGGTTGGGCTCGACTGCCTCTGGGAGGACTTTCTGATCCCTGGCGTTGCGGTAGGGAAGCTACCCGTCAGGGATAACCGAGTAGGGTAGCTGCTGGGTTGCCTCATGGTGAGGGCTTTCTGATCCCCGGCATTGCGGTAGGGAAGCTACCCGCCAGGGATAACCGAGCAGGGTAGCTGCTGGGTTGCCTCTTGGCGAGGGCTTTGATCCTTGGCATTGCAAGTAGGGAAGCTACCTACCAGGTATAGCCGAGCAGGGGAGCCGCTCGGCTTCCTCTGCGGAGGACTTTGATCCTTAGCGTTGGGGGGCATGAGGAGGCCGGCTAAGGACAACCGGGTAGGGTAGCTGCTCGGCCGAATCTTCATGAGGTTTCGCCCGACCATCTAGTTGAACATGAACGGTATTGGGAACATGAACGGTAGCGGCGGGCGTGCGCGCAGCACACGCATTGAATGTGGGGGGAGGCGAAGCGCCAGGGTCGCGTCGCTTCGATTCCGTTAGAGAAGGCCCGATGGTCGCCGCGTGGCAGCGACTTCTTGGGCGAGAGAGGGCGACCGTTGAGTTTCGTTGTGGCGCAGCGAACTATATAAGGCTGAAGGAGCACTAGTCCTTCCTTTCCTTGTAAACGGAGCGTCGCGAATGCAGGACTTCCCCTTTACCATCCCCGAGATCATCCATTTCGAAGACGTATACCTCTATGACCAGAACTGCACCGAGGACACGATACAGTTGGTATATGGGAGCATCAAGGACCACTTCGGCCGGTTGCTCCCCCGACGTTCCTCCCTGCTGCAGCTGCTGATGTACTCCATCTGGAGGGTATCGCCGGGGCTTTACAACCCCCTGTCCGAGCAGCTCTATGACGAGGCCGTGGGCAAGCTGCGGTCCCTGAGGCGCTTCGGCCTGATCTCCGTGAACCGGCTGGCTCGCTCGGAGGCGCTCGTCCGCGAGTGCTACGAGTTGAGGCTCGGGGTCAATGCGCGCGGGGGGAACCGAGGAGAGAGGTTGGATCTCGCGAGGCCTCGGCTGGTGGAGATCTTTACCGAGTATCATGAGCAGTGCTCTCTGCACCCCCTTCCCCCGTTGTTGTAATTTTTCTTTTTCTTTTTGTATGTACGGCTGAGGAGCCCATAATACCTTTTTTTTTTGAATAAACGAGATCTTTCATATTTTTCCGCAATGTTCCGTTGATCTTTATTAAATTAACAATAGACCATAGGGAGAGTTTACATTGCCCCAAAAGAAAAGTACATGCTAATAGATGACCCCGTCAGCGTGGCTCGAGATTCCCGGAGGCCTGCGGGTCTTCATGCCCGGCACCGGGTACGGGGCTTCTCGAGCGCTGGACTGGTCATCTGCTGCTGAGACAAGCATGATCTGGCCGATGGTCAGCTCGGCGGGAGGAGGACGCTGCTCCTGTTCGCGGTCGGCCTGCCGTTTGTCCCTTAAGTAGACGGCGAGGTGCCCCGATCGGATGAGCTCCTCGATATAGTCCCGGAGTTGCTTACAATCCTCTGTGGCGTGGTCCAGCGTCCGGTGGAAGGCGTAGTAAGGGCCCTGGGTTCGCTTCGAGGCCTGACGCGGGATTGGGGGTAACTTGAAGAACCCCTCGCCTTGGGCCTCCTCCAGTAACACTGGGAGGGAGACGTTGAGCGGGGTGTACTCCTGGAACTTCGGGTGATAGGGCTGCTAACGCTCCGGCCTCTCTTCCCGAGCCCTCTTCTTCGGGTCGGGCCGTTCTGCTCGGGGGAGGTTCGCGTTCACCTCGGACTCCAGCTAAACCTCGCACTCGGTCCATGCCTTGAGTTCGGCTATGGTCCTAAGCTGTGCCAATGCAAAGGAGCGCAACCACTCCTTGTGCCTAAGGCCAGATCTGAGCGCCGTAATGACGGTCTCGTCCCGGTGCTCGGGGACCTCGAGGAGGGCGTTGTAGAAGCGGGTGATGTAAGCCTTGAACGTCTCCTTATCTCCGCTCTTTATTGTGAAGAGGTAGTCGACCGTGCACTTCTGCCGACGGTTCCCAACGAAGTGGCCGAGGAACTGAGTAGCCAGCTCATCGAAGGTCGAGATTGAGCGAGGCTCGAGCCCTCAGAACCAGTCTCGACCTGCGCGGATGAGGGTGGCTGGGAAGGCCCTGCACTGGGCGGCATCGGAATGGTCCTTGAAGCTCATCCCCGTGGTGAAGGCATCCAAATGGTCTTTGGGGTCAGTCTTCCCGTCAAACAGAGAGACCTTTGGGGGCTTGTTGCGCGAGGAGACGTGGACAATGAGCAGTCCCTCGGTGAACGGTTTGGTGAGTGTGTCGGCGGCGTACTCAGCCCCGTCGGCTGAGAGGTGACCTTCCCGGCGGATGCCCTCGATCTTCTTTTCGAGGGCGTTGAGTCGGCCGTGGTATCCCGAGGACTCGGCGCCCCGCGATCCCTGGCCCTTGCTGTGGGAGACCTGCGTCGGGGCTCGGCCCCGGTTCCTCTCGATGAGGTTCCTCAGATCCCCGGGCGAAGTGGACCTCGAGCCGTCGTGGCGATCCCCTTCTATGCGACCCCGTCGAGGGAGGGGTCGCCGGTCATGCCTGTGGGCAGGCGAGGTGACCGACATCTCCTCAGGGGGGTACGGGTCGCGAGGAGGCTTGAGGCATGGCGCTCCGGTGGCGGACCTTAGTGTGGAGCCGTGGGGCGCCCAACGGGCCTCAGGGAGTATCGGCCCATGAGATCCGTGGTCTGGAGTCGTAGCCTGCCGGTGGTCAGCCGTGCCGACGAGGGCAGAGCCTTCTGGAGGAGGAGGAGCGGCGATCTGGGGCCCAGGCCCGGCCGTTTGGATGCAGATGAGCGCCTCTACGAGGGACTGCAGCCGATCTATTCGGCTGGCAAGGGCGTTGATGATGGTCGCCGTAGGGGGTTCATCTGTGCCTCCGATAAGGGGGAGGCGGCAGCTGGTACCCGGATCCTCGGGATGGTTGCTTGCCATGTGGACGGAGATCGGAAGGCCAACTTTGTTTTTGTAGAGTTTGCGTTCCCACAAACGGCGCCAACTGATGGAGGTCCTTTTTAGGCCTCCTTCATATATTGTCTTCCGTCGATCTCCCGGTGGATTTTGGAGATGATCTCCTGTTGCGTGTGGGTCTCAATGGGTTTGAGGAGTTTAGCGCCGAGTACCTGCAAAGAAGTCCCGGGATGGTTTGGTACCACCGAGGACCCTCCGAGGATCAAGTTAGTGCTAGATCCGAGCAGAGTAACGGCTAAGTGGAATCAGAATGGCTTTCTTGACCCCTCTGTGATGGGGGTTTATATAGCGGCGGCGGCACGCAGCAGCAGGCGCGAGAATCTCGACTGCAGTTACGCTCCCGACGTCACGCCCGCGTAAGGAGCGGATCGCCCATTAATGGGGATCGTGGTGGCGCGAAACGTGGGATGTTGCTGGCGGAGAATCCGCGCATGGCGAGATTCGCGGAGCGGCGGTTATGTCTGTGAGCGATGGAGTTGGTCGGAGGATCGAGGAAGACGGCTTCGGGCGGGAGCTCGGGACGAGCAAGGAGGCCGAGAAGTCCTGGTCTTGTAGCAGCTCGGGGCGAGCTATGGGGCCGAGGAGGCCGATTTGCAGGGGGCCCTGAGGAGAGCCAGCTTGTGCTTGCAGGTCGGGTACAGGTTTGGCCTAGCCGGCCCCTGTGGGCCCTTCCTTATGAGTTCTGGGACATGTCATCTGCCACGTGTCCTGATCTTGGAGATCGCCAATATTGAGCATCATCAAGTTTGTACATGATTTCCTCCATTTTCTTGTTGAATTTGAGCGAGGTTGGGATTTTCAGGACGAGGGTAACAACAACAAGCCTTTTTATCCTAAATTTGTGGGGTCAGGTTTATATTTCAATGTTTTTCCATTATATTCCGTTAAGGACCGTCTTCTCAGTTAAATCTATATTTAACATATCGTTCTTAATTGTCTCTATTCATTTTCTTTCTAGGTCTATCATTATTTCTAGGTGCGCTTTTTCACTTTTCCTAATCAAGGTATTGATTATCTCTTTTCTGCTCAATTGATTATCTCTTTTCATATCCTCTATGAATGCGACTTCTACCTTGCAACAAATATACTCATTTTATATCCCATCTTTTTTTCTTTTTTGTCTGTAGGTGAAAACCTAAGTTGAAAAAGATCATCTTCAAAACTTGGAGACTTGGATGTAGCAAATCTTTAAAAATTAGTAAAACCTCGACCAAACACTTGAAGGGAAATGTAACTAAATTGGTGTAATCAATTGTTGAACTAAATCCGATAAAACAACTTAATGATACAGTGAAACCAATGGATGGATTTTTGCAAAATCTATCTTCAGAATGTTCATCGGTAAATGTCAATAAAGGATAAAACTGTCATTTGATAATACTCCAAGATGATTGTCGCTAACACTTCAAAGTGGTGTTCAAGTTAAACCACCTGGTGTTTTGTGTTTTTTTTTTGTGGATAAATAGCCCTTTTGAAATGATTGCCGCTCCTCTTTTAAAGGACAAGCCCCCTTCCTGATAAAATATTTTTAAAAAACATTTAAAAAGAAAAGGCTGCTCTGAAACATTTCTCTTCAAGCAGCTGAAGAAACAAAAGCAATTTTACCAAGGATAAACAAATTTTGCAATAAAGAATACTTCTTATTACCACCAATCAATAGTGGGATTAAAACATCAATTCATTTTACAAATTTCAGACACTCAACTTCAAAATAAAGAAACCACCGATATACTCATCAGCATGAGATTCAAGAAACAAAAGCAGTTTTCCTCACACAACAATACAAACAAAACAACAGTAAATTGCGATCCCTGCGCAACTTGAGTTGCCACTTTAGTTGCCCCCCCCCCCCCTCCCGATCAATTGCCCTTCTCTTTAAGTTAGCTCCATTAATCCTCGGGTTAACGAATATCTCTCTATTAAAGTCTTGTATCAAACAGAAAAAGAGCAGCTTCCGATTTCGCCGCACATCCGAATTTCAAGGTGCTGTATTTTCTATGCACGCCAGTGAGCTTCCCATTGGCAGCATTCTGGTGAAAATCCACCATCAGCTTCGAACACTCCCTAAAATACATAAAAATCGCTAAACTAATGAATTCTCTCCTTCATAAATTTTCCCGGAAAATGAAAGGCGCACTGAGCAGTGTATATTGCGGCCATGTGGTATTTATAAGTTTATGGTAATTATATGAAAAACAGTGAAAGGTAATAGTATTTTACTGTAATTTAGCCAAAAAGAAAATCACAACAGAAGGAAAACTTACAGTAGCTGGTCCTCTGTATAAGTAGTGTATAGCTCGCTAGTCTTGGTCCAGTACTTGAACCCTTTAAAACTGCATTGAGCAGTGTATATTGCGGCCGCGGCCAGCAATGAAGGTCGGAACTTGAGCATCTGGTACTCAACAAGGCATAGCTCAATGATGAAGTGGGAAAGAAGCTCCAACTGAAAATAAGAAAAGGAGGAAAGATGAAAATTTGATGGACGAGTTTACACTTTGTAATCAAATAGTGCTTTGTTTTGCTACTTGTTAAGTTAAAAAGGTTTATTTATTAAGTGAATAATACTCTACTTCCTCTATGCCTCATCCAATTAATTAATCAAAATTCTTTGTTCTGCTACTAATTAAGTGAAGGGTTAAATGAATGGTGCTATTCTAACGAAAATAAAATTTAAAAGTTAACAATTCAATTTTTTGAACAAAAGGAAGGAGTTAATGATGCAAACCTCCTTGTCACACTCTGCTGCTTTCAAGAATCTCCTCATGAAAACATAAGGAGTTGGCACAGACATATTAAATTGCAGGGTGTTCACCATCATTTTCTCCTGATTGCATAACATCATACACAAAAAATAGTCAGTAAAATTCCCAACTGAAACATAAATAAAGGTAAAGACCGGAACCGATTATTATCACCATTTCTAGAACTTCTGCTCTTGTGTAAGCTCGGTCAGAGATTAGAATTAGATCCTCGACGACCGGAACCGATACTTCCTCATACTTGCAAGCAAGAAGCATAGCTGTTACTCCAACCAATTGTAGCTTTTTCCTAACAACTGTTTGTTGCGATAGAAATCGGTCTATGATGTTGATGGTGAGAAACAGTGTCTCGTCCATTAGCTCGAATTTGTAATGAACCTGAAGGGTTTTTTTTTAATTATGATATCATTTAGAAATTTTATTGGTTATTCTCAAAGGATTAAATGTTAAGAAGAAATCATATGTACCTCTATCAGCCAGTCAATGAGAATAGCTCGCATTTTATCATTAATATCGAATTGGTTGGACATATAACCAGAATTAACACAGCCAGTAACCTGCATTAATTAAGGCAAAAAAAACACTCTTAGCTACCAAAAAAATTAATAACTTCTGTCGCAAAACAACGATCTATTTTAAGCCCAAATGCGTTTGAGCTAAAACAGAGAGCTTCATCAATTTAAACGACACGGTGTGATTATTATGTTTGCCCATCCCTATTCTCACCAACATAAAAATTTAAAATTCCTAATTTCCTAAAAAAAACATATGTTTTTAATAACTCTTAACCTCTGAAAGGCTGCTTTCTATTTTTGGATCATCATTCTTTAATATCTTCGCTAGAGAGCATTGCACAACTCGAAGCATTAAAACACCGATAGATTAGTCTAGACAGCGAAAAATAATGATTTGGTTGTGCAGAAACACAGTGATGCCTTAATATACTAGAAGAAGTAAGCTTTATTCACATTAAATAAGTAGATACAATTTAATTAACATGGTATTTGGTAATAAATAACATAATAGCTATATTTCCTTGTTTTTTTAGCTTCATTTACATTAAATAACTGGATACAATTTAAATAAGAGAATATTGGATGATAAATATTCAGTTCTAGAAACTAGTTCTGAACCGGCAGCTTCATCAATGAATAGATGATCATTTCTATATATATTCAATCATAATATTCCAAATCACACAAATGAAATTAGAGAGATCAACTCAACAGTGAAGCAAAAGTAGCAACAAAGTCGACAAACTTTACCTCGACCCGTTTGTAGTAGTCGTATATATCTTCGACATAATCAACGACAGCCAATGGATTTCTTGAATCACAGCTGTCTATATTCACTGCACTTTCCACAACTAAATCCTCCATCACTACCTCCTTCACGAGCTCGCACTCCTTAAAAACAAAATATAGCATAGCATCTATCAATACCAACAACAAATCAAGACAAATAATTAAACTAAAATCCCTAAAATAAGAAGAAAACAGTAATCGAACCATTTCTTCTGAACCCTCGACCATCGGCAGGTCCACATCGATTTCATTGAAGTTCTTGTGCTTCTCATTCTCAATAAGCCCAAAATTGTCACTGCCTTCCTATAAATTCCAAAACCATCTATTTTAGGCAATTATGCAAATAGATGATCAAACTAATCAGTTCTTTTACGCAGAACAGTACCTCATGACAAGATTCTGATTTGTTTGCTAAAGAAGCAGCAAATTTCCTATCAAAAAATTTAAATCAATAAGAATTTATATAATACAATTTGCTCAAAAACTCAGATCAACAAAGCTTTCTTTCTTACCTTGTAATCGGTCGCCGGGCGGCAAAGTTGTGATTCTTGTCACAAATTACATTCTTTCTGTACAAAAATAGAAATAAACATAAATTAAAGAATATAAATAACAAATTTATTGAACAATACTCGAAAAGATTCACAGAAATTACTCAGTCAACGCCCTTTTAGTCACTGCACAAGGGTAAGAAGGAGCCCCAACCAAATTCCTTATATCCTTCAACGCTCTCCTATTCCCCATCTCTGCAATTTACCAAACAAAAACCCTAATTCTTTTTTTGAAAAATCCCCCAAAAAAGATCAATTCTTGAACCGATCACAACCAAAAGAAACCCCCAAAAAAATTACCTCTCAAATTTGCATGCTTCACCACCCCTTGATTCTCATCTGTTCCTTCCATCATCTCCAACGATCCTAAAAATTCAATCAATACCCACAATTCAAAATCCCAAAAAGATCAAACCTGAAAGAATAAAAATTCAAAAAATTCAAAAAAAATTGATCAAAAACCTCGAAACGCCCGCGATGGAAAGAGAGCAAAGCTAGCTTCAGTGATACTCACTCTCTCTCTCTCTCTCTCAAATGAAAATAAATTGAGAGAAGTGAATAATATAAATTTATAGAGAGAGAGAGAAAAAAGAGGAGAGAGAAAGCGTGAATTTTTTGGAAGAACAAAGGAAATGAGAGAGAGAAGAGCGGATGCATGTCTGAATGAATAGAGATTTGAGGGCAACGGCTAGTGAATTATAACCGTTGGATCACAGCTGTGAAAAAAGATCCACGTTGGTTCGCATGGGCCTGAGCCCTAACGGTCACCTCTCCCATGTGCTTTCAAATTTTTGGAGTGCATGTATCAACTTTTTATTTAATTATTATTATTATTATTATCATTTGCACATGCATTCAACTCTTTTAGGGTTTTGGCTTAGTTTTTTTAATGGCTAGTTCTAGAAAATTAAATGCACTTTATTCTTTGTATTTTTTTTTATAAAAAAATTAAATTTTTATCTGTGCACCCAAAAAATGACCCAAGAGAGAAGTATGGAGAGGATGTACAGGGAATGTGATAAATGTTAGGTTTTTGGAGGTAAATCCGCTCCTTATATTCAGAGCGGATGTATATGTTTAAATAGATATATGGTTAAATGGATTTTGAATAAGAATTTGGTATTGGTTGAGAACAGATTGTTGACATCTGTTTGATGGATTTTTTTCAAATTTTTGGAGAGGTCTCAAATGATGGACGATGATATTGCATGGAAAAAAAACCAATGTTATCAGACGAGAAAATGTAAATTAGATTCTCCTGACATGAAATATTCAAGTTCAGATGAAAATTGTGTGTTGTTGTTTAGCTTGCTGGATGAAATTTTGTTTTGTTCTTTTCTTAAAAGTAGAGTTTCAGTACTATACATAAAATAACATCTCTATTTACAAAATAATTTTCGAAATAATTGTTTAGAGTAGTTAATTTCAAGAAGGAAAAGAGAGAATTACATGAAGTTTTTTTTCCTCTTTTTTTGGAGTGCAAGATATTTAGAAATTGATCTGGTAAGCTCTCACTTTGGAGAATTACTCGAAGTTAGGAATTACCAGAAAAAAATTGGTGCAATTTTACACATAAATAAATAAAGGAAGAATGCAAATGCGGTAAGAATTTGATGGTTTGCATCATTGCATGTGCATGGGCATGTGCCTCACATCTAACTTCAAAAATATACAGACAGAGTAAATTAGGTATGTTGAGGGTTGTTATCACGGAGAATGCTCCATTACAAATTGGTCCGCGTTCTTTTAAAAACGGAAACTCTTGATCGACGGAATATTTGAAGATCCGAACCGTTCAAGTTGATCGTCCTACCTTCAATATATGTATATGAAAAATCAAAGCATTTGAAGACCTCTAACACATAAATGTCCCGATGTATGTGTTAAATACCTTCAAATTCTTTGATTTTTCATATACATATATGTTTGAAGGTAGGGCGGACAACTTGAACGATTCGGATCTTTCAAATATGTCGTGAATTGAGAGTTCCCGTTTTTAAAACACGCGGACCGGTTTGCAATGGATCAGCCCCCTTGTTATCACTAAAGATAATTCCATTTGACTTTATTTCTCGTCATAACAATTGGTAAGTTTGAACTTGGAATGGAAGCCCGAGAGAATTTGGGAAAACATAGTTGTATATTTATGCCTTGCAAAACAATTCTTTTAGTAATTGCCTGCAGGTTACCTAATTTATCTTCAGAAGGTAGACCATATTTTCAAAATAAATACTATTTAATGAATATATGTATAAGATACTTTAAAAAAAGCTCATTTCGCTTGTCAGAGTGTTGACTTGAAATCCACATGTCGGAAAAAAAACCTTTAATGTTTGATTTCACAGGATTGGGATCCTTTGCTCTGTTCGTATATTCTAAAATGAATGCTAAGCATAGAATAACTAAGAAGAAAACAAAGCAGAAGTTCCTGATCTATCAAGATCTCAAATTTACTACCCAAATTTCATTAAGTGGGTTACAACATAAAGTTCTTTTATTAAAAAAAAATGGATGCATATGACAAAAAAGTTGCTATAATTCACAGCTAATGCTACAGACTCATATCTGAGATTAGCAACAACCCCGCTATCTTTTAAACCTCGCTATATGGATTACTAAAAATAACATATATTTTTTAGTTTAGGCTTAATAACATAAATTTCTAGCACAAGTTATAATAATAAAAAAAAACCTTGTTTCAAAGCTGTGACAGCATATACAGTTCAGTATGAGTGATGCATTTGATACATGCATCCATAAGATGCATTCAATACAAAAAGGCTTAATCAAATCAAATGGTATTTTGCAACAACCGTGTAGATGCAACAAACACTCAAATTTAATACATCAAAAGTTAATTCCCATTACAAATCCCAGCAATCTCACACCAATTTCAACTCAAAAATGTGCATATATCCAAACATATGTTTCATTTATCAAAGGTAAAGATAACACACACTTCAACACTCAAACCAGAGATGCGTGTAACACTTTATACTAATATACTTAATTTATAATGCAGTTATGTATAAGAACAAACTTGCTTTAGCAAAAAGCACCTCCAAAAATTTAGTATCAGTAAGCTCGTCAACTACTAGATGGTTGTTAGGTACATCTAGATGAATGTCTACATGAATTTAATGAACTATACTACAAATAAATTGGACCGCAAATATAACATACGATTGGGGGGGAAAAGCTCAATAAGCTAAAGAAAATAAAAGATTATTTAAACAGGGAAGAAAGCGGACTTCTTTTCTTCGCTGTAGTTGCTTTCTGCTTCTGGTTATGAATGAGCTCATTTTTTGTTCCATCCATGGCTTCATTCTCATCACGAGCAGGCAAGGGAAGTTGTCTCGTTTTCATAGTTGTAGATTTCTGGTTCTGATTATTTTGCCGAGACAGCTCACTCTTTTTTATATCAGCAACAATTTCATTCTGATTCTGATTCTGATATTCTTGGGAAGCAAGTTCACTGGTCAATCTATCGAAGATGACTTTCCCAGATACAGGTATGGTTTCATTTGGATCTCCTCTCTTCAGAAGTTCATGATTTACATCAAATGTCTCTTTTACTGTGATGTTAGATTTGATATCATGATCCAAAACTTCAAACAGCTTAGCTACACTTTTTTCTGAACGTCTTTTCTTCGCTTTAGCTGCCTTCTGCTTCTGCTTACCAATGACCTCATTCTTTGTTTCATCCATGCCTTCATTCTCATTCTCATCACAAGCAGGCACGGGAAGTTGTCTCATTTTCATAATTGTAGGTATCTGGTTCTGATTATTTTGGGGAGAGAGCTCACTCTTTTCTATTTCATTGACAACTTCATTCTGATTCTGATTATCTTGGAAAGCAAGCTCACTGTTCAATGTATCGAAGATGACTTTCCCAAGTACAAATCTGGTTTCGTTTGGATCCCCCCTCTTCAGAAGTTCATAATTTACATCAAACGTCTCTCTTTTTTTAACGTAAGATTTAATATCATGCTCCAAAACTCCAAAGAGCTTAGCCACACCTTTTCCCGTATTCTCCGAAACAAATACCAGAGGTTCCTAAACAAAATACCACATAGGTCATTAGGCTATATTTCAAATCAGTATTAACATGAAAACAAAATTAAAAGAAAAAGATGCTAAAGACAGAAGAGAACAGAGAATTAGCTATACATTAAATAGGAAATCATATGGAATTTTATAGTCCATTTTTTCTAACATAGTGCTCTAAAATGTTTTTACGATTTGCTAGTAGAAAAATAAATAACCAGCTTTAAGGAAATGGTCAGAGAAGTTAACAGTAATGATTTACGAGACTGACATTCATAATATATATAGGGGAGTGATTTATTACAAACCGGTTCAAATTTTTAAAAACGGGAACTCTTCATCTATAACATATTGGTGCAAAAATGAATGTCTTTCGATAATGCAATATAGATTTTATCTGATGCAAAGGTTAGAGGTCTTCAAAACCTCTTTTTTCATACGCATATTTGAAGATAGGGTAATCAACTTGAACGGATCGGATCGTTCAAATATGTCGTAGATTGAGGGTTCCCGTTTTTAAAAAAACGCGAACTGGTTTGCAATAGATCACTCCCTCATATCGAGTACGGATCTGTTAGGATGGGTTCGTGTTTTTAAATATACGAACCTAATAACAGCCATTGGATCCGCCATTTGCTTTCAACGGCTCAGATTAAAACTTAAAATCCATAAGATGATAGTAAATATTCTCTTCCATAATTTTTGGAATCCATACATATCTTTATTCACTTATTTTGGGTAATATTGTTTGGAATCATGAGAATTTGTTAGATGTTCAGATTATTATCTTTGGGGTCATGGAATATTTTGGGTAATATTGTTTTCGAATAATGAGGGTTGGATTTATTGGATGTTTTGATATTTTATCTTAGGATTAATGAAATATTTTGGGTAATATTGATTCAAATCATGAGGATCCATTGGATATCCCAAAAATTATGAAAGAGAATATTTACTTTCTTATTTAATGGATTTTTAAGTAGTTTTAATATGAGCATGTTTACCCTCTTCAGGATCTCTAACGCTTGAACGTTGAAATAAAAACGAGTTTAAACAAAACAAATATATTTAAAGTTTTAAAAGTTAACTAGAAGGTCCTGAATTCGAGATTTCCGGCAGCACAAGCGCATACCGTTAATTATACCCTATTGTCTTAAGCACATCTAAGACGGGATACATTACTAGTTCGCATTAAATCGTATCATTTAGGGAGAGGGAGCATGCATAAAACATTTGTAATCCAAAGACAACGCAAAAGAATATGTATGTTTATTCTTTCGTTCGTGTTTGTGTACAATTGGAATGTAAATTATATTAATATTTGCAAAAAATGTAGAATTAAATAGGACTCTCATTTGAGAGTTAAATTGAAATACTTAAGGTATTTTAGTGTTAACTTGGTAAAATTTGAGGGGCGCTGCCTTAATGTAGGGGCCACATCATTTCCACTGGTGTGCAAGTGGGACACCCTAGGTGGGGTCCACACTACTTCCATTGAGGTAGGGGTATCACTTCATTTGAAGTGTAAGTAACACTTCATTTGAAGTTGTAACAACCGAGTCCTGTTCTACAAATTTCTGTTACCGTATGTGTAGTGTGTGGTATTTATTATATTTATCATGTTTTGGCTGTTACTACTTACAGTTTACACCGAAATGTCATATTCTGCATATAACAATTTAAGTCTGTTAAAAATAAATTAAAAATAATTGACATGGCCTGCTTGGCACCCCTAACCCTGTGGTAGCGTTCTTGCATCATGTTCTCGTCCCGTTCAGTGAAACGGACGTGTTTGGACGGCTACGCGCACGTGCGTGCGATCGTTCTTGGGGGAATGCTTTTTAATTATAAAATACTTCATTTTAAATTTTGGAACCTACTAATAAATTTCATATTTCAAATTCAAATTTTTGGACCCGACCCGAGCGCAATTCTGAAATATTTTGTATCCCGCCAGATTGCGATTATTTAATATTTTATTTTACTTAACCTTCTTCAGCAGCATAGGAAAATTCGTGGGGTATAAATCTTTTTCAGCTGAGGGAAAATATTCTTTAAACATCAAATATCTTTTCATATTTCTTCTATAGCCAATCGCAGCCTCCCCTCTCATAGATGCCGGGCCCACATCATCCTCTCTCTCTCTCATTCGCAGCACTCTCTCTCTCCCTCTCTCACATTTCTCCTTCTCTTTCTCTTTCTTCTCTCTTTCTCTCTCTGCGAATAAGGTCAAATCCATATCTCTTCACTATTCCTCTATCTCTCTCTCCCCTCTCGGAGATTTCCTCTCGATCTCTCTCTTTCTCTCTCTCTCCCCGTTATATATTCTTCTTCTTTTTTTTCTTCCTCCAGCGAAAGAAAACCCAACCCCTGAAAACCCTAGCCGCCTCGTCTCCTCTCGTCGTTGCCCTAACGCCGACGACATCGTCGCAGTCCTCATCGCCTCCTCGCCCTCGTCACATCCACCTCCTTTTCTTCCTCCTTCCTCCTCTCCCCGAGCACCCTGCACGATCAGCCGTGCACCCCTGCACACGTCTGCACCGCCGGGAATCGCCGTCGGTGACCTCGTCCTTGTGCCCCAGATCCCCGACAACCCTGTAAGCCTGCACCCTTACTTCCTCCCTTCTTCTTTCCCTCCTCCTTGCTTCTTTGTTCTTCAGTTTTACCATTGCCAATGTTCTCTACAGTTGTTCGCCGGAGCCTCATCGACGCCATCGACCACTTCGCGGTTGTTGAGGATCCACAGTGAGTCTCTTCCCTCCTCTCCATCCTCCTCCCCCTCTGCTCTTCTTCTTCCTTTTAGCATTTTTCTTTGGATTGCTTACTGTTTTTGTGCTTTGCCGGAATCCAACCGTGCCGGCGACGTTTCCCGACGCCCCAGCGTAGACCCCTGACCAGTGTGTTTCCACTGTTCGTCATTCGGACGCTTTCCGTGAACCGTGCGCGCGTCGCGATTTTTCCCCGCCGACGCGTAACGTTCCGTTTTCCGTTTCACGACCCGTCAAGGAAAGTAAAACTTGCTACATGCTAATTAATATATTACATATAAATTTTATGGCTCATTAAACCCGTAGTCTAACCTTAGTACCATGATTTTCCTTTTTCATGCTCGATGTCGCGTTATATCATTTTATTTTCCAAACTTGAAACCTACCGTGTGCATTTACTTTATTAAACTCAATAACCACATTTATATGTTTAAATCACATTTTAACTATTGACACGGCCTATGGTATTCTCTATATAGTTTTGCTCCATCGGACACTCATGTGCATTTTTTAACCTGTTTTAGCTAGGATTTCATCCGGTGAACATATTTATATATCAATGCATCCCTAAAATTTCTTAATACCTGATAACATGAGTAAACATCCATTTTAGTTATGCTGTAGTTAAGTAATGTGACACCATCCCTTGAACGCAAAGTGATAACCATGCATCGTTATAATTTAATCAGTACCTAATTGCTTATCATATCACCTGATCTGGTTTATTGTGCTGATATTACTCATGCTTGTTCATTTATAACCATGATTATATTAGTTTGAATTATGAGCACCCACATAGCATTTTGTGCTTCCTGACATGACATGTTGCACTTCCTACGTGACACAACATGGTACCGTACGACTCTTGATATGTCATGACACTTATATACACTACCCGGCTTGACCTGATGTACCATGGTCTTATCTGTTACCTGATCTTGTGTCTAATGCCAACAAACCTGACATGTTGTCCTTACGGACCGTTGCTGTTGTCTATCCAGACAAACCTGTACCTGCCTGATCCTGAGTTGGCATTAGCTCCAGATTATTTAGTACCTGACTTGGACACATATAACTTGAGGGTATGGGGAAATCAATGATGAAACCTGACTTGTAACTCGACAGTGTGCTATCTTTACCGACTAGTTTTAGAGGCTGGGCCAGCCTTGGGATGATGCTGCTGACATCATCCATCGTTATCCATTTCCTTTCAGAGGCTAGGCCAGCCTTGGGATGATGCCATGGACATCATTCATCTTTACCATTTTCCTTTAGTGCCTAGCGGCATGTCTCGGTTTTAGCCCGAGAATCTTCACCGCGATCCCTGGCACGCACGGGATACTATTGAGTTGCATCAACGATTCATCAAATTGATTTCAAAGACTTTAGAGTAGAAAACCCAATAGAACAGTTTAGTTTACTCACTGCACACTACCCTGCACTGCCTGATTTATATTACTGTTACACCTGCTTTTCATTCATGTTTATATTTGCATTGCCCGTTACTCTATTCATATTTTATCACTTGATGACATGACACGCTGACGTCTGGGTTTTGCATGGCCCAGATCCCGTACCTTTGCTGTAGTCCGAGCAGGAGTACTTCAGCCAGCAGGCTGAGCTGTGAGGTGTCAACAGTAGTTAGTTCTTTTATTTTCTGCATTTTATTCCTGATGTGAGCCCGTATTATGGGACATACATTCCAGTTATTTTGTATTGGATCTTTTGCTTCCGCACTTTTATTATTCTTGACTCATGTTATCTTGGCTTATGGACATGTGTTAGATAGTTACATTTTGTTCTTGATATCTCTACAGCCGTAATGTGACTGTGGATGGATACTTCCTATCCACAGGTAGCATGGTTGGCTATGTCACGTGCCCAATTTAGCGTACTCTGAGAAGCGGGACGTGACAGAAGTGTAAGCGGCATTTCATTTGAAACGTAAGTAGGACATCCAAGATGAGGTCTACACCAAGTCAAGCATGAGTGGGACATCTGGGTGTGGTCCACACCACTTCACTTAGAATAGGGAATACCTTCTTTGAAGTGTGAGTGGGACACGCTGGGTGGGGTCCACACCCAATGCATAGAAACGGAGATGTTTCTACTTAGGGAAGCTTATTTAAGGCCTCCTAAGGAACCGAAAAGGGTCCCAAAGTATACGGAAGGCCATTTTGTGGCCTTCGAAGGCTGCTTCAAGCCAAGTAAGAAACTCTTTAAAGTTTCTTTTGATGAAATTTGTTAAAGTTAATTTTAAAGTAGAGTAGAATTTAAAATTATAGAAGAGTTGGAGGAGTGATGGGCTTTTACCCATAGGCTTTTAATGATAAGTGGGTTTAACAATAAGACAAAAGCCTTGTTGAGGTGTGACCCATTTTATATTTTATACCCATGTGTTTTATTTGTTGTTTCCAATGTGAAACTATCTTTAAAGTCTCATCATTTGGTTTTTTTTCCTTTCAACAAAATTCATTGATTTAAATTTCTTGCACATACTGAGAATGTATGGTATCATTCTCAGTAGTTTGTGCAGCATGAACACATGGATTTGTGTTCAAGAGTGAAAAACGTGACTTTTGGGTCATATTTACGTGATGAATTTAGTGTTTTGGGGACTGCATTCACTGAAACGGACATGTTTTTTATGTCTGATAAGTGAATAGGATATTCCTATTCATAAGCAGATCGAGAATAGGGTTTTCCTATTCATGAAGGTCCTGAAAACATGATTTTCATATCTCAGGACATGAATGGAGTACTACATTTAGATATGGTTTTTATAGACATATCACACAAAGACATGTTTATATCTGAAAATGAATAGGATTTTCCTATTCATAAAGTATTTTGGGACGTGATTTTCATGTCTTAGGGCATGGAGTATTCCATTCACATGTCAGTTATAAACATGTCTGAGAAAATGAATAGGGTTTTCCTATTTCTATGTCAGAAGACATGAATTTTTATATCTCAAGAATAGGATTTTCCTATTCACTGATATTCTGAGGACATGTTTTCATGTCTCGGAGATGAATAGGATTTCCCTATTCACATATGAGGTTTTGATCTTTGCCCTTCAAGAAATAGTTTTTTCTATTTGTATGTGAATGAATAGGATGCCCTATTTCAAGTTATGCAGAACATAGGGTGGCCCATGCTGTTGATTATGTCCATGAAGGTCAAGAAAACCTTTGTGTTATAATCTTTTTCATTCTCTAGGAAAGCCATGATCATGGTTTTTAAGCTCTTTTGTTCAGAGTTGGAAACTTATGTAAGTTTCCATCCTTCTCACTTTAATCTAAGAGAAATAGAGAGGCAGAGAGAGAAGCATGAAGGAATGGAGTTATCCATTCCATGTCCTCGCCTTCTTTTCTTCTTCCTCTTCAGGGAGAACTTTAGCAAAAGTTCTAGGGGATCGAGTCTAAAGAATTCGATGCCTTCTCAGTTGCTCAAGAAGGTATTTATATCTCTCTGTGAATAGGGAGTAGTGTGCAACTACTCCCTAGATATAGATATCAGGGGAAGTGGGGAGTAGAAATCCCCCCACTATCTTTTAAAGAATAGGTCAAATATATCCTGGAGAAGGAGGTCCCGATCTTATTTAGTGTCGGGAGGGGCGTCCCAATTAAGGGCCTCCCGAGCTCGGGAGGGGGGCATCGGGGGACCTCCCTAGGCAAGGGGTCCCCGGTGATGAACAAGCCCTTGGCTTGTTCTTGATCATGTTTTGATCACTTTGGTGTATTTTGGTAAAAATACTTATATGAGTATTTTTATATTTAAGAGTTAAAATTTTAACTGCAAGAGAGCCATTACTATATATATAGGACTATTCCCCTCTCTGGAGGAGTGTGGATCTTCTTTTTCGCCGTTGGATTTGGAAATCGACAGTTAGATGCAAATAGGATGTAACACCCTAGCCCGATCGTAGTTTTTTTCTTTTTTCTTTTGAATGTATCGGGTTTTATTATTATTCGTATTATTATTTTAAGTTGGAGTTTAATACTTTCTTGTTAAGATAAAACATATTATTATGATTGCTTTAAGTTTGTTATATTTATGGTTTTCCAAATTTGTTAAATAAGTATATTATTAGTATTTATATTTGTTTACTATTTGATTAATATCTTAAATTTCTATACATATAATATTTATTTGTCTAACATTAATTCCGTAACCAAATAGATAATATTAGTATCGTTATTTTAACAAAAGATGTTTAGTATTTAAAGGTGTTTGATAATTTATTAATATCTTATTTTAATTTGCATTTAATATATTTTCAAATACTAGATATGTAAACAAATATATTATGCTTATCTAAGTTTGTTAAGTATATGATATTTAACTTTTAAAGTTTTGTTTTGCTAAATCCAATATCTTATTTATATTCTAGTACAATATTTTGTCTACCATGATATATCATTAATAATCTTTTAAATCCTATTTTAATTTTTAAAATTAAACTATTGGGGGTTATGAGAATTATTTTCCTAAATTTAAGTATATTTTCTTATACTCTCTCTCCAAATATATTTTATCTTCTCAAACAAATCTATACATATTTTAATCATACACATTTAAACTAATCTATATACATCATATCAATTTAAAACCATATATATATTTATATAAATATTTCCTATTTCCTATATAATAACAAACCCTACACATATTTTAACTATATAGATTATATAGTTTGTTTAGGATGCTTATTGGTATGCTAATTTATATTTATATTAATTAATATACATTCGATATATATATTGTCTACAATATTTTTGTAACCATAAATATATGGTAGATTGTTTTGGTTATGATAAATAATTGAGAAGATCTCTTAAAATCTTTAACAAATAGTTCTTGTGGGGGGTTTTGTGCTATATTGCTTTAACTAGTTTAACAAATCTTTTCTCTCTCTTACCAATTTTACCCTGACCAATATATAAAAAATACACCCATATTTTATCTAAGCCTAATCTCTCTCCAATCGGATCCTTCTTTTCTCTTTCTCCACTATATATATATATATATAAACCTATATTTATCTCTCAAATCTTCTTCCTTTAAAAATTGCGGAACACCAATCACTAACCGCCTCCAACTCCAAAACAGCGAGCAACATGGATCGAGATTCTCTAGCCGAGCGATCGAGTTTGGTTTGCGTTTCATGTCGTCGTATTTAACTGTCTCAAGGAGAGTACTCTTGTTCCTTTACTTTGGTCGATGCAACATTGGCGAATTGCTCAATACATTATTAGACTACAGTACATTAATATTAAAAGTCTCATATTCTGTTTATATTAATTAATAATGGTATTAGGTATGATGGTATCATAGTAATCATATTATACATATAGGTATATTAGTCACCTATAGTAATTAAGAGTACATAATTATATTCGTTTTTATTAGTATTTATTTTAAATATAATCATATACATATTATTGTATTTCATATAATATAGTATTCTTTAGAAGGTATTAATCACATAATTTATTGTGTAGCTTGGTGAAACTCTAGGATTCCTAGAGCACCCATTGATCATATTAACCCTTTAAAACCATATTTCAGTTTATTATTCTTTCCAATAATAAATCCGGATATTAAATGGAGATACTTGCAAATTCATGTAGTGTTTACATTATTGATATTGTCATATTATGTCGACTGTACTTGATATGCTACTTGAGACTATTTATTTAACATCGCTTGCTTGACATGACATGCATGCTCACAATTACTGTTTCCTTACATTAAAACGAGATCACTATTAGAATACTGCCATGACCCAATTTATTCCTGCTTACAAGCTTTTATTCCATACCGTTAACATGATATTAAAAGTTCCGGTTCAGTCAGCATTTTATTTAGTGGTCGAGTTCACTGCCATGTTGGTTATAAATACATGGGGTGTTGGGATAATTTGCGTGTGTATTTGTTCAACAGGTTCTCAGAAGTCATATGCCGGCAGCTCGTTAAGGTTAAAATTTACACCCTATTGACCAAAGGTCAAATTCAAAGTCAATCCGCGGACAAGTAAGCGGACCCTAATGTCAAATTCAAGCCAGACCCACGCCCGAACCCAAGTCCAAACAGGTGAACCCAAGCCCAGACCGGCCCCATGGCAAGAAAGTACAACAAATAAATATAATATTTAAATAAATAGGCAAAAGGCCAAATTTTTGTAAAGCACATGACTCATGTGCAAAAAAAATAAGCACATGATGCATGGGATGGGCAAAATGCCATTTTGTAAAGCCCAAAGAGCTATGTGTAAACTTGTAAGCCTATATAAGGCAACATTATGATGACATGAAAAATAATTCATTCCCCTAAAAATATTAGGGTTTGTGCCTCCATCTTCTTCCTCTTTCAAGTTCTTCCTCATCATTTCCAATTAAATCAAAAGCTTAGCTTTCTTTTTCTCAAAACTAAATAAAGTTTCACCATAAAACCCTTGAAGGGGAGTTCGAATATTCCATCAAATCTCTAAAAGGGGAGATTTTTAAATCTCACTGTCCCTTTTCTTCAAGATCCAACGGAAAGAGAGGAGGAAGAAGGAGACCCATCTCCAAAAATTCAACTTTGGGAGGATCCAAGGCCCAAGAGAGGATGCATGGCTCAAGGGAGAAGAAAGGGGTCCTTTTTCGTCATCTCCGAAGATCTTTTGGGAGTTTAATTCCAAACCAATCTTTGAGAAGCTCAACTCCAAGATCCAAATCCTCCAAGGAGTTTAACCCTAAAATCCAAATCTTTTAGGAGTTTAACTCCAAATAAAATCCCTCTTTCCCTAGGAGTTTAACTCCAAAGCCCATCGGGAGTTCAACTCCCAGCCCAGGGGCTAAGCCCTCCTTCCGCTGGTGTTTCCAGCGGCCGCGCGCCATGCACGCGACCCGCTAGCGCCCAGCGGTCGTCTCACGCGTCCTTAGGACGCTCACCCCTCTTTTCCCACACGCTCCACACTCAAAACGCATCCACTATTGAAAAAAATTCTAACGAGACGCTGCCCCGCACCCCGCAAAGGGGATACTAGCCCCCTTGACCCCCAGCCCACTATCCGGATAGTGGGACACCCATAAACTCTGTGAGACTCCCGATACGTCTAAGACCCCTTCAAAACACAACACACGCACTCTGCACATTGAGTTCGCATAACCAGTTTTACCCGTCAATCGAAGGTTCCCTCGCTCCAAAACCAAGAGGTAATTAACAGCAGCTTTGTCTGCAACTGCCGGAGATTCGAATCCCCACAATCAAAAAACCCTGTCTATCCCAGACAGAGAGAATCTGTAACACTTGACAAACGACGTGTATTCTTATCTCAATAGAGTGACGAAAAACACCTTACAGATTCTAGCACGCCTGTTGGGACGTATCTTTCCTCCCATATTTCAGGATAAGCAATCATGCGAACTTATTAATATATATATCGATGTTTATATTAAAATAATAGTCTTTCATGCAGGCTTTCAGGCAATCAATCCCCAACAATGTCACCAAAGATGAACTCGGCTCTCAAGGCAACTCCTGTCTCCTACACGATGAAGACGGACGCTCGAACGATCCCCCCGGCAAGTCTCAGACGGCAGTGGGAGGAACCGCTGCTACAATTTGGCTCTATTTTATTTGTCTCGGCCAACACCATTCCTGCTCCTCAAGCCCCGGAGACAAATAAACCGGCCTTAAAAGGGAAAAGGTCAAATGACATGGTCATGAAGGCACCTCAGCCCAAGCACAAATCTGTTTCTGAACGACTCTCCATTGCTCCAGCTTGGGGTAAGGCCATCAACACCAACAAAGCAATAAGGCGTCTCAAGAAAGCTCCAACGATGCCCCTGACGACTGCTCGATCGGGTATCTTCTCTAAAGTCCCCGTCAATCTGTAAGTGCACGGCGGCGCCCCGGCCGTCAATCCGACGCCGGAATGCGGAAGCGGTGAAAAACTTTAATTTTGCGGACTTAGCAAACCGGCACCACCGCGCACTAAACATCCGGATCGTAACCATTAACAACCATGATGACTCAAAAAGTCATGCCATCATGAAGATAAAAATCAAGCAAGGTCAATGGATGGGGCTTCATCATGAAAACCATCATGATACAAACATATGCAAAGACCCCCTCCACAAAATGCTTATTTGCAACAATGCAAATAAACCCTCCTCCACCAATCTTCGGCCAATGAACGGAACAATGGAAATCGGCCGAAACGGAAAGCAAACTGGCAACTCCAGAAAACTGGTCCCGTAATAAATTACAGGAAAACCCCGATACTGTGCATACACACCCGCATCTGTATTTCGACCGAAATACAAATGCAATGAGACAAAATCTACTCTGTACTATACTAGAATCCGGCTTATACCAAAACCGGCTAGTAATATCTGTTCGATCCTGATCCGTGCAATACCGCACGTATCTGATCGAACCCTGCCATATGTCCATACGGCCTATAGTACAAACTGTCCGATCCTGATCCGTGCAATACCGCACGTATCTGATCGGACCTTGCCATATCTCCATACGGCCTCTACAACCTTTCGCCCGAAAGCTGAGTAACTGAATGTGGGGGACTCTAAAGACTCGTCAATACTACGGCTGTGGATTTAACCACCAGCACGTCAGAGGTATAAGCCAATACGTAACGGGCTACCAGGTACTGACTAAAAGGGATGTCTGTGAGTGAACTCAGCCTGACAACCCTACTGAGCCTGTCAGTGACAATATCCGTACAGTCCGGTCCGTTCGTCTATGAGCATCGCATGGCGGGCCTAGGGGGTTGGTAAAAGTCAGACCCCCAAAAGCGGTACAAGTCGTGTCGGAGTGTAGCCCAGAACACCCTGAGATACTACTGGAATACCTACCAGTAAATCTCCTTGCCTCGGCCGAGGGCTTCGTGTAATGGCTCTCCTAGACACAGCACGACCTCACCCCCAATACCGGGAGAGACGAACCCCTGAAGATACGCTCACTGCCTCCATGTGGCTCGGGACTGTACCCAACTAAAACCTGTTTGCACGACTCCTTTGAGCCGTGGTAGGGTAGTAATCAAAGTACAGTGGGAACTCACACGAGACAAATGACGATCCCCAGGTCGATGAACTAACCTGCACACATGTCACCTGGGAACTGCCATCTGACGTCTGGTATATGACCAACTGGCATGTTCCCGGCGAGTCCTGTCCGGTGTACTCATAACCCAATGAGCACCTGTATACATCTTAGGTGATCCAACTGACACCAGTGGCTTGTGAGACCGGCCACCGCCCCTCGTCGGGGTCTCGACTGTATACACTAGTCTACTATGGAGTATCGATGCCCTGTCTCGAAACTCACACAACTAGGGACCATTTCAGGATATGCTTATAGACCCCAGCTCCCACTTATATGATCGCCCTCATACTGCTGGTGGTCAAGCAAGAATCCTAGGGGCTCTATCAACGTGTAATAGCGACTTGTCAGGTCACCTGAAACAGTACACGATGATAAAGGTAAACCAGATAGCATACTATCATCTCGAGTAAGACTGTCCTACCGGGATAGGTCCTCCATCAATCATTGCAATCACGTACCTGTGATCCAATAATTGACTCTGAGGGCATTATCTCCAACAATCTCCCACTTGCACTCAAGGCTAATTATTGCGATGTCGCATACTTACAGCCCGTGTGATACCGAACACCCAACTCCTCTACTAGTCAGTCTCACAAAGCTCGTTTGCGAAACTATTGCGTTCGAGGAATAGCCTCAGTGAGTGGATCCGCCTTGATGTCTCTTTCTATGTCTCTCTATATCTCAAGTTCGCGGAGAAACCCATCTCCCGAAATGAGCAATACTTGTCTTAGAATGTGTCTGGATGTCTGATGGGACATAGCTCATAAATGAACTCCAAATCCAAACTTCTTAGACTGTATCGTCAACTGAACTTAATCAGTATCCTGCGCCATGCCTCCCTCAGTATTGCCTTGGACCACCTGTCCAAAATACTGCCCCTCGTCGGAGGGAAAACTATAGCTCTGACAACCTCCTTGTCGTCCATGTCACCTTAGAAGCCTGGAATGATAACCGTCTCCTGAATAAGGCTGTCGTTATCATATCCCTAGAACATTCACTTATGTTCTAAAAATGCTTCCGACTGTTTCTTCAGGATTGGATCAATGTCAACTTATTGCATCTAGTGCAAGAACAATATCTGGTGTGGTACTTGACATCTCATGATTGACTCAATTGCCTAAGCAAGTGATCTGTCAATCATGCACATCCCTCTCCCCTTTAGTCTGTAAGACACTTTTAGAGAGGGTGACTCCATCTTCTGCAGGTACACTACCGTGCATGGAGTCGTCCATTCTAAATACTCTTAGAATGCTGTCTAAGTACCCAGATTGGGAAACCACCCAAATCTAGATCTAAAACCACAGATCTAGTAACCAGTATGTCTGACATAAAATCCATTTCCTTTGTGGAGAAAACACTGTGTGACGACCAAAGTATAACCGATTGTAGTATAGGAGTTTCTTTTCCTACTCTGTGTATGTCATCCAAATACCAGGATATCATACCCTACTACCTTCTCAACAGATCCATCCCCTATTCTGATGAAGTCAAACCCATGACTGTCACGTCAGAAATAGATGATCTTTCTCCGCTACATCTGCTTTAGTCTATAAATAGACATAAGCTACCTGTCCACCAATGCTTCCGCTGCTCCCACTGACTACGACAACCCTCTGGCAGAGTCATATAGACATACACTTCTGAAGCGAGTTCAGAACGACGCTATACTCATCCTCCTGCCGGGTCTCGTAACCTGGAACAACAGCAATGGCAATTGTGGATAAACAAGAACTTCCCTGTCACCGTCCTTGAGGCTACCGGAGTACCTCTCGGGTGCCTGAAGTTACCCACCTTATCTACGGAGTGGCCAATGGAATGTCAATCCAGATTGAATCTTTAGGTTCCTTATCAAATCTTCAGTAATCGTTTGTGGTTCTGGAATCACTTCCAGTTCTACCATACTCCCACTACTGTTTTCTGAAAAAATCCATTTTTGATAAAACTGTGGCGAGTATAGAACAATATTGCTATTGTTCATCCAGATGGTAGAAAGTCAACCCTCTGCATAGCCTGGGTCAACCCACAAACAGCAATTACAGATACGTGCCTTGAGTTGTCCAATGTCTAGTTTTAAGCATAAACCGGACAACTCCCCGTACCTTAACAATGTTAAGATATGAACTGTACTATATCCAATATAGAACCAGAGGCACTGATTTAATTGAACCAGATTCAAATCATGCAGCTGTTCCCAGTGCATGTCAACAAAATGGAAGGAGGCCGATCAGCGTTACTCAACTTAGGAATGCTTCCAATCATGAGTAACCTGAAAGAGAAGCAAGATCTCTTTATCATTACTAGCAACTGAATACCATACAAAAGTATCTACATCTTCAATCACTTTGAAGAATCCCGATACTTGCAATATCTGGTTCTCTACTTTATTCAAATACCTATAACTTCTCAAAATTCAGACCATGTGTTTCCTCGAAACACATGTCTAAAAACTAGAGAAGTCATAAGCAAACCGAATATAGTACGAGGACCAACCCCTCTGTCCTGATGGACCCTGGACAACATACAATACTCTGTATAAGTCCCTTGAGTTTGATAACTCATTCACTGTGTGTCGTAGGTTGAAAATTGTACTTATGGTTAAGAAGAATTACACCGCTGTTTAATGCTCCTTACCTAACCATCCACTGATATAGGTAAATGTCGTAGACATAATTTCAAAAAGGTATATCTCACTCTATAAAAATAGACGTACAGATATATCAATTTGAAGTTGGTGCATAACAGCGGATATTCAAAACCAAATATTTGCCGACCGGCAAACAGCCCAGGTGATCTCCTCAAATATCACCGATTACAATGAATCCCGATATTACGAGGATGATCACCCAATTCCCAATAACTTACTCCCACTCATCATCTGCAAAACCATACAGATGTGAGAATCATACCTGGTAAATACATACCCTGGAGCAAGTATCTAATCGGGAAATCAGTTTTCTTTTAACATTACACAGTGAAACTGAAACATCGAAATGTTTCGATGGGGTATGGTGGTATTCCTAGTAATGCCTCTTCCAGTATCCAGATTCACAACTGTAACCGTGTAATTCCTTGCCACCTCTCCAAATCCCTTCATATGTCTTTAGTCATTACCTTCTGCACACCCCTTTAGGCCAAATGGTTTTCTTCCTTCCCTACCGTTCGGCACCAGCCTATGGTTTGGAAGAAGACTATCCAATAAGCATAATGGGTGTACTGTCCCAATCCTAGGAACACTCGCAATGTGAGAGAAGGTGAAGATAAAAGACACCTGAATAACTCTTATTCCTATTTCTCCTGAACCAGAATCCATCCCCGAACTGGAACAAGTTCCTTTCGAGTTCGTATATAACCATACGATGGAGTATCCAAATAAACTGTGGATCTTCGTAGTGATACGGAGTGTCTTGGAGAAAAACAAAGGTGATTTAGGATTGGCGAAGGAATGCTTGGTTTGGTCGTGAATATCTGTTGCAATTTACTTTGCCCTCTTACTAATCCCTTACTTTGTCTTAACTTAATACCTTCTGCACACCATCGTTATGCTAATTGGTTTTCTTCATTCCCTACCGGTCGGCACCAGCCTAAGGTTTGGAAGAAGACAATCCAATTTGCGTAATAGGTGTACTACCCCTAAACCAAGGAGTACTCGTAACCTGAGAGAGGGAAAAAGGAAAAGACAACTGAATAATCCTATCCGTTTTCTCCAGAACCTGAAACCATCCTCGAATAAATTCTTTCGAGTTCGTATCTAACCATACGATGGTTTTGTCCAATGGAAATGGACGTTCGTAGTAATACGGGGTGTCCTGGAGAAAAGGGTAAAAGTAGGAGTGGCAATGAGGTTCGCAACTCTGACAATCCAAAAGCCAGTGTTTAAGAAGGTTCGGTCAACTTGGTCTCTGAGTCAAAGTCTTAGGGTCGGGTCAATGGTCACTGCCAAAGAGAGAGAGAAAAGAAACACTCAGCGTGCACTCTAACCTAGATCAGAATGGTTACCAATTTATCTAATCTGGAAACCTCCCACTGTACCTCAAATTCTCCTCCAAACCTGAAAGAAGAATTAGTCGGGGTCATCCGAGGAGTATACCAACTCATCAGTGGGAATCGAGATCCAACTATCATCGCATGACAACGTGACGGAATCCGCTCACGGTATCACACTCCAGAAGGTATGCGCATATCTAGCAAGTTTCAGTTCTTTTGAAACTCCCGATGAGATTTCTGCCCCATGCTCTTATGACCTTGGCGAAGGTCAACAAATCATAAGTCACATGTCAAGTTCTACCCGTCATTATCCAGGTTAATTTGAATCCACCCGTACAAGCCCTTGACGAAGGTCAACAAGGCTATACGACTGTCCCAAACCAACGCATCTACCTATGCAGCAGAAAGGTAACAAGCAGCTACCATACACTATGCCTTGACGAAGGTCAACAAACATAGCATGAATACTACGTGCTACCCGTCTGAAACGACGGAGGGCTACGAATGGTTTCTGGCGAAAACCTTTAACGTAATGAACTTGATATCGTCGAAGGAACTGATAGCTTTTTGAAAATATAGTGACGAAAACCGTTGCTAAAGAGGTCACTCCCGGTGAAGGGATCTCGGCTCTTTCCCCGTAGAATGGGGTGCAGGATATTCCAAATGAATACCGCGATGCAAAGCAAAAGTAATCGGCTATAGTGAAGTCATTGCCCTGACGCAAACTTTTGTCCAAGGGGTCACTCCCGGTGAAGGGATCTCGGCCCTTGCCTCGTCGACTGAGGAGCAGGATATTCCAACTGAATATCACGTTGCAAAACAAAAGTGAACATCCTTGCAATAACAGCTTTTTGAAAAGTTGTTCCAACAACATCAGATTAGGTTTGTTTTTAACTTGCATTGATCCGAATCAACGCAGTCCCATCAATTGATCACACCAAAAAGAACGAAAATATACTGATGTACGTATATGCCATCCGCATTCGCCACTGGGTCCCGTCATTACCCGTTAGGTTAGCTAACTAACGACAGAGCGGGGACTGGACTAGCGCGGATGCAAAACATATACAACATCTACTAATATATATACCAATATATTATATTTCGCTCAAGGCGTGAAAGAAATGCAACATCACAGAGAATGAACAGCATCACAGAAACAATACAGATATCTGGGATCCCCGGGTTTCACAGAGCCACTGCTGAAACCCGACGTTCCCCTGGTCGTGTGGATAGCCTGTGCAATGAAATCCTAGACCCCTACGGGCGCGGCAAGTCACCCCCCAAAACCTGAAGCGAGGCAGCCCCTTCAGTACCATGAATGGACCACCCAGCACTTCACGGAATCCGGCAACTTGGGCACCCCTCCTGGGTCAACCTGTACCCCCTACGAGTGCGGCGAATAGCCCGCCAATCCTAGAGTGAAGCCCCCTCCGTCTCAATGCCATGAGATGCGGGCTTGTTGCCCTCCAGAACGCGGCTATCCGTGCACCCCTCCGCGGGGTAATCCTAGTACAGAAAGTAAAATATACATACACCGGGTACAACGACCGCAACCTGGCCGTGCCCCAAAATAATAATACAATCAGGCAGTGACGGCAGTCCACATGTCGGACGCTCGCCCCGCAATATCAAATGTACAAAATACAACCACAACTGTACTAACATTGCATCCAGGCTATCCCCCACGACCGATCCGCAACATCACAACATAAACAAAACATCAACGTGAAAGTCACGTTCGCAAATCCGTCTAACCGGGCTATAGCAGTTAGACCGGATTTACCGATCGAGTGACATTCACGGTCGCAGATATAATGTAAATACTGTGAAAAATGTGTTTAAAATTTTCCGATTGACCAAACAATTAACAAGTGGGCCCCAAGAAAAACTGTAGCACTCACAGAAATAATTGGCCCAATTTTAATATTCCAAAACCCCTAATTTAAGCCCAGAAGCCCACTGGAAAACTTCGAAGCAGTGAGCCCACCAACCTGCGGCGGAAGCGCGGCAACAAGGTGGTTTATGCCGCCCTTCCGCGCTCTGGTTGAGGGGTCACTGTCTCGAATTTTCTCAGAGTTCTTAGAACTCCCTGCACAGTACTTTTATACAACCTGAAAAATTTTTCGACACTAAAAATTTCCAACAGAAAACTGATGCTAACAAAATACGGGTTTTGGAACTTTTTGATCGATCGGAAATGCAAACACATTACACAAAGCTAGACTAAGTTAATGGCGAGGCTCTGATACCACTGTAAGTGCACGGCGGCGCCCCGGCCGTCAATCCGACTCCGGAATGCGGAAGCGGTGAAAAACTTTAATTTTGCGGACTTAGCAAACCGGCACCACCGCGCACTAAACATCCGGATCGTAACCATTAACATATCATGTAAGAGAGAGAGAGGAAGCTATCATGCAAATAGAAAATGATCACTAGGAAAGCCACACTCCACCAATCTTCGGCCAATGAACGGAACAATGGAAATCGGCCGAAACGGAAAGCAAACTGGCAACTCCAGAAAACTGGTCCCGTAATAAATTACAGGAAAACCCCGATACTGTGCATACACACCCGCATCTGTATTTCGACCGAAATACAAATGCAATGAGACAAAATCTACTCTGTACTATACTAGAATCCGGCTTATACCAAAACCGGCTAGTAATATCTGTTCGATCCTGATCCGTGCAATACCGCACGTATCTGATCGAACCCTGCCATATGTCCATACGGCCTATAGTACAAACTGTCCGATCCTGATCCGTGCAATACCGCACGTATCTGATCGGACCTTGCCATATCTCCATACGGCCTCTACAACCTTTCGCCCGAAAGCTGAGTAACTGAATGTGGGGGACTCTAAAGACTCGTCAATACTACGGCTGTGGATTTAACCACCAGCACGTCAGAGGTATAAGCCAATACGTAACGGGCTACCAGGTACTGACTAAAAGGGATGTCTGTGAGTGAACTCAGCCTGACAACCCTACTGAGCCTGTCAGTGACAATATCCGTACAGTCCGGTCCGTTCGTCTATGAGCATCGCATGGCGGGCCTAGGGGGTTGGTAAAAGTCAGACCCCCAAAAGCGGTACAAGTCGTGTCGGAGTGTAGCCCAGAACACCCTGAGATACTACTGGAATACCTACCAGTAAATCTCCTTGCCTCGGCCGAGGGCTTCGTGTAATGGCTCTCCTAGACACAGCACGACCTCACCCCCAATACCGGGAGAGACGAACCCCTGAAGATACTCTCACTGCCTCCATGTGGCTCGGGACTGTACCCAACTAAAACCTGTTTGCACGACTCCTTTGAGCCGTGGTAGGGTAGTAATCAAAGTACAGTGGGAACTCACACGAGACAAATGACGATCCCCAGGTCGATGAACTAACCTGCACACATGTCACCTGGGAACTGCCATCTGACGTCTGGTATATGACCAACTGGCATGTTCCCGGCGAGTCCTGTCCGGTGTACTCATAACCCAATGAGCACCTGTATACATCTTAGGTGATCCAACTGACACCAGTGGCTTGTGAGACCGGCCACCGCCCCTCGTCGGGGTCTCGACTGTATACACTAGTCTACTATGGAGTATCGATGCCCTGTCTCGAAACTCACACGACTAGGGACCATTTCAGGATATGCTTATAGACCCCAGCTCCCACTTATATGATCGCCCTCATACTGCTGGTGGTCAAGCAAGAATCCTAGGGGCTCTATCAACGTGTAATAGCGACTTGTCAGGTCACCTGAAACAGTACACGATGATAAAGGTAAACCAGATAGCATACTATCATCTCGAGTAAGACTGTCCTACCGGGATAGGTCCTCCATCAATCATTGCAATCACGTACCTGTGATCCAATAATTGACTCTGAGGGCATTATCTCCAACACAATCGACTCATGATGGCTTCCTAGATAACGGATGCCCTCCAAGCCCTCAAAATCGAAAAGTTAAGACAGAAAAGGCTCAGATACAGAGCCAACAAAAACGCTAGGAGTCCTCCTAGGCTGAACTTCATAAGGTTCCAAAAACAGGGTTACCCCGCAACAGCAGCTGAATCGACTGTAAACCTCGCTAACTCTTTTGAACCGCTGAGATGGGTTCAAAAGAACGCCATGACCGCAAGAGTCAAGAAAACTGCAATCCGGATAGCGCCACCCAAGGACCCAGCTAGGCTAACTGTCTTCAGTCGCCTGTCCTCTCCCGAAAAGGAAGGGCGACGACGACGGTCCAAAAGTTCAGCCGCCAAAGATAAAGAGATGGCTGGATATGTGGTCCACACTGTCTACATGGCGAGTACACGCAGCTAAACTAAGGATGGGGCCACCACATCTCAAATCCAATTTGGTTTGAATGGGGCTGCCACTTTCCATGACCAGCCTCCTCTGGAAGATAATGAAAACCCTTCCAATGAGGCTGATAAGCAGAGAGAGATCTCGGTTCATGAGGAGTCGGGCTCGGAAAGCGAAGAGGAACCAATCTTCCGTCCCAAAACTGCAAAGCATCAACTTCTCCAAGAACTCCAGAAGCAGCTCAGAAACAAGGACAAAGAGATGACCAAGCTCTACTCAAAGATTGACGACTTGACAAACGTCGTCTTACAGCTCACGGCCCAAGTTGTTTTTCAGCCGTCCAATCAAGCGCAGGGTTCTGCTCATGAACCGGGAAACGGTGTCCCGAAGAAGCCGACGCCTATTCCCTCAAATCCAAAAACGGGTGAGCCGCATGAAAGTCGGCCACATTCTGCCTCAAGAAATGTCTTGGCTACCGATGCCAGACGCCCGACAACGCAGGATCGGATCATGGATTTGATCATCAACAAAGTCAAAACATTGGTGGCCGAGGCTGAGACGCAAAAAGAGGTCTGCAGCAGTGGGAGACCATACCCTGCACAATACGATCTTGTGGAGTTTCCCATTGGCTGTCGTCCCCAAATTCGAAAGGTTCGATGGGACGAGAAATGCAAACCGGCACATTGCCCAATTTAAAGCATCATGCGCGAATACTGGGAGCAATGATGCACTCCTCCTCCGTCAGTTTGTCAATAGCTTGACTGATATTGCTTTCGATTGGTATGCAAGCATACCAGATGACTCGATTACGACGTTCGCTCAAATAGAATTCCTGTTCAAGCAAAGGTTCATGAGTATCAGCGATAAAATCACCATTGCCGCACAGATTTTATAGTCTGATGGCGCAATATCTCTGTCAAATGTGATCTGCCATTAGAACAAGACCAATCCGTTAGTCTTCTTATAGAAAATCTGAACTGGATGAAACCTTTCCTGTGCACCGCAGGCCTCAAAATATTCCATGAGCTGACCAAGAAGGTTCAAATGTTGGAACGCTCAAAGCCGAGTCCATTCAAGATCTCCAATTCACAAACAGACTGAGACATCGGAGGGAAGACAACCGAAAAGGTGAAAGTTCCAACAGCACCGATTCTCTCAACAAGAAGAGAGCGGGCGGAGAGGAGACTAACAAACCCCGAGAGCCAATTTTGGAGGAAAAGAGAAATAAGATCTAATCTTTCAGAAGAGACAAGGTCCACAAAATATTCAAAAGTGCTCTGAAGAATGGCATGTTGCTACCAGAACCAAAAAGGTTAAGTGAAGCGAACATGGTTGATCATCCCAATTATTGCCCATACCACCGAGTGTTGGGACACCCTATTGAAGATTGTTGCATTTTTAAGGATTGGGTCGAGAAACAATATAAGATGGGAGAAATCTCATTGTCCCCTGGCGTGTTGACAAACGATCAAGCTACGACCGCTAATTTCATACAAACAGAGACCGAGGTATTTCGAGAACTGGCCGCTCTCAATTGTTCATCCTTCCCTGAAAGGGGCAAACCACGGCGACAATCCAAAGGTCCAGCGAGTAACATTGACAATAAGGGGGCAACAGACGGATGCGTGATTCATACGGTCTGCATGGTCGGACCTGAAGAAATGAACCCTCCTACGCTTTACAGCCATGGTCATGATATGGTTGACGTCGTCCAATACTGGCTCGGTTCAGATAATGATAAAGGTCCTGCTCAAGCTGCTAAGCAGAAAAAGCCCATGGTTCTTAGAGAATCAAGTTCAGACGATGAGGATAACCCAGTCATCGTCCCCAAAACTACAGAACAAACGTTATTCCAATAGCTTCAAGAGCAATTTCATGACCGTGATAGCGTGTTAGCCAAGATCCGTTCCAAAGTCGACACGATCTGGTGAATGTTGTGGCAGATCTCGCAACCCAACTCTTTCAAGTGCAATCACAACAAAATGAAAATTTGATCCATGAACCAGGGATTGATGTCCCAAAGCAGCCAACAACTATTCCTTCCGGTCTAAGAGCAGAACTTCATGAAAGTCGACGACGGCTAGCCCCAAGGAAAGTCCAGACCATGACTGCGACCGGTTGACACGAAACAGAATCAAGAGAAAGTCATTAGCGGGTCTCGAAACTCTCCAGGACTTGCTTAAAAGAGTCCAGGCGTTGGAATATGCGGGTCCCGAATCACTTCCAAACTTCCAATATAACAACAAGTTCAGATGTCTGGAGCAAAACAACCGCAAAGGTGGGCCTCTCAAGGATACTGAATCCTCTAATGTATTTGCCAATCAAAGTAGACGAGGAACATGCAGGCCTAATACCGACCAGCCTTGAAAACCAGTGTTGGGAGGGAGAGAGGAATCGCCCCTGGAAGAGAAATTGAATAAGGTCTATTATTTCAGAAGGAACGGAGTCCGTAAAATATTCAAAGACGCCCTGAGAAATGGTCTGTGATTGCCTAAATCAAAAAGACTACATGAAGCAAACATGATTGATGATCCCTTGTACTACCCTTATCACAGAATGGTGAGTCATACCATTGAAGACCGCTTTGTTTTCAAGAATTAAGTTGAAAAACAATACAATGAGGGAGTGGTCTCATTGGCCAAAGATGCGTTAGCAGAAAACCAAGCTACAATCGTTCGATCCATTCGAACGAAGGCCAAAACCCTCTGGGGGCAAACGGCTCAGTCGCCCGCTTCAGAAAATGATCTAGTCCACCGCAATTTCTACGGGGCATACGTACACGTCTCTCCAAAAAGACAAAGAGAGCATTGAAGTACCGTGAGATCAAAGTCCAAGGATTTTGAATAAGCGCACAGCGTTGACCTCTAAGTCGTTAAACTGGGAAAAGATGACCTCTAAGTCGTTAAACTGGGAAATAAAAAAAATAATGTAAAAAACAGTATGTCCACAAGCAAAACGAGTGCGAATATAAACCCGAAAAGGCTCCGTGAGTAAAAACAGCAGACTGCCGGCGAGTTTGTGAAAACCTGAAAGGGCGCAAACTCATGAAAAAGAGACGAAAATACACTCGCAAAGTCCTCTCGACCTTGTGAGGAGAAAATTCCCGTGTGAGATCCTTACGACTCTCAAAGTAGCAACACTTAAGAATCCTCACGATTCCTAAGGAAAATATACACCTGCGAGATTCTCTCGAATCGTATGGAGAAAATACTTTTATGAGACCCTTACGACTCATGAAATTGAAAATTCTTAGATGATAGAGATCTAAACCTGTCTCCTACGCCATCGCTCCCCAACGGACAACGGCAAATGATGAGTCGCTCCTGACGCTACGCTTCAGTGTTAGCGATGTTGATGCCGACCCAAAACTCAAACCCCAAGTTTTCTAGAAGGCAAGTGATAATTCGCTCCTGGTACCATATTCCAGTATAGCGATGTTGATACCAAACCAAAACCAAAATCCCCAAATCCTCTTGCGGCAAATAATGATTTGCTCCTGACACCTGTGCGCCAATGTTAGCAACATTGATGCTGGCCCCAACTCCAAAATTCCAAGCTTTCAACCCAAGGGACCCCTACGTCGTTAAACTGGGAACAGATAATCCGTAAGTCGTTAAACTGGGAACAGATGACCCCTAAGTCGTTAAACTGGGAACGAAAAAAATTCTCTCATGGCAAATGATGATTTGCTCCTAGTATCATATCCTAATGTAGCGATGCTGATGCTAAACAAAAATCCAAATTCCAAATCCTACGCTGCAATGCCTCAAATTCAAAGGTCCCGCCAAATAAGACAGGAATCGGACAAATCAAACTAAAGTCCCACACGGAAGTGCTTCCAAGCTCAAAAGTCCCGCCGGACAGATTGGAACCTCTCCAAAACAAATCAACTAATTCCAACAACGAGCTCTACATCATACAGCGACACTCCGTCTCGGAGAAATGTCAAACAGATACTCCGCCTCGAGGAAACGTCAACCAGCGACACTCCGTGCCGAGGATACGTCAAACAGCAGACACTGTAACGGGGATACGTCATACACCGACACTCCGCCTCGGGGAAACGTCAAACAGACACTCCGCCTCGGGAAAACGTCAACCAGCGACACTCCGTGTCGGGGATACATCAAACAACACACTCTGTGCCGGGGATACGTCATACACCGACGCTCCGTCTCAGGGAAACGTCAAACAGACACTGTCTCGGGGAAACGTCAACCAACGACACTCTGTGCCAAGGATACGTCAAACAGCAGACACTCTGTGCCGAAGATACGTCATACACCGACACTCCACCTCAGGAAAACATCAAGCAGCAGACACTCCGTCTCGGGAAAACGTCACAGACACTCCGCCTCGGGAAAACGCCAACTTGCGACACTCCGTGCCGAGAATACGTCAACCAACGACACTCTGTGCCGGGGATATGTCATACAGCGACACTCCGTCTCGGGAAAACGTCAAACAGACACCGAGTCTCGAGGAAACATCAAACAGTGACACTCTATCTCAGGAAAACGTCAAACAGACACTCCATGCCGGGGATACGTCATATACAGACACTCCGTGACGGGGATACGTCAATCAGCAGACACTTTGTGCCGGGGATACGTCATACACCGACACTCCGTCTTGGGGAAAAATCAAACAGTGACACTCTGTCCTAGGAAAACGTCAAACAGACACTCCATGCCGGGGATACTTCACATAGAGACACTCCGTGCCGGGGATACGTCAACCAGCGACACTCCGTGCCGGGGATACGTCATGCGCCGACACTCCGTCTCGGGAAAACGTCAAACAGGCACTCTGTCTCGAGAAAACGTCAAACAGTGACACTGTCTCGGGGAAACGTCAAATAGACACTCCATGCCGGGGATACGTCATATATACACTCCGTGTCGGGGATACATCAAACAGCACACTTTGTGCCGGGGATACGTCATACACCGACACTCCGTCTCGGGGAAACGTCAAACAGTGACACTCTGTCCCGGAGAAACGTCAAACAGACACTCCATGCCGGGGATACGTCACATACAGACACTCCGTGCCGGTATACGTCAACCAGCGACACTCTGTGCCGAGGATACGTCATACACCGACACTCCGTCTCGGAGAAACGTCAAACAGATACTCCGTCTCGGGGAAACGTCAAACAGTGACACTCCGTTTCGGGAAAACGTCAAACAGACACTCCATGCCGGGGATACGTCAACACTCCGTGCCGGGGATACGTCAACCAGCGACACTCTGTGCTGAGGATACGTCATACACCGACACTTCGTCTTAAGGAAACGTCAAACTGACACTCCGCCTTGAGAAAACGTCAGCCAGCGACACTCCGTCTCGGAGATACGTCAACTTGCGACATTTCGTAGCGAGGATACGTCAACCAGCGACACTCCATGCAGGGGATACGTCATACACCAACACTCCGTCTCGGAGACATCAAACATCGACCGTCAATGTCATAAAAAGGGCATTGCCAGCTTCACAAAAGCAAGAACCAAATCAAGTCACACTATGTGAAAGAAAATCCATCAATTTCATGCACACAACCCCTATATGTAGTGTGCATTCATTGATGGGGGACAGTTTGTTGGGATTAAAATTTACACCTCATTAACCAAAGGTCAAAGTCAAACCGCGGACAAGTAGACGGACCCAACTGTCAAATCTAAACCGGGCCCACGCCCGAACCCAAGTCCAAGCAGATGAACCCAACCCCAGACCAGCTCCATGCCAAGAAAGTACAAATAAATGTAATATTTAAATATATAGGCAAAAAGCCAAATTTTTGTAAAGCCCATGGCTCATGTGCAAAAAGAAATGAGCACATGAGGCATGGGATGGGCAAAATGCTATTTTGTAAAGCCCAAGGGGCTATGTGTAAACTTGTAAGCCTATATAAGGCAAAATTACAATGAAATGAAAAATAATTCGTTCCCTTTAAAAATATTAGGGTTTGTGCCTCTATCTTCTCCCGTTGTCAAGTTCTTCCTCTTCCTCTTCCTCTTCCTCTTCCTCTTCATTTCCAATTAAATCAAGAACTTGGCTCTCTTTTTCTCAAAACTACATAAAGTTTCACCATAAAACCCTTGAAGGGGATCTCAGATTTCCCATCAAATCTCTAAAAGAGAAGATTTTTAAATCTCACCACCCTTTTTCTTCAAGATCCAACGGAAAGAAAGAAGGAAGAAGACCCATCTTCAAAAATCCTATTTTGGGAGGATCCAAGGCTCAAGAGAGAAGAAAAATGTCCCCTTTCGTCATCTCTGAAGATCTTTTAAGAGTTTAACTCCAAACCAACTTTTGAGAAGCTCAACTCTAAGATCCAAATCCTCCAAGGAGTTTAACCCCAAAATCCAGATCTTTTAGGAGTTTAACTCCAAATAAAATCCCTCTTTACCTAGAAGTTTAACTCTAAAGCCCCTTGGGAGTTCAACTCCCAGCCCAGGGGCTAAGCCCCTTCTTTCGCTGGTGTTTCCAGCGGTCGCATGCCCCGTACGCGACCCGCTGGCGCCCACGCGCCGTGCACGCGGCCCGATGGCGTCCACGCGCCGTGCACGCGGTCCGATGGCGCCCACGCGCCGTGCGCGCGTCCTTAGGACGCTCCTCATCTCTCTTTTTCCCACAAGCTCCACACTCAAAACACATCACCGTTGAAAAAAATTCTAACGGGGCGCTTGTCCGCACCCCGCAAGGGGGCTGCTAGCCCCCTTGACCCCAGCCCGCTATTTGGGTAGCGGGAGTACCGAAAACTCTGCGAAGCTCCCGATACGTCCAAGACCCCTTCAAAACACAACAAACGCACTCTGCACATTAAGTTCGCATGACCAGTTTTACCCATCAATCGAAGGTTCTCTCGCTCCAAAAGCGATGGGTAATTAATGGCAGTTTAGTCCACGGCTACCAGAGATTTGGATCCCCACAATCAATAAACCCATGTCTATCCCAGACAGAGGTAATATGTAACATGCCTGATAAGCGACGCATATTCATATCTCAATAGGGTGACGAAAAACACTCTATACTCGTACCGGGTTATATCAGTCGCTTGTTACTACAGCTCGTACCGAGCTATATACGGTCGCTTGTTCATTCCACATTTGGACCCATGTTTCCTAGCTCCTGGGGATATACCCTTAGGTTAGGAATACTCCTGCAGAGGTTGGCACACCCACTCGAACTCGCGATAGGATAGATTACACTTTTAGTGACCAACTAGAATATGACTTGACCGACTTGACCTGTTTACATGCTTGCTTCATATTACTGCTATATCTATATCTATATGTGCAGCGGGCTTCACTACACTCACATATTCATGCTATCACACGCATACACACTATTACGATTGAGTACTTGTTGGGATGTTCTGACATCCCTGAGACTTATCATCTCAGGTTTAAAGACCGATTCACAGGCAGAGCAGGATCAGAGTGACCATCAGAAGTTTGCCAAAGATTAGTAGTATTTATAGGTTTATCTCTATTTTATTTCAGTTGCTATTAGAATGTGTGCCCCTCGCGGAACGTTAGGAATAATGTATCTTTCTTTTTGGACCTTGTATTTCGTTTATTCGGAACCCTTTGTTATTTGGATCTTTTATTGACTCTATCTTTATCTCGTGGATTTATAAGTGTTATTTGTTATTTATGCAGCATGATATTAGTATTATATCTTGGATATTATCGTATATGTTTAGCTAGAGCCTTAGGTGTGACTATGGTAAGGCGATTTCCCTTGTCTAGGAGCACTGGCGGTTTCGGCTCATATTTCCGTATTCCGGAAATTATGGCGTAACATAGATAGTTAATGCTGACATCCCACAAAACATAGTGATGACATCATCCCACTTCATTCACCACAGAAATAATCCAATGGTTAAAAAAGTGGGAGGAGAAAATTCCCCTTTTAATAGGAGAATGGTCTGGACGGAAATGTGCCATAGTAGGAAATTCCCTCCTATGGTATCAAAAAATACATCCTCCATAATTTTTTCCAACGATCGGTAATCATCTTCATCATTTAACATGTGGATATACCAAATTTCATATGATTCTACCATTTTTTCACCGTTGAATTAGTAATGTAAAAAGTTCTATGTCGGAAAACCATTAATTTTACACATATTAAATCAACGGTGAAAAAGTAATAGAATCATATGAAATTTGGTATATCCACATCTTAGATGATAAAGATGAAGATGATGGGTACCGATCATCGGAAAAACGGAGGGTGTATTTTTTTCGATGCTATAGGAGGAAATTCCCTCATGTAGGCTCTTTTCTACATTATTCATATATATATACGAGAATAGTGAAGAAAAGAGGCCCTATGAGGATTTTTGTTAGGCAGCGTCAAATATTTATGTCCTCCACGATTTTTTCGACAATCGGCACCTATCATCTTTATCATTTAAGATGCGGATACACCAAATTTCACGTGATTCCACCACTTTTTCACCGTTGAATTAGCAATGTAAAAAGTTCTATTGTCGGTAAGCCGTTAATTTTGCACCCACTAAATCAATGGTGAAAACGTGGTGGAATCACATGAAATTTGGTGTATCTATATCTTACATGATAAAGATGATGATGGTAGGTGCCGATCGTCGATTAAAATCATGGAGGGCGTATTTTTTTGACGCTATAGGAGGAAATTCTCTCATATGGCATCTTTCTTCCATTATCCTATATATATATATATATATATATGAAACGGGTTATCAGCTAGCTAGCTGATATTAAACTGTCAGCTAACCTATTACATAACCCAATCCGACCATCGAATCGACGATCCGCTCCAGCCATCTTGTTCCACACATGGAGTGATCTGTGTGTGAAATTTTGATTGATATGATGCATTACAAGTGATGGATCAAGCATTTAAAAAATGAATGGCTGCTAAACACGATAAAAATGTCATATGTTGGGGAAACTTGATCGAAAATATAGAAAGTGTCAAAGTGATTAAAATTTTATACACATAGAACGCCCTATGTGTAAAACAAGATGGCCGGAGCGGATCGTCGATTCAACGGTCGAATTGGGCTATATAATAGGCTAGCTGACAGTTTAATATTAGCTAGCTAGTTGATAACCAGTTTCCTCGTGTATATATATAATAGAATTTGTGAACAAGTCATACCCATGTTTTAGCTATTGGATATACTTTGGGATATGTACTAGCAATTATGAAAGGGATGCTTCACTTTTCTAATAAATTACATAGTAGCATGCACACATCTCAATGTATATCTAATGGCTAAAATATGGGTAGGATTTGTCCTACCGATAGGATTGTAGCATATATATATATATGAGAAAAATGAAGAAAAAAGGCCCGGCTTTTTCGTTAGGTGGCGTCAAATATCTATGTCCTCCACGATTTTTTTCGACGATCGGCATCCATCATCATCATATTTGTAAGATGTCGATACACCAAACTTCATGTGGTTCCACCATTTTTTCACCGTTAATTTTACACCCACTAAATCAACGATGAAAAAGTGATGGAATCACTTGAAATTTAGTGTATCTACGCTTACATGATAAAGATGATGACGGGTGTTGATCGTCAAAAAAAATCATGGAGGGTGTGCTTTTTTGACACCATAGGAGGAAATTCCCTCCTATGGCACCTTTCCTCCATTATCTTATATATATATATACACACACGAGAATAATGAAGAAAAGATGCTTTAGGAGGCTTTTTCGTTAGGTGGCCTCAAAAATCTATATTCTCCACAATTTTTTTCGACGATCATCATCCATCATCTTTATCATGTAAGATGTGGGTACACCAAAATTCATGCGATTCCACCACTTTTTCACCTTTAAATTAGCAATATAGAACATTCTATTGTCGGTAAATCGTTAATTTTTCGCCAACTAAATCAACGGTGAAAAGTGATGGAATCAAATGAAATTTGGTGTATCCATATCTTACGAGATAAAGATGATGGATGTCGGTTGTTAAAAAAATCGTGGATACATTTTTTCGACGTCATAGGAGGAAATTTCTTTCTATGGCATTTTTCCTCCATTATTCTCTCTTTATATATATATAGAGAGAAGGGGGTTATACCGCAGGGCCATTACCTGTGCTGTCAAGGTAGAGAGAACAATAATGATAGGATGAGATGGTGAGATGAATACGTTTAAAGTGAGATGGACAATCTCAACCATATGATATAATCAACAGCCCGGATCATATCATACTTACTCTTATCCCTCTCCCTTCCTTTTCTCATCACAACCCATGTCCCTCTATAAGGCCATAATTTGTAATTTCGACACCAAAAGATACCCAATCGATGAATTGATCAAGCAAGCCTGTCGTTATTAGAATTTGAATTCAAATTCAAAATTAAACAAAGCAAGCTTTTTTAAGGTAAGATCAGAAATCAAAATCATGAGGTTTGCATTCCTCTCTATCAATCTTGATGAATCGGTCTAAACCCATCTCAATATAAGTATTAGGACATGAGATTTAATTAATGATTTTAACTATTTCATTAATTTAAGCCTAAGAAGTCCCAGTCGTTCTCTCTACTTCATTAATTGATTAAAGAGCTCAAGCGTTTTCTTCTTCCATGATAGATTCCAAGCTAGAATTTATATCAATCAGTGAGTTTTGAGGAGTCTTAATTGCTGCAAGTAATGAATCAATTAATGTTTAATTGGAATGAGACAAAAGCATTGTCATCATGAAACCATGAATCCTTTGTTGCTAGAGGACGCCAAGACAAGAGCGAGAGAGAGGACGCGATTTTTCTTAAACAATTAATTGGGATAATCATAACCATTGTTTTGTAACGACTACAATTCTTTGTACTTTTTCGTTAATAAAGTTGTTTTTATGTAAATAATAATAAATAAATAAAAATTATTTGTTTATTTTAATTTGTTTGGTTGTTTTGATATGCTTGTTTTGAAAAAAATTCAATGGATTTCTCGTGCAAATTAGATAGTCAAGCCTCCAGATCAATTTCAAAATTGGAGACCCCCTTCCTTTTGCATTATAGTAGAGATAATATTTATGTTCAATGATGCCGATAATTATTGATCCTAAATGACACCTTTTTACATGTATTCTTGAAATTTTTGTATATGCTTTGCTCTGACTAGCACTTGCTAGCCTAATTTAATAGATCTATCTCACACTTGTACCGGCATCAATGTTCTATTCTCTTACCTGTTATAACATATTGTGTTATGTATATCATACTACCACTTCTACATTCTATATGTATATTTTATGAACCGATTAAACAATTGCATATGCACTATGCTTATAACTACATATTCACCACTTGATTGCTTGTGTATTTTTAATGAATGTAGTATCTTTGAACGTTCTTAACAGTTGTGACTATTGATCTCAATGATATAAAATAAGCCAATATTTGGCTTCTTTATGAACACTAGCAATACTTAAGTTTATCATCAAACAGAGCCTTTTCATATATATCTTTATTTTTTTACATAGGTGGCTTAACCATAAATATGTTTTTGTTCTATATAAAAAAAATATACCTTCACTATATATGTGTACTGTCAACATTAAAAATTATAAACATATAAGACTATTTTAAATAATATGACAAAAGTGTATAACTACCAAGATTAAAATTACTACCATATGCGGAATATTTACATTATGTGTTCTTTAAATAAATTATAATATAAATAATTCATGTTTCATATCTTATGTTTCAACACCCTATGTCACGGGTGTGATGCCATGTAGTTGTTGATTTACTTTTATAAGATTGCAACCTTATGTTGTATATACATATATTATGCATTCCCTCTTGAACTATACATGACTCCGCGAATACATGACTCCGTGATTACATGAATCCGTGCACTCATGAATCTGACATGCATCTACAGTTAATTCAAGCATTCATAAATTCATGCTGACATTTGCATTAACTCCTTAAAACGAATAATTCACATGGGGATGGAAAGTTCGACAAATGAGAATATTTACGTGTAACGGGGATCATACATGATCGCCATAGTTCCAGGTATTACGGAACATTGCATTACTAACTCATGAGTCTCTTGAATCCGTGTTTCTGTTGTTCCGAGAGGAAACGGAATATTTTCGTTATATGTAAAATTCTCATTAATCGAACTCATAACTTAAAACACGATAGAGCGGCCTAGATAACCAATATCATGACATTATCGCTTTATATTACCTGCTATTTATACATGTTTGATTGTTTCTTTTTTCCGCTCTTATATCATGTTTAAATTATCTTAAATCTTTTTATTTTGGGACTTGCCGAACTCTAATTTGCTGACGGGCATTCCATTTTTCTGTTTGTGTTTTTTTTTCTTTTGGGGAATGCCCGTCAGACGACATTGAAACAGGAAAAAATCATCAAGAAGTATAGCCCAACGGCAGGATAGCAACTACTTCTCTGCTCAGGCCGATTATTAGTTTTTGGTCTTTCCTCTACAGTACGTTGTTAGGACCATCTTTGTTTGCCACTATCGTTATTATTTGGGAATTTTTATTCCAGATATTTATTTCGGACTAGTAATAAATTTTGTTGGACATTGTTTTGTTATTTATTTTAAATTCTTGTATTTATTGTCTTTATTCTAGTTGCAAGTATGCTTAGCGTATTCATGACGATGAGTGTTTCTCGTTGTGAATACATGCAACCCTTGATCGTTCTCACTCTTAGTCTGTTAGGAAGCGAGGCGTGACAGTATGAGATTGGATAGCCAATTATGTCATCTCATTTTAAGCTTAAACATCTCACCATCTTCCCCCACCTCTCTCTCTCTCTCTATATATATATATATGAATGTTAATTTACTCTCAGGGCATAACCAACTTAATTATGATCTGTGGAGAATTACTTTATTTGCCCATCATGCATAGATAAAGGAGAGGTACTTTTTGTCATTTTCAATGAGAATATAGAAAATCTTGTAAAGATTCTATGTGATTTTCTTTCTCCTTGTAATAATAAATTATCTATTTAATTACAGAGATTCTCTACATTCTCTCTTCTTGAAAATAACGAAAAGTATCACTCATTTATCTATGCATGAGAGGCAAATAAAGTAATTCTCCACATGGCATAATTAAGCTGGTTATGCCTTAAGAGTAAATTAGCGTTTCATATACACACTACAGGAAGAAACATGTAGTAGCATAATTTATGGAGCATAATAGCCATAAGTTTTGTTGAGCACAAACAAATATATGTATAACTTAAAGTAAATCACACAAAATTGCAATCCATAAAAGTTAAAACAAACAATATATTAACATTTTTTTAATGGAGCCTATTTTCCGTAATATCAACCTTTAAAATTGGAGCCTACTTTCCATAGACCCAGCTCAATCATTTGCATCAATTTGAACATTTACTCCTGGTTTTAGTATGTCATGACAGATTTGAAAATTTCATATTCTTGTATCCTCAAAATGATCAAAATTGTCCGCACATATCAAGACATGTCCAACAATTTGGGCAAATACGATCCAAGCGGGCAAAGTGTCCATGTGTGGGTACATAACGAGCAAATAGAGGTGTCCGTACTTCCTGGTTGCTACATAAATCATTTACGTCCTCTCAACTATTTAAGGGCTACCTTCTCCATAAAATTAACAACTCATATTATAGTTTTTTTCCTTCGGTTATGCAATTCAACAAAACTTATGTATCAGATTTTTTTAGTCATTTATTATACTTCTAGATACAGCCTATTGAGCCCGGCTCCATATAGAAAAATGAATTATATTACTTAACAAATTCGGTCTTTATCCAATAGAGTTGGGGGGGGGGACTACAAATCCTTTATCCCAGTTCAAATCCATGTATCCCGTGATCAAGAAAAGATTTTGGATTTGTTTCTAGTCGGCTTACATCTAACCCTTAGTGCTCCCTTACCTACAGTTTTTAGCATTCCTAAATCCTGTATGTATTGATCCTGTTGCACATGTCCAAATCTTGTCAATAAATTTTTATTTTTCTACCCTCTATGGAAGCTACCTCAAATTTCATAAATATGCACTCATTTCATATTCTATCTTCTAGAGTATTGTCATGCATCCATCTCAAAAACTATTACTTCGGCTACACTCTTTTTTTGGATATGTTGTTTCTTAATAATGGGAAAAATTCCTACTTCTTTTTATGAATGGCTTTGTTGTTGATGATGATGACAACGAGGATGAATTATAAAGATGGAGAATAAAGAAAAGTGCATGTTTTTTAGATGCAGAAGACTACTGGAAGAGAATAAAGAGAAGTGCATAACACCAACAGAGGATGTTATTACAAAGCTCCAACCTAATTCAACCTAGGCTTCACCTTTTAGAATCTTTTTACTGCTGATATTATTATCATGTAAGCCTTTTTCGTATCAAAATGGAGTAGGCTATGGAGTGATATTCAAAACCAAGGATGCTTCATAAAGGAATTGCCAAAAAGTTATAAAACATGTTTGTCAGAAAATCTTCAAGGAATCTAATAAAATGTGACGACCCTGCAGTAAAAAATTTCGAATCCAGTTGGTGGGTAACCTAGACTAGGAAAATTCTAGATGAAGACTTAACATGACAAGACTTTTTCGGCACACTCCCTAAAATGCATGTTTTTTAACTTTATCTCGCTATTGTATTGGAGTGCAAAAAGATTAAGAAGAAAATATTTTATTTAGTCGACAGTTTAGACACAGACAAAGCAGCACAAGCCATTGAATATATTCATACGTTAGTCAGATATGGAGTGCTAACATGCACAACCTACTGATTGTTGACAAAAGATGAAAGTTACATTTAAAAAAGCTAAACTGCATGAATATATCCCTCTCTTTCCAAAACCTTCATTTTGCCCTCTATTTTAATGGACGTAACATTTTCCGTTAAAGTTCAAATTATATCCCAGGATACCTTCCGGTAAGAATATTAATTACAAACCATCAATGCAATTGCAGAAAATAATAGAAACTTAGAGGCATTTTATGAGAAGAAAAGTTTGAAATATGAAAAGAATCAAGAGGAAATTTTTATAGGCTTATTAAATCATGCGTCCATACATACAAATATATAGAGAGAGTCATGGACGACCTCTCCTATTATAGCCGATGTAGAATTAAAACTAATAACTAATATCTAATAACTAATTATATTCACAACACTCCCCGCAACTTGGAGCGTAGATGTCAATCATGCCAAGTTTGGACAGAAAACGAGTGAAAACCGGTCGAGAAAGAGATTTGGAAAAGATATCTGCTAGTTGAGACGAAAAGAAAACATGTTGGACTGCAACCATCATATCTGTCAACTTGTCACGAATGAAGTGGCAATCTATTTCGATATGCTTGGTCTGCTCATGAAAAATTGAATTCTCAGCAATGTGGATCGCGGCCTTATTATCACAAAAGAGTGTGGTCGAAAGAGAAGAGGGAACCCCAAGATCTATCAGGATTAAGATAAGTCATACCAACTCAGCAACTGTATGCGCCATGGATCTATACTCAGCCTCAGCAGAAAAACAAGCCACTATATTCTGCTTTTTACTCCTCCACGTGACCAAGTTTTCTCCTAAGAAGACATAGTAGCCACTAGTAGAACAGCGATCATCAATGGATCACGCAAAGCCAGCATCTACAAAGGCTGTGAGCGACCACATAGATGATGGTTTATAGAGATCATGTCCTAGAGAACCTTTGATATATCTGAGAATATACTCTATTGCCTCAGGATGAGAAGTCAAAGAATTCTGCATATACTAACTCATTCTGCTAACTGCAAAGGCAATGTCAGGACAAGTAACAGTGAGGTAAATAAGCTTTCCAACCAAACGTCGATATCGTCCTGGGTCAGGCAGTGGAGGATCCGAGAGAGAGCTCAATCGAGATAGCTTGACTGCAGAATCCATAGGAGTGTCTGCTGGTCTACATCCCAGAAATCTTGTCTCAGATAGAAGATCAAATACATATTTGCGCTGAGAGCGTTGTAATCTACCAGAATTCCGTGGCACTTCAATTCAAAGGAAGTATCTAAGTGGCCCAAAGTCCTTAGTATGAAAGTGTGAAGTCAAATGTTATTTAACCTTGGAGATGCCGGCAGAATCATCTCCAGTAATAATAATATCAACATCCACCAGCATAATCATCATGCCTTGAGGACGACTGTGTGTAAAGAGAGCTATGTCGGCGCAACTGCGTTTGAAGCCAATCTGTTGTAGGACCGTACTAAACTTTTCAAACCAGACACACGGTAACTGCTTCAATTTGTATAACGATTTATGTAGAAGAAAAACCATAGACTCCCCTGGTCGCTCAAAACCAGAAGGCTTCTGCATATAAATAGCTTTTGAAAAATCGTCACTAAGAAAAATATTCTTCACACCAAAATGATGAAGTGGCCATGCCTTAGAAACAGCCAAGGATATAAGAACACGAACCGAGATCAATTTGGCAACTGGCGAAAAGGTTTCAACATAATTCAAACCATACTTCCGAGTAAAACCTTTGGCCACTAATCAAGTTTTGAAACGGTCAATCGTCCCGTTGAGATTATGCTTGACAGCAAAGACCCATCGACAGCCGACAACCTTCTTACCTAAAGGCGGAGGTACCAATTTCCAAGTCTGATTAGAGTGCAGTGCGGCAATCTCCTCCAATATAGCTGCATGCCAACCTGAGTGTTGAAGAGCTTCCTGAACAGAGGAAAGAAGAGTGGTGATGGTAAAAAAGGAAGAAACAAACTGACGAGCAGGTGGTGTCACTCTATGATAAGAAACAAAGTTAAAAATCGGATGTGCAGTAATACAGAAACGCTTACTCTTGCGTAAGGCAATAGGAAGAGAGATTTTCAGAAGGCAGCGGCGGTTGAGAATCGGCAACAATGGACTGTATTGGAGTACATGCAGAAGAATCGTTAGAAGAAGAATTGGTGGGAGGGGTTAGGACAATTTTGTTATGACGGTGATACACCTATGGATAAGGGGCTATAGGCTTAAAACCAGGACGCACAGAAAGATAGGTGAGGAACATGAATAGGAGTAGGGTCCTTAACAAGTGGTGTGAAATAGGCTTGATTTTCTAGGAAGATCACATCACATGAAGTATAAACTTTAGATGTGGCAGGATCAAAGCAAACATACCCTTTCTGAGATCATGAGTAAGCTACAAAAATCATACGGATAGCCCGAGGATCAAGCTTGTCTACATGAGGACCAAGAATATGAAGATAGCATAGACAACCAAACACCTTAGGAAGAATAATAAAAGGTTTGCCCTGTGAAAACAAAACAGAGAAAGAATACTGATGTCTAGGACCGGAGAAGGCATACGATTGATATAAAAACACGCAGCTAAGACAGCAAAATTCCACAATCGTTTAGGTCATGCATATGTAAAAGAAGAGAACAGGCTATCTCAAGTAAATGTCAGTTCTTTCGTTCAGCAATCACATTTGCTGAGGATATAAGAACATGAAGTTTGATGCAATATTCCATGTGTCTTACAAAATACAGTAAACTTCGTACTAATATACTCCTCAGTATTATTTGAACGAAGAACCTTAACCGAAACACCAAATTGATTAGTAATCTCAGCGGCAAAGGTTTTAAAAATAGACAAAAGTCCAGACCTATTATGCAGAAGATACAACCAACTCATGCGTGAATGATTATCAATAAATGTCAAAATATTTATAACCAAACACACTAGGAAATTTAAAGGACCCCAAATATTGGAGTGAACTAAAGCAAAAGGTAAATCATGTCTTTTATTAACTGGAGAGAAAAATGAGCAATGATACTTCCCAAGAATACATGACTCAACTAAATTCTGATAAACTAAAAGAAAGCGACATGGTACGTAAAGAAGAAAGGGGAGGGCGACCAAGTCTCCAATGCCGCTGGATAGTAGAAACAGCTGCGGACGTACTGGGAAGGTGATCAACATAGTACGGTCCATTCTGCTCATGCCTCCCACCAATCTGTTGCTTCGTCATAAGGTCTTGTATCACAAAATAAAATGGATAAAAAGTTACGGAGCAATTGGAATCATTTGAAGGTTGACAAATAGATAGCAAGTTTTGTTTTAAAGATGGCACAATTAAAGCATTTTTCAGGTGTAAATATGAAGTGATAAATCAATAGAGCCAGAAACAAGTATAGTATTACCATCAGCCATAGAAATAAATTTATGAAGACTAGTGTTCATACCAGAATATTGCATTTTATACCGCCCATTCTTACGTTCGTTTGTTTATAGGCAGGTGCTTTTAATCAGTGTTTGTTACATAATTGCAGGATACTGGTCTCAGCTCTAAACAGTGAATATCATGGAAAAGTACGACAAATTCCGGATTACTGCCAACAACAGATAAAACACGGGTCTCCGCTCTCTATCCGTGTGTTGCCACATACCAGTTTAAGGGACAAAATGGCAAATCGATTGTCACTTTCATGCACAAAACTCAATGGCAACACAAAATCCAAGAAATCTACGCGGAGCTCGAGGAAATCATGGCAAAAGATCCACATCACATCACCTTTTTGTTATGCTGGAATTCTGGAAATATTGTGAAGAGATTCTGAGAAAAGTACTATACCACACTGAAGAAGACATCAAACCATAGAACCCCACAAAATCTTATGGCCTAACTCCTCTAAAGCGCCGCGGTTCCGCGGCATTAGAGCGCTTAAGCCGCGGAACCGCGGCCATATAGGCTCCTCACTGCGTCGTTTTCTGGGGTTATTTTGGTAACTCTATGTGGAGCCAGATTCTTGCCCTAGGTTTCCAGTTCCCTGCCTATAAATACCCCAGTTCTGAGCCAAACCAAAGTGTTAAGTTCTTTAGCCTCTTTTAGTGTAGTTTTGTTCTTCTTCTTCTTCTTCTTCATCTTTCCTCGATGAAAATGTAGTGAGAGCATTGAGTGGGTGTTAAATGAAGATGAGGGTTTTTGTATCATTCTTGTTTGTTTAGCTTCCCCTTGAGATTTTTGCTTTCTCTTGATCTTTCAACCTCTTCATTGAGCTTGAAAGTTTAAGGGTTGGTTATTGATCTCAAGGGTTGTATCTTCTTATGGAATTAGTGCTTCATTTCACATGAGTTCTTTACCCTTCTCTTGATCTTGCAATCTCTTGATTGAGCTTGCAAGTTTAAGGGTTGGCTATTGATCCCATACTTGTCTTGAGTTCTAGTTTCTAGTTCTTTTTCTTGCTTATTTATTTCTTGCTTTTTATTACCTTGCTTTACTTTCATGCACTTTAAATTCCATGCACTTACTTACTTGTAATCTTTTCTTTTCTTTTGCTCTTTTTGGTTCTTTTTGTGAATGGTTGTAATTATTGTTGTTGTTAAGAATCAATATGATATTGTAAGTTAACGTTTCTTTGCTTATTTCCTTTTCCCGTTATTTTCCATTGAACTCCGCCCAAACGTTACGCAAGCGCTCCGTTAGGCACCCTACCCTACCAAGGTAACGGTGATTCCTAACCGCGACCGGTTGCGTTAGGTTTGACCGGAGGCGAAAGCAAGAGACAAGAACGGAAGGACAAGGGTAAATAAGCCGGATTCCACGAATATCGCGCTTATATCCCCTAATCCACGTTGTTGCCGATTGCTCTAGCTTCAATTGGTCAAGACTCGGCTCAAAGGTTTTGAGTACGGATTTATTTAGCTTACACTTTCGTATCTTTTTCTTAACAACTTTATACTTGCAGATTTTTTTTTATAAATATATACAAAAAGAATATTAACCCGAATAACAAGAAAGAAAATACGCTACCGTCTCCCCGGCAACGGCGCCATTTAATCGCACGCTTTTCGCGTGTCGGAAGTTCAAAGTTCTAAAGTTATAACCGCGATCAGGACGGTGTCGCTTTGCAGCTAGCCGGTTGAGCACGGGTCGATCCACAGGGAGATAATTGTATTTCCGTTCTTGTTTTAGACGAGTCAATAAAGAATGAGTATATGTTTGTTCAGTTCTAACCTATGTGTATTATTTGCAAGTGTAAAGTTGTTAAGAAAAGATACGAAAATGTAAGCTAAAGAAATCCGTACTCAAAACCTTTGAGCCGAGTCTTGACCAATTGAAGCTAGAACAATCGGCAACAACGTGGATTAGGGGATTTAAGCGCGGTATTCGTGGAATCCGGCTTATTTACCCTTGTCCTTCCGTTCTTGTCTCTTGCTTTCGCCTCCGGCCAAACCGAACGCAACCGGTCGCGGTTAAGAATCACCGTTACCTTGTTAGGGTAGGGTGCCTAACGGAGCGCTTGCGTATCGTTTGGGCAGAGTTCAATGGAAAATAACGGGAAAAGGAAATGAGCAAAGAAACGTTAACTTACAATATCGTATTGATTCTTAACAACAACAATAATTACAACCATTCACAAAAAGAACCAAAAAGAGCAAAAGAAAAGATTACAAGCAAATAATTAAAATGCATGGTAATAAATTGCAAGTAATAAAAGACAAGAATGAAAAATGCAAGAAAGTAATTACAAGAACATAGAACTCAAGACAAGCATGGGATCAATAGCCAACCCTTAAACTTGCAAGCTCAATCAAGAGGTTGCAAGATCAAGAGAAGGGTAAAGAACTCATGTGAAATGAAGCACTAATTCCATAAGAAAATACAACCCTTGAGATCAATAACAAACCCTTAAACATTCAAGCTCAATGAAGAGGTTGAAAGATCAAGAGAAAGCAAGAATCTCAAGGGGAAGCTAAACAAACAAGAATGATACAAAAACCATCATCTTCATTTCATCATCCACTCAAAAAGCTATCACTACAATTTTCATGGAGGAAAGAATGAAGAAGAAGAAGAAGACTAAACTACACTAAATCCTACAAAAGAGGCATAAGAAATTAACACCCTTGGTTTGGCTCAGAACTGGGGTATTTATAGGAGGGGAACTGGAAACCTAGTGCAAGAATCTGCCCCTACATAAAATTACCCAACTGCCCACAAAAAACGACAAAGCAAGGAGACCAAATGGCCGCGGTTCCGCGGCCTAAGCCTGCTTAGGCCGCGGAACCGCGGCCGTATAGGGGAGTTAGGTCATGTGCTTTTGTCGTATCCCCTGGTTCCTTTTTTCCTTGTGTTTGAAATATCTAAACTGCACAAAGTCTTCCAGAATATCTTCAGATTTCTTAGTCCAAGATTGCTTTCTTTTCTTCACTTTTGACTTCTATCTCTCTCGAGCTCCGCACACCCATTGATTCTTGTGCTGCCCCCCTCGTGCTCTGTGCTTGTCCGAGACACGAATAACCACTGTCATATGTCTTGTCTCTGGAACTGGTACTCGGCACTGGACGGATATGGATGATCGGAACCCGGCTTTTATCTGATGTGACAGATGTTCTGTATTTTGGCGTAACTATGGAGATTTTGTCTTGATTTGCAATATTTGGACTGGAAACCTGTAATCTGTAAATATGTAACAAACACGGATTTAAAAGCACCTACCTATAAACACACGAGCATAAGAATGGGCGGTATAAAATGCAATATTCTGTTATGAACAAATACCCCCAAACTTAACTTTTGCTCGTCCCGAGCAAAACCAATTATTCATAAAAATAAAATCCTAACCGCACTTTCGCAGGGAACGCGATTGCACTGAGCGTGTGCAACAAGCCGTTAAACCTCTAGGTGTCCCTAGTAGGAGGAGTGTTGTCTCCTGAGGGTTTTCAGCGGATTACACCCACAAAATCCCGTCAAGCTAGTGTCATAAGTTAATATCGATTGTACTCCTACAGTTTAGTATTTACGTTAGAAATTCTATCATCCTAAGTTAGAAATATCCAACCTTTATGTTTCACACCTCCTATCTGTTTAACTTTAGATCATATACGTTCCAAAAAAGTTTAAAAAGATGTTGGTATCTCCTGAGTTTTCCTTCTAAAGTGTGGTCTTAAATCAGGGATTTTTATCACCTTTACAGAAAACACAAGTCTTTTTTTTATTTCTATTTTTTATTCAAACATCGATTGTATACCCCTACGTGTGTGTATATTTGCACCCCTACACTTGAGAATTCAATTCAAGCTATAATACTCTTGCCCTAATACCTAATACTACTTCTTTTCATTAATGATGGACGGATTTGCTCACACACCTTTCATGCGACAATTAATGCTTCTTGAGGCACTAACGGCCGATTACTAAATGTGTGAACTTTAAAGCGTAAATAGCAGTTTCCAGGTCTTGACTTTATTCTATTTTTCTTTTTCTTTTTCTTTTTCTTTTTCAAGACCGGATATATTTTTCAACATGCTCTTTTGGTGTTTAGCTTTAAATACCGTTTTTTCTTTCATACTAGGCTTTCAGGCAAGAGTATTTCTAGGTATCCTCTACTATCCCAAGTTTCAAGGTGCGTGTAAGTGCAGTTTGTAGGGTATATACTTTCTGAATTTGAACTTAAGAAAAGAAACTATTTTTCAGACTTATTCTTCAGTAAAGCATCAATACTTTCCCCTCATATTGACTTAACTCAAGAACTGAACTCAAGATTACCTATTTCTCAAAAAAAAACTGTAAGGACGTATACTTACCAAAGTTAGACAGAATGAGGGTTATTTTTAGGGTTTTCAATTCCTAAGCCTAGAATTTAGTTATTTCTATCATATCAACTAAACTTTCAGAATAAAAACCTAAGTTACCCTATTAGTTAACTTGACGACAAATTTCCCTGCCTATAAATACCCCAGTTCTGAGCCAAACCAAAGTGTTAAGTTCTTTAGCCTCTTTTAGTGTAGTTTTGTTCTTCTTCTTCTTCTTCATCTTTCCTCCATGAAAATGTAGTGAAAGCGTTGAGTGGATGTTAAATGAAGATGAGGGTTTTTGTATCATTCTTGTTTGTTTAGCTTCCCCTTGAGATTTTTGCTTTCTCTTGATCTTTCAACCTCTTCATTGAGCTTGAAAGTTTAAGGGTTGGTTATTGATCTCAAGGGTTGTATTTTCTTATGGAATTAGTGATTCATTTCACATGAGTTCTTTACCCTTCTCTTGATCTTGCAATCTCTTGATTGAGCTTGCAAGTTTAAGGGTTGGCTATTGATCACATGCTTATCTTGAGTTCTATGTTCTTGTAATTACTTTCTTGCATTTTTCATTCTTGTCTTTTATTACTTGCAATTTATTACCATGCACTTTAATTACTTGCTTGTAATCTTTTCTTTTCTTTTGCTCTTTTTGGTTCTTTTTGTGAATGGTTGTAATTATTGTTGTTGTTAAGAATCAATACGATATTGTAAGTTAACGTTTCTTTGCTCATTTCCTTTTCCCGTTATTTTCCATTGAACTCCGCCCAAACGATACGCAAACGCTCCGTTAGGCATCCTACCCTAACAAGGTAACGGTGATTCCTAACCGCGACCGGTTGCGTTCGGTTTGGCCGGAGGCGAAAGCAAGAGACAAGAACGGAGGGACAAGGGTAAATAAGCCGGATTCCACGAATACCGCGCTTAAATCCCCTAATCCACGTTGTTGCCGATTGTTCTAGCTTCAATTGGTCAAGACTCGGCTCAAAGGTTTTGAGTACGGATTTCTTTAGCTTACATTTTCGTATCTTTTCTTAACAACTTTACGCTTGCAAATAATACACATAGGTTAGATTGAACAAACATATACTCATTCTTTATTGACTCGTCTAAGACAAGAACGGAAATACAACCATCTCCCTGTGGATCGACCCGTGCTCAACCGCCTAGCTGCAAAGCGACACCGTCCTGATCGCGGTTATAACTTTAGAACTTTGAACATCAGACACGCCAAAAGCGTTCGATCAAATGGCGCCGTTGCCGGGGAGACGGTAGCGTATTTTCTTTCTTGTTATTCGGGTTAATATTCTTTTTGTATATATTTATAAAAAAAATCTTTTTTTTGATAATTTTTGTGAGCAAGTCTGCAGATTTTTGCGGATTTGCAAACGGCGATTGTAGGGAGCAAAGTGTACGTTCAAGGCTAAGGTGATTGCAAAGTACAGTGCCAAAGATCCGGGTAGTTTGACCCGCGCAAGCGAACTTTTCAAGCTTACCGGATTTGATTCAACGGGGGTTTCCTAACCCAAAAACTTAACGGTACGTACTTTACTAACACCTTCTTCTCAAATCCGACGCATCCAATATACTATTCTTTGCAGGATTCTTTGCAAGTTCGCTAGCAAACGCAAAAAATTGACTAACCCGTATTTGTTGCAGTGCCGTGCTTAAACTAAAAAACGATTGTTTGATTCTTTATAGAATTTTTATTGAATTGCGCATTGCATACATTAATACGGACTTAAGGGCAAGCGAACCCCACAATATACGGTAAAGGATTTCATCACCTTTTCCGTGGCCCACAAATCACGAACTTGAGCATAACGTTTACCCGTACAAATTTTAAAAGAAATTAGACTTTGAGCCTTAAGGACTTCGCGCTCACTAGGAGAAGTTAACTGTGTTTAGAACCTCGCTTAACGGTATATTGTTTACGGGGTGTCTAGGAAAGTGTTAACGGCGAAACCGCCAAAAGAGAAAGGGTTATTTAATTAAGGAACTTCGCGAAAGCGTTGGAAAACCTCCCCTTATCTCTGCACTTACCTGGCCTCGTGATCAGTGTATCTTGAGCCCGTTTCTCGACACAGTTTTACTTCGACAATCAAGTTCTGGAGCAGGTCTAGTTGACCTAGGTGAACCCTAGAACGATTAGGTGTGTGGTATTTTTGTGTCGTGATTGTTTTTGTCCAAATTCTTTTTGTGTGTATATTTCATTCTTTTGTTAAAAACTAAAAAAAAAATCACATTCTTTTTCCCCTCCTTTTCTCTGCCTTTCTTTCTTTCTTTCTCTCTTCATATCATGGGTGCCCCACCTCGTAAAACTCTTGCCGAACTTTGGTACCCACAACCAGACATTACTTCTTACGGTTCTTGCTTTGGCCGAATGTCGAACGATCCCTCCATGCCCAAAATCTCTTTGAAAGATCAGATAGACGCGTCTAGGACAAACACTTGCCCTCCGCAATCCACTTTGTATCAACCTTTTCAACCTCCCCCACCCTCTTATGTTGATACCCCTTTTGCAAGTCGTCCTTTGTCCGTCGCTGAACATATTGAACAATCTTGTAGCCGATCTTTCACTCCTTTCACCACTACAGATTCTTGGGATCAACAATTCCATTCACCTTCTTATCCAAATGTTGATCCTGCTCCTGTCCAGCCATTCAATTCCTACCAGTCCTACCCGACTTTTGCACCTTCCCTAGACATTGCTTCTGAACCGCCATTTGGGAGTTTTCAGTATCCAAACAACTTTGAATCTTTTACTGAAACCCCTTCACAACCCATGTCTAGTCTGGAACAGTTTTTGGAAGACTTTAGGGTAGCGTCGTACCAACAGATGATGGATTTGAATGCGTCCATGGCCGCCCTCATACAACCTAGTGACCCGGTAGCTAGTTTCCAACTAGCTCCTAATTCTCCAATGTATGATGAGGCGGCAGGACAGGTTGAGAATTTGAGTGGAGAGAGTGAGATGTGTCCCCTTCCAAGTCAAACCTACCAGTCCCAAATTGAATCCCACAACTCCTGTTTTGAAAGTCTATCGAGTGTCCCACATGATTTATCAATTGAAGATAGAATGATGAATGAGTTGTGCGACTTTGTAGTGTTTGATTTACCCGATTATGAAGGGCCCCTTTCGAGTGAAACCAATCCCAAACCTTTTGACCTCTACACCTCCACTCTAGAACCTGAATTGATTAATATCCATGCTTTTGTTGAGGTGTCTGAGAATATAGATTTTCACTTGATTGAGGATATTGACGCCGGGAATATTTTGGATGATGAACCTGTAGATTTGGCAGAGTTTTTCTCTCCAATTCATCATCCCGAGTCATTTACTGTTTTTCCCGAACCACATATGCGTCTAGATTTTGATGAAATTTGCTTGGATAAGCTGAATTTTGAGGAAACTTTTGAGGATATTTTTGAGGATGAACCAGTTTTAATTGATGAGTCGGATTTTCCAATTCATCCTGTTCCTTTCATTGACAGTGTACACCCTCCTGAACCTTTAACTGATAACCTTCCTCAATCACCTACCTCCATCCTTTCCATCGTTCCGACCTGGCAAGAAACCGTATCATTTTCACTTCCTGTGTCTGATTTACCAAGTTCGGCGTACCCATGGTTTCTTACGAATCTTGAGGGATTTGACCCAATTTCTCGCCATATTGATAGATTAGTACAATCTATCTTTTCACATCGATCATTACAGATTGTACTAATTTATTCAATCCATTTCCACCCTCAAGTTCGTATTCCACTTCTTTCTCCCTTCCGCCATTCTTCTTCTTATATACCTAGACCGTATACCATTTCTATCTCCCTACGGTCTCGCGTATTCTCCCTCTCTTTTCTTTACACCTTCTTCCACCAACCTGTACATTATAGCGATAAAATCTTTGAATGGTTGGTGCTCATTTTGGGCCTGTGTAAGGCCTGGTATAGTTTGAAACTGTTCTCTTTCCCCCCTAACCTGAACTTCAACGCTTAACAGTGGAAACACTGTTTTACTTAAGTTTGGGGGGACCCTTTTTTTGTATATATTTTTTGTTTTCCTTTTTGTATTGTATACAATTTGTTTTTAGGGAGAGCGCCGACAATTTTGACCCTCTTGGTATAGCCTGACAGTGAGGGCACTGTCAAGTTTAAGTTTGGGGTGTGCTCGGTAAGCTTTCATCCTTCGCATTCATTTGTATATTTTGCATTTGCATACCTTATTAAAAACCCACAAAAATCGAAAACTTTCCAAAAAATATAAAAACTTTTTCAAGTTAGCTAGTGGGAGAACTCTGATTCAACATTTCGACGGTTTTGTTTGATAAGATAAGAATAACTAAATCTTATTTTTAGATTTTGAAAACCTGAAAGATAACTCTCCTTTGAAGTTAACTATAGCTGATATACGTCTTTACATCACACTACACGTGTCGTGAGTTTTGGAAATTAGATGACAAGTCTTTTATGTCTAAAAACTTTTAAATGGATAAATGATTTTCTGAGGATCAAATAGGTTTGTTTTGAAATAAGTAACATCAAGAATAGTTTATGAAGTAAAGTGAATATGAGGGAATGTCATTAATGCCTTAATTGGAACTAAGTCTGACGAATAACCCATCTGAAACTTGATTGGAATGATTACACACCAACCCACTAAACACGTCTTTTATCCAAAAAAATAATTGAACTGCCGGTTATATCTCCGTTCGTATTAAATCATCATGATTTTCACGCCAAACTGTCTTTTGTTTTTGGACCTAGGTAACTTGAGTAATTAAGTCCGCTAGGGTGTTTCTACACCTAATGCCCTAAAGCCAACTGGTTTGGGTGCATTGGCCCAAAGCTCGTTAAGAAGCCTAAAAAGTCCAGATTAAAACAAAGTCAAGCAAGTGTTCTTTCCGAGTTAAATTTCCTAACGGATCTTTGTGTGAATAATCTTGACAAAAGACAGGATTTTATAAAAAATATTTCTAGCGAAGATATGAAGGTTTTATTCTATGATAAAGACTATTGCACGTTCACAGAGGTGTGTATGAAATGAAAACAAGAAAAAGGTGGAGTGAAAAATAAGACCTAGTTTCCTGTTAGGGAAGATAGAAATTCTGAAGTTGAAACTTTACTGGAAAATGAAACTTGAAAAATACTTAACTCTTTATAAAACTTATGTGATCCTTTTAAAATTTTTATCTAGGCTTTATTGTGTGACATGATGACTTTAATCGATCCTTCTGGAACTTAACGACACTATTTGCACTGCACGTAAAGACATATAAAATCTTTAGTTAAATAAGAAGCGAGGTGTGAAAAATAAGGGTTCGATAGTCTAGACTTAGGATCATAGAATTGTTATTTTCTGAAACAAAACTTTAGGGTTTGAATCATAGTTATTTCGCAAAATTAGCTTGACCGGATTTTGTGGGTGTAATCCGCTGAAAACCCTCGGGAGACAACACTCCTCCTACTAGGGACACCTAGAGGTTTAACGGCTTGTTGCACGAGCTCAGTGCAATCGCGTTCCCTGCGAAAGTGCGGTTAGGACTTTTTTGTGAATAATTGGTTTTGCTCGGGACGAGCAAAAGTTAAGTTTGGGGGTATTTGTTCATACCAGAATATTGCATTTTATACCGCCCATTCTTACGTTCGTTTGTTTATAGGCAGGTGCTTTTAATCAGTGTTTGCTACATAATTGCAGGATCCTGGTCTCAGCTCTAAACAGTGAATATCATGGAAAAGTACGACAAATTCCGGATTACTGCCAACAACAAATAAAACACGGGTCTCCGCTCTCTATCCGTGTGTTGCCACATACCAGTTTAAGGGACAAAATGGCAAATCGATTGTCATTTTCATGCACAAAGCTCAATGGCAACACAAAATCCAAGAAATCTACGCGGAGCTCGAGGAAATCATGGCAAAAGATCCACATCACATCACCTTTTTGTTATGCTGGAATTCTAGAAATATTGTGAAGAGATTCTGAGAAAAGTATTATACCACACTGAAGAAGACATCAAACCATAGAACCCCACAAAATCCTATGGCCTAACTCCTCTAAAGCGCCGCGGTTCCGCGGCATTAGCGCGCTTAGGCCGCGGAACCGTGGCCATATGCGCTCCTCACTGCGTCGTTTTCTGGGGTTATTTTGGTAACTCTATGTGGAGCCAGATTCTTGCCCTAGGTTTCCAGTTCCCTGCCTATAAATACCCCAGTTCTGAGCCAAACCAAAGTGTTAAGTTCTTTAGCCTCTTTTAGTGTAGTTTTGTTCTTCTTCTTCTTCTTCATCTTTCCTCCATGAAAATGTAGTGAGAGCATTGAGTGGATGTTAAATGAAGATGAGGGTTTTTGTATCATTCTTGTTTGTTTAGCTTCCCCTTGAGATTTTTGCTTTCTCTTGATCTTTCAACCTCTTCATTGAGCTTGAAAGTTTAAGGGTTGGTTATTGATCTCAAGGGTTGTATCTTCTTATGGAATTAGTGCTTCATTTCACATGAGTTCTTTACACTTCTCTTGATCTTGCAATCTCTTGATTGAGCTTGCAAGTTTAAGGGTTGGCTATTGATCCCATATTTGTCTTGAGTTCTAGTTTCTAGTTCTTTTTCTTGCTTATTTATTTCTTGCTTTTTATTACCTTGCTTTACTTTCATGCACTTTAAATTCCATGCACTTACTTACTTGTAATCTTTTCTTTTCTTTTGCTCTTTTTGGTTCTTTTTGTGAATGGTTGTAATTATTGTTGTTGTTAAGAATCAATACGATATTGTAAGTTAACGTTTCTTTGCTTATTTCCTTTTCCCGTTATTTTCCATTGAACTCCGCCCAAACGTTACGCAAGCGCTCCGTTAGGCACCCTACCCTACCAAGGTAACGGTGATTCCTAACCGCGACCGGTTGCGTTCGGTTTGGCCGGAGGCGAAAGCAAGAGACAAGAACGGAAGGACAAGGGTAAATAAGCCGGATTCCACGAATATCGCGCTTAAATCCCCTAATCCACGTTGTTGCCAATTGCTCTAGCTTCAATTGGTCAAGACTCGGCTCAAAGGTTTTGAGTACGGATTTATTTAGCTTACACTTTCGTATCTTTTTCTTAACTTTATACTTGCATAAAACACATAGGATAGAACTGAACAAACATATACACATTCTTTATTGACTCGTCTAAAACAAGAAAGGACATACAACCATCTTCCTGTGGATCGACCCGTGCTCAACCGGCTAGCTGCATAGCGACACCGTCCTGATCGCGGTAAACTTTAGAACTTTGAACTTCCGACACGCGAAAAGCGTGCGATCAACTAGAAACATCAGATGGTCCATCACGAGACATGAGATTTGAGACGCCAGAATCGGCTACTCACGAATCAGAATGAAAAAGTAAAGATACATCTGACGGAGTGGAAAGATTGACAGGAGCTACAGAAGAGATGAGACGACGCAACTGCCCCACTCATTACTGGATAACGGTACCTGGCCTGCAAAAAAGGAAGGTTGATCAATAACCGCTAGTGTGGATGTTTGGTAAGCGGTAGGTGTATCATTAGGATAGCCATGCTTCTCCCAACACCAGTCTTCGCGATGATTAGTACCGCCGCAAAAAGCGCAATAAAGGCCGTCTCGGCCACGACCGCGTCCACTGGGACCATGACCACGAGCAGTAAGGGGGCGACCACGCGATACCTCACGGCCAACGGAGACACAATCAGAGGAACCACGTCCAGATTAAGTGTAGGTCCTCCGCCCATGGCCTCGAATAACAAGTGTGGTCAAGATAGGCTCGGTAGATGGAGAAGAGACTGGGAGCATAAGATAAACGCTCAACAGGATGCTCGTCAATAAAGGAGACCACTTTGAGAGAGAATGAGGGGGCGGACACCGTCAAAGTTGGATGGTAGTTGGGCTAAGAGTAAAGCGCCAACAAGTGACTCACGTTGGTGGCGAGTAACAGCAGGGTCAGTGGAGATAGGCTGATAGACGTTCCACTGATCAAGAATCCCACTGAAGAAGGCATCAAAATACTGAATATCTTCTCCTAGAGTAGCCATAGTAAAGCAATGAAAGATATCATAGAGCTTCTGCAAGTTATCTTCAGACGAGTACAGAGAACGAATGTGTGTCCAAACTTCCTTAACTGTTTTCAGAGACATAATAGATATATAGTAGCGAGAATCCATAGAATTAGACAACCAAACAATTACCATGTTATCGTTCTGGAACCATGTATCAAAATGGGGATCTTTAGAGTCAAGAGCATCCGTCAAGTGACGATGAAGGCCTTTGTTGTTCAAGGCTCGTTCAACAGCACTAGAACATTGGAGGTAGTTCTTTGCGCCGGAGAAGGAGATCGTAGTCAAGCGAAGATCCGTCTTGAACTCGACGGACGAAAGAGAGACCGAGTTAACTTTCTCATCACCGGAATCCATAATGAGCGGCGCAGAAATAGATCCCGAGAAAGAATAAAGGCAGTCTAACCCACAAAAAGTACGAGGGACAAGATGATCTAATAGATCAGAGAGACGGTTAGGGTTTTAAGAATAGAAGAGGCGTGCAGGTAGGGCTGCGATCATGGAAGGGGCTGCAATCGTGGAGGAGTTCAGGTGAGGGCTGAAGGCTTTGTCGATGGCTGTAGAAAGGGTTGGAGAGATTGTTGAGGGCGTGGAAGAGTGCTGGAGGGGTTTGCGAGGGCTGGAGGGGGCTGGAGGGGTCGTCGAGGGCCGGAGGGGGACGTGGAGGGGTCTGGAGGGATTGGAAAGGGCTGAAGGAGCACTAGAAGGGTTGGCGGCTAGGGAAATTAGGGTTAGGGTTTGAGAAATTAAGGTTAGGATTTCCTCTTAATTCTTTTCTTAGCTTTAATACAATGAAAAGAATCAAGAGGAAATTTTTATTGGCTTATTAAATCATGAGTCCATACATATAAATATATAGAGAGGGTCGTAGACCACCTCTCCTATTATAGCCGATGTGGGACTAAAGCTAATAACTAATAACTAATTATATTCATAAAAAAATATAAATAATAGCATAATTAAACTTGAAGGAGGTAGAGAGCAGGTTTTGAAAAGAGCGGGGTATTTCTACGGCCAAAAGTGAAGGGTATTTCATGCAATTTAGCCAAAAAAAAAGAGATGAGAAAAATAAAAATGGAATTGTATCATCAAAGCTCAGAAACGTTGACGCTTACCAAATCTGAGCTTGGCAAAGTCATCTCGTATTTTTCCAAATATCTCTTGAGATCTTTTTCATTAGTGAAAACACCAATAGAAGATATGACCAATGATGCCAGTTGAGAAGTCTTTTCCAGAAGTGAGTCATCTGCTTCCGTCTCTTCAAGAAATAACTCATCTGATCCGGTTTCAGAAAACTCTATAATTTCCGGAACAAATTGAACATGTCGTCTAACCCTTTCTCTGACAAACTCTATGCCTCTATCCCAAGTTCCAAGGTAAAGTATAGATGAAAGAGTCCAAATCACAAGATCATTTTGGGGATGATTAACTAACGCCAGGTGAAATGCCAATAACGCTACCCTGTTTCATCATGAAAATAGTTCAGAAACGGATCATCTGATTACGAAATACACAAGTTAACTATGGAAACAGACAAAATAAATGATGCAAGAAACTAGAATAATGACAGTTCAAGACATTTATCAATAAAAAGAAATTGATTAGCTTAGCAGGCTGTACAAAGTAGGAAACAAGCCGTGCTCATGCGCGCGCGCGCATGAGAGAGAGACTCTTACAAGAAAAACAAAAAGGTGTATTCCAAATTGAAGCTACCTTGAACTTTTTTATGATTTTTCACAGTTTTTACCCAATCTTTCAGTGAATTTCCACTTCTCTCTCTCAACATTCTTATCTGCTCATTTATTATCCTATTGGTCAGTGTATTTTCACTGCTTGATCTCAGCATTCTCATTTAAACTACACTCATTTTTCTCCCCTTCCTCGATGTTGTTGGCATTTTTACTTCAAAAGTGCAAACCCTCTCCTTGACCTCATTATAAGCTTTAAGCTGCAAGGCAATCCAAGTATATGAAACATTTAGGTGGCACCCTGCTTGCAGCATCAACATCAGCACTGTCCAGCCATTCTAATGCATCTTTTTGCAAAATCTGCCAACAAATCTTTTGCAACACCCAATTATCTGAATATTTTTATGACCAAAGTTACCCATACCCAACTCACTTCAGCAAGCATCAAAGATTTCTTCAGATGAAATGCTTCTGAAGCCTCGACCTTTCTTTTTTTATTGACCAAATCCAATTTTGGAGGTTAATCTCCATACAGTCAACTAAAATTCGAAACCGAATAATCTGTTTGAACTTGATGCTCAACAATCCTTGTGTTGAAAGTGATGGCTTTCTATCAACCTCTGAGATATAGTCTTAACAAAGAATTAAAGATTGACTTCTCAGATGATAGTCCTAAAGTATAAGAAGCTCTGATAATTTCCTATTTCATAAATAATTTTGCAGGCGACAATCAAATGCACGGTCTATTATTCGATCTGTAGCTAGGCAGACATCATGAAAAAAAATTGAGAAGATTTTTTATAAAAATAATAGAGATATCTAAAGATATCGGTATAGATTTTTAAAATTTGAGAAATTTGAACTGTTAGAAATAAAAAGTATTTAAATAAGTTTCTCAATTTGAGAGGATCTTTCTAACTATGAGTCATGCTAAGAATCACATTGAGATTTCGATTTGAGAACACCCCCTACCCCCCCCCCACACACACACACACAAAAAGAAACGAAAAGAAACATCGTGCGCGATGTTAAAGTAGTAAAATAATGATAATTCTTAATACCCTGTTGTCCTTTTCTGAAGAGGAAATCGTCAGAAGGTTGTTTAGCACACTATTTTCACTCAGGTCCAAGATCACTACTTCTCTTCTGTTATGGACAACCATGTAGATTGTTGCAGTACTGTGTAAAATTTTATAGCCCTGTTCTCATAAACTGGTCGATGTTTCTCACAGGTGAGTTAGTGTCTTTATATTAAACAACCTTCAGAAAAAGCTTGATCGATATCTGGTTGCAGTTTAATGGTTAATGGATTGATCAAATATTTTTCGCACTATAAGGGAATAAATAAATGCTTGTTGAAAGTAGATTCAACGGAGAAATGGAATAGAATTAAATATACGTTACCTTTAAAACATTGTAAGACGTATGGGTTCCTCAGAGATGCTCCTCTTTTTTATCTTTATTTTGGAGAAAAGACTCCCTCTCTTTTTGTTCCAAATGCAGGGGCTTACTATTCTCATTTCTCCTTGTTCCTCCATTTTAATCAACCAGGTAATACTTTCACTGCCGCTAATTTCTTAAATACAACATTTCAAGAGAAGAAAATAGAGTCGGAATTATGATTATAAAGCGGAGTGAACAAGTTCAATCCCCATTCTGAACAATATGCCATCGTACACCTGACTGCCACTATGTCTAAGAAAATGTTTCAAATGATTTGCTGTCTTCTTATTTCAAAGAATTCACCAATATAAAATTTATAAATTTTCTGTCATTTGGTCACCTCTATCCTCAAATAACGTTTTTAGTCTGATCAAAACTCAGATGGGTCTAGATAACTTGAAGCCCCTCTCTCTACTTGAAAACAGCCATCTTTTGGACCAGTTCAGGGCATAGCTAGCCTCTTTTAATTCACCCTCATTAGGGCAGACCAAGCATTCCTTTATATCTTCCATAAACCCTCTAATATTATGCATCATCAAAAATAATTTTTAAAAGCTTCCAGGCAGCATTAATCTGAATATCTGATCATGTCAGAGGATGGCCAATATTCATATAGAGCGACAGTCGTACTAAAACCTATGTCTTTATAGCAATCGATACTGAAACCTTTTATAAGTCAAACTGTCAAAGACACATAAAATCCCCTACGAAGGGAGAAATATGTTTCCACAATTAGTTACATCTTTCTAAAACACTAAAGCCAAATTTTATCCACAGGATTAATTCAAAGGTCCCTTTTATTGAAGAAACAAATTGGTCAGTAACCTTGCGAAAATATCTGGAAAGAAATTGTACGCATATTATAATCCAACTTCTGAAGAAGATGATACTATCAAAAGTAAGAATTAGGTAATACACAGAAATATATAGAAAAGATATCTGAAGCTATTATTCATATGGTCATGTGAAGATACATATAAATTCACTTAACATGAGAAAGATATTTTTTCACTTGTTTTTAAAAACACTACGAAAAATGTACTAATGAGGCGGGCCAAACTAGCAGGATAATTACCCAAAGTGTAGTTCACGCTTTCTTATTTTTTATTCATTTATTTTTATTTTTATTTTTATTTTTTGAATTGATGAAGCAAAGTGTTATGCTTGTAGATCCTTTTTCCAGTTAATGTAGACTAGTCAGATCCTCCACCCTTTAAGTGGGTGGATGTGAATATTAGGATGCAACAGTATAAATAGATAGGTAGCATTTTTCTCACCATAGGATATAACCAGATGGGCGATCAACAGCAAGTACTTTATCAAGATGGGAAAATAGTTTCTGCAAGATCACAAAATACATGGTATAAGATAGAAACCTAAGGTAATCTAACTCCGTTTCAATTAAAAGATAGAGAAAATGTTTATCACTCAAACAGAAACCCAAAGTGCAGTTCCTAAATCAAAAACACTGATGGAAGTTACAATGCAGATTAGATGCCACAATGGAAAAATACTATACTAGAAAAGGAAAAATATCGCTATAACCACTGAATATAGTAGATTCCATATGATGGAGTGGTATCATAAATTGCACAAACCATTATCATCTGAAATCCACAATGTACTAAAAAGCTTTCAAGGACTTCTAAAAAACTTTTTGGACGATATCATATTAATGATTATGGATTTAAGACTTATCTTAATTTACACTCTCTTTTATGTTAAATTTATTGGGTCCTCTTTCATTCAGGAAATCATATGCCCTGGAAAATAATGTGTCGCTTTATATGCATCACAACTTCAACTTCCAGTTTTCGCTTGTCTTCATGTCTGATCTGTTTGTTTGTTATGTACAACTGAGCCTTAATTTGTATACCCAAGTATTGAATGCCTTGATTTCATCCAACCATCTCTTCAATCCTAAGTGAGGGAATCATATTGTTTTAGGTAAACTTCTCTATTATGCCCAACGGTTGATGCAAATATGTGAATAGTCATTAATCTAAATCATTAGTCTGCCGTGTCACGTCTCCACCCTGTTGTGAATTTTTAAATCATGGACCTGGTGGGGCCTTCCTGCGTTAATACCGATTTTAGTGAATTATAGGTACAAATATGTAAAGGAACGATCTACATCTCCATATTTGGTTTAGAACAATCATACTTCACGTTAGAATAATCTCAATGGTGACGAAAATTAGAGGGTTGCAATATAGGTGGTGATCTAGGGAGTGAGCTATATTGCTCTCAGGATAGAGAAACGTAGTTCCCTGCATTGTCCATAACTAAGATATCCTTAATCCAGTATATTTTATATTTTCACTACCACAACTAGAATTTTTATCTTTGCAATAGAAACCAAAGATAAATCAACTTATATTATGGGATTCATCTGTATTCAATATTCATAAGGCAGTTAGACATAAAACTATATAAGTGATTGCTTTATAAATATGGATCAAAGAATCAAATCTATGAATTTACAGAAATGCCTGCACAAACTAGAGGAATCTGAAATTTACAAAAAAGTGATAAATTCCACTAAAATACAAGGAACTTTCAAAGTTTTCAGAGAAATACCATATACTTCATAAACTACAAACCAAAACCATGAGGTATTGTCCCTTCAGATAAATACCAATCAGGGGTAACGGAAAATGTGTCATCACACCATTACTCTTCTAACTTTTAACCCTGATTTTACCCTAACTCAAAAAACCATGTTCTTTTACTTTCACCCCCAAACCAATCTCAGCCCTAAAGCAGGTGCCGTCATGCATGGCGGCAGCAAGCCGATTAGCCATCGCATGCTAAATAGGGAAGATGGAAAGGCTTTCTGGAGATAGACTCTAGCAATTGCAATTTCCCAGTTTTTAGAGATCAAACATCAACTATTTTATTGTTTGCAAACCGTAAAAGCCCTGGTTGTTGGATCTGATTCTTAAAGAAGCTACTGCCGGGAGAAGATAAAAAAGAATATAAAGATGACAGAAGAAGAGCATTTTGAGACAAGAAAGGGAACAAAGAGAGAAATAGGATTTAAATAACTCCTAGTCGAGTGGTTTAGGAATTTAGTTGACATGCAATATTCATGTTATCAAAAAGTAACAGTAGTTGATAGAGATCTAACGGATGATATTTTGAGACAAACTGTGTTAAATTCATGGTATTTATTAATAAAAAAACAAAGCTTATGGTTTTTAACTTGAAAACTTTGAAAGTTATGGCAGTTTTAGAAGGAAAAAAATTGCTCTTATAAACACAGAAAATATGTACAATTTACATGAAAACAATCAATTACTTGCACAGAGTGAAGCATCTTACCATCAACATTATTGAATGTCCACCTGACTGCTTCTTGGATTGATCAGCTAGATATGCAGCCTAAATTAACAGATGATGTTCATAAGAGAAATATGGTCATTGCTCTAGGATCTATACTATAAGTATATTGACCCTTTAAAATATTTATTATTATACTCACTTGAATAGGAAGCAAGACCTCAAGAAGTTTATATTTCTGAAGTAACGAAATAGATGGCACAGCTGCCCCATATGAAAGCATAAAATTCATTTCCAGCATCAGCCTTGGCTAAAATAAATGAAGTTACCATGGTCAGAACATGAGAAAACAAGGAAAACAACAGTAGAGTAGCCTAGGCCACATGCGTACGAGCAGGCGCGCGCGCGCAACACACACACACACACACAGAGAGAAAGAGATTCACGTGTGAGCGCGAGCACGCGCGCGCACATACATATACACACATAAATGCATATGCATACATATGCATGCATAAGGTGTACATGCGCGCGCATACATATATATACATGTATATGTATGTGTGTGTAAGAGGTCCCCCTACTTCAATCCCCGTCCCGTTAGCATCTCCTCCACACACACACACACATATGATAATGTATGTTTCCTTTTTTCCTTTTTTTGTTTGGTGGGGGGGGGTGTTGGGTGTGTATGTCTTACACACAAACGTACGCATATAGCATACATATACACATATGTATATATACATATGGATGCATGTATACACGGTACATGTATATGCGAGTGTGTGTGTGTGTGTGTGTACACATGTATGTATGTATATACATACACACACATACATATCCATACATATACATATATAAGGTATACACACACATACATATATATACATGTATACGTATGTATGTAAGAGGTCCCCTACTTTGATTCCGCCCCGTTACCATCTCCTCCACACACACACACACACACACATGTATATGTATAATATGTGTTTCTCTTTTTTCTTTTGTTTCTTTTTTTTTGTTCTTTTTTTTTGGGAGGGGGTGTTGTGTGTGTGTGTGTGTCTTGTCTCCTCCGCACAAACGCGGGCGTGCGCACGCACGCATGTATATGTATAATATATGTGTGTTTCTTCTTTGGGGGGTTGTGTGTGTAGCATACATATACACATATGTATGTATGTATACATATGGATGGATACATGTATATACTGTATGTATGTACGAGTATGTGTGTGTATACACGTGTATGTATGTCTATACGTGTATGTATGTATGTCTATACACATGCGCGCGTATGTGTACACATACAGATGTGTATAGTGTATACAGATACACATGTATATACATGTGTATCTGTACACACACACACATAGGGAGTTGATCCATTGAGGCAAGACATAAATTTTTAAGATGAGGCCAACTCCTCGAACACACAAACTATCGTGTTTTCACTGATCCGACCCATGCCTTACATATGTTATGTATCAAAATTCATGACATTTGGAGCCCTCTAACATATCCATCAAGTGGATTAGAAATTAACGGTTTTTCGGTACATAACATGTACAAATCTAGTGAAAATTGATACATAACATGTACAAGACATGTAGATAACGATGACCGGTCGGTGAAAACGCGGCGGGTTGGGTGTTTGAAGAGTTGGCCCCGTTTTTAACACGAGGCTTCACCTCCATGGGCTACCTACCAACCTACATACATGTGTGTATGAATGTGTGTATGGTATATGTATATGATATATATGAACCTATATTTATGTGCCTATCTTCTTGTGTGTGTGTGTGTAATGTATGCATGTATGTGTGTGTTGGGGGTGGGGGCGAGAGATGTATGTATCTCTATATATATGTCAATAGATGTTATATGCATACATATATATAATTGTGTGTGTGTGCGCGCGCGCGCGTGTGTCCAACCACAAGTACCTTGTCAATAGATGTTATGGACCAACAAAGATCTTGTACAGCAGCAGAAGTTTCTTTAGAAAATCGCAGACCAAGCCGAGCTACAATTCTTATTCCCCGCAGAATTCTACCTGCGACCAACAGAGGTTCAGCTATGCGAATAAAAGGTAAATGAAAAAGAAGAGTTAATTGTATGATTTGAAAAACCAACCGCAGTCCTCAGCAAATGATAAATGGGCTGGAATTAGTGTGTGCACCTAGTCGTGTTAACATATAATTACATGTGATTAGATAAAAAAAATAAAACATAAGCAATTAAATAACTACATAAGATAATAAAGAATCAAGGGTGAATGCAGAGATGATAAAAGTTTTTTTAAAAACTAATAAATATTTACCTTAGATGCCATTACATCCTTTACTCCATCAGCGTAGTCATAGATGGTATTTACAAAGGGGTCATAGAATAAACTGTTTTCCAAGAAAATATTGACAGCATAAGTTCGCAGTGTTAGGCAAAAGACAAGGGGAAAAGGGGTAAATATTAGAGCTACCAAATGGGCAGCTATCAAAAATGTGTGAAAGAAGATTAGCGTATGAACTTCTGCAAAGCATAAATCATCTAAGTGTTAAAGTTCCCAAATTTAGCATAGTACCCATTTATTGTGAAATCCCGCCTCATGCAATCTTTCCAACGTACAAAGTCTCCCTTGCTACAGTCATTTGGCATTTGAGAGAAAAGAATTGCTTGTCGCTGTTGAGCATCTATATGTATAGTCTCAAAGCTAGAAACCTAGTTATTAATAAAATGAAAAGGCAATCAAATATAGCTTACATTTAGAGAAGAAGACAACGTGTTCGAGCTCCAACATGGCTATGTGAGAATATGAATACCTCGGTTTTGGAGCCGGAAACATAAACCATGCATATTGGAAATCGACGTCCTACAACCATAGAACGATGGAACTGCCTTTTAATCTGCATGAATATAAATGTAAGATTAGAGAAAGTTAATAACAAACATATATCAGAGATGATACAGTTTAAAGAGATCCAACCTGTTCAAGAGTAGCGGTGGTAACAACATCAAAATCTTTTGGCTTTTTCCCCAATATTAAGTCCCTCACACATCCACCAACAAGATAGGCATCAAAACCTGCATATAGATACTCAGTAAAAGATGTCCCTCCATGAGTAGTATATTAACATATAAACTTTACTTTTTCTGGGTTTGAATAGGGTCGGATTAAAAATCTAATGATTTAGAGATTCCAGAGATTCTACAGCAACAGACATATAAGCCAATCAACTAATAGCATGCATGCAAATTAATTATCCATATTTCATATTGTTGATATATACTCTAATAGCATGCAAATTAAATATCCATATTTCATATTGTTGATATATACTCCTTGGTCACGAACTACTCCTTGGTCACGAACTATGTATAATGGGTAACTAAACAATCAAATTCTATATTATTAAATTAGAAACTTGGATAAGTCAAATGGATCACTGAAAGCCATCTGATATATGCTGATTACAGTGTGCCAATATTGAATAACTGAAATTCTCATCACCGCCTCTAAGAGTGAAGTTTATAAATTATAAATATAATCCATTGAAAAATAATCAAGGGCTAGAAGTGATTCGAATCACGACTATATTCAAAATTCTGATGAGCCCAAATCAGATGATGCCCCAAGACTTCGAATATCATAAAAGATGTGCAAAAAGTATGAAGTTTATGAAGCAGAATCTGTTGGGACTGACAATTTGCTGGAAGTGATTCGTACCACAACTCTATATGAATTTCTGATGAGCCCAAATCAGTTGATGCCCCTAGCCATAGAACATTGGAAAAGATATGCTGTGTTTTGGACCTATGTTCATAACAATGCTGCTTATCATTTTCCATACAATTACAAGAACATTTGCAAACTGTAGTATAATGTAGAATGGGTAGCTTACAATAAGATTTAGCTTTGAAACATGTTCAATTTGATCAGTCTGTGGTTGGTTCTATTGAAGCTATTCTTCTGCAACTTATCAGTCAGTTATTAAATTGTTCTCACTTCCACTCGTTAACAAGAAAAAGGAAGCAACAAAAGAGAACGACGGCTGAAAGAAGTGATAACCCAATGAAAAATTTAAGAATTATTTACAACTGATTTTACACTGGGAGGGCCTATAAGATATATCAAACAACTTGATATGTTGCTCCAAAATTAAATGCAAACAACTTTACTGCATCAGGAGATGATAAAGAGGGCACACCTTGCCATCGAAGGACTTTGAGAACGGTCCATGTAGACTGCGAAATGGCTGTGTTATCAATTCCAAAAGTTCTTGAGTCTACAGTCTTCCAAGTAGAAGTGTCAAATGAACCTGAATTGTTTGCGGACACAATAGAATACATCAGCTCTAAAAATGACTAAAGTTGATTAATTTAAATAAACTAATCTCTGTTTATATAGTTAACCAGAGAATTGCAGAATTGCCCAGATCCATATCCTGGCAATGACCCTTCGCTCGTTCCTCATAAGTTCACTGTCTAATAGCTCCAATCACAGCTATGGATTTTTAAGAATATGATATTGCATTCTTATTCCATGCAAGGAACACCTTTGACAGTCATGTTCTACATTCAGATGTGATCAATAAAAATGGAAGGGGGGAAAAGAGGAAACGATAAACACCGAATTATTAATAGATTTCACTGCATCTAAGAGATGTTTATCATTTCAATTTGTCTTTTTGTCAATGGAAATGCCTTAAAGAGTAAATAATGAAGAAACCAAATATTCTATTATGAAGTTTGTATTCTCAAAGAAATTGCTATTAAAAAAATGGCGCATATTCTCTTCATATCATGCCAATTGGTTATATAAAAGGTACACATATTTGCAAACTTTCCAGAAAGTGTAAAGAACAAATATGCATTGTTGGCCCAGAAAGGTGATCGACGCTATGTCTCCTGATATGCTTTAAATATAAACATCGTTAATAAAAACGGAATATCTTCCACATGGAATTTGGTCTGAAACTTCTCTTGTCCATGCCAAAGTAAAAAAAAGGACTTGTGCTTAGATAATTAGAAACCTTAATTGCTTCTCTTAGCAATGCACCATCTTGGCCACTTAAAGGCTTTGTGATTGTTGCATATTACAGCCCTCAAGCAAGCAAATTTTTCCTTCCCCAAGCCGTTTTTTTTTGCGGGGGTGGGGGGGTGGGGTGGGGGGAACTGGCCTGAAAGCCTAACCCACACAAACATCACCACACGCACCCAAGGGTTCCACGGATTTACGCCGAACGCGTTAAATTGTGAGCACTTCCCCTCCTGGGCAACGATCCCCGCACACTCCTCAGTGGGAAATATGACCAACCAAGCTATGCTCGTTGTCTTCCCCAAACTAATATTGGCTTCATTAAAAGCAACCTTTGCCCACTGCTTAGTCAGCTAAAAGAGACTATTGAAGCTGATGGATATGAAGGAAAAGTATCCAAAATTAACATCTTTTACATGAAAGTGAGATTGTTCACATGTTTGATTAAGGATGCTATATTATAGGAAGATTTTAAACATAGCAACACATAACCCCTGCACATATTCGCCTTTTTCTCTTCAGCGTTAAGACCATGGAATCATAACATCGAAACTTGATACGATCCGTACCTTCTCTCAGCGAAAAAGATGACCTTGCATCCTGAGCTTGAGCTCCACCGCCTTCACACGTAGACGTATGCGTCCATTTCTGAAACAAGACACGGATTTTGTCGGTGAGCACCAAGTGTTCGACGAAATTCCCTAAAGAAACAAAGAGAGAAAATTTTAAAGAAGAGAAGAGAGAAGAACCTGCCGTTCGAAAACTAGGGCTTGCAAGCGCGAGAGGAGAGAGAGAGAAGATGAGAAGAGGTTGTTTTTTCGAAAGAGAGACATGGAGGCGGGAGGCTCATTATCGAGAGAGTTGAAGCGGCGTGTAAGCTGCCATATGCGAACGATCCCAAAAGTTTTAAGGGTTTTTAAGTTAAAACCAACCCCCAAAACTTAGCTAATTCCGAGAAACCCACCTAAAAACTTAGTGGGTTACTGAAACACACTGCTAAGGGCCCGTTTGGTTGTCCAGAAATGTCGGAAAAATCTTAAAATAACTTTCAAAAAAACATGCCATGAAAGTAAACTTAAATCTCAGTTTCAGTGTTTGTTTGTGTATTTTTTGAAGATGGAAGTAAAAAATAAAACAGCTTCCTATGTTTCTTCCACAGGCAAAACAAACAAAAAATTACTTTTTTAATAGTAATAAATTATTATTTATTGAAAGTAATAAAGAGAAGTATTAAATAATTATTTCTTTTTCTTGTTCCTTATGTTCCATGGTTACTTCCCATTCGAAACGAGAGGAAGAAATTTTTGGAAGTGTGCCACATAGGATCCACATCACCATCTTGAAATAACTTCCAAGCTCTACTTCCGTGCAAATAAACAGCCGAAGTACTTGAAGTTGGTTTATTTCCGGTAGTTCCATGTTACTTCCGTGCAAACAAATAAACTCTAAGCTCGATGATTACAAAGGGATAGAAAAAGGTAAGGCTCACGTTATTTATAAATTAATTGCATATATGAGTATGGGCATAGATAGGAGTTAGAGTGGGTAGGAAAATTATTTTCCATCTGGAAAAACGTCATTTTAGAATATTCATGTGCCTCCCTCGGTATTTACAGGTAATTATTGTTATAAAGTTGTTTTTTAAATAGTTTTTCCTTAAATTTAGTTTATTTCATGGTTAATGTAGTTTTCAAATAAAAATATAATAATCTTCTTCGTTTTCTTCTTCTCGTCTTCTTCTGGCTCATTGAACATAGAAAGTTGATGAAAAGGTTGATGTTAATGGAGAAGGTGTTGTGTATGCCTCCCGTTCCGATCCCTATTTGATTTCCCTGTTGATTCGGCGCAATCTCGGAGTTGTCCAAGATTTAGGTTTATCGGTAAGCAAAGGGACAGACGTCTGAGGCTAAATCTTCAGACATATGTCGACGCTCTATATGTTTTGCATTCAATGGGCAGACGTCTACATAGAACACATCAGACGTCTGCGAGCGCTATGTACTTTCGAAACATCAAAATCAGACGTCTGAAGCATCTTCTTCAAACGCTTGAGAACGCTCTGTTAATTCCAAAGACTTCTGGACAGATGTCAGCACTTCCTTCATCAGACGCCTACCATCGTCATGGGGCGAATATTTGTTAGTTGGGAAATTAGTTATTTAAATCTATCTTTTCTAATACTCTATATAATGCAGTATTTTGTAACCCTAAATATGAAAGCCTTGAGATAGTTTTTGTGATATTTTGATAGAGCCCTTTTATTATTTATGAGAGCTAGGTTTTTTTAAGGATATGTGGTTCCTCTGCCGTTTGTACTCTTCCATATTTGGTGATTAATAAAAGTTTCACCTTCGTTTTTGGTTGGTACTTTTATTTTCTATTTGCATGTGTTTTGTTTTGTGGTTTATTCTCTATTTTTTGCATATCTTCGTGATCGTCTTGCCGCAACAAACCAGTATCAGAGCTATTATTGTCTGGAGATATTTTGTCTGAACCATTAGGTCTTCAATACTGCAATCTAGGTTAACGGTGGGTAACGACGCTTGTGTCCTCTTCCCCATCCTCTTAGATCATGATTTTAAAGTTTTATGGTTCGTTAGCATGCATCGTGTTTTTTAGTTTGATCCCGTATCATGTCTCCGACAATTATGAAGTTCGATATTGAGAAGTTTGATAGAAATATGAGTTTTTAGTTTATGGCAAGTCCGTATGATTGTCGTATTGATTCAAAATAATTTGAGAAAGGCGATTCTTGGGAAGGATGCAAAGCCCTCTACTATGACGGAGAAAGCTTTGGAGAAGTTGGATGAAAAGGCCCTCACGGCTATCCAGTTGTGTCTAACGAACAAAGTTTTGCCGGAAGTTTTGGTAGAAAAGACAGCGGCTTATTTATGGCAGAAATTAGAGGAGTTATATTTAAGAAAGTCTCTCGCAAATCGACTCCTGTCGAAACAACGTCTCTACACACTTCGTATGTCAGAAGGCCCTCCAATCAAATCTCACGTTAGTGAGTTTAATTCGATAATTACGGATCTGGGTAAAATCGACATTAAGATTGATGATAAAGACAGGTTCTTCTATTGTTATGTTCGTTGCCACCCTCATATAAGCACTTTCGTGATACCATGATTTATGAATAAGATACTATCTCGATCAAGGATGTCAATGAAATTCTGATGAACAAGGAGAAGATTGACAAGGAGTTAACCTCTAACGAGGGTGATGGTCAATCTTCAGGCTTATTTGTTCGAGGGCGAGCGGAGAAGAGAGATCTGGAAGGTAATAGGAGGAAGTCAAGATCAAAAGCCAAGAATAAAAACTTGACCTGCAACTATTGTAAGAAAAAAGGGCACTTTAAGGTCGATTGTCTTAAATTGCAAAACAAGCTGAAGCGAGAAGAAAAATCGAATAAGGAGTTTTCGGCTGAAGCCAGTATAGCGGAAGGAGAATGAGATCTTCTTGTGGTTATTGACAACACATATCGATCCAAGGATAAATGGATCATGGATTCGGGCTATTCCTACCACATATTCCCCGATAGGGATTTGTTTACCATCTATGAGCGTAACACCCTAGCACATTTATACTATATATTTTGGGTATTTCAAATCTTGCGGTAAAATTCCTGACTATTGTTGCTATTGGGTTGTGAATGATGCAATTAGTAGCTGTGCTTATTATCCGACCCGACCCGCATGTTTGAAACCCAACATGGTTCGAGATTATATCAAATATTTGCTGGTACAGTATATCCATGCGAATCAAGTGCTAAATATATACACAATATATATTAAGCTCTACATATCTCTTTATAAAACATATAATATTCTTTTCCTATCTAGCCTTGCATGGAAAATTACCCCATATCGGATGGTTGCGCTCATATATCATGTTCGTATCATAAGAGTTAGACAGACCTATTATTGAAGATCGGTACGTATATTTACGTAGATTTTATTGGGGGTATATGTATTTGATTACAGGATATTGCATTATAGTTTAAATCCTCACGTATATTCTTTATATTTAAAAACTAGATTTTTAGAGGGATGCGGGTAATATTTGGAAAGATCCGGAATTATCTGCAAAATCCTACAATATATATATTTCCTATAACTATATATATATATATATATTATATAACTAATTTTTTATTAAAAAAACTCTCTCTCTCCCTCTCCCTATATATATATATATATATAATATAAATAATAATATAAAATTTTAGTAAACCCTCCTCTCTCTCTTCCCTCGTCTTCTCTCTCTCGCTTCCCCGCTCACGCCGAACTCTAACCCTCGCCGTCTCCCTCTCATCTCCTCGCCGTCACCTCCCCCTCGCCGTCAGCACCTCCTCCTCCTCTTTCCCCGAGACCTCGATCGAAGATCGACCTCGACGCCAGAACCCATCACCTCCTCCCTCGTCGTCGACCTCGCCGGGACCCTCCCACCACCCTCCCACCTCCATCACCTTCCCCTCCTCATCAGCAACCCCAGAGCACCCACCATCCCACCTTCTTCTTCTTCTCTTTCTCATTCCCGACCACCTTTAACCCTCACGGTCACGACACCTCGTCGTCGACTGCGTTCTCCGTCATCTCATCGCCGACCACCTCTCCCTCTCTTTGCCCTCGCTACCCCCAGTACACCAGCAACCCCGCCATCATCACCTTCTTCTTTTCTTCTTCTTCTTTCTTCTTTTCTTCTGTTCTTTTCCGATCGACTTCGCCGGAGTTACGCACCTCGCCGACAATCCAAACGACCCAGTCACCGTCGTCGCCTAGTCCAGTTACCACGTCATGCAGTGCCCAGTCAGGTCAAGTCCTACGTACATGAGTTTGCATCATGACGTTATTCGACGTCGGGACATGATATTTGGATACTCGTCGTGAGATTTCGATCAGGCAAGTTCTAAACTTGCAACATGCTATTTTGTTTAAATCGATATTTATATGCTTAACTATAGTACATACGTTTTAATATTCAACAAATAGCAGTGATTTACAGTTTTATATTATCAGTAGTATCCGTACCAATAATGGTTTATCTAGTTGCATGCCGGATGATCACAATATTATCATACTACTATATCAGTTCAGTAATCTTTATCTAGATTACCATATACCTGGTAACAGACGTAAAACGGTTATTAGAGATAGATACATATACATCATGGCATTAGTTGTGTTTGCCGTGTTTCGATATTGGTTACAGTTTTCCTTTGGTATCTATTTTGGTTAACATACATTGCATGACATGTTCACGACACATTACCAAACCTGTTACTTGGATCATCCGCTAATGCCGACAATCCTGATTTATTGTCCTGACGGACGTGACTTGTTGTCTACATAGACAAGACCTGTACCCGCTTGATCCTGTGTTGGCATTAGATTGATATCATCAATACCCGACTTGAACACAAAACCTGGGTGTAAGGGGAAATCAATAATGAAACCTGACTTGTAACTCAACAGTTCGATACTTCCAGATACTGATCAGTCGATACGGGCTTTGGCCGGCCCCGGAATGATGTTGCTGACATCATTTGTCTGTACATGATACATGTTTTACTGCTTAGCGGCACGTCTCGGATTCAGCCCTGAGAGTCTTGACCGTGGTCCCGGGCACGCACGGGATACCATTGAGTTACATCGACGATTCCATTTAATTGATTTCAAAGACTTGTAGAATAGATAACCTAGAAGCATAGACTTTAGGATACACATCGCATACCTATACCTCATTGTTTACACCTGTGTTTATTATTTATACTCATGTTTAATCATAGCATCCTATCCTGATTATTACTATTATTTTGATATTATGACGCACTAACGTCTGGGTTTTGCATGGCCTAGTTCCTTTGACATTATCGCAGACAGATCAGGAGTATTTTAGCAAGCAAGCCGAGAAATGAGAAGCTAGATGTTTATTTTTAGAGATACTTAGTTGATTTATTTTTGTAGTTTTGTTTTATCGATGTGATCCCATAAGGGACGTGTTTCAGAGATTATTTTATTGGATCTTGATTCGTTTCCGCTACATGCATTTCTTGACTTTTGTTTACTGTGGCAGATGGACATGTGTTAGCTATATTTTATTTTACTGTTCTTGATATCCGATTGACAGCCGTAATGTGACTATGGAGGGATTATTCCTAGCCATAGGTGGCATGGTTGGCTCTGTCGCGTGCCGTATTTACGTACTTTGGGAAGCGGGGCGTGACAATGGGTTCATTGATAGTGGAGTGGTTTTGATGGGCAACAATAGTTCGTGTCGGGCTATTGGCAAAGGGATGCACCAAATCAAGATGTTTAACGGCATTGTGAGAGCATTGGCGGAAGTTAGGCACGTACCTGACTTGAAAAGGAATCTCATCTCTTTAGGTGTCACCCCCCGCTTCCCAAGATACACAAAATTCGGGACGTAACTCGGCTAGCCATGCTACCTACGGTAAAGAAATATCATTCCATGGTCACATTAAAACTGTCATACAGTAATCAAGAACAGTATAAAAAATAACTAACTAGCACATGTCTAATTTGCCACAATAAACCATAGCGATAACCAATAATAGAACCAATAGTGTAAACAATAACTAGAATAACAAGTTTCAATGATCCGAGAGAATAAAATACGAAACAATAGCAATATTGTCCCTTATGGGCTCACAACGATAAGGATCCAAATAAAAATTCCGTACTATACATAAACTAGACCATAAATACTATATCAGTAATAATCCTCACTGCTCAGCGATCTTCTCGAACTATACTTTGTATGCCTGTTTTAAAAACGAAGAATCTGGGTCATGCAAAACCCAGACATCAGAGCGTCATAGATAAATATCATAATAATATAACCGGAATGAGATACAATATATCATTATACATGAATCAAGTCGTGTGTGTATACAATAAACAATGGCAATAACATAGCAAGCAAGATACGATAAAACAGTCATGTCATTTGTACCCTTTAGGTCTATGTTGCTAAATTATCTATCCTGCAGGTATTTGAAAACCAATCAATGTAATATGGTAACCGAGATATACAAAAAGAAATTATATTCAAGACGGATAAAGAATGTCATAAGTCAGATGCATGCATGTCAATGTATAGAGATCCTTGTGACCATATTACAAATGTCCTTTTGACCATAAGACAGATGTCTTACTTAACCATAAGACGGATGTCCTTCACTGACCATAATACAGATGTCACTCTTTGAACAGAATACAGATGTCTCATTTTCCCAAGTTTATGTTTCATGTCTAAAATCAAATATTAAGATAGTATTTACCTAATGCCAACATAAGGACAATCAATACATGTACATGTCAAGTCTATCAAGACAACAGGTTAATCAATCAATATCGGGATTTGTTGGCATTTTGGTGAACACCACTATTCAGGTATGGTGACATAATAGCAATAGACAATCACTCATGATTTCATGTGAACAATCGATAACATAGCAAGTTCAGGAATATCGTGACCGTATCAAGAACATGGTCAAGTTTACACGGATTAACATGAATAGCATGGTAATCAATCATACCAAATATCACAATCGGGTCAGGTACATGTCCAGACAATGCATCGTGTATTCGTGAATCAAAATAATATGTCAAGTTCATATCAGGTTCAGATAGGCTTAAGATGGCTCATAAGGTAGATGAGACGACTCGTGTGTGTTAGAGACTCCAAACTTTGGAGACCTTTTAAGAGGTTATAAACTCAATATTTGAAAATACGGTAAACTTGAAAGTTTTAGATCTCGAAGAGATATTTCCGTAGAGTCTAAGAACATCGAAATCAGATCATCAAGCAGAAAGTTGTGGTGGTTTTACTATGACCTGATTTATTCAGTCAGCTTGAGACATCTCAGGTAATGTTTGAGCCGGCTCAAACATGTCTGAAACGTATATTTATGTAATACCCGGTATATATTTAAATAAACTTTATTTATTTTAATTTATTTATTTAAATATATTTTTCGTAAACACTCCATCTATTTTCATATTGTTTTCCAAGCCCAAAACCGATTTCCTTTTATTTTAAATCAAAACAGTTTTTGATTTTTATTAATGGTGATTGATTTGATATTAATTGTTATTACTTTATATTGATTGTTATTAATTAATTAGTATTAATTTTTATTAACTGCATTGTTTTAATTGTCATTATTTTGTTTTAATTACCATTAAATTGTATTAATTGCTATTAATATTTTGTTAATGGTTATCGAGATTTTTTAAAAAAACAAATTTCTAGTTTTAAACTAAAACCTTAACTTCCTAAACAAAATCCTAATCTTTTAATCAAAACCTAACTCTATACTTTTCCCTAATCTAAGCAAACCCAAGGTCCGACCCCAATCTTTTTTCCCTCTTCTCTGTTTTCTTTGGGTCTGGCCCAACCCCTAACTCCTAAGCCCGACCCTCTTCTTCTCCCTTCTCTTTCATTTTCTTCTTCCCCAAACGGCTCCGCGAGCCGCGTCCTCACATCACCGCGATTTGCATCGCCTGCTTCCCTCGATCTCGCCTTTATCTCAACCGCACCTTCCCTCTCTCTTTAACTCTCTCTTAAAAAAACCTCAAGTTCTCTCTTTATCTCCCTCTCACCCACCGTAACTCCTCTGACATCGACCACCGTCTCTCATCTCCACCCGAACCGTCGACGAGCCTCCTCTCACCGACAACACCACCGAACAAGCTCTCATCTCAAGCTCCTCACCTGAGCCTCCACACACACCTGAGCCTTCTGTAACAACCCAACACCATCAACCCTCATCTCAAGCTCTTCACCGAGCACTTCATCGTTGCACCCATTTTCGGCGACTACAACACCTTCACAGGCCAACACCGACGAGCTCCCAACACCCCCTGCTCCTCCTTGTACTCACCCCTACAGCACCACCTTACTTCCACCACACGCCATGCCGTGCCACCGCCGATCTCACCATCGGCCGACCCTTTCTGCACTCATCGACGACGAGCCCCAGCCCCTCTCACACCGAGCCCCCGCATAAGCCTACCCGAACCCCACTTGGAGCCAAGCCCAGAACCCTAGTTGCTACGTGTGCTTGTGCCATGTTCATGCTAGCTATTGCAGTCGATCGCCGCCGTCGCTGCCGTGTCGTCGTCGTCGCTATTGTCAAAGGCAAATGAAAACCTTTCACTTGTTCATCATGCTATCATAGTCGTTAAATATAATATATATAATAACATATATATATATATATATATATATGTGTGTGTGTGTGTGTGCGCGTGCGCGCGAGCGCGCGGCGCGTGTGTATGTGTGTATGGTTTGCGAAGTTAATATCAAAATGTACTATCATTGTTAATTTAGTGTTTGGGACCCGACTCGGGTCGACTATCCCGTGATAATACCGTTTAGAAATTTCATGAATTAAATCAGTATTGATTGATTAAACGAAACCGATATTTCATTTGATATCGTATAAAAACTAAGTGTTCGATGCGAAATCCTAAGTGAAAGCCTATGTTAAAATAACGGAACTTGAGATCAATGAACCCTTTTTTGATTACGAATATTTTATAGAGATTTGGATGCAAATTAACGTAGTTTTACACATGAAATGACATCCCCGATAACCGCCAAGAAATCTGGAATTTACTGTATATATCTCCGTATTAAATTCGTAGTAAATTGTCTATAGATCGTATCGTGGTGTGTTTAGGCTTGTTACGAAGCGGACTGAATAATATATGAATCTATAGAAATTGTTATGGAATATTACTTTTCTTCAGTAATGCAAACTAAAGAACATTATGTCTCTGGACTGCAGTCCAGAGTAGTAACCTCTGCTCAACCAGTTTTAAAACACTGGTAAATCCCTGTTCAAATATGTAAATGTGTGGAGTCCTATGTCGATGCGTAGAAAACTGAGTTAACTTTCATATGCAACTAGTTTTACCAAATTCCATTACAGTTTGATATTTATAACATAATTTACATTGTCGACATATGTGGCTGTTTACTGCAGCAACAGTTTATACGTAGTGACGCTAAACAGACTGTAACTCCCTGCATATGATGGATATTACTAATCTGTCTATTGAGTTAGAATATTAACTGGTAAATCTATATTTCATTGCACTGTAGTGATGTTTAAATCTAAACATAACTATTGACAAAATGTGTTTGAAGTTGGACATCCAGTTCAAAAACTGGAATCCCAACAGTGAATATCTATTTTAAAATGATCGTTTATCCTTAACCAAAACCCTAATCTATATGAAACTAATTTTATTGTCTATATAATTGAGTTTAATGCTTATGACTTTTATATTGTTTTGCTTGATTCTGCACGTATGAATTACTGTGAATTTTCTAACCCGAATGATATCGGATGCCCATATTTTACTCGTAGTATAATTCACTGCATATCTATCATATTTCGTGACTGTTATATCCTTAGTGATTATAGATCATTTGCATAGACACCCTAGTGACTATAGCGTATTGTCGAGATAAGCGGTATCGATTGGGTGTGACAAGTACGTCGGTGAAAGCGATTGAAAGTGAAAGTGATATAAGTGAAATCGTGATTGAACAATAAAAGTGATACATATTTGTACACACCTAATCTGGTATTTGAACATATATTGTAACCTAGAGAAAGGGGTAGTTGGGTAATGAATGCATGTCATGGCACGAGAGTTCATTTAAAAATCATTTAACATGAATCTCGTGTGTCGTTGTCCCGTGAGGTTTACGGGGCCTTGTACTAAACGTATCGTTGGTTCATGGCGTTTATATCAGACTACTCTCGTATAACGCGTACTTTCATTATAGAACTACAAACAAACACATTAGAATAGAATTGTAAGACTCGTGATACTTTGCCATGACATTTATATGATACTGCCCACATGTTCGTTTGTTTCATATCCTCGTCTTACTGCTTATAATCACTAGTTCATGCTTATTGTTCTATAACATAAAATATATTGTTATATTATTATATTGCGTCATCCTAACGACCTGAGTATGCATGCTCAGAATGAGAAGTGAACTTAGTTCAGATCAGGACCTACCTTAATTCGAGAATATTGCGGAGATCTAGACCAATGACGTCGGCGCTATCATTTCCTTTGACTTTATCTGGTTAGTTGTATCCCTGATGTTACAGATTTGTATCTATTGCACTCTAATATGATTGAATCAGTGACTGCATTTTTCTTTACTTGTGCTGTATTTACTGCTTATCATGAATTGCTAGAAGCCGAAGTATGACTACAGCAGGATTATTCATTGACCGTAGGAGCATGACTGGCCTAGTCACTGTCGTATTCTATATTTTAGGAAGCGGGGCATAACAATTTATTTTCTCTGTTAGTATGAGACGGCTCAGGATTATGTTGAGTCAGCTCAAGACCGATTTTCAGATACGATCAAATATTTTAATTAAAGTTTCACTCCATATTTCATGCATACGATAACAATTATGATTACATTAATTTCTCTATGTTTCATACCATCAATTTAACAATATAAAAGTAGTATCTTTAAGATTCGACGTCGTGTATATTAACTAGATCAAGTTGCCAATATATCACGATTCAGATCTCGATATATCGTTAATTAGGTTAGAACTTTAGGTTTCAATCAATCTGTATCAATATCACAGGATTATAACAATATACTACAAGATCCAAATCTTGCCAACCATGCATTAAATAAACAACAATAGCAATAATCACTAAAGATTAAGTCTTGATAATAAAACATGCATACGCTTTGCAATCAATCGATGTATCTATTATATATAACTACTAATCAAGATCTAATCTCGCTGTTAGCATATAAGTAAGCATCTAGAGATACTTGTTTCAACGGCCTTATGAGAACCACGAAGAAGGAACGATGATGCTTGTGTAAATCTATGTCGCACACTCCACGCACTTGTGGGGAGGCGGAATTTACAAAAAACGATTTTCTTGACTTTCAACATCGACCTAAACTCCAGGATCTTTATGGAAACCTTAACTAGCTATGTAAGAGTTTATACCTCCTTGTTACAATTCCTTCGGATCTTCTTCTCCTCTTCTTAAGCTCCTCGAAGGTCCAGATCGCACTTGATCGTCAGTCTCCTCGTGTCAAAGACGATCCATCCGAGAGTCTATGGTTCAAGCTCCAACATCTAAACCGAGGCAACTAAAGTACCTAGTTTGCTAATCTAGATAGCTTAGAAGATGTGGAATGTTAATTGGACTATTTAATCTCAAGTGACCCTAGGATTCACAACTCATGTGAGGGTTTAGGGTCTTGAGGAAGAAGGAGAGGAAAAAAAATGGAGAGAGAAAGGAAAAATGCAAATGAGTTGGTCTTGAGGCAAGTGAAGAATGGCTCATGCTCTTTCTCACATCAAGCATGTAATATTTTCCAATTGAAAATATCAACCATTCTTGAATAGTGAGGCCAAACTAATAAACAAAATAATAAGCCATGCTTTACTCCATGCCACAAATATCTCCATTTTCCACCTCATTAATCTATTTCCAAAAATAGATAAATCCAATAATGAGGTGTCCCCTTCTAGAAGCATCTCTTGTGAAATTAAAAGAATGCCCTCACCGTATATACATACCTGTATTCGTACTGCAAAAAATACGAATACGATGAGATAATAATAATTCAATAATATAATACTAGAATCCGGCTTAAACCAAAGCCCACTAGTATTATCCTTCAGAACAACATCTGTGCAACTAGTACACGTATATGATCGGAACCCTGCACGTAAAACCATACGACATCTACATCGTTTCGCCTGAACCAGGGAAACCCTCTGTATGGGACTCTAAAGACTCGACAGTACGCTGGCAGTGGGTTTAACCATAAGTCCGTCAGTGACACTAGCTATACGTAACGGCTACCCAGGTATCTGTCGATAAGAAGGTCGACAAGCAAACTCATCCGAACTCCTACTGAGCCTATCCATGACAATCTCCATACAATCCGGTCTGTTCGTCTAAGAGTATCACATATCAGGCCTAGTGGGTGGTAACCGTCAGACCTCTAATAGCGCAATAAGTCGTGTCGGTGTAGAGCCCAATACACTCTAAGAAACTACTGGTGTACCTACCAGTAAATTTCGCTTGCCCTGGCTAGGGACTTTGTGTATTGGTTATCTGAACACAGTGCGATATCAACTCCTAATACCGGGAGAGACGAATCCCATCTAACCGCTGCTGCCTCCAAGTGCTTCGGGACTACACCCAACTACTACCTGTTTGCATGACTCAATTGAGCCGTGGTAGGGTAGTAATCTAAGTATAGTGGGAACACACTCGAGACGGATAGTGATATCAAGTCAATGGACTAATCTGTACTCATATCACCCCGGGACTGCTAACCGACGATAGGTATAATACCAACTAGCAGTTCCCATCGAGTCCATCTAGTGTAACTCATAACCCAATGAGCACCTGTATACTATCTCCGATATCGCATACTAATGGCTGCGGGACATGCTATCTCCCCTGACTGGGATGAGAAGCGTATACACTAGTCTACTCTGAGTATTGATGCCATGTCTCGATAATCCTATGACTAGGGACAAGCTTAAGGATGTGCTTATAGACGACCCAACCCCCACTAGTGTGACTACCATCACAACGCTGGTAATTAAGCAAAGATCCTAAGGGCTCTATCAATATGTATTAGCGATATGCTAAAAGAAACATATACACATATTAAGATAGAATCAAACCAGATAGCATATTATCATATTGAGCAAGACTGTTATTATATCTGTGTATATCCCAAGCTTCCAAAATGTAATATACAATCCGGTACTATACAATAATGGTCTTTAGGGCATATATCACTAAGAGCTTGAACCCACGCAAGATCCTTGACTCCGAGTGCTGCTTGAGATGAAGATAACAATGGAGATCGGCCTTGCACGAAGGAGATGACGATGGTAGCAACATGATTGATGAATGAATAGGTCAGCTAGGGTTAGGGTTCTCGGTCTGGGTGAGACAGAGAAAAAGATATGGAGGCCAGGGTTTTGTGTTTGAGAAGAAACAATAGGAATTAGGGTTTGCATGATTATAAAGGGTTTATATAGTTTAGAATGGATATGGGCCAGTTAATATGTGAAACTTATATAAAAAACAATCATATCCTGTCATGCCCCGCTTCCCGGTATACGGCGAATGGGACGCGACTGGTCCGCTACGTATTTACTCAGAAGCAAATACGCTAAGCGTAACTAAGTAATATAAAAGTAAAATCACAAAAGACAAGATATAATAAAACAACAACTTTATTTATTAACATTCTTTTGTACAATGCATGAAAAGGAAATACAACTGAAATAAAAGCGATGCCTAAACTATGGCATAATAGAAAAAGAAAAGTACTGGAATGAAATGTGTACAATGAAGCTAGGGCTCTGAATCTTCAATAATCTGGTCCAAGTCTTCTACAGTTGGCTCGATCTCTGACGGGTCCAAATCACCTGACGACATTCAAAGAAGAAAGAAATAGAATGTCGTCAGCGAACAGGTCGCTCGGTAAGTCCCAAAGATAAGGAAGAAATAGACAGAGAGTGAGTGAGAGAGAGTAGCTTTTAATAGTGTATTATATTGTTGTAATGTTGTATTAACGCTGTTGTTTGTAGCTTGGTACAGAAGAATGCCAGTGTATACGAGAGGGGTCTCTATATGCTAGAGACCAGGGCAAACGGAATATAGAGTACAAGGCTCCGTTAGAAGGCCCGGAACAACGGCAATTGGATTCATGTTAGGTGTCTTAAATCTTGCAGTCTCGTGCCACTTTTAACACCTTCCGTACCAGTCTACCCCTTTAACCCTGTAGTGTTTTGATTATATTGTATTGTATTGTAACTTGTATTGATTGTATATTTGGATGACTGACCAAAACCATGATATCTGTAAACGGATGTAACCGAATAATCATGTAAATGGAATAACTGTAGAATCATGTAAATGGAATAACTGTAGAATCATGTAAATGGAATGTATATCCATGGTTCGGTTCAGTCAAGTTGTATAGATTGATAACTGGATTCATGGATTCATGTGTTCATATTGAATTGGAATATTGTAGATTGTAGATTGTACTTTAATCTTATTCAAGTCAGATATAATCAGACTCAAACCCGAGTCAGACAATTAGAAATATAAATTGAAGTCCTGATTGTTTCTTAAACTTATATTTATTAGGGTCCTTAGGGTAATTTATAAAACTTGAGGGGGGTTTTATGTAAAAATACTTTTGTATACTTTTAAAAATACACTCCAAGTATTTATTAATCGTCTTTAGAGTTGTAATGAATGTAGATTTTATATTAGTGATATTTCTAATGAGGATAACCTAATTCCATAAATAAAGGTATTTATGTGTAAATATTGTTTAAATGGAATTCATGGTATTTTAGTGTAAACCGATTCTTGTGCCATTTTTAGAAAAAGGTTGAATATTCATAATAATTCAAAGTAGATATTTTGGAGTTACATATACATATATTTGTATGAAAATAAATTTTTATATATTTATTATAATCTAGAAATCTCATTTTTCTTAAGGTGTCGTATTTTAATCTTTCGAGACCGAATGCTCCTTGCGGAGGTCTGAATCTCGCACTACTAAACCCGAGGATGTGCGATAATCCGCACCATCCCGAACGGGTTCCCCAAAATGGGTTGCAGCGGCGCTTTGCAAAGATTGTATAAATACTAAATTCTTTAGAAAACGGTTTTATGAAGTAAGTGGTATTTAATTGTAAAGTTGTCTTGATTTCCCGTATTCTATGTGCTAGGGTCTCCTAAGTCAACTAGATTATTCCTAACTGGTCCAAAACGACAAGTTGTGAGATACCTCAAATTGCCTCTTCACTGCCAATTGTGGCCAGGTAAGTACAAGTGAAGAAAGGAGAGATCCGCTCATAAATCACCGTGAGACGGGCCTTTTAAAGTTATCTTTCTCACTTGCCTAGCCTAGACACCACAAAGTCAGGTTTAGATAAACGACTGATGTCCACAATCTCATCCTATTTTCATAATAAGTGGTATTTATTTAAAAAAGTGTATCAATACTAAATCTTTTAGAAATGACGTTATTTAGTAAAGAGTATTTAAATGAAAATGTTTGTTTTCCGTATTCTGAGTTCTCGATGGTATCGTGTTAGGTTGTATGTGAGTGTGTGAGGAGGTAGGTCGTTACCTCGTGATCTACTTTAAGTGTATAGCAAGTTTGATGGAGTTAAATGTAGGATTGAAACAATGTGGTATTTATGTGAAAAATACGATGAAAGGAAATAGCTATCATTTTATGTAATGAAACTTTATCAATTTGTTTGATTAGTGTTTAATAGTCAACATGAGAAAGTTTAAGTATGATTGTATTAGTGAGAAGTGGAATTTTATAGGAAACCGAATCGGAAATCGGATTTGTTCCGATTCTGTCGGGTTTTGTAAATCCGTATTTTTAGATAGAAGAGATAAGTAGAAATTGGGACTTACGGGTTTCAATCAAAGATAAGAGGAAGGTGGATTGAGAGGAGTCGCCGGTGCGTCGTTTCGTCTCCGGTAGTTCCTAAAACGATAGCCGGAAGTTCCGCCGGGAATTCGTCGGAGCTTCGCCTCGAGCTCGTTTTTAAAGTGCACTTGGAAATTTGAGAGAGTGGGCTCAGAATTTTGGGGTGAGAAGGTAGAGGGTAGGGGTAGTATTTATAGGGTTAGGCTAGGGTTAGGGTAGGTGAAAGGTTAAAATAAAAAATGTGCTAAAATGTATTAAAAATGTATTAAAAGTGGGGTAATTGGGGTTTTAAAAGAGTTCTGGAAATGGTCCGAGGCTGAAATTTTGCATGTGTGTAGGGAATGTGAAAAGACACAATTTTCATGTTGGGGCCATCGCCGGAATCGGCCGACTCGGCCGTGACTCGGTCGGAGGACTGAGTCGGCAGAGTCAAGGCCGATTTGGCCGATTCCCGGCCGAGTCAGGCGGCTGGGATCCCCCCCGATGGTTCATCTAACCTCTGGCAATATTACATTTTTGGGTGTAGTGGGGTTTTTTGTGAGATATGCACGTGTAAACTCTTGGTATTCTAAAGGTTCAAAATAAAAACAATATTAAAAATAATGTGGGGTATGGGATTTGAACTCTGGTGGCTTAGTTCGGCAGTGCAAGGTATTACCAATGAGCTATAAGCTCCTTCTTGTAATTATGGAGCTAATTAATTATTTAAAGTAGTCACAGAAAATGTAAATACCCCAAGTATACATTATTTTTAAAGCAAATTTTTATACACTAAAAATGGAGTTGTTACATTCTTTTAACTTGTAATTAAAAAGCAAAATAATTACTTATATCTTGTGCTCAGGCTAAAATACCCCTTTATGGATTTTGAAAAAAATATTTGCAAAAATTTGTATATGAAAATTAGGGTTGTTACATATCCACAACCTAAAGATTAATTAAACCCAATCTACCATAACCCAATAACAATATATCAATTTCCCGATGAATAAACATATTAGGAAGCAATATTAGGTCGCATGACATGTTTGAGACGGCTCAATAATAGCCTGAGCCGGCTCACAAGCTTTTACAATCAAACCATGATTCTCTGGGTGCATGAAACGGCTCACACCAATCTTGAGCCGGCTTATGATGCCCCAAAACAAAAACTAAGTAAAAACCAGTAAATCAATCAATGTCATTTATTAATCCAAATACGTACGATCGTTCTAGGGTGTTACATTAGGTGCACTCGATGACAAAGGTTACAAGTTTTCCACTGAAGATGGAGTTTTGAAGGTAACCAAAGGTGCTCTAGTTGTGATGAAGGGCTTGAAGAAAGGGTCCTTATGTTCGTTGCAGGTTTCGACAACTTCCGGATCAGGGGCTATTTTATCATCCAAATCTATGTCAGATACGGATATTACCAGATTATGCCACACGAGACTCGGGCATATGAGTGAGAGAGGTATGACCGAGTTGTCGAAGCAGGGTCTATTATATGGACAGAGTACATCGAAGATGGAGTTTTGTGAGCATTGCGTTTTTGGGAAGTAGAAACGAGTCAGCTTCAGTTTGGCGGTGCACAAGGCAAAAGGTACTCTTGATTATATCTATATGGATCTTTGGGGATCTCTCCAGTTGTTTCTAAAGGAAGCGGTGCCAAGTATCCGCTAACTTTCATCGATAATTTTTCAAGGAAAGTTTGGGTGTACTTCTTGAAGCACAAGAGTGGTGTACTACGTTCAAGCAATGGGAGACGTTGCTTGAGAAGCAGAAGGGAAAGAAGATCAAGAGACTAATGGCAGACAATGGGTTAGCATTTTGCAATGGAGATTTCAATGATTTCTGCAAAAACGAAGGGATTGTTCGGTATCATACTGTTGTCTACACCCCACAGTAGAATGGAGTCATGGAGCGTATGAATCAGACTCTTTTGGAGAAAGCGTGGTGCATGTTGTTTAACGCATGGCTCGGTAAGAAGTTTTTGGCAGAAGCGGTGAACACGACATACTTCATTGTGAATCGGCCATCTCATATATCGCTAGGCAGTAAAACACCGTAGCACGCATGGTCCGGGAAGCACACCGATTATTCTACATTTCGAGTGTTTGGTTGTCCCGCATATGAACATTGCCGTGAAGGAAAGTTGGATCTTCGAATGAAGAAGTGCATATTTTTTGGTTATACTACCGGCGTTAAAGGTTATAGATTGTCGTGTTCGGATCCTAAGTCACCAAAATTAATGATTATTAGAGATGTGACTTTTGATAAGTCTGTTATGTTGAAACCGAAGATTGTGGAATCTCCAAGTAAAAACGATATAAGGAAGGATGAGCCGGGCGTTGAAATTGAAGTCGGTGAAAGCTCAGGTTCGCAGAAGATCTCTCATTCACCATCATCTGATGACGTTTATAATGAGCAGTCCTAAGATAAGAAGTATTTACTCGCTCGAGACCGACAACGAAGGGACATTCGACCGCCACAAAGATATGGCTGCGATGATCTAATGGCGTATGCGCTTTCTGTTGCAGAAACAGTTGATAGTAGCGAGCCGACGAGCCATCAAGAAGCCATCTCATCCAATGAGTCAGCTCGTTGGCTAGTCGTTATGAATGAAAAGATTGTGTCTCTTCACAAGAACCAGACATGGAAACTCGTGAAGCCCGAAGGAGGAAAGAAAGTAATTGGCTACAAGTGGGTTTTCAAGAAGAAAGAAGGAGACCAAGGGGATTTGGATACGAGATACAAGGCACGGTTGGTACCTAAAGGTTATTCGCAAGTTCGAAAAGTTGACTTCAATGAGGTATTTTCTCCGGTTGTTAAACACACCTCTATTCATATCTTACTCGGTTTGGTAGCTATGCAAAATTTGGAGCTAGAGCAGCTCGATGTGAAGACCACATTCTTGCATGGTGATTTGGTAGAGAAGATCTATATTCAACAACTCGAAGGTTTCAAAGTTGAAGGCAAAGAAGACCATGTTTGCTTGCTAGAGAAGTTGCTATATGGTTTGAAGCAGTCACTTAAACGTTGGTATAAGAAGTTTGACTTTATCATGATAGATATTGGGTTTACGAAAAGTAAGGGCGATAGTTGTGTATATTGTAAGAAAGTTGCCGATGGTTCTTTCATATAGTTGTTGCTTTGTGTTGATGATATGTTGATAGCAGTAAGGTATATGGTTGATATTCAGAATGTGAAGGTACAGATGAAATGCAAGTTCGAGACTAAGGATTTGGGAGCGGCCAAGAAAATACTTGGTGATAGGTGTAATTTATTGCACATTTTTCTAACCCATTTATCATTTTATTGTCATATATTATGCTGTTTCGGGTATATTTTGTGAATTATTACAGATAACGGGGTTTGGACGCAAAAGGACGGAAAATTGTCCTAAAAGAAGTATTACGTGCGTACAATGGAGAATTAAGGGAATTATCTAGAAAATCAAAAGAATAATTTGCAAATTTGGAATAAATTTGGGAATATCATTGCAATTCAGCAAAGGTTGCGACAAATAGAAGTAAATCAATCATCACAACGACAAATCAGTTGGAGAAATCAAATCAAATCAAAGGCAGCCAATAAATATATATAATTATATGGTAAATTTGTGAACAATTCGGAGATCCACCCAATTACAGAGCAACAAGAATAATTTTCATGATCTGATAAATAAAAAGAGCTTAACAAATCAAGAGAATTGAGCATATAAATATTCGTGCCACAAAGCCAACAAAGCGCGACGGATCAGCCGCAGGTTAAGCATGGGCGCGGCAGATCGGCCGCACAATCTGAGCCGTTCATCACCAATTTTTATGGACACGATCGTCTTGGCACATACATCGTTTCTTGGCACATACATCGTTTTAAGATATATCGTTTTATTTTTCGAAGATTCTAAAGGCTCGCAACAGTATCCAGCAAAGCAATTAGATTAGATTTTCATAGTTGTTAGTAAGTAGATTCTCTTGTATTTTCTATTACTTGTTCTCCAAGCTTCCTTAGATCTATATAAGCACCTGTATAACCTTAGGGTTTCATCTCTCTCTCTTGGCAATAAACTCTAGGGTTTTCTTTTGAGAGATCAACACCATTGTAAGTAATTTTTATGAATAAATTTTTTCTTTATTTTAATATGAAGCGTAACTAATATTTATTTATTCTATTTGGTTGGATATTATATTTCTTTCTTTTCTTATGCTTAAATATTAATCTCTTATTATTTAAATTCTTCTTATTAAGTTTATCATCTAAAAAGCTAATATTTTGTTGGATATGTATGCCCTAGAGTCCTGTATTGTATAGGATGCTAAGGATATGTATGTACAGGACTGTCACTCCCCGCTTCCTGAAGTACGGTAAGGAGACGCGACGGGTCACGCGACGTATTTACTCAGAAGTAAATACGCTAAGCGTATTTAAGCAATATAAAATAAAATGTACACAAGAGACATGAATATAAATGAACAACAACTTTTATTTATTTAACAATTCTTTACAAGTACAACTAGAAATGTAAATACATGAATAGAAAGCAATGTCTAAATAATGACATAACTGAAATGAAAAGTATGTACAAGTGCCTACAGCTCTGGGTCGATAGCAAACCGCTCCAAGTCCTCAGTACCGGGCTTGATCTCCAGTGAGTCCGATCCACCTGACAACATTCCAAAGAAAGAAAAAAAGGAATGTCGTCAGCGAACAATCGCTCGGTAAGTCCCAAAAACAGGTAGAGATAGAATAGGCAGAAAGAGAGTATAAATAGTAATGTTTGATTATATTGTTAACGCAGTTGTTTGTAGCTTGGTACAGAATATGCCAGTGTATACGAGAGGAGTCTCACTATTCCGGAGACTAAGGTATACGGAGCACAAGAAACCGTTCAGCCACGGTTCAACGGCAATGGATATTCAGGTGTATTAAAATGACCGTCTCGTGCCACTTCTAACACATTCCGTACCAGTCTACTCCTTTAAAACCCCGTAATGTCTTTTGTATTAATTGTATTGTTTTGTTATATAGATGGATGACTTGCCGAAACCATGATATCAGTAAACGGAATGAATATAAATGGATAGTCATGTAAACATAGTATATCCATGGTTCGGTTCAGTCAATATAGATTGAATTCTGGTATTCATGGATTCATGTTGTATTGTAGTTTATGCTTGAATCATATTCAAGTCAGATTGATTAGATTGAGACTCTGTCTGAGTCAGACACTTTGAAAAGAAATTCAAGTCCTGAATTAGTTTTGATATTATCGGTAACTGTTGCACATGGACGACAGGATTTGTGTCTTTTTCCAAGACAATTACCGTGTTGATAACACCATTGTTAGATTGTCTATCTTAGATAGGCAAGCACCCACATTCTCCGGCTCCTTGAGGCTCAAGAGAACTGGTCCCGCTTAAACCTATATTTACTAGGATCCTTATTGTAATGTAGTATAACTTGAGGGGTTTTTATGTAAAAATAGTTTTGATATATTTTCAAAATACACCTCATGTATTTAATTATCGTCTTTAGGGTTTTCATAGATGTATATTTTATAAAAGTAAAATTTTCTAGTGAGTAGAACCTAGTTTTCATTGTATATGGTATTTTAATAAAATATTGGAATTTGTATTGAATTGTAATGGCAGTTTCATGAAATTGTGATTCCTTTGATTTAGAAAACATGGAATATTTATATAATATATTTAAAATAGATATTTTGATAATAGTTATAAATATATATATTTAATAAATAAATTTTTATTTATTTTTGTAGAAATCTCATTTTCTTAAAAATTGCATCAAAAATTCCATCGAGATCGAATGCTCCTTGCGGAGGTCTGCATCTCGCTCTACTAGGCCCGAGGATGTGTGATAACCCGCACTATCCCGATCGGGGTTCCCCAAAATGGGTTGCAGAGGCGTATTTGCAAGGAATTTAATTAACACACTTTTTAAAGAAAACAGTTTTGTAAGTTTAGGATATTTAAATGTAATGTCGTATTTTGTCCCAAAAGAATATTTTACAAACTATCGTGCTATGTCAAGGATGAGTGTTGTGATGAGGTAGGTCATTACCTCGTGAGTTTTCTAAAGGTAATACAAGAAATATGTTGAATTATGTCGAAAGTAAAGTATATGGTATTTTACCGTAAAAATGCGATAAAAGTTGCATAATAAATTCTTTTGAGATGAAACTTGTTCTAATGTGTTTGTTAATGATTACTAAACAACATATTAAAAATTTGTAGGTTTGTTATTAAAAAAAATTAGAATTTTAAAGAAAAGAGAATCGGAAGCCGGAATAACTCCGCTTCCGACGAGTTTTGAAAAAAGGAGTTTTAGAATAGTAAAAGAGAAGGGGAGATGGGACTTACAAGCTATAAAGAAAGAGGGGAGGTATGGAAAGATTTTGGAACCGTTGGGGCGTCGTTTCGTCGCCGGATTTTTCTTGGAATGTCGCTGGAATGTTGCCCTTTGCTAACTCCACTTGCACAACTTAGGACTTGGAAAGTTTTGAGATTTTTTGTAATGAAATTCTGAATGAGAAGAGGTGAAATGGAGTATGGTATTTATACGGAAAATTAGGGTTTTGAGGGTTAAAGAATGCATTAAAAATATACATTAAAATTAGAATTAAAGAGTGAAATTACACTCTCTGGATGAATGCAGAGAAATCAAACAACATGGGGGTAGTGGGGTAGACGAAGGGGTGTTGGGGTTGAAGTTTGGAAAGCATCCCCTACGGGGGGCCCGGCGGTGCCGGTCACTTGCCTTCTTCTCGCCGGTCCAAATCCGGTGAGAGGGCTGGTGATCTTCGCCATGTGTCCCGTCGCTTTGTATACTTCAGTGCACATGTTTAATTTCTGTGTGACTTTTCATTTTTCGTGTAGTGCACGTGCAAAATTTTGGGGTTTTAAAAGATTAAAAGAAAAATCAACAAAAAAGATAATGTGGCTGTGGGGATTCGATCGCAGGTGCTACGTCACAGCAGTGCAAGGCTTTACAAATGAGCTACAAGTGCTTTTTTGTTGTTCAAAAGCAATTCAAATACTTATAGCATACACAAGATTGCAAATACTCTATTTGTACATTAATTTTTAAACAAATTTCTGTACACTGAAAACAGAGATGTTACAAGGACAATCTTGCTCGGTTGTATAATATACTATTTGAGCTGTCTTTATCTGAACATGTGTATTTGTTTTTCTTACTGTTGTATATTGCTTATACACATTGATAGAGACTCGTTACAGCAGTATACTATTTTGGTTTGTCTTTATTTTAACATGTGCATATGTTTTACTCGATATCACATATAGCTAATACATGTTGATAAAGCCCGTAGGATTTTTCTTGACTGCCGGCGTTATGATGGCGATCATACTTGTGTGGGCTGGGTAGTCCATAAGCACATCCTTAAATGTCCCAAGTCGTAGGAGCATTGAGACCGGGCATCGATATTCCAGAGTAGACTTGTGTATATGTTTCTAGACCCCGACGAGGGGCGGTGGTTAGCCCCACAGCCATTGGTGTGATCACCTAAGATTGTATACAGGTGCTCACTGGGCGTGAGTACACTGGACGGACTCGCCGAGAACCTCTAAATGGTATTATACTAATCGTCAGATAGCGGTTCTTAGGTGACATGAGTACATGTTAGTTTTTAGACTTGAGATCGTCATTTGTCTCATGTGAGTTCCCACTGTACTTAGATCACTACCTTACCACGGCTCTATTGAGTTGTGCAAATAGGTTTTGGTTGAATACATTCCCGAGCCACATGGAGGCAGTGAGCGATTGTCAGGGATCCGTCTCTCCCGGTATTGGGAGTCGATATCACACTGTATCCAGTTGGCCAGAACCATAAGACCTTGGCCATGACAGTTAAGATTTACTGATGGTCATATCGGTAGTTTCTCGGATCGGTCCCGAGCCACATCGACACGACTTATCGAGTCAGTGGGGGTATGCCGTTTACCATCCCCTAAACCCGGTATGCAATACTCTTAAATGAAGTGACCGGACTGTACGGAGATTGCCACGGATAGACTCGGTAGGGGTTCGGATGAGCTTGCTCGTCGGCCTTCTTTTCAACGGGTAACTGGGTAGCCGTTACGTACAACCAGTGCCGCTGACGTGCTTGTGGTTAACCCACTGCCAGCGTACAGTCGAGTCTTTAGAGTCCCACACAGAGGGTTTCCCTGGTTCAGGCGAAATGATATAGAGGCTGTATGTTTATACGTGCAGAGTTCCGATTAATTACGTGTACTAGTTGTGCGAAATTTAATCGGACAGATTATAATACTAGCGAGCATAGGATTAAGCCGGTTTGTTAAATCAGATATTGATTTAATGCTAGTATTATATTAGTAGTAGTATTCTATCTGTAGGGTATTCGTATTTTGGTACGAATACGAGTATGTTTATACAGTAGAAAGTATTTTGTATTTATACAAAATACCTTCTAGAAGATGACACCTCATTTTGTATTTTTCTATTTATTAGAAATAGAAAATGAGATGGAGGGATGAGGTGGGTTCAAGTATGGTGAGAAGCATGGCTATTGCTTTTATTTATTCATTTGGGAAAACTATTCAAGTATGGTTGATATTCTTTAGTGGAAAAAAAATCGCTTGATATTTTCCTTAGCCATTTTTCTTCCATCATTCCAGTTTTGCCATTCTCTCTCCTCTCTTGAGTTTATCTTCTTTCTAAAGATCTAATCCTCTCATGAGTTGGGAAACATAGAGTTTTAGAGATAGAAAAACACCACTAAATATATATACATCATCTAAGCAAATTAGATTAGCAAACTAGTTTGTTTAGTTGCTTCTTTTTGAGATGCAAGCTTGAGCCATATTCTCTCGGGTGGATCATCTAGGATCAAGAAGGCCATCAAGTAAGGTTGATCAAGGATCCCTAGGAGTAAAAGAGAAAGGAGTTTTGAAGACCTGAAGGACACGTATCCATTGGTATAAATTTCTATCCGAGTAGATAAACTACTAATAGTTGCTAGTTTAAGGTTATGGTTTGATCACCTGGGTTTATGTTGGTTGTGCTTGCTCAAAATTTGATTTTTGTGCATTCTACCTTTCTACTTCCATTGTAGAGTGAGCACAACTAATCAACATGGTATCAGAGCCAATCCATACGCTCAAAACTGTCTAGATGACCGTAGAAATTTATCACAAAGCCTTGTCGAAAACTCCATTTTTTCTGGACAGAAATCAGCCACCGTTTCAGTTTTCAAAATCGACTTTTAAAGCTTGTACTCAATGACCGGAGCTCTCATTTTGGAATGGGGACTCCGTAGGGTATTGAGGGTGACCCGTAAAGTCTCGGGAAGCTTTTGTTTCAAAACTATAGCGAGATTAGTGGCCGTTTTTCGAAGCTTAAAATTGTTTTTTCATGGCTGTCCAAATCAGCGACTAATTGGTTTCAAAACTGATTTTTTTGCATGTACTCGATGCACGGAGCTCTCGTTTTTGAACGGTGACTCCATAAGGTATTGAGGGTGACCCTGGAAGTCTCGGGGAGACATTTTTTCAAAATTATATCGTGTTTAGTCGCTGTTTTTTTGAAGTTTTAAAACTGTTTTTGGTGGCTGTCCAAAACTGAATATTTTTGCGAATTTCGATCCCCAAAGGATTTTGGTTGGACTAATAACCCGTGAAGGGGATTGGGGGTACCCCGGAAAATGCCCGAGCACTCTATCGGGCACTTGGGCACATTACAAGTCGTTCAGACTCCTGATTTTCGCAAAAAGATATGGAATTTTGGTTGTCGAAATTCACTTGATTTCTATCGTTTGGAATTTCAAGCATGAGCTTCGCAGATGATGAATTCTAAGGTCATGGTTTTCGCTATACATGCTATTATGATGTATATGTGTTGTGAACGTCGTCTAATTGTTATATGTCGATTAGACGGGGTTACACACATTTTGATGTTGCGATATTTATCTCTGTGATGTTTTGGATGGATTGTCGTGATGGATAGCCCCTTGTGTGATATTGGTTGTACAGTTTTATATCATTTGTATATTCATTATTGCGGGACGAGCGTCCGACATGTGGACTATCGTTTCTGCCTCTTTGTATATTCTTTTACTGGGGCACGGCCGGGTTGAGGTCGATATCACCATTGTATATATTTTTCTTTTCTATACTAGGATTACCCCGCGGTGGAGTGCTCGAATAGCCAGGTTCTAGAGGGCAACGGGCCTCCATCTCATGGCGTTGAGACCGGGGGGGCTTACTCTAGAAATTGCGGGCTATTCGCCGCACTTGTAAGGGGTATAGGATGACCCAATGAGGGGTGCTCAAGTTACCAGATTCCGTGAAGTGCTAGGTGGCCCATTCAATTCGTTGATTGAGGTTGCCTCACTTTCGGGATTGGCGGGTAACTTGCCGCGCTCATAGGGGTCTTGGTTTTACATTGCACAGGCTATTCACACGACCGGGGAACGTCGAGTTTCATTTGCGGCTTAAATGAAACCCGGGGCTCCTAAATTATCCGCTTTTCCATTTTGCTTATCGCTTCTCTGTGATGTTGCTTATATCATGCCTGTGACGAATGGTTATATATATATATATATATATAGACACACACACACACACACACACTAATAGATATTGTATATGTTTTGCATCCACGCTAGCCCTGCTCCCACTCTGCCGTTAATTAAATAACCTAACGGTGCATGGCGGGGCCACGTGGCGAATGCGGATGGCATATACGTAAATTGTATTTTCGTTCTTTTCTGGTGTAATAGGAATTAATTAATGGGACCACGTTAATTTTGATTAATGTAAGGAAAATAAACCTAAAAGATGTTATAGGAACAAATTTTGAAAAACTATTGTCGCATTCTTTTGCTTTGCATAAAGGTATTCAGTCATGAATATCCCGCACCTCATTCGAGGGGGAAAGAGCCTAGATTCCTTTACGTGGAGCGATATCTTGAGAAAAAGTTTACGTTACTATAGATTACTCGGTTTTCTTCAAAACCATCAGTTTTCAAAAGCGGAGCCTAAACCACTCCTTTTCAAAACTGCTCGGTTCCTTCAACGATATCAAGTTCATTACGTTAATGGTTTTTCGCGAAAAACCAGTCGTAGCCCTTCTTTATTTCAGATAAATAGCATTTAGTATTCGTGTTGTATCTGTTGGCATCCGTCAAAGCATAGTATACGGTTGCTAAATGATACTTATCTGCAATATAGAGATGCATTAATCTAGGACAGTCATACAGCCTTGTTGGCATCCTTCAAGGGCGAGTACGGGTGGGTCTAAATTAATCAAGACAATGACAGATAGAACTTGACTTGCTTTATATGATTTGTTGGCATCTATCAAGGTCATAAGACGTTTGGGGTAAAAACCACATCGGGGGTTTCAAATATACAGGAAACTTGCTAGTGTTGCATAACTTCTGGTGTGTGGTAACTAGAGTGGCTTCCATCTAGGTTATCACGTGATAATAGTTGGATCCCGATTCTACTGATGAGTAGGATTACTCTTGAGAGAGATATTTTTCACTTCACAATTATCTAACCTGTTAGGTGCTTAGAAAGGTGTTAACGGGGTTACGCCTCTGCGAAAACGAGATTTATTTTAATTAGGTTCGTGTGAGAGCACGGGGAACCTTCCTCAGAGATCCAACACCCACCTGGCTGAACGGTTAGCGAACTTGTAAGGTGTAAATGATCCCGACTAGTTCTCCTTTTATGATTTGAAGGAGAATATAAGGAAACAGTGGGAGCCATCCTGATTAGATAAACTAATAACCAATCTAATCTTGCAAGAGCGCAAGCTGAGTGTTTCTTTTCTCTCTCTCCAGGTAGCAACCATGTCATGCCCTAATCAAGATAATAAAATGTTTGACTTGACTGAACCAGTTTATTACACTGGGTTGGGGAACGTCGGTTCGGCTCTAACTTATGACAACTGTCACGAGTGTGAGCAAGGGAAAAAAGACTATAAGGAATTCCGTATGACCCTAGTGAAGGAGAAGCATTTTAATGCATCTTCTTCAGGTGTATTTGTTATTGAAAACTGTTTTTCGGTCAACCCTACCTCCTGGGTACTAGATACCGGATCAGGATCTCATATCTGTAATTTATTATAAGGACTGAGAAAAAATAAAATGGTTGGACCGGGTGATATCTCCCTCAGAGTAGGGAACGAAGCACAAGTTGATGCTGCTACCATCGACGAATATCACCTTGTGTTGCCAAGTGACAACACTATTATTTTGAACAATTGTTACTATGTACCTTTCATGCTCTGCAACATTATATCAGTTTCTTTACTTACTAAGGATAGATATAACTTTGTTCTAGATAGAGATATCATGAGCATTCATCTTAATTAGTTATTGGTTGCAGAAGGTACACTTTGTAATGGTATCAATATTTTTAATCAAAACGCAGTTTTCAATATACAAAACACACACAAGAGGAAGAGTTCAGATACAAACGAAACCTCCTTGTGGCATTGTAGACTTGGTCATATCAATGAGAAAAGACTAACCAAGTTGCATAAGGATAGATTTCTGAATTCGTTCGAATTTTCATCTTATGAAACTTGCCAGTCCTGTCTCAAAGGAAAGATGACCAAAACTCCGTTTACGGGACACGGAGAAAGAGCTACAGAGCTCCTGAGACTCATACACAGTGATGTGTGTGGTCCGATATCTATAGATGTAAGGGGTGGATTCTCATACTTCATCACATTCACCGATGATCTCTCAAGGTTTGTATATGTGTATCTTATGAAACACAAATCTGAAACTTTTGAGAAATTCAAAGAATATAAGAGCGAAGTAGAGAACCAGACAAGAAAAGGTATCAAGATCCTTAGATCTGATCGAGGAGGAGAATACTTGAGCACGAAGTTACTTGATTTTCTAAAAGAGAATGGTATTCTCTCTCAGCTTACTCCTCCGTATACACCACGGCATAACGGAGTGTCGGAACGGAGGAATCGTACCCTATTGGATATGGTTCGCTCAATGATGGGTAATACTGAGTTACCTCTTTCATTCTGGGGATATGCGCTAGAGTCGGCAGCATATTTGTTGAATAGAGTCCCGACCAAATCCGTGCCTACCACCCATATGAAATATGGGAGGGGAAGAAACCATACCTCAATTATATTAAGATATGAGGATGTCCTGCTTATGAAAAGAAGCAAAACTCGGACAAACTCGAAGAATGGTCAGTTTTCTGTAAGTTTGTGAGATATCCTAAGCATTCGTAAGAATATCTGTTCTACCACACCGAGGAGCAGAAGGTGTTTGTTGCTCACCACATCGTCTATTTAGAGAAGGAATTTCTTGCAAAAGAAATTAGTGGGAGCACGGTAGAACTGGAAGAAATTCCAGACGGACAAACTATAACTGAGGATTTAATGGAACCTCCATATTCAATAGCCCCGAACGAACCTGAGCCACTCCGCAGAACTAGTAGGGTTTCTCGTCCGCCCGAGAGATACTGCGGTTTTCTTATAGATGGGGATCGAGAGGATTGCATCTTCGAAGAAGATGATCCTACTAGTTTTGAGCAGGCTATTACCAGTAGTAACTCTGTAAAATGGTTGGATGCTATGCGATCCGAAATGGAGTCCATGTACACCAACAAAGTTTGGACTTTGGATGTTGCTCCTCCTGGGGTAAAACCCGTTGGATGCACGTGGATTTTCAAAAAGAAGATTGGTGTAGATGGACATGTGGAAACCTATAAGGCTAGACTTGTTGCAAATGATTTCGTTAAAAATCAGGAGTGGACTATGACAAAACCTTTTCTCCAGTGGCTATGCTGAAATCCATTCGGATCCTACTTGCCATTGATGTCTTCCATGACTATGATATCTGGTAGATGGACGTAAAAATGGCTTTTCTAAATAGAAGTTTAGAAGAGCGCGTTTATATGCATCAGTCTGAGGGATTCGTAGTGGGAGCAGCGGGAAGGTGTACAAGTTGCTTAAATCTATTTATGGATTAAAGCAGGTATCGCGGAGCTGGAACATCTGTTTTGATGAGACAGTCAAGGAATTTGACTTCATAAAAAATGATGATGAGCCATATATCTACAAGAAGACTGTAGGAAGAACTGTCGTATTCCTAGTTTTGTACGTGAATGACATTCTGTTGATAGGAAATGACATTCCTTTGCTGCAATCAGTTAAGTTGTTTTTGTCACAAAATTTCTCCATGAAAGACCTGAGTGATGCCTCCTACAATCTGGGGATTAAGATCTACAGAGATAGATCCAAGAGATTGTTGGGACTTTCACAGTCCAGGTACATAGAGACCATATTGAAGAGATTTAGTATGGAAGATTCCAAGTGCGGTAATATACCTGTTTTGCACGGAATCACCCACTCCAAAGAGATATCTCCCAAGACTGATGAAGAGAGGTCTCGCATGAGCCTTAAACTCTACGCTTCGGCGGTAGGATTTATAATGTATGTGATGCTATGTTCCAGATCAGATGTAGCATACGTGATTAACATGGTGAGCCGGTATCAGTCGAACCCAGGTGAGAATCATTGGATAGTTGTAAAGAACATTTTCAAGTGCCTGAGAAGGACTAAGGAGATGTTCTTGGTTTACGGTAATGGAGACCTCCAGGTCGAGTCCTTTACCAATTCAAGCTTTCAAAGTGACAAGGATGACAGCAAGTTTGTCTCGGATTTTGTGTTCACCCTCAACGGAGGGGTGGTCTGTTGGAAGAGCTCCAAACAGGACACTGTCGCAGACTCGACGATGGAAGATGAATATATTGCTGCCAACAATACCGCAAAAAAAGCGGTGTGGATGAAGAAGTTCATTACTGAACTTGAGGTTCCGTCCATTGTTAATCCAATACCTTTGTATTGCGATAACAGTTGGGCTATGGCTTTAGCGAAGGAACCACGGTCCCATCAGAAATCCAGACACATCTTGAGGCAGTATCACCTGATCAGGGAGATCGTAGATCGCCGGGAGATCGAGGTCCGAAGAGTATATACAAAAGACAACACGGCGGATCTATTTACCAATGCTCTCTCTCAAGCGCAGTTCGAGAGAATTTTTGAGATGTTGGGAATGCGATACGCCAACAACTGGCCCTAGAGCATACGTTGGGTATTCGGTACGCCAATTATAGGCCTTAGTGCAAGTGGGAGATTGTTGGATATGCGTAACGACCCTGAATTTTCTGTACAAAATTTTTCTTCTTAAAGTACAGAATGGAGTTTGCTAACCTGAGTACAAGTTATAAATTAAATTTATTTAGTTTATAATCCTGTATCACGGGGCTAATCACGTATGCTACATGGTAAATCCCTTGCATTGCTGTGACGTAGCCCCTGTGTTCGAATCCCATCAGCCACATATTATTTTTTTTGAATTTTTCTTTTAAAACTTTTTGGAAGCCCAAAAGTTTACACGTGCAATACATGTAAGAAATGAAAAGACAGAAAATCAAACATGTGCACAATGTTATATGTACAGTCTAAGACACGTGGCTCAAATCCCAACACCCAACGCCCCCATCGAACCGGCGAGAACGGCCCAAGGCCCGGCGACGCCGGCCGTCCGTAGGGGATAGTCCCCCGTGCTTTGCACACAACACCCTTGGCCTACCCCACTACCCCTGTTCCGTTTATTTTTCCTGCATTTATCCAGACAGTTTAAATTCACCATTTAATCCTATTTTTAATTCTCTCTTCAATTCCAAAACCCTAATTTTACCCTATAAATACTACTCCATACCCTAACCTTTTTCATTCTGAAATCTCTTGTCAAAAATTCTCAAAATTTTCTAAGTCAAAGAAGAGTACAAGTGGAGTTAGCCCAAGGTCACTTTCCGACGAGAATTCGAGGCACTTCCGGCGACCCCGCGACTCCACGAAACTACCAATTTCTTCCTATACCTCTCTTCTAAACTTCTAGCAAGTAAGTCCCATCTCTTTTCCTCTCTTCTTACCTTAAAGTGATCTCTTTTCAAAACATGTCGGTAAGTGGAGTTATATCAACCTTTTTTTTCTAAAACTTTGAAAACTACAATTTCTTCTTAATAACCACTCATCCATATCACTATACTTTGCTTGTTAATCATTAACTAATGTTTTGAAATAAGTTTCACTTTAAAACTCTATGTAAAACGACTTTATTTAAGCTTTTATATTTAAAACCATGAAGTTTACATACGACATCCTTTAATACTTTTGCTTAGCATACCCTTAGAAAATCTCATGAGCTAATAACCTACCTCTCACATACACACATCTCGATATAGCACGATTCTCTTGAAACCAATATGTTGTGGCAAAATACGACTTTTCAATAAAATACCTCGAACTATAAAAACCCGTTTTCTTGTAAATAGTATTATTTAAGTTCATTGCGATTATACCTTTACAACCAATTTCGGAGAACCCGCTATTGGATGGTGCGAATTATCGCACATCCACGAGCTAGTAGGGCGAGATGCAGACCTCCTCACGGAGATACGATCTCGATGGAATTTTAATACAATTTTTAAGAAAAACGAGGATTTCTATTTAATAATTACAATTAATTTTTAATAATTATATAAATATTATCAAATCATCTATTTTTATATAATAAAAATTCCATATTTTCTAGAATATAAAGAATGACAAGTTTCATGAAAATACCATCAAGAATAAATACAAGTCAAACTTTACATTAAAATACCTTGAACTATTCAAGCTAGATATATATTCACTAGAATACCCCACATTTTAAAAGTTACATCCATGAAAACCTTAAATACGATAAATAAATACTTGAGGTTTATTTTGAAAGTATACTAAAAATATTTTTCATAAAACCCCTCAAGTTATATTAAATTTACATTACGGACCCTAGTAAATATATGTTTAAGCGGTACCAATTCTCTTGAGCCTCAGGGAGCCGGAGAAAGTGAGTGCTTGCCTATTTAAGGTAGAAAACTAAAACGAGATTATCAATGGTAATTGTCTTCGAAAATGACATAAATCCTTCCGTCCATGTGCAGCAGGTACCGATAACACCAAAATCTAATTCAGGATCCAAATCTGTTTAAGTGTCTAACTCAATCTGAGTCTCAGTCTAATCTGAATACAATCCAAACATGAATCCAACCATAACTCCAATCCAACATGAATCCAATATATACTTGAACCTGAACATGAATACCGAACAATACGAACATGCAACATGACCTGCCTGACCAAACCATGGCTATATCTTGAACTTGACTACATGACTATCCGCTTACATCCTGATCCATTTACATGAACAACTTATACCATGGTCTCGGCAAGTCTGATAACTACAAATCAATACAATCAATACAAAATACATTACGGGGTTTTAACGGGGTAGACTGGTACAGAATGTATTAGAAGTGGAACGCGATGGTCACTAAAAGACACTACATGAACATCTGTGCCGTTGTCCCGTGGTTTTATCGACGAGGCCTTGTACTACGGGTTACCATAGTCCACGTGATAAGTTGGAGTCCTCTCGTATACACTGACACCTTCTGTACCAAGCTACAAACAACTACGTTAGCGTAACAAACAGATAATTTATCAGTTCTATTCTTTTTACTTGTCTATTCCATTTTATCTTTTCAGACTTACCGAGGGCTAGTTCGCTGACGACATTCATTTCTCTTCTTTCTTTGGAATGTTCGTCAGGAGGACCCGACCCTCAGGAGACTGAGCCCATCCAGGACGATTTGGAGCAGATCACCGAGCAGCACGACTTCTAGGCTTTTACTTGTACTTATTTCTTTTCAGTTCATATGCAACTGTTTATGCATCGCTTTCCATCATTGTACTTTACTTTTCAGTTGTATGTAAAGAATGGTTATCAATAAAAAGCTGTTATTTTATTACATCTCTTGTTATTCTTGTGTTATTTACTTATATTGCTTATTTACGCTTAACGTGTTTACTTCTGAGTAAATACGTCACGGCCCGCCACGCCTCCTTCCCCGTACACTGGGAAGCGGGGCGTGACAGGTTTTTTTGGCGGCCCATGCAGGGCAGTTTTGCATGGAAACCTATGCAATATAACACAAGAATTATAAGAATCAGTAACTATACATTCTTTATATTTCAACTCCTTGAATCTATCCCAACCCTTTCTTTTCTTTCAAGGTGATGGATCCTTCCAACAACATGTGCACCAATGTGAACAACAACACTCCACCACCTACACTACCACCCATTACCGTTAAGAACTTACTGATAAGATCAATGGCGTTCCTTGAAGCAACCAGGAGTCTAGTTGAGGGACAGCAGGAGCAGGCTGCTCTCCTTCACCAAGAACTGGTTCGCACTAAGTCCGTTTTGAGGGCAGCTCATGGTTATATCAAAAAGAAAGAAAAGACACCGCCAGTAAAGACTTGCTATTATTGTAAGAAACTCGGACATGAACTAAAGGACTGCAGGTGTGCGAATGGCCTGTGCTTAGCTTGTGGCGCATCCACTCACGCCATCGGAGCTTGCCCACATCGTCGCACCCCAGCTCCTGCACCACCTTCGCGAGAACCACCTTTATCTCGTCAGTCTGAAATATACTAGCAGGCATAGGGAAATGTGCCAGGAGGCTAGACATCTACGATACCGGTTGGAGAAGCCGAAATCACTGGCCAAGTTATCACTTGTAATTCCCAATCCTTTCTTCTTTTCAAATCCTTGTATACCTCTATATTTTTCCTTGTATCTAAAACCAACCCCACACGACTTAAACCACTATTCCTGCACTTGCACTGTTCGACACTGGAGCGTCACCATGCTTCATGTCGCAACTTGAGAGAATTTCACAGACAAAATTCTTTTAAGGAGAGTAGACTGTAAAGCCTGCAACATGATTGAATCTTTTCTTGTCTCGACGTAACACGAAATTACAAACTCTTGATCTTCCTTTGATTTTTGATTGTTTCTTAAACCTTATCACCTTGACTCTGATGGTAGGATTTGGATGATTTAAATGGAGTTATGTGATTGTAATTATATGAACTACAGCATAATTACAATGCGGTATGAGTGACATAGAATTCTGCCTTTGATTCACTTTCTTCTTAATTTAGTTATACGTATATTATCGCACCATATTTTCTTTGTTAACTTATATCCCTTCCCATCTGTTTAGCCTTTTCAAAACCCTTGCATCCTTTCGTTCTTTCAAACATATTTTTCATGCACTTTCAATAGTTCTTTTCACCACCACTGTCATCAAATTTTCTTGAATCTGTTACAACTTCCTTCTATAAATTTCGAGGACGAAATTTTTATAAGAAGGGTAGAATGTAACGGACCTGAATTTTCTATACAATTTTTTTCTTCTTAAAGTACAGAATGGAGTTTGCTAACCTGAGTACAAGTTATAAATTAAATTTGTTTAAGAACAGTAAGAAGCAATTTGTAGCTCACTGGTAAAGCCCTTGCACTGCTGTTACGTAGCCCCTGTGTTCGAATCCTATCAGCCACATATTATTTTTCTGAATTTTTCTTTTAAATTTTTTGGATGCCCAAAATTTTACATGTGCAATACACGTAAAAAATGAAAAGACAGAAAATCAAACATGTGCACAATGTTATATATACAGACTAGGACACGTGGCTCAAATCCCAGCATCCAAAGCCCCCATTGAACCGGCGAGAACGGCCCAAGGCCCGGCGACGCCGGCCGTCTGTAGGGGATAGTCCCCCGTGCTTTGCACACAACACCTTTGGCCTACCCCACTACCCCTGTTCTGTTTGTTTTTCCTGCATTTATCCAGACAGTTTAAATTCATCCTTTAATCATATTTTTAATGCATTTTTAATTCTCTCTTCAATTCCAAAACCCTAATTTTACCCTATAAATACAACTCCATACCCTATCCCTCTTCATTCTGAAATCTCTTGTCAAAAATTCTCAAAATTTCCTAAGTCAAAGAAGAGTACAAGTGGAGTTAGCCCAAGGTCACTTTCCGGCGAGGATTCGAGGCACTTTCGGCGACTCCGCGACTCCACGAAGCTACCAATTTCTTCCTATACCTCTCTTCTAATCTTCTAGCAAGTAAGTCCCATCTCTTTTCCTCTCTTCCTACCTTAAAGCGATCTCTTTTCAAAACATGTCGGTAAGTGGAGTTATACCGGTTTTCCCCCCTAAAACTTTGAATACTACAATTTCTTCTTAATAACCACTCATCCTTATCACTATGCTTTGCTTGTTAATCATTAACTAATGTTTTGAAACAAGATTCACTTTAAAACTCCATGTAAAACAACTTTATTTAAGCTTTTATAGTTAAATACCATGAAGTTTACATATGACATCCTTTAATACTTTTGCTTAGCATACCTTTAAAAAACCTCACGAGGTAATGACCTACCTCTCACATACACACATCTTGACATAGCACGATTCTCTTGAAACCAATATCTTGTGGCAAAATACGACTTTTCAATAAAATACCTCGAACTATAAAAACCCGTTTTCTTGTAAATAATATTATTTAAGTTCCTTGCGATTATGCCTTTACAACCCATTCGGGGAACCCGCTATTGGATGGTGCGGATTATCGCACATCCACGAGCTAGTACGGAGAGATGCAGGCCTCTTCACGGAGCATACGATCTTGATGGAATTTTAATACAATTTTTAAGAAAAACGAGGATTTCTATTTAATAATTACAATTAATTTTTAATAATTATATAAATATTATCAAATCATCTATTTTTAATGTATAATAAAAATTCCATATTTTCTAGAATATAAAGAATGACGAGTTTCATGAAAATACCATCAAGAATCAGTACAAGTCAAACTTTACATTAAAATACATTGAACTATTCAAGCTAGGTATATATTCATTAGAATACCCCACCTTTTAAAAGTTACATCCATGAAAACCTTAAATACGATAAATAAATACTTGAGGTTTATTTTGAAAGTATACTAAAAATATTTTTCATAAAAACCTCTCAAGTTATATTAAATTTACATTAAGCAACCTAGTAAATATAGGTTTAAGCGGGACCAATTCTCTTGAGTCTCAGAGAGCCAGAGAAAGTGGGTGCTTGCCTATTTAAGGTAGAAAACTAAAACGAGGTTATCAATGGCAATTGTCTTGGAAAAAGACATAAATCCTGCCGTCCATGTGCAGCAGTTACCGATAACACCAAAATCTAATTCAGGATCCAAATCTGTTTAAGTGTCTGACTTAATCTGAGTCTCAGTCTAATCTGAATACAATCCAAATATGAATCCAACCATAACTCCAATCCAACATGAATCCAATATATACTTGAACCTGAACATGAATACCGAACAATACGAACATGCAACATGACCTGACCTGACCAAACCATGGCTATATCTTGAACTTGACTACATGACTATCCGTTTACATCCTGATCCGTTTACATGAACAACTTATACCATGGTCTCGGCAAGTCTGATAACTACAAATCAATACAATCAATACAAAATACATTACGGGGTTTTAACGGGGTAGACAGATACGGAATGTATTAGAAGTGGAACGAGATAGTCACTAAAAGACACCACATGAACATCCGTGCCGTTGTCCCGTGGTTTTGTCGACGGGGCCTTGTTCTACGGGTTACCATAGTCCACGAGATAAGTTGGACTCCTCTCGTATACACCGATACCTTCTGTACCAAGTTACAAACAACTACGTTAGCATAACAAACAGATAATTTACTAGTTCTATTATCTTTACTTGTCTATTCTATTCTATCTTTTGGGACTTACCGAGCTCTAGTTCGCTGACGGCATTCATTTCTCTTCTTTCTTTGGAATGTTCGTCAGGAGGACCCGACCCTCAGGAGACCGAGCCCAGCCAGGACGATTTGGAGCAGATCACCGAGCAGCATGACTTCTAGGCTTTTACCTGTACTTATTTCTTTTCAGTTCATATGCCACTGTTAAGTATCGATTTCCATCATTGTACTTTACTTTTTAGTTGTATGTGAAGAATGGTTATCAATAAAAAGTTGTTGTTTTATTACATCTCTTGTTATTCTTGTGTTATTCACTTATATTGATTATTTATGCTTAACGTGTTTATTTATAAGTAAATACGTTATAGCCCGCCACGTCTCCTTCCCCGTACACTGGGAAGCAGGGCGTGACAATATGTATGCCCTAGAGGCCTGTATTGTATAGGATGCTAGGGATATGCATGTACAAGACAATCTTGCTCAGTTGTATAGTATACTATTTGAGTTGTCTTTATCTGAACATGTGTATTTGTTTTTCTTGCTGCTTTATATTGCTTATACACATTGATAAAGATTCGTTACAGGTATAATATTTTGGTTTGTTTTTATCTTAACATGTGCATATGTTTTACTCGATATCATATATGGATGATACATGTTGATAAAGCCCGTAGGATTTTTATTGATTACCACCGTTATGATGGCGATCATACTTGTGGGGGCTGGGTAGTCCATAAGCATATCCTTAAATGTCTCAAGTCATAGGAGTATCGAGACCGGGCATCGATATTCTAAAGTAGACTTGTGTATACGTTTCTAAACCCCGACGAGGGGCGGTAGTTAGTCCCACAGCCGTTGGTGTGATCACCTAAGATTATATACAGGTGCTCACTGGGCGTGAGTACACTGGACGAAATCTCCAAGAACCTCTAGATGGTATTATACCTATCGTCAGATAGCAGTTCTCAGGTGACATGAGTACATGTTAGTCTTTAGAACTGAGATCATCATTTGTCTCGTGTGAGTTCCTACTGTACTTAGATCACTACCCGGCTCTACTGAGTTGTGCAAAGGTTTTGGCTGAGTACAGTCCCGAGCCACAGGGAGGCAGTGAGCGATTGTCAGGGATTCGTCACTCCCGGTATTGGAAGTTGATATCGTACTGTGTATGGTTGGCCCAAACCATAAGACCTTAGCCAAGACAGTTGAGATTTACTGATGGTGACATCGGTAGTTTCTCGGATCGGTCCCGAGCCACATTGACACGACCTATCGGGTCAGTAAGGGTCTGACGTTTACCATCCCCTAGACCCGGTATGCGATACTCTTAAACGAAGAGACCAGACTGTACGGATATTCTCACGGATAGGCTCAGTAAGGGTTCGGATGAGCTTACCCGTCGGCCTTATTTTCGACAGATACCTGGGTAGCCGTTACGTACAGCTAGTGCCGCTGACGTGCTTGTAGTTAAACTCACTGCAAGCGTACTGTCGAGTATTTAGAGTCCCACACAGATGTTTTCCCTGGTTCAGGCGAAACGATGTAGAGGCCGTATGTTTATACGTGCAGGGTTCCGATTAATTACGTGTACTAGTTGTGCGAAATTTAATCGGACGGATTATAATACTAGCAGACTTAGGATTAAGCCGGTTTGTTAAATCAGATATTGATTTAATGCTAGTATTATATTAGTAGTATTATTCTATCTCTAGAATATTTGTATTTTGGTACGAATATGGGTATGTATATATGGTAGAAAGTATTTTGTATTTATACAAAATACCTTCTAGAAGATTACACCTCATTATGTATTTTTCTATTTATTAGAAATAGAAAATGAGATGGAGGGGTGAGGTGGCTTCAAGCATGGTGAGAAGCATGGCTATTTCTTTTATTTATTCATCTGGGAAAACTATTCAAGTATGATTGATATTCTTTATTTAAAAAAGAAATGCTTGATATTTTCCTTAGCCATTTTTCTTCCATCATTCTAGTTTTGCCATTCTCTCTCCTCTATTGAGTTCATCTTCTTCCTAAAGCTCTAATCCTCTCATGAGTTAGGAAACATAGAGTTTTAGAGATAGAAAACACTACTAAAATCTATACATCATCTAAACAAACTAGATTAGCAAACTAGTTTGTTTAGTTGCTTTTTTTGAGGTGCAAGCTTGAGCCATATTCTCTCGGGTTGATCATGTAGGATCAAGAAGGCCATCAAGCAAGGTTGATCACGGATCCTTAGGAGCACAGGAGAAAGTAGTTTTGAAGACCTGAAGGACATGTATCTATTGGTATAAATTTCTATCCGAATAGATAAACTCCTAATAGTTACTAGTTTAAGGTTATTGTTTGATCACTTAGGTTTATGTTGGTTACACTTGCTCAAAATTTGATTTTTGTGCATTCCAACTCTCTACTTCCATTGTAGAGAGAGCACAACTAACCAACATCTTTTTAATGGTAGTTGATACCTAGAAAGAAGATTAGGGAAAGATGATAACACCGACAAACTTATTAGGTTAAATGATAGGTTGACGTCCTAAGGATCTAACAAGGGAAGGTAAGAGACGAGTTTAATTAAAAAAAATTTAAACTAAGTAGTTAAGGGTGGTCTAGATTATTCGATAAGATGACAGAAGTAGATTGATCACCTACCGCTATTAATCGATAACTAAATATAGATTGTTTTTAATTTACTAGAAAAGTGCTCTAATATTGCTATCTAAATGATATTTTTATAATTGATAGGTTAACTTTAATAACATTAAATTAACCTATGCTTTTATAGGATTAATGGAAAATATATTAAATATAGATCTAGAAAAGATGTGTCATCTTTTAAATCAACCAATAGAGAAATAATTACAAAACCCTAGATTCTTTTATATTCATAAAAAGCCCATCTTTAACTTAGTTTAAAAGTAATTAACACACCTCTTTGTGGATCGACCCTCAAGTATTACGATTGCACCACCGTATACTTGCGGTTTAATTTGGAGACTATAAAATCCATATCAAGTTTTTGGCGTCGTTGCCAGAGATGTGTAGTTTAATTACATTTAAATTTAAGTTTTAGATTTTAGTTTTAGATTAAATTAGATTTAGTTTACTTGATTCTGCGAATTCTCTGTTTTATATTTCAGGAATCGAGACGAACTTACTGGAAGAGAAAATCAAGACAAACAGGAGGCAAATCTAAGTAAGATCTCATTCTTTATAAAATCTCGATTTGATTCCAACTAACAGATTTTTTCAGGATTCTTTGCGCTATAAAAAATGGGTTTAGATTGCATTGCATATTTAAAAAAGATTCTAAGGGGCGACAACCCAAATCTAGATTAGGTGGAGATTTCATCACTCTTCCTAGACTCCGCAAATCACACCTGAGCATTCGCATTGACATACAGTAATTTTAAAAAATATCTAGACTCCAGTCACTAAGGACATATCGCGCTCAATAGGACAAGAGGAGGTTGTAGGTAATCTAACAGTTATCCGATTCAATTTTGAGGTGACGTGTGACTAGTTGTGGTTATTTAATTAAAGCCCGCTATTTCGGTGATTCGTGTAGCAGAACTCTCCCACTTAACTGGCACTGATCTGGCTTCAAGGTTATTAAAGAGATGTTAGAGAATCTATCCTGCAATTTGTCTCTTGGCAGTTAGGAGCGGGTCTAGTAACTTGACCTAGGTAACCCTAGATCTAGGTTGTTTGCGTATCTTTAATTGTGATTTTTAGTATCTTTAGTCATCGTAGTTTTTGCATTAAAAAAACTTTTGCGTACAGTGAATGCACGTATGGGGTCGAGACAATACAAACCGTTTGAGTCTTCTTGATTTTATAGATCCAATGGTTGACCTTGTTCCCACTACACCTACCTTATAGGATAGATGCTATCATGTACGCACATCACTGCCATCTTCCATAGTTTTACCGTTAGCAGCTGGTGGCTATGAAATAAAACCTGCTTTCATAAACTCACTTCCTAAGTTTCATGGTTTAGAATCTGAAGACACCTATGTCTTCATAAGTGAAAGTGTTTGCTAGCACTGCGACGAGGTTTAAACGGGCATCACACATGTAATTTAAAAAATTTCGGGTGCTAACGAACACTAACCAAGATCTTAACTAGAATAATTAGGGTTTCCTATGATGATATGACAAAACTAATAGAAGGGAAGGAGGCTACAACCTTTGATGACCGTGTCCTTCTCTTCTAAAGCTCCGGGTTATAGTCCACGCGACTCCACTAGGCTCCACTTCAAGTTTGAACGAGCCTCCTCCATGATCTTCGTGCTGAAGATGATCCACCCGAAGTCTCTCTAGCTCAAGCTACCTCTTCACTAAACCATCTTTAGTGAAGGAAACACACTATACTTGATTGCTAATCAAGTGTAGGATGGTGAAGTGGGGGTTGTGTTTGCTCACTAGGGATCTCACAAGCTCAAGCTTTCACAACACGTGTGAGGGATTTGAGCTTGGAGAAGTGAGGTGAAGAAGATGGAAGCTAGAGAGCAACTCAAGAATGAGCTCAAGAAAGAAAAAGCAAATATAGAATGGTTCATCCTTGAGCTCACTTATTCAAGCATGGAATAAATTGCAATAATCAATCGCAACCATGCTTGAATAGTGAGTCAAGATAAATAAAAAAATAATAAAAGCCATGCTACACCCATGCTTCCATTTTCCACCTTATTTATTCTATTTTCCAAAAATAGAAATTACACCATGCTTCATTTTAATATATATATATATAAATATATATTAAGTAAAGAATTAGTGAGCAATAATATTAGTTAAGATATAATTATATCAAATATAATATATATATCACATTATTAAATCAACACTTGATTTAATAATCCGGTTATATCACATATAACCGACTAATATCATTTATCTGTATATCACATTATCAAATCAACACTTGATTCGATAATTCGGTTATATCACATATAACCTGACCGATACAAGATAACTGCCAGATTATAATACGGCATCACATACTCGTATTTAATCAGGCCCGCGCACATATCAACATATGTGCCCTACTTCGTTTCGCTTGAAATAGAAAACTTCTATGTGGGACTCTAAAGACTCGTCAATATGCCAGCATTGGGAGATGATCACATCAGTCATCCACAAGCCGTCAGCGGTACTAGCTGGACGTAAGGGCTACCCGGGTATTGAGCGATTAGATGATCAGCAAGAAAGCTTGTCCATACTTTCCATGAAGCCTATAGGCAACACTTACCGTACAGTCCGGTCTCGTCGTCTGATATGTCGCATATCGAGTCTAGGGGTGGTATCGTCAGACCCCAATAACTTAATAAGTCATGCCGATGTAAGGCCTATAATGGTATGAGAAACTACTGATAACACTTACCAATAAATCTCATCAACAACCCTGGCCAGGGACTTACTGTTATAGCCAATCGAGCATAGCGCAACATCAACTTCCAATACCGGGAGAGACGAAACCCCTCCTATCGCTCATTGCCTCCATGTAACTCGGGACTGTACCTAAAATCCACCTGTTTGCATGACTCTTTTAAGCCATGGTAGGGAGGAAATCAAAGCACAGTGGGAGCCACACAAGACTTTATGACGATCTCGGGTCTACAGACTAAGCTGTACCAGTGTCACCAGAGAACTGCTATCCGACGATAGGTATAATACCAACTAGGAGTTCTCGGCGAGTCCTGTTCGGTGTACCCATTCTCTAATGAGCACCTGTGTACAATCTTTGATGTAAAACACCAATGGATATGGGATCAACCATCGCCCCCATACAGGGTCAAGAAACGTACACACTAGTCTACTCTGGTGTATCGATGCCCTGTCTTGATATACCCTCGACTAAGAACAATTGAAGGATGTGCTTGTGGACTACCCAGGTCCCAGTAGCATGATCTGCATCATAGTCCTGGTAGTCAAGCCTACATCCTAAGGGCTTTATCAACATGTATATGAGAGACAGTATAATAATACCAGCGAACATGTTAAGATAAAGGCAACCAGATAGCATATTATCATGTTGAGCAAGAAAGTCCTCTCTATATATGTCCAAGCATCCACTATAATATACATTAATGTACAATAATGGTCTCTAGGGCATACATATCCCTAACAATCTCCCACATGCACTAAGGCCAGTTGTTGTAGTATCTCATACCCAACATCCCAAATAGTCTCTTGAATTGCGTCTGGGGGAGGGCCTTCGTGAGTGGATCCGCTACGTTGTCCTTCGTATCAACTCTCCTGAACTCGATCTCCCGGCGATCAACTATCTCATGGATCAGGTGATACCGCCTAAGAATATGTCTGGATCTCTGATGGGACCGGGGTTCTTTGGCCAAAGCCACAGCTCCATTGTTATCATAATACACAAGTATTGGATGCTCTATGGATGGAACAACACCAAGTTCAGCTATGAACTTCTTCATCCAGACAGCCTCTTTGGCAGCATCGTTGGCAGCGATGTATTCAGCCTCCATCGTCGAGTCTGCTACGGTATCTTGCTTTGAACTCTTCCAACATATCGCCCCTCCATTGAGGGTAAAGACAAAACCCAAGACTGACTTACTGTCGTCCTTATCACTCTGGAAGCTCGAATCGGTAAAGGACTCCACCTGGAGTTCACCATTACCATACACCAAGAACATTTCTTTAGTCCTTCTCAAGTACTTAAGAATGTTCTTCATAGCTGTCTAGTAGTTTTCCCCTGGATCTGATTGATACCTACTCACTACACCTAGTGAGTAAGCTACATCCGGTCTGGTACATAACATCGCATACATGATTGACCCGACTGCCGAAGCATAGGGTATCCCTTGCATGTGAGCCCTCTCCAAATCAGTCTTGGGAGACATCTTTTTGGAGAGAGTGATTCCTGAGCAAGCGGGTAAATTACCACGCTTATAATCTTCCATACTAAACCTCTTTAGTATGGTGTCAATGTACCTGGATTGGGACAATCCCAACATCCGTTTAGATCTATCTCTATAGATCTTAATCTCCAGGATGTAGGAGGCATCACCTAGATCTTTCATGGAGAACTTGTGAGATAAGAAGAGCTTGACCGAGTTTAGCATAGGAACATCGTTTCCTATCAAGAGTATGTCATCCACGTACAATACGAGGAAGACAACCTTACTCTCTACAACTTTCTTGTATATACAAGGTTCATCTACGTTTTTGATGAAGTCAAACTCTTTGACAGCTTCATCGAAACAGATGTTCCAGCTCTGCGATACCTGCTTTAATCCGTAGATTGATTTAAGCAGCTTGCACACGCTTCCGCTGCTCCCACTATCTACGAAGCCCTCTGGCTGTGTCATGTACACGCTTTCTTCTAAATCACCATTTAGAAAAGCGGTCTTGACGTCCATCTGCCAGATTTCATAGTCATGGTATGCAGCAATGGCAAGTAAGATCCTGATGGACTTAAGCATAGCCACTGGAGAAAAGGTTTCATCATAATCGACACCAGGTCGTTGACGAAAACCTTTTGCAACAAGTCTAGCTTTGAAAGTCTCAACTTTTCCATCTACACCAATTTTCTTCTTAAAGATCCACTTGCTCCCGATGGGTTTTACCCCTTCAGGAGCAACTTCCAAAGTCCATACTTTGTTGGTGTACATGGATTCCATCTCGGATAACATATCATCCAGCCATTTCACAGAGTCCCTACTTATGATAGCCTGCTCGAAACTAGTTGGGTCATCATCTTCCATGATTGAATCCTCGCTCCCACCGTCAATGAGAAAACCGTAGTATCTCTTAGGCGGATGAGGAACCCTACTAGATCTGCGGAGTGGCTGGGGTTCGTTGGGGACTATCAAATCCTCCGGTTCCACCAAATTGTCTGTTATAGTTTGTGTAGCTGGATCTTCTTCCAGTTCTAACTCATTACCACTAATTTCTTTAACAAGAAATCCCTTTTCTAAAAAGGTGGCATGTTGAGAAACAAAAACTTTTTGTTCCTCAGAATGGTAGAAGATATATCCATAAGAATCTTTTGGATATTCTACAAACTTGCACAGAACGGACCTTGCCTCGAGCTTGTCTAGATTTTGTCTTTTAACACAGGCCGGACAACCCCATATCTTAACTCGTTTAAGAGATGGTTTCTTCCGATTCCATATCTCATATGGAGTGGTAGGCACAATTTTGGTCGGAACCCTATTCAATAGGTATGCAGCTGTCACAAGTGCATGACCCCAAAAAGAAATAGGTAACTCAGCAGTACTCATCATAGAGCGCACCATATCTAATAGGGTGAGATTCCTCCGCTCCGATACACCGTTGTGCTGTGGTGTATACGGAGGAGTAAGCTGAGAGAGAATCTCGTTCTCTTTTAAATAGTCACGGAATTCCGTGCTCAAGTATTCTCCTCCCCGATCAGATCGAAGGATTTTAATACTTTTACCCGTCTGGTTCTCAACTTCGCACTTATATTCCTTGAATCTATCAAAAGATTCAGACTTGTGTTTCAACAAGAACACATGTCCGGACCTTGAGAGATCATCGGTGAATGTAATAAAGTACGCGGAACCATTCCTGGCATGTGTAGACATGGGACCACATACATCACTATGTATCAGTCCCAAGAATTCAGTAGCTCTTTCTCCGTGTCCAGTAAACGGAGTTTTGGTCATTTTGTCTTTGAGACGTGGCTGGAAAGTTTCATAAGATATAAATTCGAACGGATTCAAATATCCATCTTTATGCAACTTAGCCAGTCTTGTCGCATTGATATGACCTAGTCTACAGTGCCACAAGAAGGCTTCGTTCATTTCTGAACTCTTCCTCTTGTGTGTGTTTTGTATGTTCAGAACTGTACTTTGATTCAGAACGTATATACCGTTACACAACGTTCCAAACCCAATCAACACTTGATTTTGGAAAATGTTTATAACATTGTCCTCTTATGTGAGATTATATCCTTCTTTAGTTAGCAAAGAAACCGATATAATGTTGCACATCATGTTTGGCATGTAGTAACAGTCGTTCAGAACCAATGTATTGCCAGTTGGTAATACAAGGTGATATTCGCCAACTGCTTTGGCTGCAACAATTGCTCCATTCCTTACTTGTAGAGACTTATCACCCTTTCCCAGTTCTCTACCTCTTCTTAACCCATGTAACAAATTACATACGTAGGATCCTGATCCGGTATCTAATACCCAGGACGTAGAGAAAACCGAGAAACAGTTCTCGGTAACGAACACACCTGAAGAAGATGCATCGGTATGCTCCTTCTTGGTTCGGGTGGCGTGGAAATCCGGGTATTCCCCTATTCCTTGCTCAGACTTATGACAGTCATAAGATAGAGCGGAACCTAGCCCAGTATAATAAGTAGGTTCGGTCAATACATCCATATTATTATCTTGATTAAGGCGTGTCATTGGTCGCAACCTGGAGAGAGAGAGAAGGAAACGCATTAGCGTGCGCTCTTTGCAAGATTAGATTGGTTATTATCTTATCTAATCAGGATGGTTCCCACTGTTTTTATCAAATCTTCCTTCAAACCGTAAAAGGTAAGATTATCCGGGATTAATTACACCCTACAAGTTCGCCAATCGTTCGGCCAGACAGGTATTGGTACTCCGAGGGAGTCTCCCCATGCTTTTGCATGGAACTAATTAAATAACCTTGTTTCCGCAGGGGCATAACCCCGTCAACACATTTCTTAGACACCTACTTGATCTGCTAATTGTAAAGTAGAAAACTCTCCCAGGAGTAACACTTACTCGCAGTGGGTATCGGGATCCAACTATCATATAGAAGGAATGCAATCTCATTGCAAATTTCAACACTTGAAATTCCCAATATCTGTTTTTTGCCCTTAGCAACTTATGACCTTGGCTATGGTTAACAAATCATACACGCTAGCCAAGTTCAACCTGTCATTTCTTGATTGAATTAAACCCACCCATACGACCCTTGGCTAAGGTCAACAAAGCCGTACAACTACCCTAATCCAATCGCATCACATGCTGCAGACAAGCACTAATTAGCTACCGCACACTACGTCTTGGCTATGGTCAACAAATGTAGCACGGATATTAAATATTACTTATCTTAAATGACGAAGGGCTACGGCTGGTTTTTAAGAAAACCTTTAATGTAATGAACTAGATATCGTTGTAGAATCTAGTGATTTGAAAAGGAGTGTCTTTTGTAGCTTTTGTTAGTTTTGCTAAAGAGGTAACTCCCGGTGAAGGGATCTCGGCTCTTTCCTCATCGAATGAGGTGCTGGATATTCTTCAAGGAATACCACCGTGCAAAGCAAGAACTATAGAAGCTATAAAAACAAAACCGAGTGGGTTGTTGCATTTGCTAGTTTTGCTAAAGAGGTCACTCCCGGTGAAGGGATCTCAGCTCTTTACTCATCGAATAAGGTGCGCTATATTCATCAAGGAATACCACCATGCAAAGCAAAAACTAGTGTTACCTTTTTTAAAATTTTGACTCTACAACATCTTTAGGTTTCTTTCTTTTCATTAATCTCATTAATGAAGTCCCATCATTTAATGTTTCCTAAATTTCACAGAAAAATGAAATGAAAATAGAATGTACGGTTATGCCATCCGCATTCACCACGGGGCCTCGTCATTCACCGTTAGGTTACTTAACTAACGGCAGAGCGGGGGCTGGACTAGCGCGGGTGCAAAACATAAGCAACGTTTATTATATATATATATATATATATATATATATATATATATATATATATATATATATATAGCATTCGTCTCACGCAGTTATATGATCACATCATAGAACCAAGCAGCAGAAGCAACATCAGTTATATGATCACATCATAGAACCAAGCAACAGAAGCAACATATGAAATATTGGATATACTAGGAGGTCCGTGTTTTAAATTCAGCCAGTAATATAAAACACGGATTCCACGGTCGTGATAAATAGCCAAACCCACATCCCTTGTAATAACCCTAAACTTTCTGTACAATTTTTTTCAAAAATACAGAAAGGGGTACTTGAGCCTGAGCACAAGTTATAAGTTTGATTTGCTTTTTAACAGCAAGAAGGAGCTTGTAGCTCATTGGTAAGACCTTGCACTGCTGAACCATAGCACCAGAATTCAAATCTCATCAGCCACACATTATTTTTTAATTTGATTTCTTTTAATCTTTTTAGAAGACCAAGAGTCTACACGTGCATAACCCATAAAACCAAGAGTCACACATAAAACAAACGGGTCCACGAGTCAAGTCCAAGCGTCGGGGACACGTGGCGTCGAGGGGAGCCCCGACTCGGGCCGGCGGGAAGCGCGAATCGGCCGGCGGCGCCGGCCGACTCAGCTCGAAACCCTATTTTTTTTTGCATTTTTCTGGCAACTCTTGAACTCCCCATAACCCCTGTATTATTTAAATTCCCTGCACATTTACAGAGCAAATTAAAACCCCATTTAATCCATTTTTTAATACAAATTTTAATACACCCTTTCATTACCATAAACCCTAATTTTTCCTATAAATACCACACCTCAAATCACCCTCCTCACTCTCAAATCTCTGCCCAAACTCTCAAGAAAATTCCAAGACTTTTTGTGTGCAAGTGGAGTTAGCAAAGGGCGAAGCTCCGACGAACTTCCGACGACAATCCGAGGAGTTTCCAGCGATAAAACGCCGCACCGGTGTTTTCCCAATCTTCCTCTTTCTCTTCTCTTGACCCTAATCCAGTAAGTCCCCCTTCTCTCTCTCTCTTTTGCTATTCTCAAATTCTTAATCCTTAAAATGTGTCGGAAGCGGAGTTATCCGGCTTCCGATTCTCTTTTCTTTCAAAAATACAACATTTTCTTTATAACAAACCTACAACTTTTGATATATTGTTTAATACTCATTAACTAAGACAATAGAACAAGTTTGATATTAAAATGATAACCATAGCAAGTTTTATTTCACTTTTACATTAAAATACCTCTATTTTTCATATCAACATGTTTATACCTTTTAACCATGCTAGCTTTAGAAAACTCACGAGGTAATGACCTATCTCACAACACTCATATGTAACATAGCACGATGATATTTGGGAACATAGATTTGGGAAAAATACGATTTTACACATAACTACCTCCGACTTATGAAAACCTTTTTCTACAAGATGAGTATTTTTAACAAATCTTTGCAATGTGCCGCTAGAACCCATTTCGGGGAACCCGTTCGGGATGGTGCAGATTATCGCACATCCTCAGGCTTAGTAGTGCGAGATGCAGACCTCCACAAGGAGCATACGGTCTCGGAAGATTTAAAATACAATTTTCTTTAGAAAATTGATTTCTATTATGAATAAAACTTATATTTTTAATAAATAAATATATATGTAATTAATATCAAAATATCTATTTTTAGTACTTATAATATTCCACATTTCCAAAATTCAAGAAAAACATCTCATTTATAAGAAAATACCATACAATTCCAATATTACAAATAAATACCATATATCATGAAAAATATGTTTTATTCACTAGAAATGTCACAATGATAAAATATACATCAATGAAAACTTTAAAGACGATAATAAAATACTTGAGGTGTATTTTGAAAATTATACAAAATTATTTTACATAAACCCCCCTCAAGTTATACTAAATTACAATAAGAACCCTAGTAAGCATAGGTTTAAGCGGGACCAGTCTCTTGAGCCTCAGGGAGCCGGAGATATGTGTGCTTGCCTATTTAAGGTAGACAACTAAACAAACAGTGTTATCAACACGGTAATCGTCTTTGAAAAAGACACAAATCCTGCATCCATGTGCAGCGGTTACCGATAGCACCAAAACATAATTTAGGATTCAATTTCTTTTCTAATTGTCTGACTCAGACTGAGTCTCAATATAATAAAACTGACTTGAATATGATTCAAGTATAAAGTACAATTCAATATGAATCCATATATTCAATCTCTTCAATCTATTCAATCTACATTGACCGAAACGAACCATGGATATATTCCATCTACATGATTATCCATTATATCCGTTCCATTGCTGATATCATGGTTTCGGCAAGTCATCCATCTATATAACATATACAATTCAAATAATACAACAACACAATCAAGTCATCGCGGGGTTTATAAGGGGTAGATTGGTACGAAAGGTGGTAGAAGTGGCACGAGGCAGCAACCATAAAGACACCTAACCTGAATTCAATCGCCGTTGTTCCGGGTATTATCGACGGAGCCTTGTACTCTATATACCGTAGTCTCTGGTCTAATGAGACTCCTCTCGTATACACTGACCTCTTCTGTACCAAGCTACAAATAACAGCGTTAAGAATATAATACGACATTATAAAACTATACTCTCTTTCTGTCTATTCTACTTCTCCCTCATCTTTGGGACTTACCAAGCGATTTGTTCGCTGACGACATTTTCTTTCTTCTTCTTTGGAATGTCGTCAGGTGATTCGGACCCACTGGAGATCGAGCCCACCAGCGAGGATTTGGACCAGCTAGCTTTCGACCCGGAGCTCTAGTTACTTGTACATTTCATTTCAGTACTTTCCATTTCTTTTATGCCACCGTTTAGGCATTGCTTTCCATTCCATGTATTTACTTTTCAGATGTATTGTAAAAAGAATGTTAATAAATAAAGTTGATGTTCATTTACATCTTGTCTCTTGTGTACTTTTATCTTATATTGCTTAGATACGCTTAGCGTGTTTACTTCAGAGTAAATACGTAGCGGCCAGTCGCATCCCCTTCGCCGTACACTGGGAAGCGGGGCGTGACATTCCTAGACCCCTACGAGAGCGGCAAGTAACCCTATCAATTCTAGAGTTAGGAAACCCGGTCTCGACTCCTCGAGATGGTCTCCCACTGGACTCTAGAACCCGGTTATTTGTGCTCCCCGCCTTGGGTCTATCCTAATGCGGAAAAGTAAATAATATATATCAGTGGTGACATCATCCTCAACCCGGAAGTGTCCCAATAAAAGAATATTACATACAGATTTTACATGAATGAAAATGAAAAACTCCCATCTCACGCAAAACCCCCGGCTATGCAATCACGACGATCCAATAAAACATATCACAGCAACACATAATATCACATATCATCAACGTAAGTAAATATGCATATCCTGAAAGTCGTTGACATATAGCAACGAGATAGAGATACCCACATATTACACTTACGGTCGCAGAAAAGAAATGAAAAACTACAATAATTAGAATCCGCATATCCTAAGACATCATAAACCCGGAATATCTCATATTCCGGATTTCATGCCTAACCTATAAACCTTTTACTTTAGTCTCAAATTGAAAACACTTTTCAATCATTTAGTCGGGTAATTCAACAAGATTCACGACTTCCTTATCGAATGCTCATCGGAAACTTTAGTAGATGGCCGCATCCCCGATACCGTCGACGAAGTGCACTAAGGCGGAACACCGTGGCCGCAAGCACCCGAGTGGGTGCTTTTGGCAACGGGGTTCTCCTACAGTCACTTGGTCGGGGCTATGAGGCATGGCTGTCTACTAGAGTTACCCGGCTGGTGTTCGCGTACAATACGCGATTGCGACGGAGTTTTGATCCGAATCAAAACTCCATGGCAACCGATTAACCGAGACTAAAATTCTAGATTTACAATATACTAACTAGTTTTCACAAAACTAATTATTCCGGATTCTAACAATTGTATCACATATCATCAAAGTCTATACAACGTTAAACATTTCGATCAATTTATCGAATACCCACAAAATCCAGAGACCTCAACAACTTGAGAATCATTAAAAACATCCAGAGAGTGCATGATCATCAAATGGAGCAGCACAAAATAAATGACAACTTAACTCGACTAACATGCGGCGGAATCGCGGCCAAATATGGGGTTTGGCCGCGGTTCCGCGGCCATTTGAGAGAGTTAGGTCGTCAAATTTCTTGAGGCTCCATTAAAAAGCCTGCACGATTTTCTGCATATTTTTAATCACCAAAATTCCAACTTTTGAAAATTCTACAGAAACATGATAAATCGCGGGTTTCGAAACTCGATCGAATACTTTAACATCGTAAAGACCTACCTAAATGTTCTAGCTTGGCTCTGATACCATGAAAGTGTTTGCTAGCACCGCGACGGGGTTTAAATGGGCATCACACATGCAATTTTAAAAATTTCGGGTGCTAACGAACACTAACCAAGATTTTAACTAGAATAATTAGGGTTTCCTATGATGATATGACAAAACTAATAGAAGGGAAGGAGGCTACAACCTTTGATGACCGTGTCCTTCTCTTCTAAAGCTCCGGGTTGTAGTCCACGCGACTCCACTAGGCTCCATTTCAAGTTTGAACGAGCCTCCTCCATGATCTTTGTGCCGAAGATGATCCACCCGAAGTCTCTCTAGCTCAAGCTATCTCTTTACTAAACTATCGTTAGTGAAGGAAACACACTACACTGGATTACTAATCAAGTGTAGGATGGTGAAGTAGGGGTTGTGTTTGCTCACTAGGGATCTCACAAGCTCAAGATTTCACAACACATGTGAGGGATTTGAGCTTGGAGAAGTGAGGTGAAGAAGATGGAAGCTAGAGAGCAACTCAAGAATGAGCTCAAGAAAGAAAAAGCAAGTGTAGAATGGTTCATCCTTGAGCTCACTTATTCAAGCATGGAATAAATTGCAATAATCAATTGCAACCATGTTTGAATAGCGGGTCAAGATAAATAAACAAATAATAAAAGCCATGCTACACCCATGCTTCCATTTTTCACCTTATTTATTCTATTTTCCAAAAATAGAAATTACATCATGCTTCATTTTAATATATATATATATATACATATATCAAATATATATATATATATATATATATATATATATATATATTAATATATATTAAGTAAAGAATTAGTGAGCAATAATATTAGTTAAGATATAACTATATCAAATATAATATATATCACATTATTAAATCAACACTTGATTTAATAATCCGGTTATATCATATATAACCGACTAATATCATTTATCTGTATATCACATTATCAAATCAACACTTGATTCGATAATCCGGTTATATCACATATAACCTGACCGATACCAGATAACTGCCAGAATATAATACGGCATCACATACTTGTATTTAATCAGGCCCGTGCACATATCAACATATGTGCCCTACTTCATTTCACTTGAACTAGGAAACTTCTGTGTGGGACTCTAAAGACTCGTCAATACGCCAGCAGTGGATGATGATCACATCAGTCACCCACAAGCCGTCAGCGGTACTAGCTGGACGTACGGGCTATCCAGGTATTGAACGATTAGAAGATCAGCAAGCAAGCTTGTCCATACTCTCCATTAAGCAAATAGGTAACACTTACCGTACAGTCCGGTCTCTTTGTTTGATATGTCGCAAATCGAGTCTAGGGGTGGTATCGTCAGACCCCAATAACTTGATAAGTCATGCCGATGTAAGGCCTATAACGGTATGAGAAACTACTAATAACACTTACCAATAAATCTCATCAACAACCCTAGCCAGGAACTTACTGTTATAGCCAATCGAGCATAGCGCAACATCAACTCCCAATACCGGGAGAGACGAAACCCCTCCTATCGCTCATTGCCTCCATGTGACTCGGGACTGTACCTAAAATCCACCTGTTTGCACGACTCCTTTGAGCCGTGGTAGGGAGGAAATCAAAGCACAGTGGGAGCCACACAAGACTCTATGACGATTTCGGGTTTACAGACTAACCTGTACCAGTGTCACCATAGAACTGCTATATGACGATAGGTATAATACCAACTAGGAGTTCTCGGCGAGTTCTGTTCGGTGTACCCATTCTCTAATGATCACCTGTGTACAATCTTTGATGTCAAACACCAATGGATATGAGATCAACCATCGCCCCCATACAGGGTCAAGAAACGTACACACTAGTCTACTCCGGTGTATCGATGCCTTGTCTCGATATACCCTCGACTAGGAACAATTGAAGGATGTGCTTATGGACTACCCAGGTCCCAGTAGTATGATCCACATCATAGTCCTGGTAGTCAAGCCTACATCCTAAGGGCTTTATCAACATGTATATGAGAGGTAGTATAATAATACCAGTGAACATGTTAAGATAAAGGCAACCAGATAGCATACTATCATGTTGAGCAAGAAAGTCCACTATATATATGTCCAAGCATCCACTATAATATACATCAATGCACAATAATGACCTCTAGGGCATACATATCCCTAACAATAAGGGAGTTTGAGATCTTATGTCAAATGTTTAAATTTAAGCAGTTGAACCAAGATGCACTTAAGTTTAGACTTATTCCTTTTGCCCTTACTGATAAAACTAAGCATTGGCTTTACAGTGTGCTAGCTAATACTATTAGGACATGGGATGAGTTTACTAAAATATTTCTTAAAAAATTCTACCCATATTTTAAAGCCGCCAAATTTCGAAATGAATTTAGGACTTTTTCGTAAAAAACGGGAGAAACTTTTTAGAAGTATTTCGAACGTTTTAAGGACCTTCTCATAAATGCCCCCATTATGGTATAGCTAAATGGGAGCTATATCAAATAGTCTATGATGGCTTGGAATCTAGGTTTATGATGAAGAAAGAGGACGAGGCATGGGACTTTTTAGAAGAATTGTCCGATAAGACCATGCAGTGGGAAAGTTCTAGTGAGAGAGGGTCAACTAATTCTAAAGGTGGAATCCACGCGATTAAAGCTACAATTGGAATGCATGCCTAGTTGGCTGCCATTCAGAAATCAATAGAAAAGCTATCAATTCTAAAGTCAGTCAACCCTCTCCTTGTCTTAACTGTCAAGACTCCTTCCACCTTTCGGAAGAATGTCCTCTTTTAAATGGTCCTCAAGGTCAAAAGACCACTAATACTATCTATCAACGCAACAACAATAATCCTTATTCTCAAACCTACAACCAAGGATGGAGGGACCACCCTAACTTGCAATCAAGGCAACACTAGCCAACAATTCCAAAATCAAAAATAAGGTCCTCCATCCAATCCTACCTAACCAAATGGATATCAAAGGGGTAGGAATGAGAATAATTATATTAACGTTGAGAAGAAAATGACCACCTATTTTCAAAATGAGATAACGCCACTTAAACAATCTATCTCTAATATAGAAAAGCAAATCAGTCAGTTAGCTGCAGCATTAAGAGTACGTGAGCAAGGAACCTTACCTAGTCAATCTGTTATGAATCATAAAGATACACGTACAAATCCAACGCTAGCAAATACCATAACTACCTTGTGATCGGGTAAACAGGTTGATAATCAGGTTAGGATGCTCGAAGATTCGGAAGAGATCCCGGCTAATGAGGAGCAGCAGCCTCCTACCCTGCTTACACAACCGGCATCTATCGATGCATCCACATCTCCACCCCACCCATCATCTACAGATACCCTTATTGAGCCTAGAGTATCATATCCAAAAAGTTTGAGGGTCAAGAAGTAAGCTGCTAAAGTAGAAAAGATGGTGGAGATATTTAAACAAGTGAAGGTCAACGTCCCTCTTTTGGATATGATTGACCAAGTTCCTTCGTATGCAAAATATCTCAAAGATCTATGCACGAAGAAGAGACAAACTAAGGTTCTTAAGAAGGTCTTTTTAGCAGGTAATATTTGTGACATCCTAAGTAATGCTATGCCCATTAAGTATAAGGACCCCTACAGTTCTATTATATCTTGCATTATAGGCGAAAAAGTGATAAATAGAGCTTTATTAAACTTGGGCGCTAGTGTTAATCTTTTTCCATATTCTGTATATGAGCAGTTAGGGCTAGGTGAGTTTAAGCCTACCAAGATCACTTTACAATTAGCCGACCGATCCATTAAGACTCCTATGGGTGAAATCGATGATGTGTTGATTAAAATTGGGGAATTTATATCCCCCGTAGATTTTATTGTGATAGAAACACAACCCATCACTAACCCTAGGAATCAAATTCCTATCATACTGGGTCGGCTCTTCCTAGCCACTTGTCGCAGTGATTCTATGAAACTATCATTTAGGAACATGCCAATTGATCTTAATATTTTTAACCTAGGAAATCAGCCAAGTGATCCCTGTAAGCCCTTCGAAGTCAACTTAATTAATGATATTCCTAATGATGAAGAAGTTGACTTAGAAAACTACTTTATAGAAAATTGCATAGAGGAGGAACTTAGTAATAAAGAAGTTGTTACTTTTGATGATTCTCTCCCAGTAGCCTACATGGGAAGGGTCCTACTTGAGCCACTTTTTCTTGAACCTAGGCCTTTTTACGCCCATTGATAGAAGAAGCCCCCACAGTTGGAGCTCAAGACCCTCCCATCAAACCTAAAATATTCTTATTTAGGTTTGAATAACATGCTCCCAGTTATAATTTCTGCTGATCTTATTAAGGAGCGTGAGGAGGCCTTATTATCTATTCTTAAGAATAATAAAGAGGTTATTGGATGGACTATAGCGGATATCAAGGGAATATGCCCTACTATAATACAACATAGAATTCACTTGATAGACAACGCCAAGTCAGTTAGAGATCCTCAACGCCGTTTGAATTCTATTATGAAAGAGGCAGTAAGGAAAGACATAATTAAATGTCTTAATAGTGGTATCATATACCCTATTTTTGATAGCATGTGGGTCAGCCCAATTCATGTAGTACCTAAAAAGTCGGGTATTACTGTTATTGAAAACCGCATGAACGAGCTGGTCTCTATTCATACGCAAACTGGGTGGAGTGTGTGCATTGACTATCGTAAGCTTAATGCCGCAACTAGGAAAGACCACTTTTCGTTGCTCTTTATCGATCAAATGTTAGAAAGGTTATCCGGTCATGAGTACTATTGTTTCCTAGATGGATACTCCCGTTATAACCAAATACCCGTTGCACCCGAAGACCAAGACAAAACCACCTTCACATGTCCATTTGGCACGTTTGCATATAGAAGGATGTCTTTTGGGCTATGTAATGCACCCGCCACTTTTCAGCGGTGCATGATGAGCCAATTTTTCGACATGGTGGAACGTTTTCTTGAGGATTTTATGGACGATTTTTCAATCTTTGGGGATACATTTGATGAGTGTTTACACCACTCGGAGTTAGTACTCCAAAGGTGCAAACAAAAGAATCTAACACTCAATTAGGAGAAATGCCACTTTATGGTCAAGCAAGGCATTGTGCTAAGCCATATTATTTCACGCAAAGTCATCGAGGTAGATAAATCTAAAGTAGATACAATCTCTAATCTACCCCCTCCTAAAACCGTTAAGGACAATAGGGCATTTCTTGGGCATGCAGGATTTTATAGACGCTTTATCAAGGACTTTAGCAAGATTGCTAGACCGTTGGCTTCTCTTTTTGCCTAGGATACTCCTTTTGAATTTTGTTCAGATTATCTCAAATCATTCGAGCAATTGAAGAAGAAGCTTATATCAGCTCCTAGTATTCACGCTCCTAATTGGAGTGAGCCCTTTGAGATTATGTGTGATACATCCGATTTTACAATAAGAGCTATCTCAGGACATCGAATTAACAAGATGCCACAAGTCATCCATTATGCGAGTAGGAAAATAAATGATGCACAGTTAAACTATTCCACCACCGAAAAAGAATTTTAGTTGTTGTATATGCACTTGAAAAGTTTAGGTCATATCTCACCAGTTCACACATTACGATCTACACGGATCATTCGGCCATTAGGCATCTTATTTCGAAGAAAGATGCTAAAGCCTGATTGCTTAGATGGATCCTTTTATTGCAAGAGTTTGACCTTGAAATAAAAGATAAAAAAGGATCCAAAAATGTTGTGGCTGATCACTTATCACATCTACCACTTGCACCTACACAAGAACTTCCTATAAATTACCATTTTCCCGACGAACAGTTATACGCAACTGCCAGTGAACCATGGTTCGCGGATATAGTTAACTTTCTCGTCACAAAAATGACACCGTCCGATTGGTCTAAATAAGATCGATATAAGTTTCACTTCCAGGTAAAATATTTCTTTTAGGATAATCTTTATTTGTTTAAACACTGGAATGGCCAAATCATTCGACTGTGTGTACCTAATGATGAAATTAGGAGCGTTCTTTCATTTTGTCACAATCATACAAGCGGGGGCCATTTTGGAGCTAAAAAGATGGCGGAAAAAGTTTTACAAAGTGGATTTTATTAGCCAACATTATTTAAAGATGAGTATGAATTTTGTAAAACTTGTGAACGCTGTCAACATTTAAGTAAAATCAGCAGGCAGAACATGATGGCTCTCCATTCTATTCTTATAGTAGAGATCTTTGATGTATGGAGCATCGATTTTATAGGGTCATTTCCAAATTCATTTGGGAATGCTTATATTTTAGTGGCGGTCGATTACGTATCGAAATGGGTGGAAGCAATGGCATGCAAAACCAATGACAACACAGTTGTTGTCAAGTTTTTGAAAAATAATATTATTTCTCGGTTTGGCATTCCACGCTCCATTATTAGTGATAATGGGACCCATTTTTGCAACCGATCTTTCGATGCTCTTATAAGAAAATATTCGATCCACCACAAGTTATCCACCGCATATCATCCGCAAACTAGTGGGCAAGTTGAGGTATCAAATAGACAAATAAAAAAAATTAGAAAAGACAGTTAATAAGAACCGCAAGGATTGGTCACTTAAACTAGTTGACGCATTATGAACTTACTGAATCACATACAAGACCATCCTTGGTATGTCTCCATATAGGCTTATATTTGAGAAACATTGCCATTTACCAGTCACGTTGGAACACCGTGTTATGTGGGCCATAAAAAAGTTAAATATGGACATCGAAGAAACCAATAAATATGTGGGCCATAAAAAAGTTAAATATGGACATCGAAGAAACCAATAAATATAGGAAGCTCCAACTAAATGAATTAGAGGAAATCAGGAATGATGCTTACGATAATGCCAAGATTTTTAAAGAAAAAACGAAGATTTTCCATGATAAAAACATTTTACGAAAATATTTTCAAACGGGCCAAAAAGTTTTACTATATCATTCACGGTTGCATCTATTTCCTGGAAAATTGAAATCGCGTTGGACCGGGCCATTTATATTGGATATAGTGCTCTCAAGGCAATTATTGTAATTGCAAGTAGGCAATTATTGTAATTGTAAGTAGACGATTATGATAATTGAACGAAAACCTATACAGGTAGAACAATCTTACTCATGATGATAGTATGCTATCTGATTTATCTTTATCATTATGTGTATACGTTTTGATAAAGCCCATAGGATTATTGTATGACTACCAGTATTATGATGGCGATCATATATGTGGGAGCTGGGTGGTCCATAAACACATCCTTAAATGTCCCTAGTCGAGCGAGTATCGAGACTGGGCATCGATACTACGGAGTAGGCTAGTGTATACGCTTCGAGACCCCAATGAGGAGCGGTGGCAAGGTCTCACAAGTCATTGGTGTTGAGTCACCTAAGATAGTATACATGTGCTCACTGGAGGTGAGTACACCGGACGGACTCGCCGAGAACTTCTAGATGGTATTATACCTATCGTCGTATGGAAGTTCTCTTATAGCATGAGTGCAGATTAGTCGTTTCACCTGAGATTTTCATTTGTTTTGTATGAGTTCCCACTGTACTTAGATTACTACCCTACCACGGCTCAAAGAAGTCATGCAAAAAAGTTTTAGTTGGGTACAGTCCCGAGCCATATGGAGGCAGTGAACAATCGTTAGGGATTCATCTTTCCCGGTTTTGGGAATCGATGTCGTGCTATGTTGGGTCAGCCATTACCAAAAATCCTTGGTCAAGATGAATAAGATTTATTGATGTGATATTAGTAGTTTCTCAGTGGGTGATGAGGTTTAGACCGGCATGACTTATCGGGTCAGTAGGGGTCTAACATTATCTATCCCCTAGACCCGGTATGCGATTATCTAAGACGAAGAGACCGTACTGTACGGAGATTGTCAAAGACAGGCTCAGTAGGAGTACGGATGAGTTTGCTCGTCGGCCTACTTTTTCGCTCAATACCTGGGAAGTTGTTACATACAGCTAGTGCCGCTGACATGCTTGTGATTAAACTCACAGCCAGCGTATTGACGAGTCTTTAGAATCCCACTCAGAGGGTTTTTCCATTTCAGGCAAAATGATATAGTGGCCATATATTGATATGTGCAGGGTTCTGATTAGGCATTTGTGCTAGCCATACAGACTTTAATCAGGCGGATGATAATACTAGCCGGCTTTGGATTAAGCCGGATTATTAAATGAAGTTTTTATTTAATATTTTACATATTTATATTTCGATATGTATATTCTAGTATTATGTTCATTGTATTTTTCTATCTCTTGGGTATTCGTATTTTGATACTGTCACGCCCCGCTTCCCAAAAGAGTGGTAACGACCAGTGACGAGGCCCGCGACATATTTATTCCGAAGTCATTTCTCGAAATAAATACGCTAAGCGTCTATAAGCAACATAAAATAACAAGAATAAACAAAAGAATGAAATCCAATTTTGATTTATTACATTCAAGATTCACAATTGACAAAATATCTGAATACAAGATACGATAATATGATAAGCCTTAATAAGGAGGCATACATAAATAAGCTGAAATGAAATGAAAAGCTGAATGGAACTAGACGTCCGGTTGTGATGCGAACTGGTTGTACTCCTTTTCGACCGCTTCTATCTCCTGTCTCAATGCCACCTAACGAACATTCTAAGAAAGAAAGAATGATGGATGGAATGCCCGTCAATGAACTAACGCTCGGTATATCCCCAAAAGGATGACGTGATGTATATAAATGAAATGCAAGGTGTAATGTAATATATGGTATAGCATGGATATAAATCATGAACATGTAACCAAATATAGTAGCATGCATGGTAATGTGTATGTCAACTATATCAGTATGACAAACAAGTATAAAATTGACGTGGAGTGTAAGTATAGTGAACATGAAGTCAATGTAAGTGTTTTAAAAGGTCTATAAAAGGGTAAAACTAATTAACGTGAGTTCAAGTGTGAATGTCAACCAAATCTCAAAAGTATTTTCGAACCCAAGACTATTGTCCAGGGGCAAAGAATCAGGGGCCCAAAGGCACTCGGGACTTCAATTATTATTTAAGTATTCCAAACCCAACAGGCTATCATTCATGGGCTTGCAAACACGGGACCTTATTCGTGAATTCGTGATATACCGTTTCAGCCCGGTACCACAGCTGCTTGATTTGTACCATTTCAGCCCGGTACCACAGCAACATAATTTGTATTAATGGGACTTATAAGATTCCGTTGGATTCATACTCAAACTACCCTAACACCCCGTGTATATTAGTCTATGATTAATGTTACGAGTCTTGATCGAATCCATGAATACAAAAGGAGATGTATGATATCAAGTTTTCAAAATTGAGTTCATGTAGTCATGTCAAGTGCAAGTCATGTCAATTGTATTCATGGTTCGAGTCAAGTTGGTTCAAGTGTATATATTGGGTTCAACTATTCATGATTGAGTCGTGTCAAGATCAAGTTAATTCTAGCATTTAATGGTTTAATCACAAGTTATATAAATAAAAATAAATAAGCAATTACAGAACATGATATGAGATAACTATACAAGTAACGTCCAAAAACAATACTATAAATATGTGATATGTACGACTAGTTAATCAAGTCAATTGAAGTCGGAAATATAAACGAAAATATGGCCTTAAGTACTATACGCACGTGAGTTCCAGTCTCGCCTAAAAATGACTACCGGTTTGGGAGATATATCTGTTTTCGTATCGTCGCGCCAAACAGATCAGAATTTGTTCCGCACCGTCACACATTTTTAAAACATAGTTTAGATCAATTTCCATTAGGTTTCAGATTACGAAAATTATTAGAAAATTGTAAGTCTTTCGATGTACTTATCCAAAATACTAATATTCATGCGATTTGAATTTTTTAAGCTCCAGTTATGATCATTTTAATATTAGCGTTTGAAACAGAAATTCAGATTTCTGGACAACAACTATATGTTATATTGCAAAATCTATATCGGCTTGTTTCATGCATTTATAAGTAATAAAATATACATAAAATTATAGATCTATCAATTGTTCATCTACACATCTAAATTTTTTCACGAACAGTTATCGGGGGTTCGAGTTATGTCCTATTTAAAAACAGTGTGCGAATCAGGACAGATTCTGTCCAGATTCGTCGCTTAATATTTTAACACAATTTTCTATATTTTACGTCAGTTTTTAGTAAAAACTTAAAACTAAGAAAATCTAGATCATTCGATGTAGATATCCAAAACACCCAAGTTTGCTCAATTTGGAATTGGTATACCAAATTATGTGTTCTAAGAGTTGACCGATAACTGCAGTTTTCTGTTTTACGAACAGTGAATAAAAACGATATAATTCCTAAACCGTTATGCGATTTGATCTGAAATTTTTATAGCATGTACAAAAATATTTATTCTATCATATGTAAATTTCCTGAAATTTCCAGAAGTGAGAATTAATTTATAAAAATTATTTTAAAGATAAACCTTTTGTAAGATCGTATTTGAAAATGATAAATCTATGGTATTTATTTATAACCTTATTTTCTTGTATGCAAAAGTAAATATAAATAATTAAAATTTCATCGATAACTAACATGAATTAACATATGTGAAGCAAACATATATCCGGTCATGATTAACCGTCTAAACCAATAATACTTAACATGTTATCAACCATTGCATGCAAGATTTTATAACTAAATATATATGCTATATTCCAACTATTTTTTATTTTAACAAAAACCTTTATCATGAGACTAACTAGTTATCGCAAGATTTGACATGACGGAGGCATGGTAACGGGATGATTTTCAAGTAGAGAAAAGGAGAAGGAGAGGGGACTTACATGCATAAATCGGTATCATCACCGAGCTTGTCTATCCGACGATAATCTCGCATTACCAACGAGACTTTCTTGAAAGCTTCTTTGTGTTCTTCTTCTAAGACTAGGTGAAAAGAAAGAAATGAGAGATAGAAAAATGTGAGGAAGAAAAAGAAAGAGGATGACAAATAAAGAAGATGTAATAGCGAATTATCTCTAATAATATATGCATTTATCATGGGACTTAAAAGAGAAATGAAAGGTCACCATTCATTTTTAAGCTATGAGAAGGATAAAAATATTGCAAGAATGGGGATTTGAATATGTGACCTATGAAATAACAATGCAAAAACATAACTAATGAGCTACAAGGTTATTCATGCACATATTTAATAAGAATTAAATATATGTCGTACCTTGAAAAGAAAGTGAGCTTAGAAAAAGAAAAGAAAGAAATCAAATGGAATTGTCTTGGCTGGGGTTTTGTGCTTTGAAAAATTATAAAATGAATAAAATAGATGAAGTGATAAAATAATATATGAGAATAATGGAGGAAAGATGCCATATGAGGGAATTTCCTCCTACGGCGTCAAAAAAAATATACCTTCCATCGTTTTTTCCGACGATCTGCACTCATCATCTTCATCGTTATCATTCAAGATGTGGGTACACCAAATTTCATGCGATTGTATAATTTTTTCACCGTTGATTTAGTGGGTTCAAGATTAACGGTTTACCGACAACATACCTTTTTGTTTTGCTAAATCAATGGTGAAAAAGTTGTAGAATCACATGAAATTTGGTGTAGCCACATTTTAGATGATAACGATGAAGATAATAGGTGCCGATCGTCGGAAAAAAAAGGAGGGTGTAATTTTTCGACGCCATAGGAAGAAATTCCCTCATATGGCCTCTTTCCTCCATTATTCTCATAATATATCAACTAGAAAACAAAATATACCAAAAATAATTAATTGCAATATTTTATTAAAGAAATGATACGCGAAGATATAGGAATTTTAGGGTCTTTACAGCCAGGTGTATGTAGTATTAGATGTTATTCGCTGTGATATAATGTATATTCATATTGCATGACAAGCGTCCGACATGTTGACCGCCGTCACTGCGGCTTGTATATTATTCTTTAGGTGCGTCCTGGTTGCGGACGTAGTTACAATTGTATATTCAGGTTTTCATTACATGCACTGGGATTACCCCGCGGCGGAGTGCTCGAGTAGTCGGGTTCTAGAGGGCAACGGACCTCCATCTCAAGGCGTTGAGACCGGGGTGCCTTACTTTAGAATTAGTGGGTTATCCGCCGCACTCATAGGGGGTATAGATTTGACCCGCGGAGGGGTGCCCAAGTCACCAGATTTTATAAGCGTTAGGTGGCCCACTCACTTCATTGATTGGGGTTGCCTCGCTTTTAAGATTGGCGGGTGGTTTGTCGCATTCGTAAGGGTTTAGGGTCTGATACTACGGGCTATCCACACGACCGGAAAATTAAATTTCATATTTGGCTCCAATGAAATGTACTTTTCCTAAATTATCCGCATTTCCATACTGTGTTTGTTTCTGCTATGATTCTTCTGTGATGTTATTTGATATCAAGCGTGAGATGAATTTTCATATTATATATATATATATATATATATATATATATATAGTAGACTTTATATATGTATTGCATCCGTGCTAGTCTTGTCCCCGCCCTGCCGTAAGTTAAATAACCTTACGGTGAAGACCCAAGACCCTGTGGCGAATGCGGATGACATATATGTGTGTGCCTATTTTCGTTTCTTTTCTGGTATGATATGATTAATTGATGGAACTGCATTAATTCTGATTAATGCAAGGAAAATAAACCTAAATGATATTGTCGGAACCAATTTTTAAAACTACTCGGTTTTCTTCAAAACCATAGTCATATTCTTTTGCTTTGTATAGAGATATTCGGTTAGGAATATCTCGCACCTCATTCTATGAGGAAAGAGTTTTGATCCCTTCACGGGGAGTTCGCTCTTAAGCAAAAGTTTATATTACTATTTTTAAAAGCGGAGCCTAAACCATTCCTTTTCAAAGCCACTCGAGTTCCTTCAACGATATCATGTTCATTACTTTAAAGGTTTTTTGCCCAAAACCATCCATAGCCCTCCATTATTTCAGATTAGTATTGCTTAGTATTTGTGCTGCGTATGTTGACCTAGTTAGGACGTAGTGTTCGGTAGCTCTGTAGTAGTTTTCTGCTGCATGGTGATGCGATTGGTTAAGACAGTCATACGGTCATTTTGACCTAGTCAAGGGCTCGTACGGGTGGGTCTAATTAATCCAGAATAATGACGGGTTGAACTTAACTTGGGACTTATGATAGGTTGACCTAGTCAAGGTCATAAGCCGTTAGGGGCAAAAACCATATCGGGAGTTTCAAATATAAGAAAAACTTGCCAGACATGTTCATACCTTCTAGAGTGTGGTAACTTGAGTGGCTTCCATCAAGTTATCACGCGATGATAGTTGGGTCCTGATTCCCACCGAGGAGTAAGATTTACTCCTCGGATGATTTTCTGATGATCCCGACCAATTCTTCTTTTAGGGTTTGAAGGAGAATTCGAGAAAACAGTGGGAGCCATCCTAATTAGATAAAGTGACTAACCAATCTAATGTAGGTTAGAATGCACGCTGAGTGTTTCTTTTCTCTCTCTAGTTTGCGACCATTACCTACCTTAAGCTAAAACTCGTTAACCAAGTTGACTGAACCTTCTTACACACTCTAGTTTTTGGATTGTCATGATTCACGAAAAGTCGCATATATCTCTGCTACTCCTACTTTCCCTTTGCTTTTCTCCAAAACACGCCATATCACTACGAAAATCCATATTGTTTGAAAAGGCTATCTCGTATTGTTACATACGAACTCGGAGAAACTTATTTCAGTTCGAGGATGGGCACGGGTTCTGGAGAAATTGAATAGAATTATTCGGTTGTCTTTTATCTTTACCTTCTCTCAGGTTGTGAGGGCTCCAAGTATTAGGAGAGTACACCTATTACGCTTATTAGATAGTCTTCTTCCAAATCTTAGACTGGTGCCGAATAGTAGGGAAAGAAGAAAACTAATTTGCCTAAGTGTGGGGTACAAAATGTAAGAAGTAAAGACATATAAAGGGATTGCAGTGAGGGCAAGGGAATTTATGACTACTGTCATGAATCTGGATAGTGGAAGAGGCATTATTAGGAATACCCGGCCACCCTTTCGAAACATTTTCTTATTTCAGTTTTCCTGTGTGATATTAATTAAAAACTGCTTTCCCAATTAGATTCCGACCCCAGGGTATGTATTTACCAGATTTGGATCTCACATCTTGTACGACATTACAGATGCTGAGTGGGAGTAGAATATTAGGAAATTGGGTGATTAGATTCTCAATATCAGAATTCTTTGTAATTGGTGATGTTTGGGGAAGTCACATGGGTTTTGCCTAACAAAATTTTTTTGGTTTGAATAACCGTTGTTATGCACCAATTTTTAAAATGATATATATGTATCTTTATTTTATAAAGTGAAATATAAATTTTGAAAATTGGGTTCTAAACATTTACCTTTATCAGTTAAGGATAAGGTAAGGTGCATTGATTAACGGTATAGACATTCTTAATAAAAATACAGTTTTCAAATTACAACACACGGAATTTGAGTTAGTATACTCTAAGAACTTATACATGGTAATGTATGTTGTCTGATATCCATTAAGACAGGGGGTTGGTGCTCGTATTATATTCCGTTTGCTTATGTCTTCTCTGGTTTAGACACGTATTTCGTTGAAATACAAGGTCCAATTTTTGAGAAGTTATAGGTATAAGAATAAAGTAGAGAAACATGTGTTTAAAGTATCAGGATTCATCGAAGTGATCGATGATGTAGATACTTATGTTAGGTATTCCATCATAGTAATATTTGAGAACTTGCTTCCTTCTCAGGTTACTCATCCCTGGGTACGCTCCTTAATGAGTAATGCTAAATGACCTTCTTCCATTTAGGTGATATGCACTGGAAACAGTTGCATGTCAATTGAATATGGTTCCATCTAAATTAGTGTTTTTGATTCTAGGTGGATATAGAATGGTTGCATATCTTGAGAATATTAAGATATGGAGTTATCTGGTTTCTGTTTAAAAGCTGAATCCGGACAAACTCATGGCACGCTTCAGTAATAGCAGTTTGTGGGTTATTCCAGGCTTTTAGCAATGGTTTAACTTCTACCATTTCAAGATAAAAAGTTGATTTGTTCTTGACTCGCCACCTTTTTTATAAAAGGAATCTTTTTGCAAAAGAAACAAGTGGGAGTACGGTAGAACTGGAAGTGATTCCAGAACCACAAACGGTTACTAAAAATTTAGTAGAACCTGGAGATTCAATTGGATTCGACAATCCATTAGTCACTCCATAAATTTAGTGGGTAATCTCAGCCACCCGAGAGGTACTTCACTCTCCTCAAAGACGGTGATAGGGAGGTTTTTGACGACCCAAGTTTTCCACTACTGTTGTCCTAGACTATGAGATCTGGCAAGTGGATGACTATAACGTTGTTCTAAATTAGCTTTAGAAGTGTACGTGTATATGATTCTGTCAGAGGGTTGTTGTAGTCAGTGAGAGCAACAGAAGCGTGGTGGGCAAGTTGCTTATGTCTATTTATAGACTAAAGCAAGAAGAGTGGAGACGGATCATCTGTTTTGATGAAAAAGTCATAGAGTTTGACTTCATCGGAACAATAGATGGACCTGATATAAAGGTAGTAGGGAGTGTGTCCTGGTATTTGGATGACGTACTATTAATAGGAAGTGATGTTCCTATACTACGATTGGTGATAAGATGGTTGTCACATGTTTTTCTCCATAAAGGATCTGGTCAATATATTACGGATTCTTGTAACTAGATCTATGGTTTTAGATCTAGATTTGTGAAATGTCCCAATCAGGGAACTTGGACACTATTCTAAAGCAGTTTAGAATGGACGACTCCTGACATGGTAGTCTACCCGCAGGTGATGAAGTACCTATCTCTAAAAGTGATGTCTTCTAGACTGATGAGGAGAGGGACTTGCATGAATGACATATTACTTGCTTAGACAATTAAGTCAATCATGCGATGTCATGTACCAGACCAGATGTTGCATTTTGCACTTGCTGTAGTAAGCGAATATTAATCCAATCTTGGAGAAACAAAAGGAAGAAGTAAAGAACATAAGAGGATGTTCTTGGTGTATGATAATGGCAGCCTCCTGCAAGAGGAAATTACCGGTTTAGGCTTCCAAGATGACCTGGATGACAGAGTAGCTGTCAGAGTTATAAGTTTACCCTCTTCTGAGGTGCAATATGTTGAATAGGTTTCCAAACAGGATACTGAGGTGGTCATGGTGCTGGGTGCTGATTACATCAGCAATGGATACAGTCTAAGAAGGTTGTTGGATTTGGTGTTCATACTATGAACAAGGTCCCATTAGATATCCAGACAAGTTCTAAGACAGATATCGCTCATTTCGGGAGATAGTCGTTCTCCGCGAAGTTGAGATATAGAGAGATAAAAATAGGAACATTGGAGAGGATCCACTCACAGGGTCTATTTCTTGAACACGTAAGTTTCTCAAAACGACTTTTGAGAAACTGACCAGTAGATAAGTTGGGTATTCGGTAGCACACGAGCTGTGAGTATGCGATACCGCAATAATTAGCCTTAAGTGCAAGTGGGAGATTGTTGGATATAGTGCCCTCAAGGCAATTATTGTAATTGCAAGTAGGCGGTTATGATAATTGAACGAGAACCTATACAGGTAGAACAGTCTTACTCGTGATGATAATATGCTATCTGGATTGTCTTTATCATTATTTGTATACGTTTTGATAAAGCCCGTAGGATTATTGCTTGACTACCAGCATTATGATGGCATTCATATATATGGGAGCTGGGTGGTCCATAAACACATCCTTAAATGTCCCTAGTGGAGAGAGTATCGAGACTGGCATCGATACTCCGGAGTAAGCTAGTGTATACGCTTCGAGATCCCGATGAGGGGCGGTGGCAAGGTCTCACAAGTCATTGATGTTGAGTCACCTAACATAGTATTGTTTACCCCAATCAGAGCAAAGCTCTGTTCAAATTCCGAGGCGGGAGATGAAGCAACGCTTCATCTTCCCCCAATCAGAGCAAAAGTCTGCTTTGAAAATTTAAAATTTAATAAATGAAGCAACGCTTCAGATTATTTGCGCTGCGCAACACGCCACGTGTCAGGCGCAGACGCATCAGCGCAGCGCCCAAGGCAGCGCACCCAATCAGAGCAAAGCTCTGTTTTAAACAAAATTAAATGAAGCAACGCTTCAGCTGTGCAAGCACTGCGCTGCGCGACACGTGTCAGCGCAGATGCGCTAGCGCAGTTGCGCTATGCTGTGCGCTGCGCGACACGTGTCAGCGCAGATGCGCTAGCGCAGTTGCGCTGCGCTGTGCGCGCAGATGTGCTAGCGCAGTTGCGCTGCGCTGTGCGACACGTGTCACGCGCTGGGGCATCTGCGCCAAACAGAATTAAAATTCTAAGAAATCTTTTCTGTTCTTGTTAAAACAAGAAGATTTTCTTCTGCAAAGCAGAAGCCCTTGGATCAAAGATCCAACGGTGGGGAAAATTCCCCGAATCACTCAGAGAAAGATCTCTCTAACAAATTTAACTAATTTATGAGCACTATAAAAAGGACCCCAGGCCTCAATTCAAAGGAATCAACATCTTTCTAAAAAAAAAAAAGAGAAGAGAACTCTTGAGAACTCCTCAAGAACAACAGAAGGTAAAAACCTTTGAAAGAAGAGAAAATTCTCTTATGAACAGATCAGTGATCTAAAAACAAGATCGTTGATCTTTAAACATAACTAAATAAAATGAATAAATAAAATAAATAGTGCTTTGCACTTTTTCATGAACCTTTGGGTCTTTAAGATAAGAAAAAAAAAACTTATCTTTTCCTTTGATCTAAATTAGATCAAGAAATCTAACAGTGCTTTGCACTTCTGTCCTTGAATCTAAAAGATTCTCAAATTAATAGTGCTTTGCACTTATAAATCTGCACTGTTGCGTTCTTGGGCTGGCGCAAGCCACCAGAGAGCGCACGTGTCAACGCCTGAACCATTTGCGCTATGCGCTTTTGAATAGAGCTTCGCTCTCTGAAATTGGCGCAAGCCACCAGGGCGCGCCACGTGTCAGCAGCGCAAGCGTAGCGCACTAGCGCAGCGCACTGCGCTGCATGACACGTGTCATCACCACGAACGTTTGCGCTCTCTGATTGGCGCAAAGCGCCTAACAAATGCAAGGCATTTCTTAAAGGGCCAGGCCCAAATCAAAAAGACCAAGCATGCCAAAATAAATTGCAAAGCAATAAAAGGGCAGAGCCCAAATAAAATTGATGCTCTGCATCATTTATAAAGGGCAGAGCCCAAAACAAATTGATGCTCTGCATCCTTTCTGGGCAAAGCCCAGATAAAAATAAGAAGAAATGCGATGCAAAAGCAAATAAAATGTTGAACATTTTCAACTGGACTTAGCCCAATTTTGGCCGTAAGTCCTCAAATTAAATTGACTGAGCAAGATTGCTATCTTAAATCAATTTATATCCGGTTCGAGGGTACATCTCCGAGCTCCTCTGACACCTATCGTTGTAATCCTTCAACGACGTCAGAGAGGTGACGAGTCCCAACGACCACACGTATATGGACTGCGGGGTCCTTAAACTCGTGGACCGAGACGTCCTTAAAACTAATATTGGACCGAAACGTCCCTAAACTAATATCGGACCGAAACGTCCCTAAACTAATGTCGGACCACCACGTCCCTAAACTGGAACATGGACCACCACGTCCCTAAACTGGAATACAGACCACTACGTCCCTAAACTGGAACATGGACACCACGTCCCTAAATTGGAACATGGACCGAAACGTCCCTAAACTAATGTCGGACCACCACGTCCCTAAACTGGAATACGGACCACCACGTCCCTAAACTGGAACATGGACCACCACGTCCCTAAACTGGAACATAGACCACCACGTCCCTAAACTGGAATACGGACCACTACGTCCCTAAACTGGAACATGGACCACTACGTCCCTAAACTGGAGAAATAGAGCCCCCAAATGCTCTTTTGCCGGATCTAAACGGTCCCGTTAAGTTGATCTTAGTCTCAAAACAGGACTAATGTATCCTTAACGAACGTTTAAGTTGATCTTAGCCGCAACGCGACTAATGCATCCTTGAACTAAAAACACCAAACCCAAATCTAAGTAAATACGGATTTGGACTAATCCACGTCCTACGGGCGACGGCATTACTCAGTCTCCGTATACAATCCACGGGCAACCACAAACAAAACAAATACACATGACACGAAGTGAAATTCTGGAGAAGGAGAAAGTTGTTACCGCGGTGCGGTAGCGTAATTAACTGCAGGGGCTTGCGCCTGCAGGGAAGAGCGTCCCCACAATCAAAAACCCCTCAAGCGAGGGGGAATCTGACGAAGTCTGCTACAACGGCCGCATCCGTCTAAACCTCCGATACACGGTGCCATAAATCAACTTGGCATCTTCGGAGAGGTGGACGGATAAAACCAAATAGCATCTGCCCCGAATCTCAGCGTCAGGACATCGCAGTCTTGTGCGCCGCCCTTCGGAGGGGAACATATTCTGGCACGCCCGGTGGGACCTTTTCCTCTTTCCACTCCAAACTTCGTGTGTCGTCCTCGCGAACCAATCGCGGTTTGTTAAATGGTTGCCTTTGGATTTCAAGTTACTAAGATTTGGTCTCTTGCCTGGCGCAGAATTCAAGATTCAATGGCCTCTAACTGCACCAACTGCTCGAAATGCCACTGCAACGGACGCTCCACCTCACCAGGAGGTGTAGCATATGGGCCCCAAGCGGCTTCCTTCCTCGCTCTGTCGGTAGACCAGGTGACCCAAGCCACCACTGGCCTGTTCTTCGGGACCATGATCCCACCTGCAAGCTTCTCTGCGCCAATACCTGCACTGGAAGTGAACAAAAAGTCGGTCTTCGACCGGCTCACTGCTACGACGACCCCTGTCAACGGGTCGCCTGCTACCAAACCGACAGCCTCTGTTTTCACCAGGCTAAATCAGAACTCTAAACTGGCTGTCCTAAGGAAAGCAATAACTGCTGCTCCGGAAGTCGTCAAGGCGGCTTCCCCTGTCAAAGAGTCAGTCTTTTCAAGACTGACGATTCCTGCTCCTGCCCCTGCTCGAGGATCCGTCTTCGACAGGTTGAATATCACCCCTCAAAAGACAACCTCAGTCTTTAAGAGGTTAACACCGGCGGCACCTCATTCAGAAAGGGGGCAAAAAGAAGATGTCTCAATCTTCAAGCCAGTCCCAACGGCTCGTCATGCTCGACGTCGCCATTGGCAACGAGTGAGGAAGGCAGGGGCCAACTCCCCCTCAGGGCTAACTCCACCGGCTCCAGTGGTGGAAGTCAACGCTGCTGTTCCAACTGGGAACAACTTTGCACCGCTGAGGAGGGTACGGAAGAATTCTCCAACCGCTACACTGAAGAGATCTCCTCCGCCTGCGGAGAGAGTTCCGGGAACAAAATAAGAACAGCCCCCTCAACGGCTGTCTTCAAAAATTTATAAAGTTTGGCGGAGGGTTCAGGACTCCGTGATTGACCCAGGTCACTCTCGTCGCCAGAAAAATGCGAAGGTGGAAAAAGACAAGGACCGTCCCATTAAACAGCAGGGGACAGCAGCTGCTAGGGTGCCCCCTTCAACGGTTCCTTCAGCCTCAACGGCCCACAAAAGAAGGAGGCCAGAGAAAACTCCTGCGTCAGCGGCAAAAGTTTAAAATGGTGAACCTAAACGCCCTAAGTCAGGGGGCATAACAGTTCATACGGTTTACATGGCATCGGGAAAAGAGGACAGCCGTGCATCCACGGGTCATAGACCACTTACACGGTCAGTGACCAAGGCTCAGGAGCAGCAACAGAAGCTCCAAGAGATGATGAACGCTATGGCCGCACTTACAGGGCCAAAAGAGAACCCTGAAACGTCCTCAGATGAGCGCCAGGAGGAAGAAGCCGATGCCGAATTCCTTCGTCGGATATTGGAGAAGAAGGACAAAGAGGCTGCTGAACAAGCAGCCAACATACAGCGTATGGGCCTCCTCTTCCAGGACATGATAGGGATGATGATACAACAACAGCCCCCGGTTGAAGAGCCCCCGATCGTCCTTGGAGACGATAGGGGAGAAATATCAAATCCTCCACCAGCTCTGTCGATGGCTAAGGAGGATACAATCTCCAAAGCTGATTTGGATGAATACATCGCCCAACAAATACGGGTTCATCATGCGACCGAAGCAGCCGGCCAGGTCGTAAAAACGGGGCGGCCATATCCAAGTTGGTACGATCAAATCAAGTACCCGCCAGGTTATACGATTCCCAAGTTCCATGTCTACAAAGGGACGGGCAATCCTCACCAGCATGTTGCCCAGTTCAGGGCACTCTGCGGCAACACCGGCGGTGATGACAAGCTTTTGCTTCGCCAGTTTGTTGGAAGTTTATCAGATACGGCGTTCGAGTGGTACTCTGAACTCCCGAACGACTCCATCAAAACCTTCGCAGAGATGGAGCTGCTGTTTACTCAGCGTTTTGCAAGCGCCAGTGAACGTACCCCGATGACGGCACTGATTAACGCTAGGGTAAAGCCCGGCGAGACGTGGGTTCAGTACGCTATACGATGGCGGAACTTATGGTCGAAGTGTGAGCAACGCATTGAAGAAGCTCCCGCAGTGGGTATGTTTGTGGGAACCCTCGATCCACAAGCAACCATCTCGCAGTTTATGATGTTTTTCAAGCCGACTACCTTCCAAGCCTTGATCGACAAACTAGCACAGATGGATCAGATGGGCCATAAACCTCCTCTTCCAAGGCCGGACTCCCGAAATGACAAAGGGAAGGGAAAAGCGATCGTCGTCGCTAATGCTCAACAACAACCGAGCGACTCAAAGCCGGTTGCTCTTCAAAATAATATGCGCCCGTACGTACCCCTTGAGGATAGGATGGGACGTCCTTATTCCTTTCCCCGCGATAAAACGAGGAGGTTATTCGAGCTGGCGTTGCGCAACAGACTCATAAATCTGCCGGATCCAAAACGTCCGTTGCAACCAAGTGACGTCAACGAGCCCAACTACTGTCCTTATCATCGAGTACTAGGCCATCCGATCGAAGATTGCTACGTTTTCAAGAATTGGCTTGAAAACCAGTACCGACAGGGCAAGTTCGCGTTATCTGACAAATGGAAGGTGAATCCCCTGCAGCCCCACACCTCTAAGGGGACGAATACGCCGGGGGCAACATGCTCCGTCGTTGAAGAAGCTCCTTGGGAGGTTGTATTATCAGCCAAGACAAAGAGGATGCTAAATGATTTTCAGACATCTCCAGCGATCAAATGGAAGAACCCGTTGGAACCGCAGGTCATTGAGGGGATGTTGAAGCCGCGTACAACTCCAAAGACCGATGGTGGTGGCTCAAGCACTCGCAACCAGCCATCAAAATCTTCGAAAAAGAAGAAGAAGAAATCTAAGAAGCCCGTGAAGCCTGGCGACAAGCGCACGGACTTGCAAAAATAAATTGATGCGCTGGAAGAATACAACCAGAAGGCACGGACCCCCATTACACTCCAAGAGTTCCTCAATCATGTTTTTCAAGAGGAATATGAGGGAGAAAGTTCATCTGATGAATCTGAAGAATGCGTGGCGAACTGTCATGTGATTTCCCATTCGTTCACGAACGATGAGGAGACTCCTTGCACCGAAAAGCTGGGGGCAGATCCTGAACCAAAAGTTCTGGGGCCAGCAGATGAAGTAATTGACGCATTCCTTAATGAAGCTCGGTTGAAAAGTAAAGCTGATCGGGAGCGCGAGACGGTTATATTTGAAAGGGCCAAGCGCCAGCGACTTGATGAAGGAGCTGAGACGATCCCGTTGGAGCTAAACACCTCCGCTACCGACAAAAGCCAATTCAAGATGAGGAAAAAGTTTGCTAAGGCCATATCAATGGGCATGAAGCTACCATCCTCTGAAGGAAACATCACTGGTGAAATGGAAACGCACCCCTCCTATTGCTTATATCATCAAAAGATTTCGCACCCCACTCAAGAGTGCAAAGCTTTCGATAGATGGTGGCAAGGATATGTTGCTCATCGACAACGCTTTAAGCGGGAAAAGCGTAAAACTCGTCAAGAGCAAAGAAATACGACCGAAGGGCTTAAAAGAACTGCTGGCGATTGTTGCATGGTTAACACCGGTAGATCACAAGTGCCTACATTCGGGAGTGATTCTGATGAAGAGCTAGAACTTGCCCTTCTCTTTAAAGAGTCCGCTTCGAGAAAAGAAGAAGAACCGAAGGTCTGCGAAAATATTCGGCTGCGGAATCGGACGCTGCCTGAAAAGAACCTCGGACCCTCAAGCAGAAAAGATAAAGGGAAAGAAAAGGCCTCTGAAGATATCGTTTTAGATGACCAAGTTCTGGAAGAGCTAAAAACCAACAACCCGCCGAAGAAGAATAAGGTGGATTACAACGTCTTAGCACATCTGAGAAAGATGCCCTCACAACTCAGCATTTTTGACGCCCTTTTGCTATCAAAAGAGGCGAGAGATTCGTTGATTAAGGCGCTCCAAGACCCAGAACAATTCCAAGCATGCCTGGCCGAGGAAAAGATGAAGGATGAATTGGAGGAAGTGCACACGGCCGATGTTACTTTTGGCGATGAAAACCTTCTACTTGGGACGTGCGAACACAATCGCCCTCTCTATGTCTCGGGATACTGCCATGATATAAAGATAGGCAAAATCCTGATCGATAACGGGTCCTCCGTTAATCTCCTCAACGTGCGGGTGTTAAAAGAAATCTGCATGAGCGTCCAGCACCTTGCTCGTGACAAGATCACCATCTCCGGGTTTGACTCCTAGTCATCAAGAACTCTTGGGTTTGTGATACTGACGTTACGCTTCGGGCTATTCATCACGGACGTTAAGTTCCACGTCATAGACGCCAAGACATACTACAACGCTTTGCTCGGCCGGCCATGGTTACACGAGTACAACATCATCCCTTCTACACAACATCAGTGTATGAAGTATTTTAAGGATGGTTTCGAGTATACCGTGACGGGAGAACTGAACCCGTTCTCCGTGAACGAGGTCCGCAAATACGAAGATGCCAAATCTTTCTTACCGGATTTCGAAAATACGGAGAAGTGTCACAAACCGGAGAATAAAGCTAACGCCACCATCCCTGTCTTCGGCAGTGATACCGAGGAGGAAGAGGAGATAGTGTATTCGGGTCCGCCCCAGCCCAACAAGCCGGGACCGTCCACTCCTACGTTGATCTTTAGTAGCGACTCGGAAGATGAGATCCGTGTTGTATTCTCTGATCGATCTTCCATACGAACGTCCGCTGACGAAGAGCAAAGTCTACAAGTCGTCATAGTGCCGCTTAAACACCATAAGGAACTGGATGCACTTAATATTTACAATGTAGAAGAGCTACAAACATTCTACATCCCTCCCAGGCGAGAAAGCGAGAAAGCAATTCTGTTCTACCGCTCTGAAGAAACCAAGGTGGAAAAAGAAATCTGGCATGGCGCGGATCCTACGCTCGATAGGCTTCAGCCTATCCGTCTTCCCAGATATTATACAGAGGGTTTGAAAAAGCTGCTGAAACGCCAGGGGATATCCTTCAAGCAGACCGTTCGAAAAGCCAAGTTCTATGACAAAATCTGGAACGTTCCCGGGACTCAACGCAAACTGCCTAATGGGAGAATGGAGACAAAAGGACTTGGGTACATCCGGTCAAAGAAACGAGAGCTACTAAACAGCTCCTATGTCATGTATGACTTCGATGAAGAAGCGGATGCTCAATGGGAGTACGCTAATCCTGAGCCAATGAAAGTTCCAGATGCAAAAGAGCCCAGTCCGTCGTTCGAAGAACAAATGGACAAACTTATAAGGAAAGCTGGTCAAAAAGTCCGAGACGACCATAACCGCGAAATGGCCATCTACGAGAAAGCTAAAACGCAACGCCTCCTCCAACAAGCCGTGAAAGATGAAAATGCCGCTCCATGTCAACCTATTATAAAGAAGGCTCGGCGCAAAAGCAGAAATAAGTCGAAAGGCCAAAAAGGCGCTCAACAACAACGAAGCAAGGCTAAGAAGCCACGCAAACGGGAGTCGAGCGTCATTGATCTATCCCTCATGAAGAAAATGGGTCGAGCGTACTCATTTCCTCGGGATAAGACGAAGAAGATACTTGACCTTGCTCTAAAACATCAAATGCTTACATTGTCGGAGTCTAAACACCCCGGACGAGCGGGCGAAGTCTCACACTCGGACTATTGCTCTTACCATCGAGTAATAGGGCACCCTCTCGAGGACTGCTTCACCTTCAAGAATTGGGTCGAAGATCAGTATCAGCTTGGCAAGTTCGCTCTGTCCGACAACTGGAGGGTAGTACCACCACAAAAGCACGAGCCTAAGGCCACGAAAGAAGAACCAGTTCCGCATTAGGATTGGAAGCGAATTCGTACTTGTCACGTGATAATGATATCAAGGGAAGAGCCCGAGAACATGGATGACCTTCCCTGGTGCTTTGAAAACAGCAACGACGAGATAATCTCAGAATTCCCACCAGCGCCAAAAGAGCTGGAAGACGGAATCCATACCACTGTAGATAACCTCAAGAAAATTGAGTTGGGGACGGAAAACGATCCACGACCGACATTCATCAGCGAGCTACTATCTGAAGAAAGGGTAGCCGCGTTAAAGGACATGCTTCTACAGCATAGAGATTGCTTCGCGTGGAACTATTCCGAAATGCCAGGACTAGATCCAGAAATTGCTGTACACAGATTGGCGATATCCCCGGACATCAAGCCAGTCAAACAGGCGCCGAGAAGAATGCGGCTCGAGCTTGAAATGAGTATCAATGCTGAGGTCAGGAAGCTGATCGACTCTGGCTTCATCCAGGAAGTTCAATACCCTGAATGGATCGCCAACATCGTCCCGGTGATGAAGAAAAACGGGACAGTGCGCATATGCGTGGATTTCCGGGATCTCAATAAATCCTGCCCGAAGGACGATTTCCCAGTGCCAGTCACCGAACTGATGATAGACAACACGTCCACTCATGAGGTTTTCTCATTCATGGACGGCTCATTGGGGTATAACCAGATAAAGATGCATCCCGAAGACCAGAAGCACACAGCCTTCAGGACCCCTCTAGGTATATTCTGTTATAAAGTGATGCCCTTCGGTTTAAAGAACGCCGGTGCTACTTATCAGAGGGCCATGACGAAGATCTTCGATGACCTTATACACGAAATCGTCGAATGCTATATCGACGATCTCGTGGTTAAAAGAAAATCATATGAGGAACATCTCGAACATCTGAAGACCGTATTTCAACGCCTTCGACAATACAACTTGAAGATGAACCCTCTTAAGTGTGCATTCGGAGTTTCCTCGGGCAAATTTTTAGGATTCATCGTCCGACACCGGGGTATCAAAATAGATCCGTCCAAGATCAAGGCGATCATGGAAATGCCTCCGCCGAGGACTCTCAAACAGTTGCGGTCTCTCCAAGGGAAGCTCGCATACATACGGCGATTTATAGCCAACCTCTCTGGCAAGGGCCGCCCTTACAGTCACCTGATGAAGAAGGGAACTCCGTTCGTCTGGGTTCAAAAATGGCAAGGCGCGCTGGACGAAATTAAACTGTACCTGCAGAACCCGCCAGTGTTGGCTGCTCCGGTCAAGGGAAAACCCCTCATTCTTTATACGACCGCCCTCGAAGGTTCTTTAGGCGCGTTATGGGCCCAAGAGAACGACCAAGGGAAGGAAAGAGCACTTTATTACTTAAGTCGAGTTCTGCTGGGGGCAGAAAGCAATTACTCTCCCGTTGAGAAGCACTGCCTGGCGTTAATCTTTGCGATAACAAAGCTCAGGCACTATGCGTAGGCACTATGCGTTAGCACATGAAGTCCGTCTCATTTCGAAGGTGGACCCTCTCAAATATCTAATGTCAAAGGCCATATTGACAGGTCGACTCGCTAAATGGGCTCTGCTCTTGATGGAGTTCTCGATAACATATCAACCTTTCAAGGCAGTGAAAGGCCAGGCTATCGCCGATTTCCTCGCTGAGCATCCGATACCGGCTGATTCTCCTCTGAATTGCGATTTGCCAGACGAACATGCGTTTGGCGCGATCGACGGTGGTGATACCCAATGGGAGCTCTATTTCGATGGAGCATCTTCCGTAAAAAAGCGCAAACAAAGTACCCCTATAATCAACTCGGGGGTAGGACTCATCTTTATAACTCCACAAGGTGGGATAATGCGTTTTGCCTTCTCCCTAACAGAGCCGAGGACAAATAACGAAGCCGAATACGAAGCTTTGATAGCAGGCCTCGAGATCGCCATTGACATGGGAATTGAAGACCTCCTCATATACGGGGATTCTCAACTGGTCGTTAGTCAAGTAAACGGCGACTACCAAACGTGCAAGCCAGAACTGGTGAAGTACGGCGAAAAAGTGCAACAACTGTTGACCCGAATTCCCTCCTATACTTTGGAGAACATACCGCGCGCGGAAAACAGCAAAGCAGACGCGTTGGCCAAACTTGCTAAAGAACTGGCTGACGAGAACCTCGATGACGTCAGAATTGTGGTACAAAGCCGTCGAGTGCTCGCCCCAGCGGAAATATCTCCGGAATCACCCGAAGAAAAGGAAATGACTGAGCGAATGGCTCTGCAAATAAAAGACCGGGAAAAGGCCGAGGATTGGAGGGAAGTCTTCATAGACTACTTTAAATCCCACCGAATGCCTGAAGAAGCGTCCGCAAGACATCAGCTCATGAAACGAGCTCTGTCTTTCGCCTTCGTCAACGATACTCTGTACAAGAGGTCATTTGATTCTCTGTGGCTGAGATGCTTAGGACCTGACGAAGCGAAAAGGGTCATCCAGGAAGTTCACGCGGACTCTGCAGTTCTCACCAAGCAGGCCCAAAGATGAAGTTGAAGATCAAACGGATGGGCTACTATTGGCCCACGATGATCCAGGACTGCCTCGAATATGCGAAGCGATGCCACTCATGCCAAATTCATGGGGACTTCATCCATCAGCATCCGAATCCACTACATCCAACTGTGGCTAGCTGGCCATTCGAAATGTGGGGGACTGATATAGTCGGCCTTATCGAACCAGCATCGTCTAGAGGACATCGTTTCATCCTAGCGACGACTGACTACTTCTCTAAGTGGGCAGAATCGGTACCGCTGAGGGAAGTAAAGACGGAGAATATCCTCCACTTCTTCAAGACGCACGTCATATATCGGTTTGGAACTCCGCGACGGATCATCTCCGATAACGGGCCAGCTTACAGAAGCCACAAGATCAGTCGCTTTGCGCAACAACATAATATAGACTGGAGATATTCCTCGGTTTATAATCCGCGAGCTAACGGTCTAGCTGAGGCCTTCAACAAGACCTTGACAAAGATCATGAAGAAAACAGTGTCACGAAATAAGAAGGACTGGCACGAAAGGATGCAAGAGGCTCTCTGAGCATATCGAACCACGTTCAAGACAGCCACTAACACAACGCCATATGCGTTGGTATTCGGCAGTACTCCCCCTCGAGATAGAGTTACCCTCTCTACGAGTGGCAGTCCACTACGAGCTAACGGACGAAGAAAATGCTCACCTTCGGCTTGAGGAGCTTGACGCCCTTGATGAAACCCGGCTCATAGCGCAACAAAATCTGGAGGCCTATAAAGCAAAGATGACGCGCTCATATGAAAGACTGACCCGACCGAGGACATTTCGCCAAGACGAACTCGTGCTAGTGGTCAAAAGGCCTATGATCCCCAATCGCGCCAAGCGAGGAAAATTCGAGCCAAACTATGAAGGCCCGTACATCATAGATAAGGTCTACCAGGGTGGGGCCTATCTACTCATGGACATGCACGGTGAAAGGCCTTTCAGGCCAATAAACGGTCGCTTCCTAAAGAAATACTATGCTTAATGAGCCACAGCCTAGGTCAATGGTAGATGACGATGACTATGTCCGCTCGCTATCTTCCTAAGCTCAAACTCTATCAGCAGTATCCAGCCTTCTCAAAGACGGACCGAAATGTCCTTAAATTAATAGCAGACCGAAACGTCTTTAAACTACTACCGCAGCATCTTTAGGCTGACGAGATATTAAAAAAAACATATAAAAATAAAATTAAAAAAAAACGGTATGTCCATAAGCAAAAAGGGCACGGATGAAAACCCGAAAGGGCTCCGCGAGTAAAAACAGCAGGTCTACCGGCGAGTGTTCGTGAAAACCCGAAAGGGCGGGACCTCGTAAAAAGAAAAAAAAAGAGAAAGAAAATAAAAAGAAAAAAAAACGGTATGTCCATAAGCAAAATGGGCACGGATGAAAACCCGAGAGGGCTCCATGAGTAAAAACAGCAGGACTACCGGCGAGTGTTTGTGAAAACCCGAAAGGGCGCAACCTCGTTAAAAGAAACTTATAAGATCCTCTCGACCTTGTAAGGAGAAACCACCTGCGTGAGATCCTTACAACTCACAAGGGAGCAACACACTTAGGGATCCTCACGATTCCTAGGGAGAAACTACACTTGCGAGATCCTCACGACTCGTAAGGAGAACTCTCTTATGGGACCCTCACGGTTCATGAGTTTTGAAAGTCTTAAGTTACAGAGACCTAAACCTGTGCTTAAGCAAACCCCCCACAACCTCTAATATTGCCCTACAAGTGGTCCAGTACTGGCTCTTGTATACAATCCACGGGCGCGAATAAACATTTCCCTAACCAAGTCTTATCCGTGACTGGGGACATATTCGCATGACCCTTGTAGGTCCTCTCGACTTACAAGGAGAAAACCCTACTGTAGGATCCTTACGACATACAGAGGAACATACACTTAGGAATCCTCACGATTCCTAAGGAGAAAATACACCTACAAGATCCTCACGACTTGTAGGGAGAAATAACTTCGTGAGACCCTAACGGCTCATGAAGTCAAAAGCCTTAGCCGACAGGACCCTAACCCTGGTCGCTAAGCTACCTTTGTTCGACATCGACGGAGGCAAATGATGATTCGCTCCTGGTAATATCCCAGTTGTAGCGGTGCTGATGCCGAAATCGGTGTTTAATTTCAAGTTTACGATGAAAAGCCGGTAGGCCGCACATGCATACGAAATAGCCGAAATGATGGGGCAACTTGCAATAAAAAGCAGCAAGTAAAAATGTATGCACGCAAAATAGCCGAAATGATTGGGCAACTCGCAATAAAAAGCAGCGAGTGAAAACAAAATAAACGGCCGAAATGATTGGGCACCGCGAAAAATAGCCGAAATGATTGGGCAATCGCGACCTTCGCGATATAAAAGCTGAAATGATAGAGCATCGCGGAAATAAAAAAAATGATGATAAAACTTTGGCCCTACAGTTAAGATCACATCGATCCCTGTATACAATCCAAGGGCGCAAACGAAGAGGGAACCGTACTTTCCCAGCAGGCTTCGCCAGAAAATGAAGTCAAATCTCAACAGTTCGTCCCAACGCCGAAGAAATCAGTGTCTTCAGCAAACTCCTCGACTCACGGATATAAACACTCCTTGACGAGAGCCCCCTGATCCGCGTCGACTCGCAGAGCCACCAGTGCCTCCGTGGGAAATCCTCGACTCGTTTCAAACCCCAAGGAAACAAATAATCCTTGGCGCTTGGGAAACAAATAATCCCTAGCAAATTCCTCGACTCACGGATACAAACACTCCTTGACGAGAGCCTCCTGATCCGCGTCGACTCGCAGAGCCACCCGTGCCTCCGTGGGAAATCCTCGACTCCCTTCAAACCCCAAGGAAACAAATAATCCTTGGCGCTTGGGAAACAAATAATCCCTAGCAAACTCCTCAACTCACGGATACAAACACTCTTTGACGAGAGCCTCCTGATCCGCGTCGACTCGCAGAGCCACCAGTGCCTTCGTGGGAAATCCTCGACTCGCTTCAAACCCCAAGGAAACAAATAATCCTTGGCGCTTGGGAAACAAATAATCCCTAGAAAACTCCTCAACTCACGGATACAAACACTCCTTGACGAGAGCCTCCTGATCCGCGTCGACTCGCAGAGCCACCAGTGCCTCCGTGGGAAATCCTCGACTCGCTTCAAACCCCAAGGAAACAAATAATCCTTGGCGCTTGGGAAACAAATAATCCCTAGTAAACTCCTCAACTCACGGATACAAACACTCCTTGACGAAAGCCTCCTGATCCGCGTCGACTCGCAGAGCCACCAGTGCCTCCGTGGGAAATCCTCGACTCGCTTCAAACCCCAAGGAAACAAATAATCCTTAGCGCTTGGGAAACAAATAATCCCTAGCAAACTCCTCAACTCACGGATACAAACACTCCTTGACGAGAGCCTCCTGATCCGCGTCGACTCGCAGAGCCACCAGTGCCTCCGTAGGAAATCTTCGACTCGTTTCAAACCCCAAGGAAACAAATAATCCTTGGTGCTTGGGAAACAAATAATCCCTAGAAAACTCCTCGACTCACGGATACAAACACTCCTTGACAAGAGCCTCCTGATCCGCTTCGACTCGCAGAGCCACCAGTGCCTCCGTGGGAAATTCTCGACTCGTTTCAAACCCCAAGGAAACAAATAATCCTTGGTGCTTGGGAAACAAATAATCCTTAGCAAATTCCTCGACTCACGGATACAAACACTCCTTGACGAGAGCCTCCTGATCCGCATCGATTCGCAGAGCCACCAGTGCCTCCGTGGGAAATCCTCGACTCGTTTCAAACCCCAAGGAAACAAATAATCCTTGGCGCTTGGGAAACAAATAATCCCTAGCAAACTCCTCAACTCACGGATACAAACACTCCTTGACGAGAGCCTCCTGATCCGCGTCGACTCGCAGAGCCACCAGTGCCTCCGTGGGAAATCCTCGACTCGCTTCAAACCCCAAGGAAACAAATAATCCTTGGTGCTTGGGAAACAAATAATCCCTAGCAAACTCCTCGACTCACGGATACAAACACTCCTTGACAAGAGCCTCCTGATCCGCGTCGACTCGCAGATCCACCAGTGCCTCCGTGGGAAATTCTCGACTCGTTTCAAACCCCAAGGAAACAAATAATCCTTAGCAAATTCCTCGACTCACGGATACAAACACTTCTTGACGAGAGCCTCCTGATCCGCGTCGACTCGCAGAGCCACCAGTGCCTCCGTGGGAAATCCTCGACTCGCTTCAAACCCCAAGGAAACAAATAATCCTTGGCGCTTGGGAAACAAATAATCCCTAGCAAACTCCTCAACTCACGGATACAAACACTCCTTGACGAGAGCCTCCTGATCCGCGTCGACTCGCAGAGCCACCAGTGCCTCCGTGGGAAATCCTCGACTCGCTTCAAACCCCAAGGAAACAAATAATTCTTGGCGCTTGGGAAACAAATAATCCCTAGCAAACTCCTCAACTCACGGATACAAACACTCCTTGACGAGAGCCTCCTGATCCGCGTCGACTCGCAGAGCCACCAGTGCCTCCATGGGAAATCCTCGACTCGCTTCAAACCCCAAGGAAACAAATAATCCTTGGTGCTTGGGAAACAAATAATCCCTAGAAAACTCCTCAACTCACAGATACAAACACTCCTTGACGAGAGCCTCCTGATCCGCGTCGACTCGCAGAGCCACCAGTGCCTCCGTGGGAAATCTTCGACTCGTTTCAAACCCCAAGGAAACAAATAATCCTTGGTGCTTGGGAAACAAATAATCCCTAGCAAACTCCTCGACTCACGGATACAAACACTCCTTGACAAGAGCCTCCTGATCCGCGTCGACTCGCAGAGCCACCAGTGCCTCCGTGGGAAATTCTCGACTCGTTTCAAACCCCAAGGAAACAAATAATCCTTGGTGCTTGGGAAACAAATAATCCTTAGCAAATTCCTCGACTCACGGATACAAACACTCCTTGACGAGAGCCTCCTGATCCGCGTCGATTCGCAGAGCCACCAGTGCCTCCGTGGGAAATCCTCGACTCGTTTTAAACCCCAAGGAAACAAATAATCCTTGGCGCTTGGGAAACAAATAATCCCTAGCAAACTCCTCAACTCACGGATACAAACACTCCTTGACGAGAGCCTCCTGATCCGCGTCGACTCGCAGAGTCACCAGCTCCTCCGTGGGAAATCCTCGACTCGTTTCAAACCCTAAGGAAGCAAATAATCCTTGGCGCTTGGGAAATAAATAATCCCTAGCAAACTCCTCGACTCACGGATACAAACACTCCTTGACGAGAGCCTCCTGATCCGCGTCGACTCGCAGAGCCACCAGTGCCTCCGTGGGAAATCCTCGACTCGTTTCAAACCCCAAGGAAACAAATAATCCTTGGCGCTTGGGAAAAAAATAATCCCTAACAAACTCTTCGACTCACGGATACAAACATTCCTTGACGAGAGCCTCCTGATTCGCGTCGGCTCGCAGAGAAACCAGTGTCTCCGCGGGAAATTCCCGATTCGTCTCAACTTGCAAGACGAAGCCTCAGGCAGCAGGAACCAAAAAAACTTGCTTCCTGAACAATGGGACCCTGCAAGTCGATCTAAAATGGACTATTGCATACTATTCACGAGTCTCACTCTCCAAAGTCGAGTTTCGATAAGGAGGGAAACAACCGCTTACGAGTCCTCTCGACTCGTAAGAGGGAAAAATTCTCTTATAGGATCCTTACGACTTATAAGAGAAAACCACACTTAGGAATCCTCACGATTCCTAAGGAGAAAATCCACCTACGAGATCCTCTCGATCCGTAGGGAGAAGAATCTCTATGAGACCCTCACGGCTTATAGAGTTGAAAAGTCTTAGGCAGCAGATTTGAACCTGCGGCATAAGCCATCACTATTTCTTAAGAAAGTCAGAATACTCGTTCTAATCATCCGTCCACCATGGTTATCAAAACAGCCAGCTAACAATAAAAGAAAGAAGAAAATGACAGAAAGAACATCCGATTTACATTTGATCAGGCGTTCGAGACGCATTCATTTATGCATGGGCAGAAGACTCAGGACGAGAAATAAGACAAGCCGAAATAAAAAAAAAGCGTTTCCATTCATATTGCTAAAAATTCTTACAATCACAAGAGCAATGAATAAGAAACATTATTCAAATTATTACAACGGTATAACCTCAGATCCGGGGCACGGATTGAGGAATTCAAAAGTAAGGCCATCCAGAGTTCTTCTGGCCTTTCTAATTATTCTTATGCGCAGCCTCTCGCACTCCTCTGTGTCAAGATCCTCGGCAAGCCCTCCGGGCCTTCGATAAGCAGCAACTATCGTCGTCTGCTGGAAGATTTGATGTAGGATGTCAATGAGGCTGTCCCGCCGTTTCTTCGAGATCATCCCCGTCAGGTACACTGAATGCACCTTGTCTTCGGCATCATCCAGCGCATTGAGCGGTAGGGCCTCGTGAAGACCCGGAAGTGCTCTCCATATTGCTCCCAGCACGACTTTCAAAAGAGCCAAACGACGAGGTAGCAGCCAACCACCGCTTGCGTTCAGACGACCCATGACCTCTGCACATTGAGCGTCTGTAAACTCCTGGTTTTGTTGACGACCCTGTGCGCGGATATCGTCATAGGTGATGAACTCGTGCAAACTGTATAGATGCACCGCCATTATGCCTGGAGAAAATACCACAGGAAGATTAGCGATAGAAGAAAAATAATATACATAGAGGGCTAAATTCCTAGAGAGCAGAGCTCTGTTCAGGGATTAAAACCCATGAACAAAAGCTCAATGAAACCCCAATGGGGATCTCTTTAGATCAAAAGATCTGTGAGAGCAAAGCTCTTTGACTGAGATTAATTTAAAGTAATTTGATTTACATTAATTTTACCTAAAGTTTCTAACTTTGAAAATGAGCAAAGCTCTGCTAGTGAAACCCCAATGGGGATCTCTTTAGATCAGAAGATCTATGAGAGCAAAACTCTGCTGGTGAAACCCCAATGGGGATCTCTTTAGATCAGAAGATCTATAAGAGCAAAGCTCTGCTGGTTAAGATTAATTAAAATTAATTTAATCTAAGAATCAATTTTACCTAAAGTTTTTCTAAAAACTTTGGAAAGGAGAGCAAAGCTCTGGAGTTCTTGAAGGCAAGAGCAAAGCTCTGAAGTTTTTTGAAAATAAAAATCTGAAAGATGATAATCATCTGTGGGGGACCAAAGGTCCTATTTATAGGCATCAAGTGCCTCTTCGACTTCCAAAAGTTGTCACGGCGGTTGGAATTCCGCCACCGTTGCGCTCACGTTTGGGGCCACATAAGCGCAACGGTGGGGGGGGGCATTTGTTTACCCCAATCAGAGCAAAGCTCCGTTCAAATTCCGAGGCGGGAGATGAAGTAACGCTTCATCTTCCCCCAACCAGAGCAAAGCTCTACTTTGAAAATTTAAAATTTAATAAATGAAGCAACGCTTCAGATTATTTGCGCTGCGCAACACGCCACGTGTCAGGCGCAGACGCATCAGTGCAGCGCCCAAGGCAGCGCACCCAATCAGAGCAAAGCTCTGTTTTAAACAAAATTAAATGAAGCAACGCTTCAGCTGCGCAAGCACTGCGCTGCGCGACACGTGTCAGCGCAGATGCGCTAGCGCAGTTGCGCTGCGCTGTGCGCTGCGCGACACGTGTCAGCGCAGTTGCGCTGCGCTGTGCGCTGCGCGACACGTGTCACGCGCAGATGCGCTAGCGCAGTTGCGCTGCGCTGTGCGCTGCGCGACACGTGTCACGCGCTGGGGCATCTGCGCCAAACAGAATTAAAATTCTAAGAAATCTTTCCTGTTCTTGTTAAAACAAGAAGATTTTCTTCTGCAAAGCAGAAGCCCTTGGATCAAAGATCCAACGGTGGGGAAAATTCCCCGAATCACTCAGAGAAAGATCTCTCTAACAAATTTAACTAATTTATGAGCACTATAAAAAGGACCCCAGGCCTCAATTCAAAGGAATCAACATCTTTCTAAAAAAAGAAGAGAAGAGAACTCTTGAGAACTCCTCAAGAACAACAGAAGGTAAAAACCTTTGAAAGAAGAGAAAATTCTCTTATGAACAGATCAGTGATCTAAAAACAAGATCATTGATCTTTAAACATAACTAAATAAAATGAATAAATAAAATAAATAGTGCTTTGCACTTTTTCATGAACCTTTGGTTCTTTAAGATAAGAAGAAAAAAAACTTATCTTTTCCTTTGATCTAAATTAGATCAAGAAATCTAACAGTGCTTTGCACTTCTGTCCTTGAATCTAAAAGATTCTCAAATTAATAGTGCTTTGCACTTATAAATCTGCACTGTTGCGCTCTTGGGCTGGCGCAAGCCATCAGAGAGCGCCACGTGTCAGCGCCTGAACCATTTGCGCTATGCGCTTTTGAATAGAGCTTCGCTCTCTGAAATTGGCGCAAGCCACCAGGGCGCGCCACGTGTCAGCAGCGCAAGCGTAGCGCACTGCGCTGCATGACACGTGTCATCACCACGAGCGTTTGCGCTCTCTGATTGGCGCAAAGCACCTAACAAATGCAAGGCATTTCTTAAAGGGCCAGGCCCAAATCAAAAAGACCAAGCAGGCCAAAATAAATTGCAAAGCAATAAAAGGGCAGAGCCCAAATAAAATTGATGTTCTGCATCATTTATAAAGGGCAGAGCCCAAAACAAATTGATGCTCTGCATCCTTTTTGGGCAAAGCCCAGATAAAAATAAGAAGAAATGCGATGCAAAAGCAAATAAAATGTTGAACATTTTCAACTGGACTTAGCCCAATTTTGGCCGTAAGTCCTCAAATTAAATTGACTGAGCAAGATTGCTCTCTTAAATCAATTTATATCCGGTTCGAGGGTACATCTCCGAGCTCCTCTGACACCTATCGTTGTAATCCTTCAACGACGTCAGAGAGGTGACGAGTCCCAACGACCACACGTATATGGACTGCAGGGTCCTTAAACTCGTGGACCGAGACGTCCTTAAAACTAATATCGGACCGAAACGTCCCTAAACTAATATCGGACCGAAACGTCCCTAAACTAATGTCGGACCACCACGTCCCTAAACTGGAATACGGACCACCACGTCCCTAAACTGGAACATGGACCACCACGTCCCTAAACTGGAACATGGACCGAAACGTCCCTAAACTAATGTCGGACCACCACGTCCCTAAACTGGAATACGGACCACCACGTCCCTAAACTGGAACACGGACCACCACGTCCCTAAACTGGAATACGGACCACTACGTCCCTAAACTAGAACATGGACCACTACGTCCCTAAACTGGAGCAATAGAGCCCCCAAATGCTCTTTTTCCGGATCTAAACGGTCCCGTTAAGTTGATCTTAGTCTCAAAACAGGACTAACGTATCCTTAACGAATGTTTAAGTTGATCTTAGCCGCAACACGACTAATGCATCCTTAAACTAAAAACACCAAAACCAAATCTAAGTAAATACGGATTTGGACTAATCCACGTCCTATGGGCGACGGCATTACTCAGTCTCCGTATACAATCCACGAGCAACCACAAACAAAACAAATACACACGACACGAAGTGAAATTCTTGAGAAGGAGAAAGTTGTTACCGCGGTGCGGTAGCGTAATTAACTGCAGGGGCTTGCGCCTGCAGGGAAGTGCGTCCCCACAATCAAAAACCCCTCAAGCGAGGGGGAATCTGACGAAGTCTGCTACATCGGCCGCATCCGTCTAAACCTCCAATACACGGTGCCATAAATCAACTTGGCATCTTCGGAGAGGTGGACGGATAAAACCAAATAGCATCTGCCCCGAATCTCAGCGTCAGGACATCACAGTCTTGTGCGCCGCGTTTCGGAGGGGAACAAGTATATAGGTGCTCACTGGAGGTGAGTACACCGAACAGACTCACCAAGAATTTCTATATGGTATTATACTTATCGTCGGATAGAAGTTCTCTTGTGGCATAGTCCTTTGACCTGAGATTTTCATTTGTCTTGTGTGAGTTCCCACTGTACTTAAATTACTACCCTACCACGGCTCAAAGTAGTCGGGCAAATAGGTTTTAGTTGGGTACAATCCCGAGCCACAGGGAGACAGTGAACAATCGTCAGGGATTGGAAGTCGTTGTCGCGCTGTGTTGGGTCAGCCATCACCAGAAATCCTTGGCCAAGATAGATGAGATTTACTGATGTGATATCAGTAGTTTCTCAGTGGGTGATGAGATTTAGACCGGCAAGACTTTTCGGGTTAGTAGGGGTCTGACGTTATCCACCCCCTAGACCCGGTATGCGATTATCTCAGATGAAAAGACCGGACTGTACGACGATTGTCACAGACATGCTCAATAGGGGTATGGATGAGTTTGCACGTCGTCCTTCCTTTCGCTCAATACCTAGGTAGCCGTTATGTACAGCCAGTGCTGCTGACGTGCTTGTGGTTAAACCCACTGTCAGCGTGTTGACGAGTCTTTAGAATCCCACACAGAGAGTTTTCCCAGTTCAGGCAAAATGATGGAATGGCTGTATACTGATACGTGCTGGATTCCGATTAGGTATGTGTGCAAGCCACACGGACTTTAATCAGGCCGATGATAATACTAGCCGGCGTTGGATTAAGCCGGATTATTAAATCAAGTTTTGATTTAATAATTTACATATATATATTTCGATATGTATATTCTAGTATTATGTTCATTGTATTTTTCTATCTCTTGGGTATTCGTATTTTGATATGAATACGGGCATGTATTTGCGGAGACGTATTCTTGTATTTATACAAGAATATTTCTAGAAGGAGGACACCTCATATCTAGGTTCTTATTTCTTTTTAAAAGAAATTAAGAAATGAGGTGGAAGAAATAAATGGTAAAGGGTTTGGGCACATACTATTCATGCATGGTTGAAATTTTAAACTGTGAAAATTCTTTTAACAACGGTAATAAAGCATGCTTGAATTTGTGAGGATTTTATTCATTCTATCATTCTAGCTTATCTTTCTTCCATGGCTCCTTCTTCTTCTTCATCTTCAACCCTTTCATGAGTTGAGAATCATGAAGAAAAAAAGAAAGAAAAATTCTAGAACACTCACACACATCACTAAGTATCCTAGATTAGCAACATAGGATCTTTAGTTACTTCATTGATGAAATTGAAACTTGAACTTGGTTCTCTTGGGTGGATCATCTTCGGCGAAGGAAGACCAGTTTGCAAGCGCGATCTGGAGCTCTTGAGAGCATGCTAGAGTCCAACCTAATTGGAGCCAATGAAGACGCTACAAAGGTTGTGATTTCTATTCTTCTGTGCTTCCTAGTTTAGGTGTTTGGTTTATATTCTTGGGTATAAGTTTCTAGTGCCAACAAAATTTTCGTTTTCGTATTCCGCATTGGCCGCGGGTTAGCAACGAGAGCACTAGGAACTTTCAGTTTTGTCAAAAAAGTTTTTTCCCGTGGAGCTTTCGAGATTGAAAATCCTAAAAATGGTAAGGTGTTCAAGGGTAATGGTCAAATATTGAAACCGTATTTAGAATTTTCTGCTGATAATGAGGTGGTGCTCATGGATCTCCATGAGCCGGAATACACTTGAAAATATTTTAAAACCCCTCATTTGTAACATATGTATATCATTAGTTCTTAGCCATGTTCGTGGTCAAGGGAAGGGTCGCGGCAAACAGTGAGGCCACCGTCAAGTTTAAGTGTGTTGGGGTGTGATTTTGTACGTAGTTTAAGTTTTCAAAAAAAATTTAGAAAATTAGAAAATTTTGGAAATAGAAATGAAAAAGTGAAAAATGTATATAAATGAGAGAAAGAGATTTTAAGAAAAATAAGAAAAAGAGATGGTTAAATGGATCTAGCAATAAGTTGTCATGAACTCGTTCCCAAAAGGCTAGTATCATGAAAGAGTTATTTGGTTTGAGAAGATATAAGTGGAACCTATTTTTTTAGTCCATACATTTGAACGTTGATACCCTACTAGACGCACATGCACACATCTTGAAGCTTGGGATGGTAGAAGAGACATGTCATGCTTTTGTTTGTAATGCCCTAATATGAAGAAAAAAAAATCCAATATAAAAAAAATGAACACTGTCTTGAAATTATCGAGAGAGCATACAAAAATTCAGTAAGGGTGCTTCATCATCTAGTGATTTAGACCAACTGGTTTAGGATAATTTGTTGTGGCTTATGTGTTGCAAGATTAAGACACTGTATTTACACTCAATAAGTGATCGCATTCGGTAATCGGTTGGTTAGTACCTCACGAAATATTAACGGTTGCATGAAAAATATGGGAACAGATTCATTAATTTGATATCAATTAAAAAGAATAGGGAGCGAAGGGCAAGAGTATGGGAGCTTGAATTGAATCCTCCGAGTGTAGGGATGATTTTACACACACGTAGGGGTATATGATTATGTTTGGAAGCAAGATAGGTTGAAAAGATTGGAAGAATAACGAGGAAGTAATTTTCGGCATAAATCAAGATCTATAAGGCATGGTTCATAACGACTGAAAATGTAGTGAAGTTTAAATTCTTGTTTTCGTATTTTTCTTATCTATTTCTATCTTTATATATAATTTTTATTTTCTTATTGTTTTCCTTTTATTTTCTTTTATAGGAGTAGGAGTAGGAATAAGAATAGGGGTAGGATTTAGCTAGATAGAAGTTTAGTTTAGTTTAGAGCTTGAAACACTAGATTTGCTCAAGAACTAGCAAAAGATAAGCATAAGGGTATTTGATAGGTGTGTTTCCCCAATAAAATAGCAAAGCACTGTTCAAAATTAATGAGACAGCGTCTCATGTGCCTTCCACAAGAGCGCCAGCGCTGATAGGATCAAATTCTATGGTGGCGCCTCACGTGCTCCTCACGCGGGCACCAGTGTGCAAAGCACAAAAGAATCTATTAAATTAAATTAGAGTTAAAACTCTCATATAGCGCCGCACGTGCTCTTCACGCGGGCGCCAGTGTGCAAAGCAAAGAATGACCACCCTAAGGACCAAATTCTTAAATGGCGCCCACGTGAGGAACACGTGAGTGTCAGCGCCCAGGTAGAATTAAATTCTACTCTCTGTTAAAAAGAGCCGTTGGATCAAAGATCCAACGGAGATGATAAATCATCAAGATACAGATCTTTCTAAAATAAGAAAGATACCTTCGGTTGGATCATAGAATAAAATTCTATGCCCTCTGTAAAACAGAGAACCCTTGGATTGAAAATCCAATGGTGATTAAAAATCACCATTTCACAGAGTAAAACTCCGCATATGAAAAATATTTCCCCAATCTTGTTAAAAACAAGAAAATATGTTTTGTAACAACAGAAACCCTTGGATCAAAAATCCAATTGTGGGTAAAATTCCCCAAATCAATTGGGATCTCTTAATGAGAGATTTCTTCAAAACTAATTAACAAACTTGCCTCCACTATATAAAGGACCGAAGACTTCAAGTCTGATAAGGAGGAACACCCCCAAAAGCTTCCAAAAATAAAAACAGAAAGCTTCAAAACGGAACAGAGAATTAAATTCTCAAGGAAGAAGATCTCCCTCCTTAAAAACTTTAGGTAAACGAAAAAAATATATAGAGAGATAAAAACATCTCATTTACATATCTAAAGGGTTTAACCCTTCTCAAAGAACTTAGTTCTTTCTCTGGATCTGAGATCTACAAGACAAGTCTCCCACAACTTGAGAATTTAATTCTCATCGGGAGGAACTTGTTCTTGAGAATCAAAAAATCAGAAAAGAAACAGGAATCGAATTCCTCAAAACATGTTAATTATATGTATGCCCTAGAGGCCATTACTGTACATACGATGTATATTGTAGTGGATGCTTAGACATATATAGGTAGGATTTTCTTGCTCGACATGATAGTATGCTATCTGGTTGCTCTTTATCTTAACATGTACTCTGATTGTCTTTATGTTACATGTTGATAAAGCCCTTAGGATGAGTACTTGACTACCAGGACTGTGATGCAGATCATACTAGTGGGGACAGTGTAGCGTTAAGTACATCCTTCAATTGTTCCTAGTCATGGGAGTACCGAGACAGGGCATCGATACCCCAGAGGAGACTAGCGTATGCGCTTCTTGACCCATATGATGGACGATGGATGATCCCATATCCATTGGTGTTTGACATCAGAGAAGGTATACGGGTGCTCAGTGGAGACTGGGTACACTGGACGGACTCGCCGAGAACTCCCAGATGGTATTATACCTCATGTCAGATGGCAGTTCTCTGGTGACACTGGTACATGTTAGTCTGTAGACCCGAGATCGTCATAGAGTCTTGTGTGATTCCCACTGTGCTTTGATTTCCATCATACCACGTCCAAGAGGGCGTGCAAAACAATGGCTTTTGGGTACAGTCCCGAATCACATGGAGGCAATGAGCGATAGGAGGGATTTCGTCTCTCCCGGTATAGGGAGTTGATGTTGCGCTGTGTTCGATTGGCTATAACTGGAAATCCCTGGCCAGGGTTGCTGAGATTTACTGGTAAGTGTTATCAGTAGTTTCTCAAACTGTTATGGACCTCATATCGACACGACTTATCAAGCTACTGGGGTTTGACGTTTACCACCCCTAGACGAGATATGCGACATATCGGACGAAGAGACCGGACTGTACGGGAGTGTTACTGATTGGATTCGCAGGAGAATGTACAGGCTTGCTTGTTGATCTTCTGATCGCTCAATACCTGGGTGACTGTTACGTTTAGCTGACCGCTTGCAACTTGTGGGTGTTTGATATGATCATCACCTACTGCCGGTGTATTGACGATTCTTTAGAGTCCTACACAGAGGTTTCCTGGCTCAGGCAAAACGGAGTAGGAGCACATATGTGATATGTGCGGGACCGAGAACAATATGTGTATGTGATACCGTATTAGATTCTCGCGATATGTGATATCGGCCGGGTATATGTGATATAGCCGGGTCATCGGATCAAGTGTTGATTCGATGAACTGATACAGATTATATTAGTCGGTTATTTATGAAATAGCCGGATTATCGGATTAAGTGTTGATTCGATAATTTAATGTATAATTATATATTTGATATATTATATTACATTAACTAATATTAGCTCACTTAAAGATTATTTTTCTCACTTAGATAATACATTGATATATATGTGATATATGCTAATTGTATTATTTTATTTTGTTACAATAAATATTGTATATGTGATATATAATATTGTAACATGTTAGGGTTACAAATGCAACATGTTTTGTGGAGTTTAAATATGGTTAGGGTTTGGATTAGGGTTAAGCTTGCATGAAGCTTCCAAGAAGCTTCATGAAGTTTTGACTTTGACCTTGATATTTTGTGTAGATATTTCTTTAACCCAACCCAACTCTTTACCATAGTTAATTCTCTACATGGGTTAAGTCTTCATTCTTAACCCATGGTTGCATTTCTAACCTCACACAATATTCATTATTCATTACAAATTGATTTGCTTCTTCTTCTTCTTCCTTTTTGATGAAAAGCTTTCTAGCTTTTTCATATGTGATGAAAATGAGTGAGAAATTGAAAACAAATGAGAGCTAAATTCCTACTTCATCATCCTCATCTATTCTTGCCACTTAGATTAGGGTGTTTGCTTTGCTAATACTTGATTAGTGAAGCAAGAGCTTGGGTTTGAGTTTCTTCAAGGTAGATCATCTTCGAAATGGAAGACTTCAAGCAAGCATGCATCATTTAACTTGTGGAGCCTCTCTAGAGTTCGGGAGTTCATGGATCGCGGCGAAGGGACTACAACTCAGAGCTTATGAAGCGAAGGAACGGACTACAAAGGTTTTAATCCCTCTCTTAGAAGTAAAGTTGTTTACTTGTTCTTTGTTTCGCCTAATCTCTAGTCTATGATCTTGCTTGGGTTGTTCGGCACATGAAAAATTTGATTTTGGCATGGTTGGTGCCTTGTAGAACCTTGTTCTAGTGCCTAGTAACCCTACAAAACAAAGTATATAAGAGAAACCTAGTTCTCGTAAAAGAACTTGGTTATTAAAAATGAAGCTTGATCCTAGATCTACAAAACAAAAATCCTATTGATCATTAATAGGCAAAAATGCTATCAACGGAGGAGAAAAGCACCCAGCGCCGCACGTGTTCCTCACGTGGACGCCACAGAAGAGAAGAGTCCTTAGCACTCACTGGGCAGCGCCCAGCGCTGCACATATTTCTCACGTGGGCGCCACGGAAGGGAAGAGTGCTTAGCACTCATTAGGTAGCGCCTAGCACCCAGCGCCTTACGTGCTCCCCGCGTGTGCGCCGCAAAAGAAAAAAAAAGAGTGCTCAGCACTCCACAAGCGGTCCAAAACGGCTGAGTGTTCAACACTCATTGGGCAGCACCCAGCGCCTCACACGCTCCCCACGTGGACGCCATAAAGAGTGCCTAGCACTCCATATAAAGCCAAAAGGAGTAAAGTGTTTAACACTTATTGGGCAATCCCCATGACTGAAAACTCCACATGATCATATGTGGGCGTTAGAACTCATATAAGTGCTCAGCACTTTCTGCATAAAAAATGGAGGACTGATTAAACAGAGCCCAAGCAAGTGCTTAGCAATTTTTCAAAAAAGAGGGGAGACTAAGCAGACTAAAGCCCAAATTAGCTAAGTTGCTAAAGTCTTGCAAATGAATCCAAATGCTCTGTTGCTGGGTCTTAAATAAAGAAGATCCTAAAATGTTGTTAAGTGGATCTTAGTCTCAAATAGGACTAACGTATCCTTAACAAAAATTCTTAAGGCCACAATAGCCCCATTTTCCCTCAAACATGGGATTTAGTTTAAGGGTACATCTTCCACACCTCTGATATATGTCGCTATAATTCTTCAACGTCTTCGGAGAGGTGGCGGGTCCCGAAAACCAATAACTCCTTTTTTGTCCCAACTTGATATAAAACTTCATCAAGACTGAGAATGATACATCCCACGTTGATAAACTTCCAAATTGACGTGCACACCTCAAATTGGATCGCACCCCAAATTGGGTGCATTCCATATCACCATTATTCGCTTCGTCACGTAACAAATACACGTGTGTGCAAGATGAATAAAGGACCGAGAAGTCCCTAAACTAATATTCGCCTCCAAAATAGCGATAAAGGACCGAGGAGTCCCTAAACTAATATTCGCCTCCGAAATGGCGATAATGGACCGAAACGTCCATAAACTAATATTCGCCTCCAAAATGGCAATAATGGACCGAAATGTCCTTAAACTAATAGCCGCCCCTAAATACGGCAATAACGGACCGAAATGTCCTTAAACAAACTAATATTCGCCCCCAAATACGGAAATAACGGACCGAAATGTCCTTAAACTAATATTCGCCTCCAAAATGGCGATAGTGGACCGAAATGTCCCTAAACTAAAATTTCGTCTCAAACATGGCAATAATAGACCGCGATATCCTTAAACTAAAATAATCGAGCCCAAATGCTCATACGTTTTAAGTCGATCTTAATCTCAAAACAGATTAATGATCCTTAAATCAACCCAAACCCAAATCTAAAAATATACGGATTTGGACTAATCCACGCCCTACGGGCGACAACATAAAATAGTCTCCGTATACAATTCACGGGCAACCAAAATAAAACACATGACACGAAGTGAACCTCCGGAGCAGAAGAAAGTGGTTATCGCGATGTGGTAACATAATTAACTGTAGGGGCTTACGCCTGCAGGGAAGAGCGTCCCCACAATAAAAAAAACCCTCACAAACGAAGGGGAATCTGATAAAGTCTATTACAACGGCCGCATCCGTCCAAACCTCCGATATATGGTGCCATAAATCAATTTGGCATCTTCGAAGAGGTGGACGGATAAATCCAAATAGCATCTGCCCCCAGGACTCAGGCAAGACGATCTATCCCGGTTCGTCTCCGTCTCCGGCGGTGAACAGATTCTGGCATGCCCGGTGGGACCTTTTCCTCTTTCCACTCCACACTTCGTGTGTCGTGTTTCATGAACAAAATCGCGGTTCGTTATGGTTGTTCTTGGATCCGAGATACTAAGATTTGGTGTCTTGCTCCTGTGCAGAAGAAAAAGAAAAAAAATCAATGGCTTCCAACTGCACAACTTGCAACAGCAATTCCCGCTCCGCCCCAATCGGAGGAGTGACTTACGGGCCTAACGCGGCCTCCATTTTCTCAATGCCGGTAGGGCAGGTTACGCAAGTCACTACTGGACTATTCTTCGGGACCATGCTCCCACCAATGAGCGTCGGTGCCTCAACGCCGCAACCCGATGTTCCCAAGAAGTCGGTCTTCCACCGATCGACGACCGCAACGGCTCCTCTCAACGAGCCGTCCAAAAAAGAGGTCTCAGTCTTTAATAGGCTGAGCAAAAGTTCAAGCGGGCCCGCAAAGAAGCCCATGATTCCCGAAGGGGCTAATGAAGCCGTCAAAAGTGCTTCACCAGTCATGCGATCGGTCTTCGAGAGGCTAACCGTCTCCAATCAAATCTTGCCAAGGACGTCGGTTTTTAACAGGCTGACAACTGCTGGAGCTCCTCAACAAAACCAGGGGTAAGCCATAGCTGCTTCCAAAACTGAGGTGGTCCCGTCTGCAAGACACGCTCGACGTCGCCACTGGCGCCGAGTGAGAAAAGCCGAGGGCAACTCCCCTTCTGGACTTACCCCACCAGCTCCAATGGTAGAAGTCGATGCTTCTGTTCCAACCGGGAACATCTTTGAATCGCTGAAGAGGGTGCGAAAGAACTCTCCAATGGCGGTGCTGAAGAGATCCCCCCCGCCCGCTGAAGCTACGGTGCAGGCAAAACCGGAGCGCCCCCATCAACAGCTCTCCTCCCAAATTCTAAGACTCTGTAATCGACAAAGACTACTCTCGTCGACCGAAGAAATCGAAGGCTCGGCAAGAGGAAGACCATCCCTCCATCATACAGCGAGAGGTGTCTTTTACACAGGTGCCTGTTACAACGGCTCCTTCAACTTCGACCTCCCACAAAAGGACGAGGCCGGAGAAAATCCCACCGCCTGCGGCAAATTCCAAAGGCGCTGGACCCAAACGCCCCAAGTCTGGGGGCATGATCGTACATACGGTTTACATGGCTTCCGGGAAAGAGGAAAGCCGTGCTTCCGTGGGTCATCGGCCGCAAACTCAGTCGTTAACAAAAGCACATGAGCAACAGCAAAAGCCCCAGGAAATGCTGATCAAAATGTCAGCGCTTACCGGGCAGAAAGAAAACCCGGAATCGGCATCGGAACATCGCCAAGAGCATGAGACCGATACAGAGCTCCTGCGAAGGGTGCTTGAAAGGAAGGATAAGGAGGCCGCGGAACAAGCTTCTAACATAAAGCAGATGGAGCTTCTGTTCCAGGACATTGTTAGAATGATGATCCAGCAGGAACCTGCAGCCGAAGATCCACCGATAATCGTTGAGGACGACAGAGGGGAAACATCAAACCTCCTTCCGGCGCTATCAGTGGCCAAGGAGGAAAATCTCCAAGGCTGTTATTGATGATTATATTGCTCAAAAAATACGAGCACGTCAAGCAAGTGAAGCGGCCGACCAAACTGTCAGAACTGGGCGACCGTACCCAGGCTGGTATGACCAAATCAAGTACCCGCCGGGATATACGATCCCCAAATTCCATATGTACAAGGGGACAGGAAATCCACACCAGCATGTAGAGCAATTCAGATCTTTGTGCGGAAACACTGGAGGTGACAACAAATTGTTGCTTCGCCAGTTCGTTGGTAGCCTGTCAGAGATAGCATTTGAATGGTACTCGGAGCTCCCAAATGACTCCGTCAAAATGTTCATAGAGATGGAACAGCTGTTTACACAGCGGTTCGCCAGCGCAACCGAGCGCACCTCGATCACGGCATTAATCAATGCCAGGGTAAAGCCGGGAGAAACTTGGGTCCAATACGCGATCCGGTGGCGAAACCTGTGGTCAAAGTGCGAACAACGCATCGAAGAATCTCCTACCGTGGGCATGTTTATCGGGACCCTAGAACCACAAACGACTGTGTCCCAGTTCATAACGTTCTTCAAGCCGACTACCTTCCAGGCCCTGATCGACAAGCTGGCCTAAATTGACCAGATGGGCCACGGGCCTTCCTCCTCAAAAATGGACCCTCGAAATGCGAAGGGTAAAGGGAAAGCGGTCTTCATTGCCAACACTCAACAACAACCGAGTGACCCGAAACCGGTTGCTCGCCAAAACAACATGCGTCCGCGCCTATCCCTGGAAGAAAGGCTAGGATGCGCTTACTCGTTTCCCCATGACAAGACAAGGATACTGTTCGAGTTGGCAGTGCGCAATAAACTTATCACATTGCCAGACCCATAGCGTCCACCGCAACCCGGCGACGTCAACAACCCTAACTACTGCTCCTATCACAGAATGGTGAGCCACCCAATTTAGGATTACTACGTCTTCAAGAACTGGGTCGAGGACCAGTATCAACAGAGGAAATTCACGCTGTCTGAGAACTGGAGGGTGAACCCGCCACAGAAGCACACTCCCAAAAAGGTGGATGCACCGAGGGCATCATGCTCGCTCGTGGAAGAAGCTCCAAGGGAAGTCGTTCTCTCAGCTAAAACCAAAAGAATGATAAAGAATCTCCAGGCATGTCCGGCAGTCAGGTGGAGAAGCCCACTTGAACCGGAAATCATTGAAGGGATGCTGAAACCGCGCCCTGCACCGAAAACTGTCGACAAAGGGCAAAATCTCCAAGTCGAGTGTCACGCCCCGCTTCCCAGTGTACGGCGAAGGAGACGCGACGAGGTCCGCTACGTATGTACTCAGAAGTACATACGCTAAGCGTATCTAAGAAATATAAAAGTAAACCACAAGAGACAAGAGATATAGAAATAACATCAACTTTATTAATAACATTCTTTTGTACAATGCATGAAAAGTAAATACAACTGGAATGAAAAGCGATGCCTAAACAGTGGCATAACAGGAAATAAAAATACCGAATAGAACAAGGTACAATGTCTAGAGCTCGGGGTCTTCGTGAAACTGATCCAAGTCTTCACCGGTGGGCTCGATCTCTGCCGGGTCCAAAACACCTGACGACATTCAAAGAAGAAAGAAATAGAATGTCGTCAGCGAACAGGTCGCTCGGTAAGTCCCAAAGATAAAGAAGAATTAGAAAAAGACAGAATAAGAGGATATCTTTTAAAGAAATTATAGAATATTGTGTTAACGCTGTTGTTTGTAACTTGGTACAGAAGGATGCCAGTGTATACGAGAGGGGTCTCTATATGCTAGAGACCAGGGCAAACGGAATGTACAAGGAACCGTTAAGCCACGGTACAACGGCAACGGAATATAGGTTAGGTGTCTTAATCTGACCACCTCGTGCCACCTTTAACACCTTCCGTACCAATCTACCCCTTAAACCCCGTAGTGTTTTGATAGTATTGTTGTATTGTATTGTGTAAGTTAGATGACTGACCAAAACCATGATATCAGTAAACAGATTGTAACCGCATAATCAGGTAAATGGAATAACGGAATAATGGATGTATATCCATGGTTTGATTCAGTCAAGTTGTATGGATTGTTAACTAGATTATGGGATTCATGTGTTCATATTGAGTTGGAATATTTAAGAATATAGATTGACTTGAATCATATTCAAGTCAGAAATAATCAGACTCAAACCCGAGTCAGACTAAAAGAAATGTACGTCGAAGTTCTATATTTGCTAGGGTCCTCATTGTAATTTATAAAACTTGAGAGGGTTTTATGTAAAAATACTTTTGTATAGTTTTCAAGATACACCTCAAGTATTTATTATTCGTCTTTATGGTTATAATGAGTGTGATTTTATTTTGTCTTATTTCTAGTGAAAATATCCTAATTACATAAATAAAGGTATTAATTTGTAATATTGATTTAATTGAAATTCATGGTATTTTAATGTAACTTTTAATCTTGTAATTTTTAGAAAAAGTTGGAAACTTTATCTTATAATAAAATAGGTGTTTAAATGATAAATATACATATGTTTATACAAGAATAATTTTTAATAAATATTTTATTTTCCAAAAAATCTCATTTTTCTTAAATGTCGTATTTTAAACCTTTCGAGACCGAATGCTCCTTGCGGAGGTCTGAATCTCGAACTACTAAGCCCGAGGGTGCACGATAAACCGTACTATCCCTAACGAGTTCCCCAAAGGTGGGTTGTAGTGGCGCTTTGCAAAGATTTAATAAATACTAGTCATTTAGAAAACGGTTTTATAAAGATAAGGTATTTATTTGTAAAAGGTGCAAATTTCCGTAATTTATATTCTAGGGTTTCCTAAGCCAACTAGCCTATTTCTAAATGGTCTAAACGACAAGTCATTAGAAGTCTCAAATCGCCTCTTCACCGCCAATTGTGGCCAGGTAAGTACAAATGAGAAAAGGAGGGATCCGCTCACGAATCGTGAGACGGGCCTTTTAAAGTTACCTTTTCTCACTTGCCTAGCCTAGACACCACAAAGTCAGGTTTAGATAAACGATCGATGTCCACGACATATCGTATTTTCCTATTAAAAGATATTGTTTTAAAATTGTATATAACTTTGAACTTTTAGAAAAGGTTTTATTAAGAATATGGTATTTTAATGTAAAATCTTATTTTATCTTATTCTAAGTTTTCAAGGTAGCGTGTTATAATTGCATATGAGTGTGTGTGGAGGTAGGTCATTACCTCGTGATCTATGTTAAGGTATAACAATGTTAAAGGGTTAAATGTGATAAACTAAACATGGTAGTATTTAAGTGCAAAAATACGGTATATTGCAAAAGCTATCATTTCATGTGTGAAAACTTGTTCAAATTAATTTTTAAGTGATTAGTAGTCAACATGAATATGTTTAAGTATTATGGAATTAGTGATAAGTGAGTTTTGATAGAAAACCGAATCGGAAATCGGTTTGTTCCGATTTCCGTCGGGTTTGAAAAATCGTATTTTAATGGAAGAATAGAAAAGTAGAAAAGAGGGACTTATGGGTTTGGACAACGCTAGAGAGTGAGAGGAAGGTAGCGGGTTTGCCGGTGCGTCGAAACGTCGTTGAGAGGTCCTAGCACGATCGCCGGAATTTCGCCGTCGATTTCGTCAGCGCTTCGCCTTTCGCTCGTTTTCTAACGTACCAAGTTCTCTTGAGATTTTGAGAGAGTGGACTTAGAGATTTAGGATGAGAGGGTAGAGGGTAGGGGTGTTTATATAGGGTTAGGCTAGGGTTAGGGTTTTCAATAAAAAATATATAAAAATATATAAAAATCATTAAAAATCATTAAACCTAGGAGTAAAAGAGATTTATTGGGCAATTGGTAACCGATCCAAGCATTTAGAGTATGCAGGATGGTGGACCAGGTCAAGAGCCAACTTTTCTCAGTTGGTGACTCGGCCGTCCGGCCAAGTACGGCCGGCTGCGCCGGACCGAGTCGGCCGGTTCGCCGGCCGGCGGAGCCGAGTCTGGCCGAGTCAGGCTTCCAGTGGCCGGGGGTTTTCCTGAGGTACAATTTGGTATATTTACTTTTTCATGTCCAGTACATATTTTGTGAGTTATGACCTTTTGACTGTTGACTTCCAAAAGAAATTAAAATAAAATAAATACAAAAATAATGTGGGGCATGGGATTTGAACTCTGGTGGCTTGGTTCAGCAGTGCAAGGTATTACCAATGAGCTACAAGCTCCTTCTTGTAATTATGGAGTGAAACAAATACTTAAAGAGATATCAGCCGCAATAAAAACTCCAAGTATACATTGAATTTAAATCAATTCTTTGTACATTAAAAATGAAGTTGTTACAGTCTACCCTCCTTACAAAAATTTCGTCCTCAAAATTTACAACTTTTATTTGAGGACTAGTTTACAAAGAGGTGTGGATATCTAGTACGCATTTCATCCTCCTTTTCCCAAGTGGACTATCCTGGAGTGTCTTTCCTCCACATCACTCGAACCAAGTTAACTTTCTTGTTCCAAAGTGTCTTCACTTTCCTGTCCAGGATCTCCACGGGCTGTTGCTCACAAGACAAGTCGGGCTGTATAGTGAGCTCGGAATGATCGAGAACATGGCTGGGGTCACTCACATACTTTCTGAGTTGGGATATATGGAACACATTATGCACTCCTTCCAATGAAGGTGGAAGCGCTAAACGGTATGCCACTTCACCGACTCGTTCGAGTATGTCGAACGGTCCAATGTATCTCGGACTCAACTTACCCCGTCTTCCAAATCGGATCACTCCGCGGTTCGGAGATATCTTCAGGAATACGTGATCTCCTGGCTGGAACTCCAAGTGTCGTCTCTTTGCATCAGCCCAGTGCTTCTGTCGATCTTGGGCTATGCGCATCCTTTCCCTGATAGTACGAACCACATCAACAGTTGCTACTATCATCTCCGGTCCTAGAAGTTGGCGAACGACACTTCCTTCCATACAAGGCTGCAAAAGGTGCCATTCCTATGCTTGCTATCTTCGAAAAGCCTTCAATAAACTTTCTGTAATATCCAGCTAATCCCAAGAAACTTCGAATATCCTTCACTGACTTTGGTGTAGGCCATTCACTAACTGCTGAAACTTTCGCTGGATCCACAGAGATTCCTTCTCCAGATACGATATGTCCAAGAAAACCAACTTGCTTTAACCAAAACTCGCACTTGCTGTACTTGGCATAAAGCTGATGTTGACGAAGAGTTTCCAGGACAATTCGTAGGTGTTCTGCATGTTCTTTCCGACTCTTAGAATATACCAGAATGTCGTCGATGAAGATGACAACAAACCTGTCTAGATATTCCCGGAAAACTTGATTCATAAGGTTCAAGAATATTGCGGGTGCGTTGGTCACTCCAAATGGCATCACTAAAAATTCGTAATGTCCATAGCGAGTTCTGAAAGCTGTTTTGTGAATATCAGCTTCCTTGACCTTCACTTGATGATACTCTGAACGAAGATCTAATTTAGAGAAAACACAAGATCCACTTAGCTGATCGAATTAATCGTCGATGCGCGGGAGTGGATACTTGTTCTTTATAGTGACTTCGTTCAAGGCTCTGTAATCGATGCACATTCTGTATGAACTTTCTTTCTTCTTCACAAGTAGTACAGGTGATCCCTAACTTGAAGTGCTGGGACGAATCCATCCTTTCGCCAGTAACTCGTCCAACTGTGTTCGGACTTCCTTCAAACCTTCCGGACTTAAACGATAGGGTGCTTTGATCACCGGTTGTGCTCCTGGTACTAAATCAATACTGAATTCAAGAGCTCGATCGGGGGGCAAACCTGATATATCGTCAGGAAATACATCGTCGAACTCTCGAACCACATCTGGTCTTGATTCTTCCTCCGCTTGAGCTGCTGCAACTACCGCTTCTCTTGGCTTCGCTTTGTAGGTACTTGGCTCCAGTGTACGGTCTCCGCTTTTGAAATAGAAGACCGGATGGTCTGGAATCTCGAATACTACCCTCCTTTGACGATAGTCCATGGTAGCATAAAAAGTTCCAAGCCAATCCATTCCTAGAACCACATCGAAGTTCGGTATGTCCAGCACTTTGAAGTCATCATAAAACTCTCGACTGCAGACGACGACTGGACACAAGCTGTATCCCATAGTTGCCTTTAGAACGCCATTTCCTGAACTGACATTCCAGCTGGATACAAGCGGTGAGACTGGAATCGCATGGGTTCGGACAAACCGTTGCGACATAAAGCAGTGTGATGCTCCAGTATCAAACAGTGCTAGTGCAGGGATTGAGGATACTAAGATTGTACCTAAGGTATGTGGGATATGTTTTAGGTATAGAAAAATATTTAGCTAAGTAGCAGGATAGAAAGCAAAGTTTGAAAAGAAAAGTTTACCAGTGATGACTTGGCCAGTGGCCTCAGCTTCTTCCACGGACATCGTGAAAGCCTGGCGCCTTGGTACATTCCTCCTGGCCTGAGGAGCATTCCTCGGAACGTTCCTTTGAGCTTGATGGAACTGACGAGGAGGTGGTGCAGCTTGTGGTCCTCTGGATAGTGTAGGTAGTGCAGGTCTTGGAGCAGGTGCCTGAAGAGCTGGTCGCTGCGGATAAGTAATTGCTGGCCTGGGTGCAGCAACTGGGTTTTGTCTTTGGGGACAAGACCCAATATCATGAGTAGCTGAGCCACAGACTAAGCAAAGGCGGTTGGCTCGACGACAGTCCTTCATCATATGTCCAGTTCTCTTGCAGTAGGTGCAAAAGGCTGGGCTGGGACGATGGGTCGGTACTCCGGGTCGCCTTGGCGCGAAAGGTGGCCTGGATGAGGCTCCACCTGCCATCTGATTGGCAGGGCGCTTGACTCCTGCAGACTGAGGTCTGCCCCTTGCTTTTATCACTGCCTCATAACTGCGGGCAGCTTCTAGAGCATCCTCATGAGTCAGAAATTTTCCCGTGGCTAGAGCAGCCTGAATCTCAGTGTCCAGTCCTTGTTGAAAGCGACGGGCTCTGATTTCGTCCGTCGGTATCAAGTGTGCCGCGAATCTGTTTAAAGATTGTGTTAGCTGTGTAGTATGTGAGATTTAAAAATTGAACTGTTGTGACATATTTTACCGGCTTAGCATGGTTAATTCAGCGTCGTACTCATCTACTGATTTTTCCCACATTGAACTCTGTTGTAGATGAATGAACTGCTGCTCTATTGCAAACCTGGCAGTCACAGGGAAGTATTTCGCGTCGAACTTCTCACGAAAAGTCTTCCATTCAATCGGCTGTACCAGACGGCTTTCTTCCGCCTTCCACCAGTTACGAGCATTATCTGTGAGTTGTAGTTTCGCCACACGGACCCAAGCTATGTCTAGCACTTGTGCTGCTGCCAGATCATCTTCGATGCTTTGTGCCCATTCTTCCGCTTCAGGAGGGCTTCCTTTTCCAGAGAACTGCTTAGGGTGTAAAGCCCTGAATTGTTTTACCCCTGGTGCGTCGGTCTCAGGACGGTTTAGGAGTTGTTGCTGTCCCTCGAGAAGGCTGCGGATCGCCTTAAGTAGCACTGTTTGCTCGGTGGATGGTGCAGGAATAGCTGGTGCGAGAGGTAGTGCTGGAGGTGTGTTGTTGATGTTGGTGCTGGTGTTGTTCGGGGAATCCATAACCTTGAAGAAAAATTTGGGTTAGGACAGATTCAAATACATGAAATGATAAGATTCAAGGAATAGAAATTTGTAAGATTCAAGAAACATGAATTGTAAAGAATGTTTTAGTTGCCGGTTCTTGTGTTATATTGCTTAGGTTGTTCACGTAGACCAGAACATGAATTGTAAAGAATGTTCAAATACACCTCAAGTATTTATTATTCGTCTTTATGGTTATAATGAGTGTGATTTTATTTTGTCTTATTTCTAGTGAAAATATCCCAATTACATAAATAAAGGTATTAATTTGTAATATTGATTTAATTAAAATTCATGGTATTTTAATGTAACTTTTAATCTTGTAATTTTTAGAAAAAGGTGGAAACTTTATCTTATAATAAAATAGGTGTTTAAATGATAAATATACATATGTTTATACAAGAATAATTTTTAATAAATATTTTATTTTCCAAAAAATCTCATTTTTCTTAAATGTCGTATTTTAAACCTTTCGAGACCGAATGCTCCTTACGGAGGTCTGAATCTCGCAGTACTAAGCCCGAGGGTGCATGATAAACCGTACTATCCCTAACGAGTTTCCCAAAGGTGGGTTGTAGTGGCGTTTTGCAAAGATTTAATAAATACTAGTCATTTAGAAAACGGTTTTATAAAGATAAGGTATTTATTTGTAAAAGGTGCAAATTTCCATATTTTATATTCTAGGGTTTCCTAAGCCAACTAGCCTATTTCTAAATGGTCTAAACGACAAGTCATTAGAAGTCTCAAATCGCCTCTTCACCGCCAATTGTGGTCAGGTAAGTACAAATGAGAAAAGGAGGGATCCGCTCACGAATCATGAGACGGGCCTTTTAAAGTTACATTTTCTCACTTGCTTAGCCTAGATACCACAAAGTCAGGTTTAGATAAACGATCGATGTCCACGACATATCGTATTTTCCTATTAAAAGATATTGTTTTAAAATTGTATATAACTTAGAACTTTTAGAAAAGGTTTTATTAAGAAAATGGTATTTTAATGTAAAATCTTATTTTATCTTATTCTAAGTTTTCAAGGTAGCGTGTTATGATTGCATATGAGTGTGTGTGGAGGTAGGTCATTACCTCGTGATCTATTTTAAGGTATAGCAATGTTAAAGGGTTAAATGTGATAAACTAAACCGGTGGTATTTAAGTGCAAAAATACGGTAGATTGCAAAAGCTATCATTTCATGTGTGAAAATTTGTTCAAATTAATTTTTAAGTGATTAGTAGTCAACATGAATATGTTTAAGTATTATGGAATTAGTGATAAGTGAGTTTTGATAGAAAACCGAATCGGAAATCGGTTTGTTCCGATTTCCGTCGGGTTTGAAAAATCGTATTTTAATGGAAGAATAGAAAAGTAGAAAAGAGGGGCTTACGGGTTTGGACAACGCTAGAGAGTGAGAGGGAGGTAGCTGGTTTGCCGGTGCGTCGAAACGTCGTTGAGAGGTCCTAGCACGATCGCCGGAATTTCGCCGTCGATTTCGTCAGCGCTTCGCCTTTCGCTCGTTTTCTAACGTACCAAGTTCTCTTGAGATTTTGAGAGAGTGGACTTAGAGATTTAGGATGAGAGGGTAGAGGGGAGGGGTGTTTATATAGGGTTAGGCTAGGGTTAGGGTTAGGGTTTTCAATAAAAAATATATAAAATATATAAAAATCATTAAAAATCATTAAACCTAGGAGTAAAAGAGATTTATTGGGCAATTGGTAACCGATCCAAGCATTTAGAGTATGCAGGATGGTGGACCAGGTCAAGAGCCAACTTTTCTCACTTGGTGACTCGGCCGTCCGGCCAAGTACGGCCGGCGGCGCCGAGTCTGGCCGAGTCAGGCTTCCAGTGGCCGGGTGTTTTCCTGGGGTACAATTTGGTATATTTACTTTTTCATGTCCAGTACATATTTTGTGAGTTATGGCCTTTTGACTGTTGACTTCCAAAAGAAATTAAAATAAAATAAATACAAAAATAATGTGGGGGCATGGGATTTGAACTCTGGTGGCTTGGTTCAGCAGTGCAAGGTATTACCAATGAGCTACAAGCTCCTTCTTGTAATTATGGAGTGAAACAAATACTTAAAGAGATATCAGCAGCAATAAATACTCCAAGTATACATTGAATTTAAATCAATTCTTTGTACATTAAAAACGAAGTTGTTACATCGAGCCTTCAAAGTCTTCGAATAAAAAGAAGAAGACAAAGAAGCCTATGCAACCTGCCGAGTATGACGACAAACACACAGATCTACAAAGGTACATTGACGCGCTGGAAGAGGACAATCAGAAGGCGTGGACATCAGTCACCCTCGAAGAGCTCCTCAAGCATATTCTTGAGAACGAAGAGAGTGACAACGATGAGGAAAATGACTCATCAGAAACCGAAGACTATGTAGCAAGTTGCCACATGGTTTTCCATTCGTCGTTAAATGACGAAGAAACCCCCTTAGCGTTAGAAAACAACGCAGAGGAACAAGGGGCAAGATTGGCGCCAAAATCCCCGGAACTGTCAGAAGACCCAATCGATAGGCTATTAAACGAAGCCTTTCGAAAAAGCAAAGCTGACCGAGAACGTGAAACATACATATATGAAAAGGCTAAGCGTCAGCGTCAGGATGAACAAGCTGCGGCAAGGAGAAGTTGTAAAGTACTCCGACCAGACTAAAGCACACCTGCGGCAAACAAGAGCAGAATCATGACAGAGAAGCGGTTCGCCAAAGCCCTATCAGTGGGAATGAAGCTGCCACCTCTCAAAGGAAACACACCGGGGTCATATGCCTCGATGGAGAGGATTCATATCCAAACTACTGCTTATATCATCGGAGGATTACCCACCCCACCGAAGAATGCAGTGCCTTCAAGAAGTGGTGGCAAGGATATGTTGTCCATCAAAAACACTTCAAGAGAATGAAGCGCGAAGCTCGTTGACTGCAAAAAAGTGCGGCAAGTGCGCATGAGAAAACGACTGGCAACTGTCATATGGTTGATACCAGTTCGGAAGTGTATAAACCCCAGGTTCTTACGTTCGGGAGAGACTCTAAGGATGAAATGACCCTCAGCCCTCTCTTCAAAGACTCCACCTCCGAAACAGAAGAGGGGGAGAAGAACTGTGGGAAAATTCAGCTGCGTAACCGCACGCTGTCTGAAAAGAACCTCGGATCTACAAACAAAGGTTCGTTCCAAAGAGACAAAGGGAAAGAGAAAATCCTTGAGTAAATTGTCCTCGATGATCGAGTTGTCAAAGAGCTCGCAGCCAAGGACCCGCCTAAGAAAAATAAGGTGGATTACAATGTCTTAGCACATCTGAGGAAAATGCCCTCGCAATTGAGCATACTAGATGCTCTCCTCCTGTCCAAAGAGGCACGAGCTTTCCTGATCAAAGAATTGCAAGAGCCTGATCAATTCCAAGCTTTCATAGCCGAAGAAATGATGAAGGACGAGCTGGCAGAGGTTCACACAGCTGACATCATATTCAGCGATAAGGATCTCCTCCTCGGAACGTTTGAGCACAACCGTCTTCTATACGTCACCGGGTATTGCCACGACATCAAGATAGGTAAAATCCTTGTCGAAAACGGATCCTCTGTCAACCTTCTCAACGTGAAAGTGCTGAAAGAGATATGCATGAACGTTCATCACTTAGCCCGAGACAAAATTACCATCTTCGGGTTCGACTCACAGTCGTCACGGATGCTAGGGTCCGTAATACTGACATTACGCTTCGGATTGCTCATCACTGACATCAAATTTCACGTCATTGACGCCAAGAATTTTTATAACGCTTTGCTCGGTAGGCCCTGGCTGTATGAGTACAACGTCATCCCTTCTACTCAACATCAGTGTATGAAGTATTTCAAGGACGGTTTGGAATACACCGTCACGGGGGAGCTAAACCCGTTCTTGGTAAACGAAGTCCGGAAATATGAAGACGCAAAGTACTTCCTACCAGACTTCGAAGATACGGAGAGGTGTCATAAGCCGGAGGATAAACGAAAGTCTGTCGCCACCATCCCGATCTTTGGGAGCGATACTGAGGAAGATGAAGAAATAGTCTACTCAGTGCAACCCCAAGACAACAGGCCCGAACCATCTACCCCTATTCTGGTCTTTGGCAGCGACTCTGAGGACGAGGCCAACGCAGTGTTCTCAATTCGCCCGTCGGTGCAAACCTTTGCCGGAGCCGATCAGAGTTTACAAGTCACCATGGTTCCGCCTCGGCATTATAAGGAACTCGATGCACTCAATACATACAGCATACAAGAACTACAGACTTTCTATGTGCCTCCCAGGCGAAGAGGTGAAAATGCGATCCTCTTCTACCAATCGAAGGAGACCAAAGTAGAAAAAGAAGTCTGGCATGGTGCCGATTTTGCGCTCGACTGGTTTCAACCAATTCGTCTCCTAAGGTACTACTCGGAGGGATTGAAAAGGCTATTAAGATGCCAAGGTGTACCACTCGAATAAACTGTTCGACAAGCCCAATTCTACAAAAATATTTGGGATATTCCCGGGACTCAGCGAAAGATGCCTAACGGGAAGATGGAGACAATCGGGCTCGGATACGTTCGGTCCAGGAAACGAAACCATTTCCACAGTTGTCACGCTATAAACAGCTCTGGTAAAGAAAGAAACGCTCTTCCAAATAGTTGTGACGTTGAAACAGAATGAGATTCCGCTCTAAGAACGTTGAGCCCATCATTCGAAGAACAGGTTGATCAGCTAATAAAAGAGGCCTGTCAAAAGATTCGGGATGACCACAGTCGCGAAATGACTATATATGAAAAGGCCAGGACGCAACGCCTCAACCAACAATCCGTGGAGAAAGAAGACTACAATACCCTTCATCCTCAGCCAGATGTGCATTCTCGTCTCGAAGGAAAATCCCGAAATAGAGGCAAAAACAAGGCGAAGAAAGAAAACAACACCCGAAAATAGCAAAACGAATCCAAAAAGCCATACGCTCGAGAAAAAGCCAGCTGGAACCCGTCCTTTATGAAGAAGATGGGCCGGGAATACTCTTTCCCTCAAGAAAAAACAAGGAAAATATTCAACCTTGTCATGAAGCACCAAATGATGGCACTTTCGGATTCTCGGCACCCCGAACAAATAAACGAGGTCTATCATCCGGATTATTGCTCCTATCACCAAGCAATAGGCCATCCCCTTGAAGACTACTTCACCTTCAAAGACTGGGTTGAAGACCAGTATCAACAAGGCAGGTTCGCTTTATCCGACAGCTAGAGGGTAACTACACCGCAAAGCATGAGCCAAAGAAAACATATATCGCAAGGATAGGACCAGCCCAGCATCAAGAATAGAAGCAGACTCGTACCTGCCATATGATAACACTTTTAGAAGGTGAAGGGCATGAGGTTGTGGATGACCTTTTCAAGTGCTTCACAAATGAAGACGAGGATGAGGTGATCTCAGAATTTCCACCGGCACCAAAAGAGCTGGAAGACGGGATATACACCACGGCTGACAACCTAAGGAAAATTGACTTAGGAACGGAAAACGATCCGAGGCCAACGTTCGTCGGTGAACTGCTATCTAGAAAACAGCTAGCCACGTTAAAAGGCGTGTTCATGCAATATAAAGACTGCTTCGCATGGAATTATTCCGAGATGCCGGGATTAGATCAAAAAGTAGCAGTACATAAACTGGCCATATCGCCGGACATCAAGCCAGTCAAGCAAGCGCTAAGAAGAATGCAGCTCGAACTCGAGATGAGTATCAACGTCGAAGTTAAGAAACTAATTGACTCCGGCTTCATCCAAGAAGTTCAATATCCTACTGGATCGCTAACATCATTCCGGTGATGAAGAAAAATGGGACGGTGCGCATCTGCGTGGGCTTTCGGGACCTCAACAAAGCTTGCCCGAAGGATGATTTTCCAGTACCTATTACTGAGCTGATGATCAATAACACGTGTACCCATGAGGTCTTCTCCTTCATGGATGGATCTTCATTATACAATCAAGTAAAGATGCATCCTGAGCATACTGCCTTCCGGACTCCGCTGGGCATATTCTGCTATAAAGTGATGCCTTTCGGTCCGAAGAACGCTGGCGCTACCTACCAGAGGGCCATGACGAAGATCTTCGATGACCTCATCCATGAGATTGTTGAATGCTACATCGACGACCTTGTGGTGAAAAGCAAGTCATACGAGGAACATTGGGAACATCTAAACACAGCGTTTCAACGTCTTCGGAAGTATAATCTGAAGATGAACCCTCTAAAATGCGCGTTTGGAGTCTCCTCAAGCAAATTCCTAGGATTCATCATACGGCACCGAGGTATCGAAATCGACCACTCAAAGATCAAGGCGATTACGGAAATGCCCACGCCAAGGACTCTCAAGCAATTGCGATCCCTTCAAGGAAAGCTCGCGTATATCCGACGGTTCATAGCTAACCCGTCGGGAAAATGACGTCCCTACAGTCATCTAATGAAGAAGGGGATCCCGTTCATCTGGGATCAAAAGTGCCAAAACGCACTAGATGAAATCAAACGGTACTTACAAAATCCGCCGGTACTGACCGCTCCGGTGAAGGGAAACCCCCTCATCCTGTACACAACAGCCCTTGAGGGTTCTCCAGACGCGTTATGGGTACAGGAGAACGACCAGGGAAAGGAAAGAGCTCTATACTATTTGAGTCGAGTTCTCCCGGGGGCAGAAAACAACTACTCCCCCATCGAAAAGCATTGTCTGGTACTAATCTTTGCGATAAAGAAGCTCAGACACTACGCCTTGGCACATGAGGTCCATCTTATATCAAATGTGGATCCTCTCAAATATCTAATGTCGAAGGTCATACTAACGGGAAGGCTCGCCAAATAGGCCCTCCTCCTGATGGAGTTCTCGATAACGTATCGGCCTCTCAAAGCAGTGAAAGGGCAGGCCATTGCCGACTTTCTTGCAGAGCATCCGATACCAGTCGACTCCCTCCTAAATTGTGAGTTGCCGGATGAACATGCATTCGACACCATCGAAAGAGAGAAGGAGGAAAATGATTCCCGATGGGAACTTTACTTTGATGGAGCATCGTCCATAAAGAGGCGAAAGCAAAACACCCCCATAATCAAAGCCGGGATGGGCCTTGTCTTCGTGACTCCACAAGAAGGGATAATGCGTTACGCCCTTTCCTTAACGGAGCCGAGGACTAATAACGAACCTGAATATGAAGATTTAATAGCAGGTCTCGAAATCACTGTCGACATGAGAATCAAAGACCTCCTCATATATGGAGACTCTCAGCTGATCGTTAGCCAGGTAAATGGCGACTATCAGATGTGCAAGCCAGAGCTGATAACGTACAGCGAAAGAGTGCAGCAACTGCTGACACAACTCCCCTCCTACATCCTGGAGAGTATACCGCGTGCAGAAAATAGCAAGGCGGATGCATTGGCCAAGCTGGCCAAGGAATTGGCCGACGAAGACCTCGATGATGTAAGGATCATCGTGCAAAGCCGCAGGGTTCTCGCGCCAGCAGAAATATCTTCGGAGGATTTAACAGAGCCATCTGAAGGAAAACAAACGATCAAACAAGCAGCCTTCCATATAGAGGATGAAGAAAAGGTCAAGGATTGGAGGGAAGTCTTTATAGACTACTTCAAATCCCAACGAACGCCCAAAAATGCGGCATTTAGACATCAGCTCATGAAACGAGCTCTGTCTTTTGCCTTCGTCAAAGATACTCTATACAAGAGGTCGCTTGACTATTTGTGGTTAAGGTGCTTAGGGCCAGAAGAAGCAAAGATGGTCGTCCAAGAAACTCACGACGAATTCTGTGGTTCTCATCAAGCCGGGCCAAAGATGAAACTGAAGATCAAAAGAATTGGTTACTATTGGCCCACAATGATTCAGGACTACCTAGAATATGCGAAGCAGTGTCACTCGTGCCAGATTCACGGGGACTTCATCTACCAACATCCAAATCCTCTACACCCAACGGTGGCTAGCTGGCCGTTCAAAATGTGGGGAACCGACATAATTGGCCCCATTGAATCGGCATCATCCAAAGGACATCGGTTCATACTAGCAACGACCGATTACTTTTCTAAATGGACAGAAGCAGTACCACTAAGGGAAGTGAAGACGGAGAATATTCTCCATTTCTTCAAAACACATGTCATCTACCGGTTCGGCACTCCGCGACAGATAATCTCGGATAATGGACTAGTTTACAGGAGCCATAAAATCAGCCGCTTCACAGAACAGCATAAAATCGACTAGAGATACTCTTCCGTCTATAATCCCCGAACTAACGGTCTAGCTGAAGCATTCAACAAGAACTTGACAAAGATTATAAAGAAAAAGGTGTCGGGAAACAAAAAAGACTGGCACGAAAGGCTGCACTCTGGACGTACCGAACGACGTTCAAAACAGTCACGAATACGACCCCATACATGTTAGTATTCGGCACGGAAGCAGTGCTTCCTCTAGAAATGGAACTCCCTTCTCTTCGAGTAGCGGTTCGATACGAGCTGACAGATGAAGAAAACGCTCATCTCCGGCTTGAGGAGCTCGATGCCCTCGACGAAACTCGCCTTATAGCACAGCAGAACCTGGAGGCTTATAAGGTAAGAATGACGCGGTCATATGAAAGACTGATTAGGCCGAGAACATTCCGCCAAGGCGAGCTCGTGCTAGTCGTCAAAAGACCAATGATCCCCAATCGTGCAAAATGGGGGAAATTCAAACCGAACTATGAAGGCCCATACATCATAGACAAAGTCTACCAAGGTGGAGACTACCTGCTCATGGATATGCATGGCGAAAGACCCTTCCGGCCAATAAACGACCGATTCCTCAAAAAATACTATGCTTGACGAGCCATGACATAGGTCAATGACAGATGACGACGCTCGTGTCCGCTCGCTATCTTCCTGAGTCAAAACTCTGAAAATAGTATGCAAAGAACCTCTGTCGCCTCAAAAATGGCGATAACGGACCGAGATGTCCTTAAACTAAAAATTCGCCTCCAAAATGGCGATTACGGACCGAGAAGTCCTTAAACTAAACGGCGCCTCAAACATGGCGATGACGGACCGAGATGTCCTTAAACTAAAAATTCGCCTCAAAAATAGCGATTACGGACCGACATGTCCCTAAACTACCACGTCGTCTCCAAAATGGCAATCTCCAACCTTGAGATCTACATTGCAATCGAAGCCCCAACAGTGAAGACTGTAATTCAAGTCCCACTGGCTACACAGCTACTTCGGCGGTGAAGTCACCCCTAAGTCCCATTGGCAAACAGATGGGTCAAAAAAAAGGTATGTCCACAAGCAAAATGGGCACGGATGAAAAACCGAAAAGGCGCCGTGAGTAAAAACAGCAGGGCTACCGGCAAGTTTGTGAAAACCCGAAAGGGTGCGATCTCGTTAAAAAAAAACGGTATGTCCACAAGCAAAATTGGCACGGATGAAAACCCGAAAGGGCGCCGTGAGTAAAAACAGCAGGTCTACCGGCGAGTTTGTGAAAACCGGGAAGGGCACAATCTCGTAAAATTTTCACTTACGAGATCCTCTCGACTCGTAAGGAGAACTCCCCCTATGAGACCCTCACGGCTCATAGATTCAAAAACCTTAAGCTACAGGGATCCAAACCTGTTCTTAATCCATCACATTCCCCAAGTTGCCCTACAGGCGGTCCAATATTGGCCCTTGTATACAATCCATGGGCACAAATAAATATAGCTGTCACCCAGTTCCACCAATGGCGTGAAATGTCCCCATATGGTGAACGACACTTGTAAGTCCTCTCAACTTATAAGGAGAAAACACTCTTGCAAGATCCTTACGGCTTGCAAGGGAGAACACACACTTAGGAATCCCCACGATTCCTAAGGAGAAAATACACCTACGAGATCCTCACGACTCATAGGGAGAAATAACTTTATGATACCCTTACAGCTCATAAAGTCGAAAAGTCTTAGTCGACAGGATCCTAACCCTGTTTACTAAGCCATCTTTGTTCAAATCGACAAAGGCACATGATGATTCGCTCCTGGCAATATTCCAGTTGTAGAGATGCTGATGCCAAAGTTGGTATTAGATTCTAAACTCGCAATAAAAAAATGATATAACCAAAATGATTGGGCACCACGGATAAAAAGCCGAAATGATTGGGCAATCGCGACTTTTGCGATATGAAAAGCTGAAAAGATAAAGTATCACGGAAATAAAAAATAAAATAAAATAAAAGGAAATTTTCTTTGCCTTACAGGTGAGTCTACACCGACCCCTGTATACAATCCATGGGCACAAGTGAAAAAGGGAACCATGTTTTCTCACCAGGCTCCGTCAAAGGGAGAGCCAGATCTTGATGGCAATATCTAAAGCCTAGAAATCAGCCTGACGTTCCTTCTCAGCACAGATGCGGCGTCAACAAAGGCCCATGGGTCGAAACAAAACAGAGCCATGGCAAATTCCTAGCTCCAAGTCTTGACGGTTCACATACAACCTAAAGACTGCTCCGGCGTACCTTCTCATTCTATCAGGGTGCAGATGCGACGTCAACAATGACTCCAATAAGCCAAATCAAAAAGGAGTGATGGAAAAATCCCAGCTCCAGCTCGACATTCTTCTTGTTACAGCAGGCGCAATGTCAACAAAGGCTTCAAATAGCCAAATCAAGATGGAGCAACGACAAACTCCTAGCTCCAGGTCTTGACGGTTCATATACAACCTAAAGACTATCTCGGCGTTCCCTCTCATTCCATCAGGGTGCAGACGTGACGTCGACAAAAGCTCCAACGAGCCAAATCAAATTAGTGCAAAGGCATATTCCTAGCTCCGGACTTCAACTGCAATACATACAGCATAGAGGTCCTACAGATGTCTACCATACTTCAGCAAAGAAACGGCATGGCATCGTCAAACGAAAATGAAAAAAATGGCAAATTCCTAGCTTCAGGGTCTCGACGACAACTTATATAAAGCCTAAAAGACAATCGGGGATGATCCCACACCAGCGCGGAGTGGTTATGACTTATCGGGGTTCCAAATTGAGCCTAACCTGAAGTAAAAAGTGACATGGCAAATTCCTAACGCTTGTTCTTCCGACGGTCATATAGCCTAAGGAGATTACTTGAAGACGTCTTGTTCAGCCCCCGAAGGGATCAGAGACATAACAGTCGTGGGGCTACTCGAACAACGGCTTAAAGACCACATATCGAGGAATACATCAACCAACGCGACGGTACCACGGACCAAAGTCCTAGTACCACAAAACCTAACGGACCTCTGTCGAAAAGAGCAGGGGTTATCTATATATAACGTTAGGATAAGTTTTCCTGTAAACCCAAGGGAGGTAAACTAAACAAACTCCGAAATGAGTCCATAAACTAAACAAACTCCGAAATGAGTCCATAAACTAGAAACTCCGAAACGAGTGAATAAACTACAAACTCCGAAATGAGTACATAAACTAAAGACTCTGAAACGAGTGAATAAACTACGGACTCCGAAACGAGTAAGTAAACTAATTAGCGCCACATTAAGACATCAAAACACAGGTAAGCGCATGCAAAAAAAATGTATATTCTTATTCACGAATCAAAGTGTTTAAGAGATACAATTAATACAAAAAGGGGAATACAAATACAATTGTTAAGAAGGCGGGGCTTTCAACAAATTGGCAACCCGCTCACGCGCTCCCCACAGCTCCTCCTCGCATGCTACTACTGCGGCCAACCCCACTTCAATTTGAGCCCGTTGTTGCAAGCATGATGAAAGCTTCTCAGCGATTTCCTGCTTGGCAACTTCGCAATCTTGCATGCCCCGCTCGGTAAAATCAAGTTTCCGCCTCAGCGCTAGCCCATCAGAAATACATTGTTGGAGGTTTTCGAAAATAACTTGCAGCTGCGCGACATTCGTCTCGATCTGGGAGCGCAATTGGAAGGATTCGCCAGAAGCTGTTTCATGCTCCTTTCGCTTCAGGGTCAACTTTTATTCAAAATATTGAATGAAATCAGCACTTTGCTTGATCCACACGACCCGCTGAGCCTTCAAGGTCAATACTTCAGGAGCGAGACGCTTGAGCTCGATCTCATGCAGACAAGCTTTGATCCTCTTACAATAGTCGACCCAAAAGCCGACGAAATCTTCGTTGTGGAAATTCACAAGCGTCGCCAGCATAGGATTGACTTCGTCAGTGAAATCCGCAGTAGAGGTGAGAGCCTCGGCATCAAGATCTTCGATAAATTCACTTAACATCCGCCTGCTAGTCACAGCGCCCCTAGAAGATTGACGCTTAACAAAAGGTCCCGTAGGCATGGGAATGCGAGACTCAAAAGGTACCGAAGCCGGAATAGTTGCTGCAAAACAAATCGCGCACAAATAAGTGTCAGATTTCAACTTGAAAGATAAAAAAAGCTGATGGACAAGATCTACCGTACCAGCTGTTGAAAGTGGCACGACAGGGAGCACAGGAGGCTCGGCTATTCCTTCGCTCCCTCCCTCGAGCCGTGGTACTGTGGCCAATATGAGGAATGCTTAGCAACGGAATGAAAAGAAGAAACACCAAGCGATGAGTATACTAACCAATGCCGGAAGGGGGAACGAATTCCGACTGGAAGGCAAAATACGGGCTTAACACCTGGTGTAAGCGATCAAAGAGCACTCCTGCAGGATTGCGACAATATATGGTTAATGCTGGAAAATAGTATCTGCACTGAAGCAAAGAAATGAGAAATCTTCACCTTCCAAAGTTCGGAGAGACGCAGAAGAAAGGGGTGGAACCGTGACAGTCAAAGCAATGACCGACGGAAATTCTTCAGTCAGTACACATCAGGGTCTACCGTGCCTATACTCAGAATAAAGGAGATATCGTTAGATGTCTAGTGGGATTAAAAACTCAAAGATAATAACTCAAGGAGTACCTGACAGAGCAGAAACTGAGACAGTGCCCGAAGCGTCACCAGTTGAGACGGCTTCCTCGGTTTCCATTGGGAAAGTGGATTCAACACCCACACCTTCATCCCCTGACTCGATAAGGGCCGTCGTAATGCTTGCATCCCCCGCCGATATCAAGGATCCACAGGAAGAAGAAGCGACAGTCGGAGCGATCCCAAATTCCAGAGAAAGGTTGGCCACTTCAGGCTCTTTAGTCGCCGGCACTTCACGTGCCACGCCATCACCTAAATTTGGTCCAGTTAAGAAATGCGTGTATTATGATGCAAGAAAAAGGCTGTTACTAAGAACCGTGCGTTGTTCTACCTTGAAGTAGTCGTTCAATCTCTTCTCGGGCCGCACGCGCAACCTGTCTATGGGCAGTAGACAGGGCAGAAGGAACGTCCACCAAAGGAACGCCAGAGGGTTGAGCATTACTCGAACCCACACCCACATACAAGAGAGCCTGACGTTCCCCCGCACCGTGCTTTCTATGCCTCCCCTCAGCCCGGGCTGTATGAGCCGATCGCCTCAAAACTTCTGATAAGAGGACATCATCGTCCAAATCGAGCTCGGCCTCCGGATCCGCTGTGGCATCCATCATCGGTAGCTTCAGCAACACCTCCTGCGGTGGCCTTGGGAAGGCCGCAACCATAGCCGATGGCTCTGAAGGCTTTTATATATCACCACCCAGGGTTGGCACTACATTCGGAATAACCTGGGTTGTGGTGGTTCCTGTAATAGGATAAAGAAAAGGGTCAGATCATAAATAAAAGGAACTAAAAATATAAAGGTATAGTGAAGCGAATCATACCAAGGCCCAAGGAGGCGCAGAGCCTCTCCTCCTCTTCAAACATCTTGAGGGAAGCCGAGAGAGCCTCTTCAGCAGAAATACCTATTAAGGAAGAGAGCGTTTAGTAAAGCATAATAAATTCAAAAAAAAGGAGGGGACATATACATGAGAGTATAAATGAAGTATACCGGACTCCGCAATAAAGGCTAACGCTGCCTGTTCACGGGCCAGTCGTTTGGAAGCTTCAATGGCAGCCTGATGATTGGTATCAGTCACAGGCGCATCGAACAGACCGACATTAGTTCCATACTCGTACAAGCCCTCGCTATAGGGGGCATGGGGCTCCTGGCCGAATACGACGTCAGCAAAAAATAAGGATTTCTTTCTCTTCTGCGAGCTGGCACCAACACCCAATGATAAGAGTTTTCGCTTGACGGGTCTCTTCGGACGGTGAGTACCAATCTCTGAACCAATGCCCGACACCGGGGATGCCGCGGCTACCGCAGTCATAGGAACATCCATGGAAACCTTATCAGGAAAATTTCGCTGGACTACAGCCATAGCGATATCTCTTAAAGAAGGATGAACGATTGTCCATCGCTTCAGCGGGACCGCTGGATTACAAGAGGGAACGACATCCTTATGGTCAAGCAGTAGCCGCCTCTCCTCCCTAATGATAGCACCCGTTGCATGTTGGTACCAAGCAATGTAAGCATTCGATGCCCTTGGAGTATAACCCGGCTCACTGACAAGGAAGTGGGACCCATATTTAGACGTATGAAGTGATGCGTCGCGTTACGAACACCTTCCTTAGTAGTAACTGGGTCCACGATGAACGCCTCGAGAGGAACCCCTTGGATGTAACCCAATTACTGGACAAAGAGGTGTGGGTTATATCTCATAAATAAAACCGAGATGTTTTGTTTGAATACCAGGAAACCTGTCCTGATAGAATACAAATGGGCGATCTCGCGAGCCCTCAACACAGAAGCTTCGTCCTTTAAAACATCGTGCAGTGACTGGATCACTATTAAAGATTTTTTGCCGATGGTCAGGACTTTGTCAACGAAGGTCATGCTATCCCCGACCATGCTCGGGCGAAGAAGCAGTCACTGAGCCTCCCGTTGTGTCGGGTCGGGTGAAGAAGCATCGACTAAGTGCATGACCCGAGGAAAATTGTATCCCTCATAAAATTCGGGTCGTTTATGCACCCCAAAAGCACCCGGTACATGCATCTCAATCCATGAAGTGAAGTAATGCAGTGGGAGATTAACGGGCTTCAGACCCGGCTGAGTAGTGTCAGCCGCTAGACTCAAGCCATGGTATAAGTGAGCCAGACCTGCAACCCCAACGGCCAAGCTTGTCCCCATCATAATACGGTGAGCTGGATAAAAGACAGACGGCCTTATATAACGAGGATGCATCGGGAGTGCGGACCAGCTCAACCACAGGCTAATGAACCCCAGGAAGAATGTCTCCTCATCAATGTCAGGAACAGCGACCTCTGCGAAGGAAACGATCGGAGTATCCGGAATAAAAAACTACTTTAAATCTGCTTCTGCAGCCGGTAGTTTGTCCAAGCCAAATCCGAACAGATCATCAAGCTTGGCGAACTTGGCAGCTTCCTTCGGTAAAGCCTCCGGACGAAGGAAGCGGGCGATGAAATCTGTAAAGCCAACTCCGTGCCCGCCCGACTCCAGGAATAAGCTCTCGTATATGTTCAACACCTTAATCAAGCTTGGAAACTTGTGTTGAATGGCATTCTCTGGGGTAAGACCCATCACCACTGATTTGGTGGCAAAGATATACTTGTCGGGGGGAAGTATCTCTTCATAATGTTCCCCTCTGATGGGTAATCCGGATATCTCCGCAAACTCATCTAATGAGATTGAAACCTCCCAATCTGATAAGAGAAAGGTGTGGGTCGGGATGTTCCATTGTTCCAGGAAAGATTTGACCCACCACACATGAGGAGTATGGTACTGAAAGAGGGACGCAAAGACCGTAGGATACAGCCCAGTCTTCAGTAACAGCGATTTCTTGGCCGACAGGATGTATCGAGCCCACTGCAGATAGCTGGCCGAATGACGGGGAGTCATTTCTATCATGTAAACCTGCCCCTAAGGACGTGACTCTCCTTGGCATATGCTTCGCCCTAAAATGTCTAAGGCCATCGGCGGCTGCACTGGTATTGATGCCATGGAAGGCTGAAGACGACCTTCTGAGGACCAGTTGACCTCTTCTACTGCGTAAGTTACCGGCGGCGGATCGGTATAATGGATCGCCGGGATCGGTTCTGAAGGCGCTGCGCAAGTAAAACTGCGCCGACCCCGGATAATTTGACTGTACCATAGCCTCCACAAATGAAGAGACTTTTGCTCCGGGTCATGGTCCCGAATAAGTGTGAAGACTTCCCGATCTGTAGGTGCGTCGGCGAAAGCACTCTCCGAGCGAACGAAGGGAAATGAGGAATCGAAAGCCATAGCACCTGCACACAAAAAATAGGAGGGGTTAATTATCGACACAATATTCTTTTACGCCTAAAATAGTATCGCGTCACAGTTCAAAGAGAAAGGGACAAGGGGCCCCATAAAATCAAGGTAACGCCCCATCAATGATGAGGCAGTCACTCATTGAAAGAATCCAAAAGGATTCTCATTTAATGAGAAAATATCATTGAACTCAGGAGATAAACTTTCTCGAGAAATGTGTTATGTAAACAGATTTCAAATCTGCAAGGAAAATAAGAAAGGGAATAAAATTCCCAAAAGAAATTCTTTAAAAGAAATTTTTCAGAGCCAAGCTCTGTAGAACAACGGGATAACATTCCAAAAATCCGCTCGAGAAATGGAATTAAATTCCAAATAACCTTCAAAAATCAAAGTTAATGATAGGGTAAAACCCTAAAGATCTTTAAGATCTATGGGCTACTCAAGTAAAAGTTTAGATCTCTAAAAGATCATTACAAAAGAAGAGCAAAGCTCTGTTAATGAGTTAAAAACCAAAGAACATGAAGAGATTCCTTCAAAGGTTTCTTCAAGAGTTAAGACAAGGTCATGATTCTTACCAAGTTTGACAGAGTTTTAACTCTGAAGGAGTTTCTTTGAACAGAGAGCTGAGCTCTGAAAAGAGAATTAAATTCTCAAGAAAGGAAGAAGACTAAAGAAGATGAACAGTAATCATCTCAAGGGTCAAAGGCCCTACTTATAAACACAAGGAGACGGTTCAACTCCCTAGGAGATCGAACGGTAGAAAAGATGCCTCCGCTGCACTCACGTGCGAGCCACGTGAGCGCAACGGTGTCGTATGTTTATAGAAACTAGATTTTAGAAATCACAACCAAAAATATTTTGACCGCAATCAATAACGATGTCGGATGTAGCGCGTTAGTAAGTGCGGATCGTCCACAGGGAAAGTGAGTTCCGTTCAATTTTCGAATTAGATGAGTTGAAAATTTAAGGCAAAGAAAAGAAAACAATTCATGATTTGTAATTGTAGATCAAAACTAAGAAAAATCTAGATCTAAAAGAAAAGACATTAAAAGCAAGAATTGAGATGTGTGATAATTTCCAACCAACAATCAAGATTAGAAGTATGGCTCGTAGGAGTAGATCGGATCTATAGATGTGATGAGATCTAAAGATTACTAATTCTTATCCATTAATGAATTGATACTAGATCGATGCAAAATTCATCGAGGTTTAAGGATCGTGCGGGAAAATTAGGGATTTCGCACCTAATCCTTTGTCCTTTCGATGGATCACATTCAAATTCTAGCTTCTAGTTAATCAAATGTTTAATAGTTGTTCCCTAGTTTCAAGTGAACACGATCAAGAAAGCATCATCTCGAAACTAGGTCATTAATCATTTGATTCACTAGAATTTCCAAACATTATAGGATTTAAGAATTGTAGAAATATCTAAATCATCATCATCTAAAGATCGTCACAACTCCTACACGAGCGGAGATTACTCAAACATCATGATCACAAACACAATCATAAATTGAATTCTAATCATTATGCTTGAATTAAAAGATAAGCAAGAATATAGAAAATTCACCTTTATTTATCGACAAATTTCGTTACAACTCTCTTGAATTTACAAAAGGAAGGAACTAGATCGTCGATTTCGGCTTCGCTCGGCTCCTTGAGTCGCGGATCGGCGTGGATCTCTTGCTCCGTTGGAATCCGGCGTCGCTTGCTAAAGGTTGAAGGCTCTCTTGCTCAAATTGCTCTCGGGATCTTGATCTTGATTTTGATTTGGGGATGGGGATTGAATTTGGCACAAGCTTTGTCACTAAACTTGTGGGTTGAAGATGATGGTGATTCTTGAACACTTTTCACCCTAGCTCTAGGCTCTCTTTTATAGACTCCCAAAACCCTAGAGCTAGGATTTGAATTTGAATTTCCCTCCACAAGCTAGTTAGCTAATATTTGAATCTCCCTCCAAAAGAGCCTTCTAGAATTAGTTTGTTACACCGAGCCTTCTAGATGCGCCACGTGGAGCTTCTGGGGTCTTCTGGAAGCTTTGGCCGTTAGAGGGGACACGTGTAAAAAATCTGAAGCCATGATCTCATCAAAGCGCCGCGGTTCCGCGGCGCAAGCCAGCTCCTGCCGCGGAACCGCGGCGGTTTGGAAGCCTTAGGGCTTTATTTTTTTACAGTAACTCTTGGGCTTTCTTGTGGGCGTTTTTCTGATATATGTATTTTTATTTGGCCTTCTGTATTACTACCAGATCTTCAGCCTTTGAGTTGGCGCGTCTTTTATCAGATCTTTTCCCAATTTTGGGCTCTGCTTCCGGAATTTCCTGCATAGACTCCAAGACAAGAGTTGCGCAATACAAGGATGATGCGATGCCATGAGACACAGTTAATTTCCCTTGAAGTGTTGGTTAAAAAGTCTAACACATGCAATTTGGTATTTCAGAGATGATTTGGTAATATGTGCAATTATGAATACCGAACACTTTTATATGAGTGCAAAAGGTAGGGAAATTGCCGTGTTAGAAATGCAGTTTTTTCGACTGATCAAATCCCCCAAACTTATTTTCGATCGTCTCGATCGAACAGTTTTATTAAAAAGAGAAGGAGAAAATAAAGAAAGAGAAAAGCAAACTTTCGTAGGCAACACGATTGCACTGAGCACGTGCAATAAGCCTTTAAACCTCTAGGTGTCCCTAGTAGGAGGAGTGTTGTCTCCTGAGGGTTTTCAGTGGATTACACCCACAAAATCCAATAATAAAAGAGAGATCATGAATATTACATTTAAAGACAAGAATTGTAAAAGAAAAGCCTTGAAAATTAGGGTTTCCAACTAAGCTAGCTTTTCGGTTGTCATGAGCCCTATCTTAATGGTCATGAAAAGATATTAGAAATCACGCCCTCCCTCAATAAAACATCGTCTTATTCTTCATTCCTATCTTTCTTCCAAACATCGATCATATCACCCTGCGTGTGTGTAAAGAACATCCCTACACCCGGAGAATTCAATTCAAGCTATCATACTCTTGCCCATCAGCCTCAGTACTTTTTAATTAGATGTGCTTACACACTTTCATGCGACCGTTAATACTTCTTGAGGTACTAACTGACCGATTACTCATGTGCTTGCGTATTTGGTGTATTTTCCTCGTCTTGCACCACCTTAGGTATAGCAGTGACTCCCAGACCAGTTGGCCTTAGGGCACTAGGTGAAAAGGCACCCTTGCTATAGATTTTTTATTATTGCCCTTGGTGATAACAAAACCAGTGTCCATTTTTTTCTTTTTTTCTCACCACTTTCTTCATTTTTTTTCCTTCATACATCGGCTTTAAGACAAGAGTATTTCAAGGTATCCTCTACTAACCCGGGCTTTAAGACGTGTGTAAGTGCGAATAGCAGGGTATCAACGTTCAAAATGTTTGGTTTTCCAGAATAGAAACTATTTTTCAGACTTATTTTTATCCTCAGATTAGTGACTTCCTTCATCTTACTAACCCTTGGGACAACGGCTCATAACTACTTATTACTAGTTCGTATAAGAAAACTTCTAATTTTCTCAGTTTTCTTAAATTTTTCTAATCTCATGGATGTAATTGTTCACTATCTAATCTTTCATTATCATAAATATTAAATATTTTTATATTTTGAAAATTTTAAATTTTTATGAGTTTTGAAAATTTTTGAATTTTTATGGATTTAGAAAATTTTTAAATTTTTATAGGTTTTTATGGGTTTTGAAAAACTATTTACAAAAAATGATGAGCCAAAAAAATATGCACACAGAATTTTTATGGGTTTTGAAAATTTTTAAATTTTTATGGTTTTTAAAGAAATGCTTTGTGCTTATGCAAATGATATGCACATGATGCAAAACTAAGCACAAACCTCCCCCAAACTTGTTTTCAACAGTGTCCTCACTGTTGCCACTGCTATATCTACAAAACCTGTAAGCCTGGGAGGAATTTATTAGTGGGGGTAAAATATATAAGTGAAGACCCTCCCCCAAACTTATTTTTGGCTCAAAACTTTTGTAAAAATTTTCTTTCCAAGAGCCAAAAAAAAAATTGTTCCCCCCCCCAAACTTGAGTTATGCAATGTTAAGCTTTGAAAATCACATGAGGGGGTCAAGAATCAGTGGTCGATGCTAAGCTTTGCAAAGACCGAAGATCAACACCAACCATTCGAAGATTTTATCAATGCAGTGCTCGGGTTGGTGGAAGAAGAAGTGGGGAAAGGGTAAGGGGTGGAAGAGAGTGTGTGTGCGTCTCATTTTGGAGAGACGAAGCAGTGAATGTGATGGATTACTCGCATTCTTTTTACAGTTCAGAAGAGGGTGTGGAGGTTCAATTTCAATGATTGGGACATGATTCATCTCAACACCCGTGTTATTCAGAAATGCGAGTTCATCAGCGAAGATCTCCTCAAAAGTTTCATCAATACCCCGAAGAATAATGTCATCACAAAGTGCGGGGTGATCTTCAGACTCTAAAAGCAGTTCATACTCGGTGTTAGTTGTTGACCCGGACATCTCGGTGGAAGAGTCCGTATGTGTATGATACATAGTTGGGTCAAACAACAATGTATGAAAAGAGTCAAGATCGGTATCAGGAGGATCATCAAATTCGCTGCTGTCGACATCCATTAAGTCGACAGAACAGACATGAGCAGTAGGTTCAGAGGGTACACTTCCCAACTTGTAAATGTTCAGCTCTATTGACCTATTCCCGAAGGATAGGGTCATAGAACCGTTACGACAGTTGATAATAGCATTGGAAGTGGCCAAAAAGGGGCGACCTAAAATCACCGGAATTTGATTCCGGGGGTTCGCTACAGGCTGTGTATCAAGTACAATAAAATCCACAGGGAATACGAATTCCCCGATTTTTATTAACACATCCTCCAGTTCACCCCTAGGTTTGGTGATTGATCGGTCAGCCATCTGGAGAGTGCAATGGGCTGGTTTCAACTCTCCGATTCCTAGTTGCTCATAGACTGAGAAAGGAAGAAGGTTAACACTGGCGCCAAGGTCTAAAAGAGCATGATTGATGTGTTTATCCCCAATAGAAATCGATATCGTAGGACATCCTGGGTCCTTACGTTTCTTTGATAGCGGAGGGATAAAAGCAGTGCTAATGCTATTGGACATGAAGACCTTCTTTGGCACTTGAGTCTTCCTCTTCCTAGTGCACAAGTCCTTAAGAATTTTCGCATAAGCGGGGACTTGTTGAATGGCATCTAGGAGAGGGATGTTGATGTTAACTTGCTTGAACATGTCCATAATCTTCTTCATATGTGGACTCGATGTGTTGTCCCTTAACCGATTAGGGTAAGGTGCTTTAGCAATGAGCGCTGGGTCCATCATAGGAGAAGGAAGTGTGTGTGGCCCCGATCCCAAAATAGAAGTGGGGATCGTCTGTGGAGGAGTAAAAGAGGTGGGCTGAGGTGTCGAGCCTAGAGGGAAATGGAGAATAGGCTCGCGAGAAGGCGGTGGGGTAGAAGAACAAGAATCAGACGTAGAAGTGTGTGTGTGAGGAAAGGTCTCAGCCGGGGTGTTGATGGGATTCTCAATATCATCAACTTCTTCCCCAACATGGTTATCCAGCACTCTCCCAGATCTCAACGTGGTGATTGCATTCACATGATGTGAATAGCCAGGATTGGGTACAGGTTGAGCTGGGAGTTTCCTTTTTTCTCTCGCACTCATTTCGGCCTTAAGTCGTGCAATCTCAGCTTCCATCGTTTTGATACTCTCAGCTTGGGACGCTGAGTTTTTCTTTATCTCACCGACAGAAGACTTAACCTTGGCCGACACATCCATGAAATTTGACATGAGTGATTTCATGGTTTGAGCGAATTGAGAGAATTCGTCAGAACAGGTCGACTGCATATGATTAGAAGGTGCAGGAGTGTTGACCTGGTTTTGGAAGTTTTGTGACTGGTAGGGGTGCTGGGTGAGTTGAAGTGGTTGCTGTTGTGGTGGAGGGACCCGTTGAAATTGATTCGGGTTTGGAACCGTGTTTTGGGACTGGTTCCAAGCAAAATTCGGATGATTCCACCAACCCTGATTGTATGGGGAAGAAAAAGGGTCGTTTCCAGGTCTTTGAAATGCGGCATTGGTATGCTCGAGACCTCGAAACTGAGAGTTTAATGGACATTCTTCCGTCAAGTGAGAAGGATCAGAACAGCACCCACAAACGGTTTTGGGGAGCGAAATTGGATTTAGGGAGGCTGCTAGGAATTTGTGTTCCATAGCGTCGAGCTTCTTTTGCATTGCTGCCATCTCAGCTCGAACACCTATGGACACGTCTATTTGGTGTACGCCACCCCTACTCGATGGCTGGGTTCCAGTCTCCCACTGTAGTGATTTTTCAGCGAACTTTTCTAAAAATTTCCATGCTTCCCCGTCATCCTTGGTCATAAAGGTGCCTTGACACATGTTTTCAAGGTTTTGTTTAGTGGTAGGGTTACTGCCCTCATATATGATTCGGCAAAGTTCCCATCTCGGGATGCCGTGATGTGGGCATTGAACCAAAAGATCCTTGAATCGGTCAAAGTATTTTGAAAATGGTTCAGCCGGAAGCTGGGAGAATTGATAGAGTTCGCTACGGATTCGAGCTGTCTTTTGCATAGGGTAAAATTTCTTAAGGAATGCCGCGACAAATTCTTCCCAATTCGTGATAGAGCGTGCGGTGGTGTTATACAGCCACTTCTCGGCTATATCGCACAAGGTAAATGGAAGAAGTCGTAGACGCATGGCATCCACAGAAAGTTGTGATGTACCCATCATTGCGCATACGTTTTCAAATTTGGTAATAAAAACGTACGCGTCTTCAGTCTCGAGACCGTGGAATTTGGGTAGAAGGTTGATGTACTGGGGCTTAATCTCAAAGTTATCCCCGTTGGCTGGTGGAATGGATAAGCAGGTCGAGAGAGGACCTCGCAAAGGGTAGCACCTCTCTTGGAGAGAGATGCGGGGAGGATTCTGCGCACCAACGGACGGCGGCAGAGTAGCGGTAAAGAGGTTTGATGGAGACTGATCCATCGGTGTGGGTGTGGTGGGGGGTAAAAGAAAGGTAAATGGAGAAATACCGACTTCGGAGTCGATCGAGGGGACGCGGACAAGACGGGCACTAGAATCCCGTGTCCAGCCTATCTTGCACTAAAAGGGGTTAGTACAAGTGGCAGCGTGATTTATACTTAGGGGAATGAAGTGAATGCGGTGTTTGTTTTGAAAAAAGGATACGGATTTTGAAAAAATGATGCGAATCCCAAAATGCAACACACAAACCCTAATTCTAGTGGTCACCTAGGTCCGACTCTAGACCGCTCCTAACTGCCAAAAGACAAGTCGCAGGATAGAATCCTCCACTGCCTCTTTGTCCCCCTGTGGCCAGGTAAGTGCCAGGTAAGTGGGAAGGTACTCCACTACGTAAGTAGTGGGCCTAATTAATAACCACTAGCCTTCGACACACTTGCCTTAGACACCACAAGAAAACGCGGATAAGCAATGAATTACCCACGGCCTTCTTCTGTCCTAAGTGAGCGCGACGGTCCTTAGAGTCATCTCTAGATATTTTTTAATTAATGAGGGTAATGCGGATGCAGGTTTGTGATTTTTGGGGCCTAGGAAGGGTAATGAACTCCCCACCTAATCTGGATTTGGCCGTGCCCCTTAATATCCGTATTAATTATGCAAACAACCACAAAGTCAAAAACAAGCACAATTTTAATTTTGCTTTTGCGGCGCTGCGATTATTTGCAAAGAAATCTGCAACAAATTGTTAGTTGGAGCAGATTTTATGAAGGAGATAAGAAAGTTAGAGATTACCAGATAAAATTTTTACAGAGAAGCCCTCATGAACCCGCGGAACTGCCGCATTTGGGAGCTAGGGCCGCGGAAACGCGGTGCTTTAGTAGAATCACTGCACAAAATTTTTCCAGCAATCTCCAGATCACTTCCTTAGTCCTCTGGAATTCTTCAAATAATTTTCCAATTTTCCAGCAAGCTCCAGATCTCCTTGCAATTAACCACAACAACACGTATTAGTATTTTGCACGAGTTTTGATCTAAAAAATATTGATAGAATAAACTTTTCAACTCAAATTTCAAAAAATGAACAAATAGCACACGATCCCCGGCAGCGGCGCCATTTTGATTTAATGATTTTCCGATTGTGTCGTATGTTTATAGAAACTAGATTTTAGAAATCACAACCAAAAATATTTTGACCGCAATCAATAACGGTGTCGGATGTAGCGCGTTAGTAAGTGCGGATCGTCCACAGGGAAAGTGAGTTCCGTTCAATTTTCGAATTAGATGAGTTGAAAATTTAAGGCAAAGAAAAGAAAACAATTCATGATTTGTAATTGTAGATCAAAAGTAAGAAAAATCTAGATCTAAAAGAAAAGACATTAAAAGCAAGAATTGAGATGTGTGATAATTTCCAACCAACAATCAAGATTAGAAGTATGGCTCGTAGGAGTAGATCGGATCTATAGATGTGATGAGATCTAAAGATTACTAATTCTTATCCATTAATGAATTGATACTAGATCGATGCAAAATTCATCGAGGTTTAAGGATCGTGCGGGAAAATTAGGGATTTCGCAACTAATCCTTTGTCCTTTCGATGGATCACATTCAAATTCTAGCTTCTAGTTAATCAAATGTTTAATAGTTGTTCCCTAGTTTCAAGTGAACACGATCAAGAAAGCATCATCTCGAAACTAGGTCATTAATCATTTGATTCACTAGAATTTCCAAACATTATAGGATTTAAGAATTGTAGAAATATCTAAATCATCATCATCTAAAGATCGTCACAACTCCTACACGAGCGGAGATTACTCAAACATCATGATCACAAACACAATCATAAATTGAATTCTAATCATTATGCTTGAATTAAAAGATAAGCAAGAGTATAGAAAATTCACCTTTATTTATCGACAAATTTCGTTACAACTCTCTTGAATTTACAAAAGGAAGGAACTAGATCGTCGATTTCGGCTTCGCTCGGCTCCTTGAGTCGCGGATCGGCGTGGATCTCTTGCTCCGTTGGAATCCGGCGTCGCTTGCTAAAGGTTGAAGGCTCTCTTGCTCAAATTGCTCTCGGGATCTTGATCTTGATTTTGATTTGGGGATGGGGATTGAATTTGGCACAAGCTTTGTCACTAAACTTGTGGGTTGAAGATGATGGTGATTCTTGAACACTTTTCACCCTAGCTCTAGGCTCTCTTTTATAGACTCCCAAAACCCTAGAGCTAGGATTTGAATTTGAATTTCCCTCCACAAGTTAGTTAGCTAATATTTGAATCTCCCTCCAAAAGAGCCTTCTAGAATTAGTTTGTTACTCCGAGCCTTCTAGATGCGCCACGTGGAGCTTCTGGGGTCTTCTGGAAGCTTTGGCCGTTAGAGGGGACACGTGTAAAAAATCTGAAGCCATGATCTCATCAAAGTGCCGCGGTTCCGCGACGCAAGCCAGCTCCTGCCGCGGAACCGCGGCGGTTTGGAAGCCTTAGGGCTTTATTTTTTTACAGTAACTCTTGGGCTTTCTTGTGGGCGTTTTTCTGATATATGTATTTTTATTTGGCCTTCTGTATTACTACCAGATCTTCAGCCTTTGAGTTGGAGCGTCTTTTATCAGATCTTTTCCCAATTTTGGGCTCTGCTTCCGGAATTTCCTGCATAGACTCCAAGACAAGAGTTGCGCAATACAAGGATGATGCGATGCCATGAGACACAGTTAATTTCCCTTGAAGTGTTGGTTAAAAAGTCTAACACATGCAATTTGGTATTTCAGAGATGATTTGGTAATATGTGCAATTATGAATACCGAACACTTTTATATGAGTGCAAAAGGTAGGGAAATTGCCGTGTTAGAAATGCAGTATTTTCGACTGATCAAGCACCCGAACGGATGCTTTTGGCTACGGGGTTCTCCTACAGTCACTTGGTCGGGGCTATAGGGCGTGGCTGTCTATTAAGTTTACCCGGCGAGTATCCGCGTACGCTACGTGATTGCGACGGACTTTTGATAGCATCAAAATCCCGTGGCAACCGATCATTTGAGACTAAAGTGCTAGATTTATAACATTCAAATTAGTTGTCTCATAACAACATGTGGATTCCAAATATTGTATCACATTCCAGATAAATAGACAATGTTAAACTTTCCGATCAAATAATCAAACACCCAAGTTTTCCAATAGCTCAACACTTGAGGGGAGTTTAAAAACATCCATTTCATGCAACAGTACCAACGGTCCAGCCGTAGAAGGGTCAAGCCAACGCCTTACATGTGGCACGCCATACTGCCCCAAACCCTAAGGTTCAAACGGCAGTTCAAGACGGTCACATAATCGAGTTAAGGTCTGTTGTCTTCTAGAGGGTCCATCGCGTTACTTGCACGATTTATACGTTCTTAAACTACGGAAAAATCCAACACTTGGAAATTTTCCGGCAGGGGAAAAAGTGAGTTATTGATGTCCGGTCGAACTTTTTAACACTTTCTAAATTACCCGGAGAAATACAGACAAAGTTAAACTTTCCGATCGAATCAACGAACTCCTAATACAACCCAGAAAACTCAACATTTGAGTATAAATTAAAAATTCCCAGAAAACACAAGAACTATACAAGAACATTACTGTGCAAACAGTGTAGCATAAAGCTACAGAATGGCCGCGGAACCGCCGCGCCACCTAGGGTACGGCCGCGGTTCCACGGCGCCTTGATTGAATTGGGGTCACGTGCTGCACAGTAATTCCTAGAAAACCCTGCTGAATTTTCTGAGTATTTTTAATTAGGAAAAATCCCAGTTTTAAAAAAATGTACAGAGAAGGGTTTTGATTAGGGTTTCGGGGTTCGATCGGGTTTCTAACTTCGTCTACACTTCGCCTACAGCTCTAGCTAGGCTCTGATACCACTGTAGGGTTCCTAGGCACACTCATGAGGTTCTACAAGGCATCAACCACGCCAAAATCAAAATTTTTATGTGCCGAACAACCCTATGCAAGATTGTGCACTAGAGATTAGACGAAACTAAAAGCAAGCAAACTACTTTGCTACTAAGTGAAAGGGATAACAACCTTTGTAGATCCGGTCCTTCACTTCTAATGCTCCGTGTTGACGTCCCTTCGCTGCGATCATCGGGATCCCGGTCCCTAGCGATGGTTTCTTCGGAGAAATGAGCGGGCTAGGTCGTTGACTTCGAGGCCGAAGATGATCTACGTCGAGGAGACTCAAACTCAAGCTCCATCTTCACTTGGTCATGAACTTTGTGAAGAGAACACCCTATACTACATGGCAAGTGGTAGAGGATGAAGAAATAGGAAGTGGGTTCACTTTGGATTTGGATTTCTCACTCTTAATCTTCACTTGGTCATTTTCATGAAAGGTTTTTCTTCTTCTTGAATAAGAAGAAGAAGAAGGAATAAGAATGAATTATCAATTAACTAAAATGAATAATCAAGTGAAGTATATCATAATGCAACCATGGGTGAGTTAACCTTTGTAGAGACTAAACCCTAGTTTGAGCTAATGGTTAGGTTAGTGAAAATCTCATGCAAAACAAAATGGTTAGACTTTGTCAAAGATGCTTAAAAAGCTTCATGAAGCTTCAAGCAAAAAACAAAGAAAGCCACCATTTTGTTTTTGCCAAAAATAAATAAAATAAATAAAACCCAACCATTAACCTCAACATGGTGTAAGTCATACACACACCCAAGTTTGCATGTATCATCAATCATGATACAAACTAGTGCACAAACATATATCATATATACAACTTGTGCACATCAAGTGAGAAAATCAATCATAAGTGAACAAATACTAGTTAATGTAAAGTAATATATCAAATATATAATTATACATTAAATCATTAAATCAATACTTGATTTAATGATCCGGTCATATCGCATATAACCGACTAATATCTAATGTATCAATATATCGAATCAACACTTGATTCGGTAACCCGGCTATATCACATATAACCATCCGATGATACAAATCGCGAGAATAGAACACAGTATCACATACTGGTATTATTCTCGGTCCCGCACATATCTCATATGCGCTCCTATTTCGTTTCTCTTGAGCCAGGAAACCTCTGTGTATGACTCTAAAGACTCGTCAATACGCCGGCGGTAGGTGGTGATCATATCAATCACCCACAAGCCGCAAGCGGTCTGCTAAACGTAACGGCCACCCGGGTATTGAGCGATCAGAAGATCAACGAGCAAGCCTGCTCACACTCCTGCGAATCCAATCAGTAACACTTACCGTACAGTCCGGTCTGTTCGTCTGATATGTCGCATATCTCGTCTAGGGGTGGTAAACGTCAGACCCCAGTAGCTTGATAAGTCATGCCGATGTAAGGTCCATAACAAGCATGAAACTACTGATAACACTTACCAGTAAATTAGTGCAACCCTGGCCAGGGATTTCCAGTTATGGCCAGTCGAGCATAGCGCAACATCAACCCCCAATACCGGGAGAGACGAATCCCCTCCTATCGCTCATTGCCTCCATGTGAATCGGGACTGTACCCAAAAACCACCTGTTTGCACGACTCAGTAGAGCCGTGGTAGGGTGGAAATCAAAACACAGTGGGAGACACACAAGACTCTATGACGATCTCGGGTCAACAGACTAAGCTATACCAGTGTCACCAGAGAACTGCCATCTGACGTAAGGTATAATACCATCTGGGAGTTCTCGGCGAGTCCGTTCAGTATACCCAGTCACCACTGAGCACCCGCATACCATCTCTGATGTCAAACACCAATGGATATGGGATCATCCATCGCCCATCACATGGGTCGAGAAGATATACGCTAGTCTACTCTGGAATATCGATGCCCCGTCTCGATATTCCCACGACTAAGAACATTGAAGGATGTACTCATTGACTACCCAGGCCCCACTAGTATGATCTACATCATAGTCCTGGAAGTCGAGTAGACATCCTAAGGGATTTATCAACATGTAATAGAGAGACGACAATTATACATGTTAAGATAAAGAGCAACCAGATAGCGTACTATCATGTCGAGCAAGAAAGTCCTACCTATATATGTCCCAGCATCCACTACAATATACATCTCATGTAAAGTAATGGCCTCTAGGGAATACATATAACTGACATATTGGACACAGCACGATTTACTTTTGGGAAATGTTTTTAGGAATATCACGAGTTACAATAAAATACCCTAAACTATTACAAAACTGTTTTCTTTAAAAAGAGTATTATCTAATTCCTTGCAATTACGCCTCTACAACCCATTTTGGAGAACCCCGATCGGGATGGTGCTGGTTATCGTACGTCCTCGGGCCTAGTAGAGTGCGATGCAGACCTCCGCAAGGAACATTCGATCTCGATGGAATTTTTAACGCTATTTTTAAGAAAATGAGATTTCTAGAAAATTAAATAAAATTTATTTTTATTAAATATATAGATATATATGAATATTATCAAAAGATCTATTTTAAATATATTATACAAATATTCCAAGTTTTCTAAATTAAAGGAATCACCATTACAGGAAAATACCATTTCAATTCAATGCAAAATTCTAATATTTCAATAAAATATCATATACAATGAAAACTAGGTTCTACTCACTAGAAACTTCACTTTTATAAAATATACATCTATGAAAAACCTAAAGACGATAATTAAATACCTGAGGTGTGTTTTGAAAATGTATCAAAACTATTTTTACATAAAACCCCTTCAACTTATACTAAATTACAATAAGGACCCTAGTAAATATAGGTTTAAGCGGAACCAATTCTCTTGAGCCTCAGGGAGCCGGAGAATGTGGGTGCTTGCCTATCTAAGGTAGACAATCTAACAAACGGTGTTATCAATACGGTAATTGTCTTGGAAAAAAACACAGATCCTGCCTTCCATGTGGAGCAGTTACCGATAATATCAAAAATAATTCAGGATTTCAAGTTCTTTTCAAAGTGTCTGACTCAGAACGAGTCTCAATCTAATCAATCTGACTTGAATATGATTCAAGTATAAACTACAATACAACATGAATCCGTCTATTCAATCTATATCAATCTGTATTGACTGAACCGAACCATGGATATACTCCATCTACATGACTATCCATTTATATCCATACTGTTTACTGATATCATAGTTTCGGCAAATCATCCATCTATATAACAAAACAATACAATCAATACAAAATACATCGCGGGGTTTATAAAGGGATAGATTGGTACGGAATGTGTTAGAAGTGGCACGAGACTGTAACCTTAATACACCTAACCTGAATATCCATTGTCGTTGTACCGTGGCTGAACGGTTCCTTATGCTCCGTATACCTTAGTCTCCGGAATAGTGGGACTCCTCTCGTATACACTGGCATATTCTTTACCAAGCTACAAACAACTGCGTTAATAATATAATCAAACATTACTAGTCTTATTCTCGTCATGTCTATTCTATCTCTACTCATCTTTGGGACTTACCGAGCGATTGTTCGCTGACGAAATTTCTTTTCTTCTTTTTTTGGAATGTTGTCAGGTGATTTGGACGAACTAGAGACCGAGCCCAGTACTGAGGACATGGAGTAGTTTTCTATCGACCCAGACCTGTAGGCGCTTATACATACTTTTCATTTCAGTTATGCCATTGTTTAGGCATTGCTTTCTATTCATGTATTTACATTCCAGTTGTACCTGTAAAAGAATGTTTAATAAATAAGGTTGTTGTTCATTTATATTCTTGTCCCTTGTGTACATTTACTTTATATTGCTTAGATACGCTTAGCGTGTTTACTTCTGAGTAAATACATAGCGGGCATCGCCGCATCCCCTTGCCGTACACCGGAAAATGGGGCGTGACAACAAGATACAAATCTTTCTAAAATAAGAAAGATACCTTCGGTTGGATCATAGAATAAAATTCTATGCCCTCTGTAAAACAGAAAACCCTCGGATTGAAAATCCAATGGTGATTAAAAATCACCATTTCACAGAGTAAAACTCCGCATATGAAAAATATTTCCCCAATCTTGTTAAAAACAAGAAAATATGTTCTGTAAAAACAGAAACCCCTGGATCAAAGATCCAATAGTGGGTAAAATTCCCCAAATGGGATCTCTTAATGAGAGATTTCTTCAAAACTAATTAACATACTTGCCTCCACTATATAAAGGACCGAAGACTTCAAGTCCGATAAGGAGGAACCCCCCCCATAAGCTTCCAAAAACAAAAACAGAAAGCTTCAAAAAGGAACAGAGAATTAAATTCTCAAGGAAGAAGATCTCCCCCCTTAAAAACTCTAGGTAAACGAAAAAAAAATATAGAGAGATAAAAACATCTCATTTACATATCTAAAAGGTTTAGCCCTTCTCAAAGAACTTAGTTCTTTCTCTGGATCTGAGATCCACAAGACAAGTCTCCCACAAGTTGAGAATTAAATTCTCATCGGGAGGAACTTGTTCTTGAGAATCAAAGATTCAGAAAAGAACTAGGAATCGAATTCCTCAAAACAAAACATATAAGAGAAACCTAGTTCTCATAAAAAGAACTTGGTTCTTAAAAATGAAGCTTGATCCTAGATCTACAAAACAAAGATCTTATTGATCATTAATGGGCAAAAATGATATCAGCAGAGGAGAAAAACGCACAGCGCCGCACGTGTTCCTCACGCGGGCGCCACAGAAGAGAAGAGTGCTTAGCACTCACTGGGCAGGGCCGCACGTGTTCCTCACGTGGGCGCCACGGAACGGAAGAGTGCTTAGCACTCATTAAGTAGAGCCCAGCGCCTCACATGCTCCCCACGTGTGTGCCGTAAAAGAAAAAAAAGAGTGCTTAGCACTCCACAAGCAGTCTAAAACTGCTGAGTGTTCAACACTCATTGGGCAGCGCCCAGCGCCTCACGTGCTCCCCATGTGGATGCCATAAAGAGTGCCGAGCACTCCATATAAAGACAAAAGGAGTAAAGTGTTCAACACTTATTGGGCAATCCCCAAGACTGAAAGCTCCACATGATCATATGTGGGCATCAGAACTCATATAAGTGCTCAACACTTTCTGCATAAAAAAAAGGGGGACTGATTAAACAGAGCCCAAACAAGTGCTTAGCACTTTTTCAGAAAAGAGGGGAGACTAAGCAGACTAAAGCCCAAATTGGCTAAGTTGCTAAAGTCTTACAAATGAGTCCAAATGCTCCGTGGCTGGGCCTTAAATAATGAAGATCCTAAAATGTTGTTAAGTGGATCTTAGTCTCAAATAGGACTAGCGTATCCTTAACAAAAATTCTTAAGGCCACAATAACCCCATTTTTCCTCAAACACGGGATTTAGTTTAAGGGTACATCTCTCCACACCTCTGATATATGTCGTTGTAATTCTTCAACGTCTTCGGAGAGGTGGCGGGTCCCGACAACCAATAACTCATTTCTTGTCCCAACTTGATATAAAACTTCATCAAGACCAAGAATGATACATCCCACGTTTATGCACTTCCAAATTGATGTGCACACCTCAAATTGGATCGCACCCCAAATTGGGTCCATTCCATATCACCGTTATTCGCTTCGTCACGTAACAAATACACGTGTACGCAAGATGGATAAAGGACCGAGAAGTCCCTAAACTAATATTCGCCTCCAAAATGGTGATAAAGGACCGAGAAGTCCCTAAACTAATATTTGCCTCCAAAATGGCGTTAATGGACCGAAACGTCATTAAACTAATATTCGCCTCCAAAATGGCGTTAATGGACCGAAACGTCATTAAACTAATATTCGCCCCAAAATACGGCAATAACGGACCGAAATGTCCTTAAACTAATATTCGCTTTCAAAATGGCGATAGTGGACCGAAATGTCCTTAAACTAAAATTTCGCCTTAAACATGGCAATAGTGGACCGTGATGTCCTTAATCGAGCCCAAATGCTCATACGTTTTAAGTCGATCTTAATCTCAAACCAGATTAACGATCCTTAAATCAACCCAAACCCAAATCTAAAAATATACGGATTTGGACTAATCCACGCCCTACGGGCGACAACATAAAATAGTCTCCGTATATAATCTACAGGCAACCAAAATAAAACAAACATACACACGACACGAAGTGAACCTCCGGAGCAAGATAAGGTGGTTATTGCGATGCGGTAACGTAATTAACTGCAGGGGCTTGCGCCTGCAGGGAAGAGCGTCCCCACAATTAAAAAACTCCTCACAAACGAGGGGGAATCTGATAAAGTCTGCTACAACGGCCGCATCCGTCCAAACCTCCGATATATGGTGCCATAAATCAACTTGGCATCTTTGGAGAGGTGGACGGATAAATCCAAATAGCATCTGCCCCCAGAACTTAGGCAAGACGATCTATCCCGGTTCGTCTCCGTCTCCGGTAGTGAACAAGGTGTAATTTATTGCATAATTTTCTAACCCATTTATCATTTTATTGTCATATATTTTGCTGTTTCGGGTATCTTTTGTGAATTATTACAGATAACAGGGTTTGAATGCAAAAAGATGGAAAATTGTCCTAAAAGAAGGATTACGTGCGTACAATGTTAAATTAAGGGAATTATCCAAAAAAAATCAATAGAATAATTTGCAAATTTGGAATAAATTTAGGAATATCATTGCAAATCAACAAAATTGTAACAAATAGAGGTAAATCAATCATCACAACAACAAATCAGTTGTAGAAACCAAATCAAATCAAAAACTACAAATAAATCTGCCTAATTATATGCAAAATTTAGGAACAATTCGGAGATCCACGTAACTGTAAAGCAACGAGAATAATTTTCATGATCTGATAACTAAAAAAAGCTTAACAAATCAAGAGAATCGAGCACAAAAGAATTCGTGCCACGAACCCAACAAAGCATGGTGGATTAGCCACAGGTTAAGCTTGAGCGCGGTGGATCAGCCGCACAATCTGGGCTGTTCATCACCAATTTTTATGGGCACAATCGTCTTGGCATATACATCGTTTTAAGATATATCGTTTCATTTTTCGAAGATTCTGAAGGCTCGCAAGAGTATCTAACAGAGCAATTAGATTAGATTTTCATAGTTGTTAGCAAGTAGATTCTCTTGTATTTTCTATTACTTGTTCTCCAAGCTTCTTTAGCCCAATATAAGCACATGTATAGCCTTAGGGTTTCATATCTCTCTCTTGACAATAAACTCTAAGGTTTTCATTTAAGAGATCAACACCATTGTAAGTAATTTTTATGAATAAATTTGTGCTTTATTTTAATATGAAGCGTAACTAATTTCTTTTCTAGGTTTTTGTATTTATTTACTCTATTCGGCTGGATGTTATATTGCTTTCTTTTCTTGTGCTTAGATATTAATATCTTATTATTTAAATTCTTCTTATTAAGTTTATTATCTAAAAAGCTAATCTTTTTAATAATAGTTGACGCTAAGAAAGAAGATTAAAGGAAGATGATAACACCAAAAAACTTATTAGGTTAAATGATAGGTTGATGCCCTAGAGATCTAATGAGAGAAGGAAGGAGACAAATTTAATTAAAAGAAATTAAAACTAGGTAGTTAAGGGTGATCTAGATTATTCGATAAGATGATAGAAATAGATTGACTATCTACCGCAATTAATCAAAGATTAAACAAAGATTATTTTTAATTAACTAGAAAAAGTGTTCTTAAATTGCTATCTAAATGATATTTTTATAATTGATATGTTAACTTTAATAACATTAAATTAACTTATGCTTTTATAGGATTAATAGAAAATATATTAAATATAGATCTAGAAAAGAAGTGTCATCTTTTAAACCAACCAATAAAGATAAATAAATACAAAACCCTAAATTCTTCTATATTTATAAAAATCCCACTTTTAATTGCACTTTTAAAAAATTCTAACACTTTAGCTTAGTTTAAAAGTAGTTAACACACTTCTCTATGTATCGACCATTAAGTATTATGATTGCATCATCATATACTTGCGGTTTAATTTGGAGACTATAAATGTAAGTCTATGTTACCCACCCCAGTGCTTAACGGGGAGGCGGAATAGGTAAAAATCAAATTTTTCTTAAAGGAAACATAGACTAATCATGAAGAATCTTTGCTAAACAAAAGCTAACAAACTAATGTGGAGTTTTAACTACTAGGTTAAGAAATTATACCTAAAGCCTGAACTCCTTCTCTTCTTGTTGTGATCCTCTTTGTTGCGAGCTCCTTGGAGTGGTGTAGATGGCTCCTCCTCACCGTCTTCTCTAGGTCAAAGAATGATCCACCTGAAGGCTTCTACCTTGAGCTCCTACCTCAACAATGAAGTAACTAGAGTGCTTGGCTTGCTAGACTAAGAACCCTAGAGTGAGTAGAGAAGTATTTTGGTGGTTTAGTCTCAAAAGCTTTTAATTTTCAACACATGAAAGATTAAAGCTTTGAGAGAAGAAGAGGGAGAGCAAACCATGAGAGAGAAAGATAATGAGAGAATGAGAGAACCAAGCTCTCATATGAGAAATATATGATAATAATAATAATAATAATTAATAAAATTGTGATGGTGAGTTGATTTGACCATTATCATTTCATAATTAATGCTAAGCATGCTTCAAAAAATATCTCATGCTCAACAAAAGAAAATATCTAAGTCAATGTGAGTCAACAAGTCAAATGGTCAATCCAACTCTAACCATGATACAATTATTCTTAATTAAAACTATTAATCATATTCCTCCTTCTCATTATGGTTTTGATCAAGTCAATGGTCAAAACCCTAATGAGGTGTCTCCCTCTCCGCCCCTGTCAACTGTACATACATACCCGCATCTATGTTCCATAGAAACACGAATACAATGAGACTAGACCAATCCCAAAACAAATACTAGGATATGGCTTAAACCAAAACCCACTAGTATCAACTGCCCGAACACCAAACGTGCACAAGTGCGCGTATGTGAACGAACCCCCGTCGTAAAACCATACGACCTCTACTACGTTTCGCCCAAAGGTGAACAACCCTCTGCGTGGGACTCTAAAGACTCGACACAACGCTGGCAGTGGGTTTAACCACAGTCCGCAAGCGGTACTAGCTGTACGTAACGGTCCCTAGGTAGATGTCGATAAGAAGACCGATGAGGTGAACCCATCCGAACTCCTACGGAGCCTGAATGTGACAATCTCCGTACAGTCCGGTCTGTTCGTCAACGGACTCGAGGCGAAGTGGCAGTGTCAAGTCAACGGACTAAGCTGTACTCATGTCACCTGGGAACTGTTATCTGACGATAGGTATAGTACCAACCAACAGTTCCCGACGAGTCCTGTCCAGTGTACTCATAACCTAATGAGCACCTGCATACTATCTCCAGTACGACGTACTGATGGCTGTGGGACAGACCATCTCCCAAGCTGGGACGAGAAGCGTACACACCAGTCTACTCCGGAGTATCGATGCCCTGTCTCGATAATCCTACGACTGAGGACCTGTATAAGGATGTGCTTGTAGACTACCCAACCCCCACAAGTGTGACTGCCATCACAACGCTGGTAGTCAAGCAAAGATCCTAAGGGCTCTATCAAGATGTATTAGCGATATATCAAAAGAAACATATACACATATTAAGATAGATACAAACCAAGTAGCATACTACCATATTGAGCAAGACTGTTATAAATATGTGTATATATCCCAAGCTTCCAAAATGTAATATACAAACTAGTACTATACAATAATGGCCTCTAGGGCATATCACACTAACAATCTCCCACTTGCACTAAGGCCATGTGCTGGCATATCGCAGACCTATCATCTCGAAGCCTCTCGAACTGCGTCTGAGGAATGGCCTTTGTGAATGGATCTGTAGTGTTATCTTCTGTAGCAACCCTTCGAACCTCGATTTCCCGGCGATCCACGATCTCCCTGATCAGGTGATACCGCCTCAAGATGTGTCTGGACTTCTGATGGGACCTGGGTTCCTTCGCTAAAGCTATAGCCCCGTTGTTGTCACAATACAGAGGTATTGGATCAACAATCGACGGAACTGCCTGAAGTTCTGTTAAGAACTTCCTCATCCAGACAGCTTCTTTTGCGGCATCTGAAGCTGCGATATACTCCGCTTCCATTGTGGAGTCAGCAACGGTCTCCTGTTTGGAACTCTTCCAACAGACCGCCCTTCCATTGAGGGTAAAGACATAACCTGACATGGATTTGGAGTCAGCAAAGGCCTCGATCTGGAGGTCTTTTCCGCCGTAAACCAAGAACATCTCTTTAGTCCTTCTCAGGTATTTCAGAATGTTCTTTACCACTATCCAGTGCTTCTCCCCAGGGTTTGACTGATACCGGCTTACCACACTCAGTGCATAAGCTACATCTGGTCTGGTACACAACATCGCATACATTATAGAGCCTACCGCAGAAGCGTAGGGTATAGTAGACATGCGATCACTTTCCAAATCAGTCTTGGGAGACATCTCTTTGGAGATGGTGATTCCGTGACAAGCCGGTAAACTACCGCGCTTTGAATCTTCCATACTGAATCTTTTCAGTATGGTGTCGATGTACCTGGACTGCGAAAGTCCCAACATCCTCTTAGATCTATCACGATAGATCTGGATCCCCAGAATGTAAGAGGCATCACCCAGGTCTTTCATGGAGAATCTGTGTGACAAGAACCCTTTGACAGATTATAGCATAGGAATGCCATTTCCTATCAAGAGAATGTCATCCACATATAAAACGAGGAATACGATAGTTCGCGCTACAATCTTACTATAAATACATGATTCATCTGGATTTTTGATAAAGCCAAATTCTTTGACCGTCTCATCAAAACAGATGTTCCAACTCCGCGATGCCTGCTTCAGTCCATAAATGGACTTCAGCAACTTGCACACTTTTCCGCTGCTCCCACTCTGAATGAATCCCTATGGCTGGTCCATATAGACACACTCCTCTAAATTTCCATTTAGAAAAGCGGTCTTTACGTCCATTTGCCAAATTTCATAATCATGGAAGGCAGCAATGGCAAGAAGGATCCGAATGGATTTGAGCATAGCCACTGGAGAAAAAGTTTCGTCATAGTCCAAACCAGGTCTTTGACAAAAACCCTTTGCAACAAGTCTAGCCTTATAGGTTTCAACCTGTCCATCTACACCAATCTTCCTTCTGAAGACCCATTTGCAGCCTACGGGTTTTACCCCTTCTGGAGCAAAGTCCAAAGTCCATACTTTGTTGGTGTACATGGACTCTGTCACGCCCCGCTTCCCAGTGTACGGCGAAGTGGACGCGACGAGGCCCGCTACGTATATACTCAGAAGTACATACGCTAAGCGTAACTAAGCAATATAAAGTAAATCACAGGAGACAAATGATATAGAAATAACAGCAACTTTTATTAATAACATTCTTTGTACAATGCATGAAAAGAAAATACAACTGAAATGAAAAGCGATGCCTAAACAGTGGCATAACAGAAAATGAAAATACTGGAAAAAACAAGGTACAATATTCAGAGCTCGGGATCTTCGTGAAACTGCTCCAAATCTTCACCGGTGGGCTCGATCTCAGCTTGGTCCAACGCACCTGACGACATTCAAAAAAGAAAGAAATAGAATGTCGTCAGCGAACAGGTCGCTCGGTAAGTCCCAAAGATAAGGAATAAATAGACAGAGAGTAAGAGAGAGAGAAAGAGAGAGAGAGTATCTTTTAATGTTGTATTGTATTGTCATATTATAGTAGTATGGTGTTAACGCTGTTGTTGTAGCTTGGTACAGAAGGATGCCAGTGTATACGAGAGGGGTCTCTATATGCTAGAGACCAGGGCAAATGGAAGTACAAGGCTCCGTTATATAACCCGGAACAACGGCAATTGGATTCAGGTTAGGTGTCTTAATCTTACTACCTCGTGCCACCTTTAACACCTTCCGTACCAATCTACCCCTTAAACCCCGCGATGTCTTGTTGTATTGTTATCTTGTAAAATTGTAGTAATGGTAAGATTGATTAACTGACCGACCGAAACCATGATATCAGGAAACGGTTATAACCGTAGAGTCATGTAAATGGAATACTGGGAAACATGTAAAAGGAATATATCCATGGTTCGGTTCAGTCAAGTTATATAGATTGTTAACTGGATTCAGGGAGTCATGTATTCATCTTGAGTTGAAATATAGAGAATATAGATTGACTTGAATCATTTTCAAGTCAGAAATAGTCAGACTCTAACCCGAGTCAGACTAAAAGAAATGTAATTGGAAGTTCAATAATTGTTAGGGGCCTTATTGTAATTTATAAAACTTGAGGGGGTTTTATGTAAAAAGTACTATTGTATAGTTTTCAAAATACACCTCAAGTATTTGTTATTCGTCTTTATAGTTATAATGAGTGTGGATTTTATTTGTGTTATTCTAGTGAAGATATCCTAATAAAAGTATTAATTGATTTATTTGAAACTCAGGGTATTTTAATGTAACTTTTAAACTTGTAATTTTAGAAAAAGTGGAAACTTTATATTATAATAAAATAGGTGTTTAAATGATAATTATATATATATTAACATAAGAATAATTTTAAATAATTATTTTATTTTCCAAAATCTCATTTTTTCTTAAATGTCGTATTTTAAACTTTTCGAGACCGAATGCTCCTTGCGGAGGTCTGAATCTCGCACTACTAGCCCGCGGGTGCACGATGAACCGTACTATCCCTAACGGGTTCCCCAAAGGTGGGTTGTAGTGGCACTTTACTTAGGTTTTATAAATACTTTTCATTTAGGAAAACGGTTTTATAAATATAGGGTATTTATTTGTAAAAGGGTATAGATTTCCGTATTTTATTTTCTAGGGTTTCCTAAGCCAACTAGCCTATTTCTAAGGTCTAAACGACAAGTCATTAGAAGCCTCAAATCGCCTCTTCACCGTCAATTGCGGCCAGGTAAGTGTCAGGTAAGTGGGAAGGAACCACAGTCGTGAGCCTAATTAAAAACCACTAGCCTAGACACACCTGCCTAGACACCACAAGACAGTTTAGATAAACGATCGATGTCCATGACCTATCGTGCTTTCATTTTATTTAAAATTTTATACAACTTAAAGCTTTCAAGTAAAGGTTATAAAGAATATGGTATTTTAGTGAAAAGTCCTGTAATGTCGTATTCTATGTTTTGACATTTATCAGTTAGGGTTATATTTGTGTGTGTGTAGAGGTAGGTCATTACCTCGTGACTTATTTTAAGTTTTGATGACGTTTAGAGGTAAAACATGACATGTTAAAGTTGAAGGTATTAAAGCGCAAGAATACGGTATTTGAAAACGTTATCATTTCATGTGTGAAATTTCATTCAAATTGATTTCTACAAGTTTAGTGATCAAGATAAACATATTTAGGAGTGAGGGAATTAATTAGAACAAGAAAAATAAACTTCGTGGTATTTTTATGAAAAGAATACGGTTTTGCAAAGAAGTTATCATTTCATGTGAGAAAGTTTGTTTAAATTAGTTTATGGGTGATTAATAGTCAACATGAATATGGGTAGGTATTATATATTAGGTGACAAGTGGAAATTTGCAGAAAAACGAATCGGAAATCGGTTTATTCCGATTTCCGTCGGGTTCCAAAAAGTCGTATTTTTATATTAAAGAAAAGAGAGATAGAAGAGATGGGACTTACGGTTTTGGACAAGCTAAGGAGCCTAAAGAAGGTGGTGGTTGTCGATGCGTCGAAAACGTCGCGAAGGTTCTGATCCGGTCGCCGGAATCCGTCGTCGGTTTCGGCAGCGCTTCGCTTCTCGCTCTTTGTACCGAGTTCTCGAGAATTTGGGAGAGTGGACTTAGAGTTGTGAGGTGAAATGGTAAAGAGTAGGGGTCTTTATATAGGGCTAGGCTAGGGTTAGGGTTTGGATTAAAAAATATTTTAAAAATGTAAAATTCATTAAAAATTCATTAATTTTGGTCTTAAAAGGGGATTAATGGAATATCTGTAACAGTACAGGGAATTTAGACCATGCAGGGGAAAATACCAAGTCAACACGAAACTTTTTCGTGTTGACGACTCGGCCGACCGGCCGAGTCCGGCCGGCGGAGCCGGCCGATTCGGCCGAGTCAGGGCCGAGTCGGGTGCCGTTGGGTCGGGTTTGGTCTGGGGGAGGTTTTGGTGTAGTTTATTTTTTATAAATTGTAATAAATTGTGAGTTATGGCTGTTTGACCGTTTGACTTCCCAAAAAAATTTAAAACAAAAAGATATAAAAAATATGTGGGGCATGGGATTCGAACTCTGGTGACTTGGTTCAGCAGTGCAAGGTATTACCAGTGAGCTACAAGCTCCTTCTTGTAATTATTGTAGAAAAGTAGATACTTAAAATGATATCAGCAGTAATAAATATTCTAAGTACACTTTAATTTTAAAACAATTTTATGTACACTAAAAATGAAATTATTTAAAAACAAAATAATTAATTATATATATTTTGTGCTCAGATTAAAATACTTCTTTATGGATTTTTAAAAAAATTTAAAAAAATTTGTACAGAAAAATATATATGAAAATTAGGGTTGTTACAGACTCCATCTCAGTCCGCATTGCATCTAGCCATTTTACTGAGTCAGTGCTCTGAATGGCCTGCTGGAAGTTAGTCGGTTTATCATTATTAATGATGCAATCCTCTCTATCCCCATCCATGAGAAAGCCGTAGTATCTCTCAGGTGGATGAGAAAGCCTACTACTCCTGCGGAGCGGTGCGGGAATGTCCTGTTCTTTTGAAACTTCTTGTTCCACCAAGCTTTCAGTAATAGCGTATGGTTCTGGAATTTCTTTCAGTTCTATTGCGCTCCCACTTGTTTCTTTTTCTAAGAACCGATGTTCCAGAAAGTGGGCATGACGAGAAACAAAAACCTTTTGTTCCTCTGCGTAATAGAAAAAGATACCCCCTGGAGTTCTTTGGGTATCCCACAAACTTACACAGTACCGAGCGTGCCTCGAGTTTGTCCACATGCTGCTTTTTGACAAAAGATGGACATCCCTATATTTTCAGATATTGAAGATAGGGTTTCTTCCCACTCCACATTTGATATGGTATGGTAGGCACAGTCTTGGTAGGAACCTTGTTTAAAAGATATGCAGCGGATTCTAGTGCATAGCCCCAGAATGATCGTGGTAACTCAGCGTTACTCATCATGGAACGTACCATATCCAACAGGGTTCGGTTCCATCTCTCCGATACACCGTTGTGTTGTGGAGTGTATGGAGGAGTAAGCTGAGAGAGAATTCCATTCTCTTTTAGGTAATCCAGGAACTCGGCACTTAAGTATTCACCACCTCGATCAGATCTCAGTGTCTTGATACTTTTTCCGATTTGTTTTTCTACTTCATTCTTAGATTCCTGGAATTTCTCAAAGGCCTCGGATTTATGCTTCATTAAGAAGACATGTCCATACCTAGAGAAATCGTCCGTAAAAGTAATGAAATATGAAAAACCACTTCTTGCATGTGTAGACATTGGACCACACACGTCACTGTGTACGAGTCCCAAGAGCTCGCTCGCTCTTACTCCGTGTCCAATGAACGGAGTCTTTGTTATCTTTCCTTTGAGACATGATTGACAAGTTGCATAAGAATGATATTTGAACGGATCCAAATATCCTTCTTTATGTAACTTAGCTAACCTTGTCTCATTGATGTGACCCAGTCTACAATGCCATAAGAAAGCATGATTTAATTCTGGAGACTTTCTTTTGTGTGTATTCTGGATATTGAAAATCTGCGGTTGGTTTAAAACGTATATACCGTTGCTTAATGTACCCGACCCAATCAAAGCATGATTAAGGTGAATGTTGACAACATTGCTTATAAATGCAAAATCATAACCTTCTTTAGACATTAAAGATACAGATATGATATTACAAGTCGAACTGGCTACAAAATAACAGTTGCGCAAAACCAAAACATGTCCATCTGACAATCCTAAGTGATAGTCCCCCACGGACTCAGCATCCATGCTTGCTCCGTTTGCAACTCTGAGGGTCATATCATCCGCCTTCAAAACCCTACGGCTTCTCAGTGCCTGCAAAGAATTACAGATATGAGATCCTGATCCGGTATCCAATACCCAGGAAGTAGAGTTGATTGACAGACAGTTTTCAATAACATACACACCTGAAGCCGAAGCCACAACTTGCTTCGGGTCCTGGTTCTTGGCCTTCCAAGCCCTGCAATCTTTCTTCCAGTGTCCTTTCTTGTGACAATAAAAGCATTCTTCCTTCCCCACAATCTGTCCCGCTACCTTCGCTTTTCCCTGGGCTTCCATCTTACTAACACCGCCCCTTGGTTTGGTGGAGGCCTTCTTCTTCTTTCCTTTGGCTTTTGCCTTGGACCTAAAAGAGGAAGCTCCTCCAACAAACAAAGCGGATGTTTCCCTGACTTTCTGCAGGGTGCCCTCTGCACTCCTCAACATATTGAGGAGTTCCGAAAGTTCAACTTCTTTTCCTTGCATGTTGAAATTCAGGATAAACTGGGCGTAGGTGGAAGGAAGGGACTGGAGAATTAAGTCAGTGTATAGCTCGTTCTTCAACGTGGTCCCGAGGTCCGCGAGCTCCTCAATGTAGCCAATCATCTTAAGCACGTGTTCCGCTATAGATGATCCGACGGCCAACCTCGCTGAAAATAGCTTCTTCGAGGTCTCGTATCTTGCGATACGGGATTGCTCTCCATATAGTTCCTTAGTATGGAGAAATATGGATTCAAGATCCATATTCTCGTGCCTCCTCTGATGTTCATTGTCCATAGAGGCAAGCACGAGGCACTTGGCCTTCGCGCTGTCAATCTCCCAGGTCTTACGGATTTCCTTATCCGCGACACTGGATTCTGGACCAGGGACGGCGGGGGCCTAAGTGGTAAGGAGATACCCCAACTTGTCATAAGTGATTTCCATTTTGACATTCCTGAACCAATCTTTGTAGTTTGGCCCTGTCGGTATATTTTTATCTAAAAGTAACTTAAGGCCCGTCATGTTGTTTGGTTGCTGCAATTAGGAGAGAGAGAAGAAACACTTTAGCATGATGCTCTTGCAAGTTTAGAGTGGTTTTTAGTTTGTCTAAACAGGATGGCTCCTACTGTTTCTCGAATCCTTCCTCAAACCATAAAAGAAGAACTAGTCGGGATTGATATCACCGTACAATACTTGTTTAACCGTTCAGCCAGGACGGTGTCGGTACTTCGAGGGAGGTTTTACGACGCTATCGCGAAGTTCCTTAATTAAATAACCTCTTTTCCCTGTGGGCGTATCCCCGCTAACACCTTTCTAGACACCTACTTGGTTTATATCATTGATCGTTAAGTGAAAAAATCTCCCGAGGAGTAGCATATACTCACAGTATGATCGGGATTCAAATATTATTGTGTGATAAAGTTGAAGGAATCCTACCAAAATTATCACACTCCAAATGGTATGCAATACTAGCAAGTTTCGGTTTCTTTAGAAACTCCCGATGTGGATTTTTGCCTCATGCTCTTATGACCTTGACGAAGGCCAACATATCATAAGTCACATATCAAGTTCTACCCGTCATTATCCAGGTTAATTTGAACCCACCCGTACATACCCTTGACGAAGGCCAAAATAGCAGTACGACTGTCCCAAACCAACGCATCTATCTATGCAACAGATAAATATTCGGCAGCTACCAATCACTATGTCTTGGCGAAGGTCAAAATACATAGCTTGAATACTACTGAATATTTAACTGAAATGACGGAGGGCTACGAATGGTTTTGGCGAAACCGTAAACGTAGTTAACTTGATATAATCGAAGGAACCTGATAGCTTTTAAAAGGAGTGGTTTAAGCTCCGCGTTTTAAAAGTTTTCTGTTTTGAAAAAACCAAGTGGTTTTGAAATTGTTCCAACGATTCAACTTTGGTTTATTTTCTTTGCATTAATATAATGCGTCCCATCAATTAATCCTCCCATTGCAGAAAACAACGAAAATATGACGTACGCTTATGCCATCCGCATTTGCCACTGGGCCCCGTCATCACCCGTTAGGTTACTTAACTAACGACAGAGCGGGGGCTGGACTAGCGCGGATGCAAAACATAAGCAACGCTTACTATATATCATATATAGATATAAACATTCGTCAGACGCAATGATAGTCATTCTAGATCACAGATGAATACATTGGATATGCTAGGAATCCGCGTTTCGTTCGAGCCTGCAACGAAAGACGGATTACACGGTCGCGATGAATAGCCAAACCCCACCCTAGACCCCTACGGGTGCGGCAAACTACCCGCCAAATACCCGAAGTGAAGCAGCCTCCCTCAACAACGTGAGTAGGCCACTCAGCACTTCAAAGTACCTAGTAGTTTGTGCACCCTACCTTGGGTCTATCCTAGGAGCAAAAACATTAAAAGAAATAATATACAATGGTGGCTACAACCTCAACCCGGATGTGCGACCATGAAATAATATTACATCAAATTACAAATATTACATTGAATGAAATATGAAAATCCTCATCTCACATCCCCGGCTATTCATCGCGACAATCCAACAAGTTCATATCCACAAACCAATAGAAACATCACAGAAATGTGCAACCCCAACTAATCGACATATAGCAATTAGAGGAAGTTTAAAACACATTATACAGAACATGAAACATCAAACAACATTAAACTGGGACTTCGAAACACCCGTAATTTGTCACAGTGAATAATTTACAGTAAAGTCAAAATTGGCAAAAACAAACAACTCCTGAAGCCCTAGATCTAAGTCATAAAGCAACACACCAAAAACGAAGCAATTCCCCCAAAATTCAAAAGAGCTTGCCGGTTTTCAAGGCCTTGTAGCCGTCCCTGTGGCCGGCCCTGTCAGTGAGGAATTGTCCCATTTTTGTTCTGTTGTCTTTTTACTGGTAAAATAGCACTCTGTAGATGTTTAAAAAATTTTCATGGCTCTGTAAAATTTCGACAGAAACTCACATCTTGGGCTTCGATGTTTTGGGTCGTTTCGTTTTCGTAGTTTATCTTGTTGTTTGAACTGTTAGTTTTAGTTTAGCTAGGTTATGATACCACTGTAAGTCTATGTTACCCACCCCGGTGCTTAATGGGGAGGCGGAATAGGTAAAAATCAAATTTTTCTTAAAGGAAACATAGACTAACCATGAAGGATTTTTGCTAAACAAAAGCTAACAAACTAATGTAGAGTTTTAACTACTAGGTTAAGAAATTATACCTAAAGCTTGAACTCCTTCTCTTCTTGTTGTGGTCCTCTTTGTTGCGAGCTCCTTGGAGTGGTGTAGATGGCTCCTCCTCACCGTCTTCTCTAGGTAAAAGAATGATCCACCCGAAGGCCTCTACCTTGAGCTCCTACCTCAACAATGAAGTAACTAGAGTGCTTGGCTTGCTAGACTAAGAACCCTAGAGTGAGTAGAGAAGTATTTAGTGGTTTAGTCTCAAAAGCTTTTGATTTTCAACACATGAAAGATTAAAGCTTTGAGAGAGGAAGAGGGAGAGCAAACCATGAAAGAGAAAGATAATGAGAGAATGAGAGAACCAAGCTCTCATATGAGAAATATATGATAATAATAATAATAATTAAGAAAATTGTGATGGTGAGTTGATTTGACCATTATCATTTCATAATTAATGCTAAGCATGCTTCAAAAAATATCTCATGCTCAACAAAAGAAAATATCTAAGTCAATGTGAGTCAACAAGTCAAATGGTCAATCCAACTCTAACCATGATACAATTATCTTTAATTAAAACTATTAATCATATTCCTCCTTCTCATTATGGTTTTGATCAAGTCAATGGTCAAAACCCTAATGAGGTGTCTCCCTCTCCGCCCCTGTCAACTGTACATACATATCCGCATTCGTGTTCCATAGAAACACGAATACAATGAGACTAGACCAATCCCAAAACAAATACTAGGATCTGGCTTAAACCAAAGCCCACTAGTATCAACTGCCCGAACACCAAACGTGCACAAGTGCGCGTATGTGAACGAACCCCCGTCGTAAAACCATACGACCTCTACTACGTTTCGCCCAAAGGTGAACAACCCTCTGCGTGGGACTCTAAAGACTCGACACAACGCTGGCAGTGGGTTTAACCACAGTCCGCAAGCGGTACTAGCTGTACGTAACGGTCCCTAGGTAGATGTCGATAAGAAGACCGATGAGGTGAACCCATCCGAACTCCTACCGAGCCTGAATGTGACAATCTCCGTACAGTCCGGTCTGTTCGTCTAAGAGTATCGCATGTCGGGCCTTGGGGGACGGTAAACGTCAGACCCCTAATAGCGGTACAAGTCGTGTCGGAGTGTAGCCCAGAACACCCTGAGAAACTACTGGAAACACTGCCAGTAAATCTCACTTGCCCTGGCCAGGGACTTTGTGTAATGGCTCTCCTAGACACAGCACGATATCAACCCCCAATACCGGGAGAGACGAATCCTGTCTAACCGTCACTGCCTCTAAGTGCTTCGGGACTGCACCTAACTACTACCTGTTTGCACGCCTCAATAGAGCCGTGGTAGGGTAGTAATCTAAGAGCGGTGGGAACACACTCGAGGCTAAGTGGCAGTGTCAAGTCAACGGACTAAGCTGTACTCATGTCACATGGGAACTGTTATCTGACGATAGGTATAGTACCAACCAACAGTTCTCGACGAGTCCTGTCCAGTGTACTCATAACCTAATGAGCACCTGCATACTATCTCCAGTACGACGTATTGATGGCTGTGGGACAGACAATCTTCCAAGCTGGGACGAGAAGCGTACACACCAGTCTACTCCGGAGTATCGATGCACTGTCTCGATAATCCTACGACTGAGGACCTATATAAGGATGCGTTTGTAGACTACCCAACCCCCACAAGTGTGACTGCCATCACAACGCTGGTAGTCAAGCAAAGATCCTAAGGGCTCTATCAATATGTATTAGCGATATATCAAAAGAAACATATACACATATTAAGATAGATACAAACCAAGTAGCATACTACCATATTGAGCAAGACTGTTATAAATCTATGTATATATCCCAAGCTTCCAAAATGTAATATACAAACTGGTACTATACAATAATGACCTCTAGGGCATATCACATTAACAATAAAATCCTGTCACGCCCCGCTTCCTAGTAGATGGAAACGATGACGTGGCAAGCCCGCGATGTATTTGTTTAGAGAATGTAATTTCTCAAAACAAATACGCTAAGCGTAATATAAGCAGTATAACAATGACAAGAAAAGACAAGTGAAAATAAAATCCAACCACTTTATATATTTACATTCTTAACTTTACAGAGTTTAACTGATACAAGAAGTCTGAACATAAAAACAACGTGTCTAAAAATGTGGCTTACTGAAGAAGAAAAGCAGGAAAGAAAACTAATGATCCGCTTCAGGTGCGAACTGGTTATAATTCTCTGCAGTAGATTCCACCTCCTCTGATCCTAAGTCACTTGACGAACATTCCAAGAAATAAAAGATGGGTGGAATGCCCGTCGGTAAACTTACGCTCGGTAAGTCCCAAAAAGATGTGTAATATATAGATTAAGTGCAAGATGACATGTAATATAGTATAAATAGAAATTGTAATATATGGACAAGTATGGTAATGTATATGGCAACTATGTCATCATGGCAAACAGGTATAACATGGCCATGGAGTGTATGTATAGTGAACATGAAGTGGATGTCCGTGTACTAAGGGGTCTCTACAAGGTAATATATCCTAACGTCAGTTCAAGTGTGAATATCAACCAATCTCAAGAGTATTCTCGAACCCAAGACTATCGTCCATGGGCAAGGAATCACGGGCCCAAAATAGCGGGACTTCGATTGTTATTGAAATATTCCAAACCCAACAGGCTATCATCCAGGGGCTTGGAAACACGGGACCTCATTCATGAATTTGTGATGTACCGTTTCAGCCCAGTACCACAGCAACATTATTTGTACCGTTTCAGCCCCGTACCACAGCAACGTTCTTTTTGTAATGGAACTCCTGAGATTCCGTTGGATTCATACTCAAACTACCCCAACACCCCGAGGATATTAGTCTGTGATTAAAATTACAAGTCTTGCCCAAATTCATGAATACATAAGAGAGTGCAATTCAAGTATTGAGTGGAGTTCAAATATTCAAATCAATTGTTCATGTATTCATGTCAAGTCATTACGTATTCATGGTTTGGGTCAACTCGAGTCAAGTGTAAATATTAGGTTCAAGTATTCATGATTGAGTCGTGTCAAGATCAAGTCAATTCTAGCATGTAATGGTTTAATCACAAGTTATATAGATAAAAATAAATAAGCAATCACAGAACATGATATGAGATAAGTATACAAGAAACGTCCAAAAACAATGTTGTAAATATGTGATATGTGCGACTAGTTAATCAAGTCATTTGAAGTCAGAATATTAACGAAAACATATACTTAAGTGTTATGCACACGTGAGTTCCAGTCTCGCCTAAATACGACTACCGATTTGGAAGATATACATGTTTTCGTATCGTCGCGCAAAACAGATCAGAATCTGTTCAGCACCGTCACATGTTTTTAAAACGAAGTTTGAGTTAATTTCTATCGGGTTTCAGGTTACAAAAATTATTCAAAAATTGTAGGTATTTCGATGTACTTATCTAAAACACCCAGATTCATGTGATTTGGATTTCTAAAGCTCTGGTTATGATCATTTTAATATCAGCATTTAAAACAGAAATTCAGATTTCTGGACAGCAACTATATATTATATTGTAAATCCTATATCGGGTTGTTTCATGCGTTTCTAAGTAATCTAATATACAGGAAATTATAGTTCTGTCAATTTTGCATCTACACATCTAAAGTTTTTCACGAACAGATATCGGGAGTTCGAGTTATGGTCTATTTAAAAACAGTGTGTGAATCAGGACAGATTCTGTCCAGATTCATCGCTTAATATTGTAATGCAGTTTTCTATATTTTACGTCAATTTTCAGTAAAAACTTAAAACAAAGAAAATCTAGATCTTTCGATGTAAGACATTCAAAAGATCTGAAAACACGTAATTTGGATCAACGATTATAGAGTTATGGTCTCTCGAAGAAGTCTCGTATTGCCGGTTTTTTGGTTTTAAAAACAGTGAATAAAAACTACGTAACTTCTAAATCGTTATTCGGTTTGATATGAAATTTTTACTGTAGATTTGGAATTCTATCTGTTATTTTATTCTATTGTTCCACGAATTTCCAGAAGTGGATGTTCTCCGCCGAAAACCGGAAAGACAAACGTCTTGCCTGAATTTGGGGGCAGATGCTATTTGGTTTTATCTGTCCACCTCTCCGAAGATCCCAAGTTGATTTATGGCACAGTGCATCGGAGGTTTAGACGTATGCGGCCGTTGTAGTAGACTTCGTCAGATTCCCCCTCATTGTGAGGGGTTTTTTGATTGTGGGGACGCTCTTCCCTGCAGGCGCAAGCCCCTGCAATTAATTACGCTACCGCATCGCGGTAACCACTTTCTCCTGCTCCAGAAGATAACTTCGTGTCGTGTGTGTTTTTTTTATTTTTGGTTGCCCGTGGATTGTATATGGAGACTAATTTATGTTGTCGTCCGTAGGGCGGGGATTAGTCCAAATCCGTATTTTCTTAGATTTGGGTTTGGTTTGATTTAAGGATCGTTATACTCGTTTGGGGTTAAGATCAACTTAAATGTTTGTTGAGTATACGTTAGTCTAATTTTAGACTAAGATCTACTCAACAGGGTTTTGGGATCATTTAGATCCAACGAAAGAGTATTTGGACTTTATCGTTTTAGTTTAGGGACGTTGCGGTCCATAAGTTTAAGGACATCATAGTCCATAGAGTTTAAGGATATCATAGTTCATAGTTTAAAGACGTCTTAGTCTATAGAGTTTAGTTTAGGGACGTTGCGGTCCATAAGTTTAGGGACATCATAGTCCATAGTTTAAAAACGTCATAGTCTATAAAATTTAGTTTAGGGGCGTTGCGGTCCATAGTTAGTTTAGGGACATTACGGTCCATAGTTAGTTTTAGGACGTTGCAGTCCATAAAGTGTCTGGTTGTCGGGACCCGCCACCTCTCTGAAGACGTTGAAGAATTACAACGACACATATCAGAGGTGTGAAGAGATGTACCCTTGAACCAATGTTGGTTGGGAGATCTATAGTCAGGTTTGGGACCAAGATGAATTAAAAGACTGTGAGCACATGAGCTCAGTTAATCTGAATTAGGGATTTGTAGCCAACTTGGGCTCAGCCCACTTGGTTTTGAATAAAATGTTGAACATTTGTGTGGGCTCAGTCTCTTTTTATCCAACAATGTTGAGCATTGATTTGGGTTCTGACACCCCTTTTCCTTTTGTCTTTTACTGAGTGTTGAACACTTTTTATGGCGCTGGGCTTTATTTAAAGAACACTTTGTGTTCCTTCAGCGCACACGTGAGGAGCACGTGGAGCGCTTGGCACTGAGCGTCGGACTTAAAGCGCTAGGGCGCTTTTTTTGAAATAGCGCACACGTGAGGAGCACGTGGTGCGCTTGGCGCTGAGCGCCAGACTTGGAGCACCGAAGCGCTTCTTTGTGAAATAGCGCACACGTGAGGAGCACGTGGTGTGCTTGGCGTTGAGCGCCAGACTTGGAACGCTGAGGCGCTTCTTTATGAAATAGCACACACGTGAGGAGCACGTGGTGCGCTTGGCGCTGAGCGCCAGACTTGGAGCGCTAAGGCGCTTCTTTGTGAAATAGCGCACACGTGAGGAGCACGTGGTACGCTTGGCGCTGAGGGCCAGACTTGGAGCGCTAAGGCGCTTCTTTGTGAAATAGCGCACACGTGAGGAGCACGTGGTGCGCTTGACGCTGAGCGCCAGACTTGGAGCGCTGAGGCGCTTCTTTGGTCGTTTTGGTCAGTTCTGTGCTCTGAGAATTAAATTCTCGTTTATAAGAGACTTTGTCTCATAGATCTAAGAACTAAGTTCTTCTCCTTTTGATGAGATGCTATGATCTCTTTGTTTTTTGTGAAAAACCTAGTCTTATCGATCTGTGATCTATATAAAGAACTAAGTTCTTATGATGTGAGAGTTAAACTCTAAAAAAAAATTTCAGGAGATGTTATGATCTCTCTTCTTTACCTTGAAGAAAATTTCTTCTTCCGAGAGCTTGCTCTTCTCTTTGAAATTTCATAAAGTTTGTGGGGGGGGGTTCCTCTGTGCAAGACTTGAAGTCTTCAATCCTTTATATAGGGGAGGCTGATTTGTTAAATCGGTTAAGGAGATCTTTTCTCTGATTGATTTGGGGATGTTTCCCACCGTTGGATATTTGATCCTAGGGCTTCTGTTTTACAGAAGATATCTTTCTTGTTACTTAAAAAGATTGGGAAATTATTTTTCCCATTCAGAGATTGTTCTGTATCTTGGTGATTTTTAATCACCATTGGATCTTTGATCCAACGGTGCTCTGATTTACAGAGCACAATCTTTCTTGTTTGGAAAGATTCTGAGGAGTATTTCCTTAACAGAATTTTATTCTGGTAATTTGATGATTTATCATCTTCGTTGGATCTTTGATCCAACGGTAGAGAACATTTAGTTCTAGCGCTTGGCGCTCTCGTGCCTTGCACGTGAGCGCTGCTTCAGAGTCTTTGACTCTTAGCGCTAGCGCTCTCGTGCATTGCACGTGAGCGCTGCCTCAGAGTCTTTGACTCTTAGCGCTAGCGCTCTCGTGCTTTGTACGTGAGCGCTGCCTCATTTCAAATTTCAAAATTTGAACAGAGCTTTGCTTTGATTGGGGAAAATAAATGCCTCCCTACCGTTGCGCTCACGTGGCTTACACGTGAATGTAGCGGTGGCAGCCTCTCCACCGTTAGATTGTCTTGGAAGTGGGAGATTATTGGCTATAGTGCCCTCAAGTCAATTATTGGATCACAGGCACGTGATTGCAATGATTGAGGGATGACCTATACCAGTAGAACAGTCTTGCTCGAGATGATAATATGCTATCTGGTTTGTCTTTGTCATCATGTACATCTTCAGGTGACATTACAGATCACTATTACATGTTGATAGAGCCCATAGGATTCTTGCTTGACTACCAGCAGTATGATAGCGATCATATACGTGGAAGTTGGGTAGTCTACAAGCACATCCTTAAAATGTCCCTAGTCGTGGGAGTTTCGAGACTGGGCATCGATTCTCCGAGAGTAGACTAGTGTATACGGATCGAGACCCCGACGAGGGGCGGTGGCTGGTCTCACAATCCATTGGTGTCAGTTGGTTCACCTAAGATAGTATACAGGTGCTCATTGGGTTATGAGTACACCGGACGGACTCGCAGGGGCACTGCTGATTGGTACTATACCTATCGTCAGGATCAGTTCCCAGGTGACATGAGTACAACTTAGTCCGTTGACTTGACACAGCTCCATTGCCTCAAGTGTGTTCCCACTGTTCTTTGATTGCTACCCTACCACAGCTCCAAGGAGTCGTGCAAACAGGTAGTAGTTGGGTGCAGTCCCGAAGCACTTGGAGGCAGTGGCGGTTAGATAGGATTCGTCTCTCCCGGTATTGGGGGTTGATATCGCGCCGTGTCTGGAAAGCCATTACACAAAGTCCTTGGACAAAGCAAGTGAGATTTACTGGTAGGTATTCCAGTAGTTTCTCAAGGTGTTCTGGGCTACACTCCAACATGACTTATACCACTATTAGGGGTCTGACGTTTACCATCCCCCTAGGCCCGATATGCGATACTCATAGACGAACAGACCGGACTGTACGGAGATTGTCACAGGTAGGCTCAGTAGGGTTTCAGAATGAGTTCGCTCATCAGCCTCCCTTTTGGTCAATACATGGGTAGCCGTTACGTACAGCTAGTACCATTGACGTGCTTGTGGTTAAACCTACTACCAGCGTTTTGACGAATCTTTAGAGTCCCCCATAGAAAGTTTCCAAGTTCGGGCGAAACGTTGTAGAGGCCGTATGGTTTTATGGCAGGGTTCGATCATATACGTGCACTCGTGTACGGATCATGATCGGACGGATCATACTAGTGGGCTTTGGTTTAAGCCGGATCCTAGTATTAGATTTGTTGGATTACTTTAGTCTTATTGCATTCGTATTTAGTCGGAATGCGGATGCAGGTATGTATATACAGATGAGGGGTATTCTTGTGATCCGTCACGAGTTTACTTTAGTTGATGCCATATCTTTTTGTTGGATTAACCATTTTGGTTTAAATGTTTAATTAGGTGGAAATGGTGAGCTCAAGTTATCATGAAGAGCAATTAATGAGGCATGTGCATGTTTGGTGACTCATGGTCTTATTTTTGGTGCCATGTCAATTTTCTTGATTGATTATTGTGTTGAATTGATGTGAGGAGAGAGAGAGGGGGCAGCCACTAAGTCTTGGGGTTGGCTCTTCATTTGGATAATGCTCTCTCATATTTTTGATTCCACACAATAAGCAAGCAAGCTCTTCTTCTTCTTCCTTTTGCTTGAGCTCACAATTTCCTCATAAATGGCTTCTTCTTCAACCTCCATCCATACCATCTCATGTGTTGAGAATCCATGCATGTATTGAGACAAAGTTATCACACACATTCTCTACTTCACCTTGGACATGTCGGCTAGCAAACTTCATGTCCGAGTTGCTTCGGTTTGAAGCGGGAGCCCGTATAAAGACTCCTTGACGTGGTGCCACTTCGACAAGCGAGACCGGAGAGCGAAGTTCGTCGGGGCAGCCGCGACAAGCATGGGATGGAGATTCAAGACCGAAGGACACGGATCGATCGGTATAATCTTTGAAACCCCTTTACAGTTTTGCTAGTTAACGGTTAATGGTTCGATCCGGGTATTTAGTTGTGGTAGCGCCAAGTTTGAAAAGTTTTTGTTCCGCATTTGGCCTCAGATTGACGCCGGGGCGCTGCTGTAACCCAACATGGTATCAGAGACAACCCATTAACCCTTAGCTAGCTTGTTTAGACAATGTTAACGTATCGAAATCGAAACAGCCCCAAACTATATCCTACACATTCCAGTTTCTGTTGTTTTAAAAAGTGTCTTCAAAAATTTTTTAAACACCTGCAGAAGACTACTGACATTGTCACTAAACCACAGAAAGAATACGAGCCAATTCCACCATGAAAAAACCGAGCAGAATGCTCTTAAAACCGAGGAGGCCGGTCCTTTAGGGGCTTCTGGGCTTCGTTTTTGGGGTGTGGTCTGGTCTCTGGAAAGTTGGTTCAGTGATATTGTTTGTTTAGCCCAGTTTGGATATGGTTTTATCAGGTTGCTTGGGGCTATTCGGGGGTTATTTCGAACTCGATAATTTCTAACATTGTTTAAAGTTTACAGTACATACATTTCTATCTGCGACCGTGAATGTCATTCAAGCGGTAAATCTTTTCTAGTTGCTATAGCTCTTTTAGACGGATTTGCGAACTTGACATTCGTGTTGATGTTCTGTGTTGTGCTGTGATGTTGCGGATTGTCGTGGTGGATAGCTTGGATGCAATGTTAGTACAGTTTAGTATTATTTGTACATTTGATATTGCGGGGCGAACGTCCGACATGTGGACTGCCGTCACTGCCAGTTTGTATATTATTCTTTTAAGGCACGACCGGGTTGAGGTCGATGTCACCGTTGTACATATTTTATTTTCTGTACTAGGATTACCCCGCGGTGGAGTGCACGGATAGCAGGGTTCTAGAGGGCAACATGCCCGAATCTCATGGCTTTGAGACGGAGGGGGCTTCACTCTAGAATTGGCGGGCTATTCTCCGCACTCGTAGGGGGTACAGGTTGACCCAAGATAGGGTGCTCAAGTTACCGGATTCCGTGAAGTGTTGGGTGGTCTATTCACTTTGCTGAAGGGGGCTGCCTCGCTTCAGGTTTTGGCGGGTAACTTTCCGCACTCGTAGGGGTCTAGGTTTTCATTGCACAGGCTATCCACACGATCAGGGGAACGTCGGGTTTCAGTTGCGGCTCAAAGGAAACCCGGGGCTCCCAGATTATCTGTATTGTTCTGTGATGCTTATTACTTTTCTGTGATACTGCATTTATCACGCCTGGAGCGATTATTATATATTGATATATATACTAGTAGATGTTGTATATATTTTACACCCGCGCTAGTCCAGTCCCCGCTCTGTCGTTAGTTAAGTAACCTAATGGGTGATGACGGGACCCAGTGGCGAATGCGAATGGCATATACGTACATTATATTTTCGTTCTTTTGTGGTGTGATTAATTGATGGGATTGCGTTGATTCGGATCAATGCAAGGAAAACAAACCTATTCGATGTTGTTGGAACAATTTTCAAAAGCTGTTATTGCAAGGTCGTTCTCTTTTGTTTTGCATAGCGGTATTCGGTTATAAATATCCAGCGCCTCATTCGACGAGGTAAGGGCCGAGATCCCTTCATCGGGAGTGACCCCTTGGACAGAGGTTTGCGTCAGGGTAATAACTTCACTATAGTCGATTACTTTTTGCTTTGCATCGCGGTATTCAGTTGGAATATCCTGCACCTCATTCTATGTGGAAAGAGCCGAGATCCCTTCACCGGGAGTGACCTCTTTAGCAAAGTTTTTCGCCACTATATATTTATAAAAAGTTATGCGGTTCCTTCAACGATATCAAGTTCATTACGTTAAAGGTTTTTCGCCAAAAACCAGCCGTAGCCCTCCATCATTTCTTACAAGTATTGCTTAGTATTCGTGCCGCGTTTGTTGACTGTGTCAAGGCGTAGTGTGCGGTAGCTAAGTAGTGCTTGTTTGTGGCATATTAATGCGATTGGTTAGGACAGTCGTGCGGCCTTGATTACTGTGTCAAGGGCTCATACGGATGGGTTTAATGCAATCCAGGATAATGACGGGTTGAACTTGACAAGGACTCTTTGATTTGTTGACTGTGTCAAGGTCACTTAGGTCCTAGGGGTAAAAATCACATCGGGAGTTTCTAAAAAACTGAAACTTGCCAAGCATGCGCATACCATCTGGAGTGTGGTGACTTGAGTGGATTCCATCAAGTTATCATGCGATGATAGTTGGATCCCGATTCCCACCGATGAGTTGGTTTACTCTTCGGGTGATCCCGACTAATTCTTCTTTCAGGTTTGGAGGAGAATTTGAGGATACAGTAGGAGACATCCTGATTAGATAAAATGATTAACCATTCTGATCTAGGTTAGAGTGCACGCAGAGTGTTTCTTTTCTCTCTCTCTTTGACAGCGACCATGGCCCGACCCTAGACTATAACTCAGTAACCAAGTTAACCGAACTTTCTTAAAACACTGGCTTTTGGATTGTCTGAGTTGCATACAACATTGCCACTCCTTCTACCCTTTGCATTTCTCCGGAACACCCCGTATCACTACGAACATCCACTTCCATTGGATAAATCCATCGTATGGTTATATACGAACTCGAAGGAACTTGTTCCAGATTCGAGGATGGATTCTGGTTCTGGAGAGAATGAATAGGACTATTCAGTTATCTTTTCCTTTCACCTTCTCTCAGGTTGTGAGGGCTCCTAGGATTAGGAGAGTACACCTATTACGCTTATTGGATAGTCTTCTTCCAAACCATAGGCAGGTGCCGAAAGGTAGGGAAAGAAGAAAACCAATTAGCCTAAGTTGGGTGTACAGAAGGTAATAAGTAAAGACAAAATAAGAGATTAGAAAGAGGGCAAAGTAAATTGTGACTGCTATCATTCACGACCAAACCACGTATTTCATCGCCACTCCTACTTCACCTTTGCTTTTCTCCGGTTCAGGAGAAATAGAATAAGCTTTATTCAGTTGTCTTTTATCATCACCTTCTCTCAAGTTGCGAGTACTCCTAAGATTAGGAGAGTACACCTATTATGCTTATTGTATAGTCTTCTTCCAAACCATAGGCCGGTGCCAAACGGTAGGGAAGGAAGAAAACCATTTAGCCTAAGGGGTGTACAGAAGGTAATGAGAAAAGACATATAAAGGGATTTGGAAAGATGGCAACGAAATATACGGTTACAGTCATGAATCTGATAATGGAAGAGGCATTACTAGGAATACCCGGATACCCCTACGAAATATTTTAATTTTTCAGTTTCACTGTGCGTTGTTAATAGAAAACTGATTTCCCAATTAGATCCTTACTCCAGGGTATGTATTTACCAGGTATGTTTCTCACATCTGTATGGTTTTACAGATGATGAGTGGGAGTAAGTTATTGGGAATTAGGTGATCATCCTCGTTATATCGGGATTCGTTGTAATTGGTGATATTTGAGAAAATCGCCTGGGTTTTTGCCGGACGACAAATATTTGGTTTTAAATATCCGTTGTTATGCACCAATTTCAAACTGATATATCTGTACGTTTATTTTATAAAGTGAGATATAACTTTTTGAAATTATATCCATGACATTTACCTATATCAGTTGATGGTTAGGTAAGGAGCATTCAACAGCGGTGTAATTCTTCATAATCATAGTACAGTTTTCATCCTACGACGCACAGGGTTTGAGTTATTCAACTCAGGGGACTTATACAAAGTATTGTATGTTGTCCAGTGTCCATTAAGACAGAGGGGTTGGTCCTCGTACTATATTCTGTTTACTTGTGACTTCTCAAGTTTTAGACATGCGTTTCGTAGAAATACAAGGTCCAAGTTTTGAGAAGTTATAGGTATAAGAGTAAAGTATAGAACCACATGTTGCAAGTATCAGGATTCTTCAAGGTAATCGTAGATGTAGATACTTGTGTTTGGTATTCAGTCGATAGTAATGATTTTGAGAACTTGCTTCTCTTTCAGGTTGCTCATAATTGGATGCACTCCTAAGTTGAGTAATGCCGATTGGCCTCTCTCCATTTAGTTTACTGGAGACAGCTGCATGATTTGAATCTGGTTCCAATTAAATCAGTGCCTCGATTTCTATATTGTATATAGAATGGATCATATCTTAACGATGTTAAGGTATAAGGAGTTGTTCGGCTTATGCTTAAAACCAGACTCTGGATAACTCAGGGTACGATTCTGTAATGGCAGTTTGTGGGTTAACCCAGGTTATGACGAGGGTTGACTTTCTACTATCTGGAAAATCAATAGTGATATTGTTCTTGACTCGCCACAGTTTTAGTAAAATGGATTTTTTCAGAAACAGTAGTGGGAGTATGGTAGAACTGGAAGTGATTCCTGAACAACAAACAATTACTGAAAATTTAATAGAACCTAAAGATTCAATCAGGTTTGACATTCCATTAGCCACTACGCAAATATGGTGGGTAACCTCAGGCACCCGAGAGGTACTCCGGTATCCTCAAGGACGGTGACAGGGAGGTTCTTGTTTATCCAGACTTGCCATTACTGTTGTTCTAGACTATGAGTCCCGGCAGAAGGATGAGTATAGCGTCGTTCTAAACTAGCTTTAGAAATGCACGTGTATATGACTCTTCCAGAGGGTTGTTGTAGTCAGTGGGAGTAGTGAAAGCATAGTGGAAAAGTAGCTTGTGTCTATTTATAGACTAAAGCAGATATAGCGGAGATAGATCATCTATTTTTGATGTGACAGTCATAGGTTTTGACTTCATCAGAATAGGGGATGGATCTGTTAAGAAGGTAGGAGGGTGTGATGTCCTGGTATTTGGATGGCATACACATAGTAGGAAGTGAAATTCCTATACTACGATCGGTATACTGTGGTTGTCACACAGTGGTTTCTCCACAAAGGATATAAATATAATATCAGACATTCTGGTTACTAGATCTATGGTTTTAGATCTAGATTTGGGTAGTGTCCCAATCTGGGTACTTAGACAGTATTCTAAAGGTATTTTAGAATGGATGACTCATGGCATGGTGGTATACTTGCATGTGATGGAGTCACCCTCTCTAAAGGTTTCTTACAGACTAAAGGGGAGAGAGATGTGCATGATTGGCATATCACTTGCTTAGGCAATTGAGTCAATCATGAGATGTCAAGTACCACACCAGATGTTGTTTTTGCACTAGCTGCAATTAGTTGATATTGATCCAATCCTGGAGAAACGTTCGGAAGCAGTTTTAGAACATAAGTGGATGTTCTAGGGATTTGGTAACGGCAGCCACCTTCGGGAGACGGTTATCATTCCAGGATTCCAAGGTGACCTGGATGACAGAGTGACTGTCAGAGTTATAGTTTTCTCTCTGACGAGGGGCAGTAGTTTGGACAGGTGGTCCAAGCGGATACTGAGGGAGGAATGGCGCAGGATACTGATTAAATTCAGTTGACGATACAGTCTAAGAAGTTTGCTGGATTTGGAGTTCATTTGTGAACTAGATCCCATCAGATATCCAGACATATTCTAAGACAGGTATTGCTCATTTCGGGAGATGACTTTCTCCGCGAACTTGAGATTAAGAGAAACATAGAAAGAAACATCAGAGCGGATCCACTCACTAAGGCTATTTCTCGAAAGCAATAGTTTCACAAACGAGCTTTGTGAAACTGATTTGTAGAGGAGTTGGGTGTTCGGTATCACATAGGCTGTGTGTATGCGATATCGCAATAATTAGCCTTAAGTGCAAGTGGGAGATTGTTGGCTATAGTGCCCTCAAGTCAATTATTGGATCACAGGTACGTGATTGCAATGATTGAGGGAAGACCTATACCGGTAGAACAGTCTTGCTCGAGATGATAGTATGCTATCTGGTTTGTCTTTGTCATCATGTACATGCTTCAGGTGACATTACAGATCACTATTACATGTTGATAGAGCTCATAGGATTCTTGCTTGACTACCAGCAGTATGATGGCGATCATATACGTGGGAGTTGGGTAGTCTACAAGCGCATCCTTAAAGTGTCCCTAGTCGTGGGAGTTTCGAGACTGGGCATCGATACTCCGAGAGTAGACTAGTGTATACGGATCGAGACCCCGACGAGGGGCGGTGGCTGGTCTCACAAGCCATTGGTGTCAGTTGGTTCACCTAAGATAGTATAAAGGTGCTCATTGGGTTATGAGTACACCGGACGGACTCGCAGGGGCACTGCTGATTGGTACTATACCTATCGTCAGGAGCAGTTCCCAGGTGACATGAGCACAGCTTAGTCCATTGACTTGACACTACTACATTGCCTCAAGTGTGTTCCTACTGTTCTTTGATTGCGACCCTACCACAGCTCAAAGGAGTCGTGCAAACAGGTGGTAGTTGGGTGCTGTCCCGAAGCACTTGGAGGCAGTGGCGGTTAGATAGGATCCGTTTCTCCCGGTATTGGGGGTTGATATCGCGCTGTGTCTGGAGAGCCATTACACAAAGTCCTTGGCCAAGTGAGATTTACTGGTGGGTATTCCAGTAGTTTTTCAAGGTGTTCTGGGCTACACTCCGACATGACTTATACCGCTATTGGGGGTCTGACGTTTACCATCCCCCTAGGCCCGAAATGCGATACTCATAGACGAACAGACCGAACTATATGGAGATTGTCACAGATAGGCTCAGTAGGATTTCAGGATGAGTTCGCTCATCAGCCGCCCTTTTGGTCAATACATGGGTAGCCGTTACATACAGCTAGTACCACTGACGTGCTTGTGGTCAAACTCACTGCCAGCGTATTGACGAGTCTTTAGAGTCCCCTACAGAAAGTTTCCCAAGTTCGGGCGAAACGTTGTAGAGGTCGTATGGTTTTATGGCAGGGTTCGATCATATACGTGCACTCGTGCACGGATCATGATCGGACGGATCATACTAGTGGGCTTTGGTTTAAGCCGGATCCTAGTATTAGATTTGTTGGATTACTTTAGTCTCATTTCATTCGTATTCAGTCGGAATGCAAATGCAGGTATGTATATACAGATGAAGGGTATTCTTGTGATCCGTCATGAGTTTACTTTAGTTGATGTCATATCTTTTTGTTGGATTAAACATTTTGGTTTAAATGTTTAATTAGGTGGAAATGGTTGGTTCAAGTCATCATGAAGAGCAATTAATGAGGCGTGTGCATGTTTGGTGACTCATGGTCTTATTTTTGGTGCCATGTCAATTTTCTTGATTGATTATTGTGTTGAACTGATGTGAGAAGAGAGAGAGGGCAGCCACTAAGTCTTGGGGTTGGCTCTTCATTTGGATAATGCTCTCTCACATTTTTGATTCCACACAATAAGCAAGCAAGCTCTTCTTCTTCCTTTTGCTTGAGCTCACAATTTCCTCATCAATGGCTTCTTCTTCAACCTCCATCTATACCATCTCATGTGCTGAGAATCCATGGATGTATTGAGACAAAGTTATCACACACATTCTCCACTTCACCTTGGACATGTCGGCTAGAAAACTTCATGTCCTTGTTGCTTCGGTTTGAAGCGGGAGCCCGTATAAAGACTCCTTGACATGGTGCCACTTCGACAAGCGAGACCGGAGAGAGAAGTTCGTCGGGGCAGCCGCGACAAGCATGGGACGGAGATTGAAGACCGAAGGACACGGATCGATCGGTATAATCTTTGAAAACCTTTACAGTTTTGCTAGTTAACGGTTAATGGTTCGATCCGGGTATTTGGTTGTGGTAGCGCCAAGTTTGAAAAGTTTTTGTTCCGCATTTGGTCTCGGATTGACGGCCGGGGTGCTGTCGTAACCCAACAAGATCGACTTCCAGCACCTATAAATAGGGCCTTTTGCCCCTTTGAGATGACCTCTGTTCATCTTCTTGTTTTCTTATTCTTGAGAATTTAATTCTCTTTCAGAGCCAAGCTCTCTGCCTCAGAAAACTCCTTTAGAGTTAAGACTTTGTCAAATTTGTTGGTAAGATTTGAACCCATTAACAGAGCTTTGCTCTACTTAGATCACAGATCTTAAAGATTTATAGGGTTTCTCATCCAGTTAATTAAAAACCAGAGCTTTGCTCTTTCTAGATCAAGGATCGGAAAAAGAAATCCTTTTTAGGATTCCTTTAACCCATTAACGAAGAACTCTTAGAGTTCGCTTTACAGATCTTAAAGATCCTGAAGTTTTTAACTTCTGTAAAAGGCTTTGCTTTTAGGGTTTTTGATGGATTGTTCCATCTTCTTCGTAGAGCATGGCTCTTTAGGATTCTTGGTGAATTTTTATTCCCTTCATGATTAAGGTTGACATGTGTCACTCCTGTCTGCAGAGCGTTGCTCTCAAGGGAGATTAACTCCTTGGCCCAAGGGGCCCCTCATTAAATGAGAATCCTTTTAGGATTTTCTATTTAATGAATGTCTCATCAATGATGAGACTGTCTCATCAATGATGAGTCGTCATCTAGATTGTGTGGGTCCCCTTTGGTCCCTTTCCACTGCATTGCAGCGCGGTATGAATTTAAAGTACCAAGTGCCAGAACTTAAACTGTAGCATTGACGGTTAACTTTTGTTCTTTTTTGCGCAGGTACTATTTCTTTCAACATTTTTTTCCCGTTTGTTCGTTCGAAAAGCGGATTCCCTGAAGCGCCTGTGGATAGGGAAGTCTTCGCACTAATCAAAGATCATGACCCGGAGCAAAAGAATCTTCATTTATGGGAGACGTGGTACAATCAAATCATCAGGGGTCGCCGTAGCTTTTCTTGCGCAGCACCTTCGGAGCCCATTTCGGCGATCCACTACATCGACTCACCCCCAGTGAACTATGCCATGGAGGAGGTCAACTGGACCTCGGAGGGTTGCCTTCAACCCTCTATGGCTGCAATACCCGTACAGCCTCCAATGGCGTTGGATACTCTGGGGCGACGTATATGTCAAGGCGAGTCGCGCCCTTGGGGACAGCCATACATGATAGGTTTGACTCCCCGCCATCCACCTGGATATTTGCTGTGGGCCCGGTACATTTTGTCGGCCAAGAAATCGCAATTGTTGAAGCTCGGGTTGTACCCCGCGATTTATGCGTCCCTCTTCCAGTATTCCACACCCCCCTGTATGGTGGGTCAAAGCTTTTTTGGAACAATGGAACGTTCCAACTCACACTTTCCTTCTATTAGATCGGGAAGTTTCAATCTCTCTAGAGGAGTTCGCAGAGATCTCCGGCTTGCCTGTCAGAGGGGAACATTATGAGGAGATATTACCCCCTGACGAGTACATTTTCGCCACTCGATCAGTAGTGATGGGTCTGACCCCAGAGAATGCCATTCAGCAACGATTCCCAAGCTTGATCAAGGTGTTAAATATTTACGAGAGCCTTCTCGAATCCGGAAGCCACGGGGTCAGCTTTACGGATTTCATCGCACGTTTTCTTCGCCCGGAAGTCTTGTCGAAACAAGGTGCAAAGTTTTCCAAGCTCGACGATCCTTTCGGTTTTATCTTGGATAGCCGGCCGACAGCGGAAGCAGATCAAAAGAATTTCTTCCTCCCAAACACCGCGGTCGTCCCCTTTACAGAACTCGCCGCTCAAGACATCGATGAAGAGGCATTCTTTTTAGGGTTCCTTGGTTTATGGTTAAGCTGGTTTGCGCTCCCCATGCACCCTCGCTGCATGAGGCCGTCCGTTTTCTACCCGGCTCACCGAATGGTTGAAAGGACACAGGTTACCGTTGGGATTGCTGGGATGGCTTACCTGTATCATGGCCTTAGCCTGGCGGCAGACACCATTCAACCGGGGGTGCATCCTGTAAATTTCCCGATGCATTATTTCACTTCGTGGCTCAAGCTGCATGTGCTCGGCGCTTTTTGAGTCCACAAGCGGCCCCTCTTTTACGACGGTTATAACTTTCCTCGGGTTATGCGACTAGTTGACGCTTCCGTTTTGGAACCGACTCAGCGAGAGGCTCGGGCTCTGATTCTTCACCCGTGTATGGTCGGGTATGGAATGACCTTCGTCGATAAGGTTTTAACCATCGGCAAGGAATCCGCTAAGACGGTGCAGCCGCTGCGGGACACCTTCAAAGACGGGGCTTCTACCTTGAAAGCTCGGGAAATTCTTCACTTATACTCAATCAGACGGGGCTTCTACCTTGAAAGCCTCATGCTCCTTATGGCGAAGGCTTGAGCGAATACGGGACCAATGAGGGTTTATTCATTGCGCCGGATGATACCAATCTAGAGGCTGCCATCGCGGTTTCCGAACAACTAGCTCGCGATGAAGCAGCATTGATCACCATTGCACAGTCAAGTAGACATCAGTCGTATCTTTCCGCGGTTATATTTTATTATTATTATGCTTTGACTGACGCTTTCTTCTTTAACAGGTATCTCCGCCGAAGAGGCTCTCGCGGCTTCCTTCAAGACCTTTGAGGAGGAAGAGAGACTTCGTGCTTCCTTGGGCCTTGGTATACTTCGGGTTGTTGTGCCTTCATTCCCTTTTTCTTTATTCGTGGTTTGACCCTTCCTTTTCATCTTATTGCAGGGACTACCTCGACTCAGGTTATCCCGAGTGCGGTTCCGATTCTGCGTGGTGATGCGGCGATGCTTCCAGAGCCGGTTGCTGAGGCCCCAGCTCCCCCAGTATTGCCTCAAGAGGCTTCGCTTAAGCAGCCGATGACGGACGCCGTAACGGCTCCAGAGGCAACTTCTGGTTCGGACGATGACGTTCCTTTGACGAAGGTCTTGAGGAGATCACTTCTCACTGCCAAGGCCAACAAGAAGCGTAGAAAGCGTTCGGCGATGGAACGTGACGTCAGCTTGGCTGTGAGTGCAGGTTCAAGCATCGCCCCATCTGTCACTATTTCTCCAGAGGATACTCCAGTTGCCCTGTCAACCGCTCATAGATAGGTCGTATGCGCGGCTCGGGAGGCGACTGAGAATCCATCACCAGGTAATGTAATGCCCGGTCTTTTCATTTTTACTCGAGTCGCAAATTCTGATATACTATATCTTGCAGGGCCAAGCATTGGCGATGAGGCGGCAGGTGAGAAGACGGAAACCACAGAACCCGAAGCGGCTGCTCTCTCTCGGGAGTCTGGGACTGCCCAAACTGCCGCTCTTTCTCCTTGTGGATCCCTGGTATCGGCGGGCATCGCAAGCGTCACAACGGCTCTCATCGAATCAGGGGACGAAGCCGTGGGCGCAGATACTATCCCCTTGCGGGAAAGCGAAGAAGCCGCAATGACTGGTGATACTTCCATCGCGGTTTTGGTTGATGACCCGTCAGGTTAGTCTTGAGTCATTGTTCTTTTTATTTCACAACTCCGTCCAGCTTTTCCCGACGATGTTTCGTTTGTAGGCACAGTGAACGCAGAAATTGTTCCATTTGAAGCACCTCCGGCCGTCGCCATGACGGTTGTCATACCCTCGCCTTCTCCTACGTCCCCCGAAATGCTGGAAGGTATAGATTCGCGACTTATTTAGCTGAACTATGAACACCGGCTTCCTTGTACTGACCGTGTATTGTCTCAACTCCACAGTAGTCCTTTTTGACCATTTGTATCAGGTGTTGAACCCACATTTCTCTTTCCGGTCGGAAGTCATTCTGCCTGCTGATATTGGTTTGTATATCCTTCAGCAATTATTCCTTTCTTTCTTTTATGAATAATTGTACTGTCGCTGAGTCTTCTTTATATTGATCGCAGCGTCACGAATCGGAGGAGGAGACGAGAGAAGATTCGCGCCTCCGGTACTCCCAATTTTTCCACCTGTCGCAACCGGTATAGTAGACTTCATCGCTCGTGCATTTTCTTTATCTCTTGAGCCGACATTTGACCATAACTTGTTTTGCAGCAATCGCACCGACTCCAGCTCCCTTTGAGTCTCGAATCCCAATGCCAGCAGGGCCCTTTGCTAAACGCCCATCTTCTAGGGGTGCTGCGAATAGCCTGCGAATGTTAAGCGAGTTCGTCGAGGATCTTGACGCCGAGGCTTTCGCATCTGCTGTAGATTTTGCTGCTGAGGTTAATCTCACGTTGGCGATGCTCGTGAACTTCTACAGCGAGGGCATCGTCGAGTCTTGGGTTAACTACTGTAGGAACATCGAGGCCTATCTGTATGAGATTGAGTTCAGGCGTCCCGCTCCGGAAGCGTTGGCTTTGAACTCCAAGCGGGCTGCATGGGTTGAGCAGAGCGTTCCTTTCCTCCGCCATCTCGAACAAGAGGCGACCTTGAGGCGGAAGGAACGCGAGGAGGCTTCAGGCGAATCTGCCCGGCTGCGTGCCCAGGTTGACGCGAATGCTGCACAGCTGAAAGCTATTTTTGAGGGCCTCCTACGATGTATTTCTGACGGGCTAACGCTGAGGCAGAAGCTCGACCTCACTAAGCGGGATGCGCAGAGTCGTGAGGCAGCTCAGTGGGAAATCTATGAGAAACTTTCATCCTGTTTTCAGCAACGGGCCCGAGTCAAAGCGGAGCTTGCCACGGCGGCTGATCATGAAAAGGAGCTGAAATGAGTGCGCTAGCGGCTTGCTAATTTGTTAAAATCGCCTCCTTCTCAATAGTCGTCTTTGTATCGATTGTAATTTATGAATAACATGTATTCATTTCATTTTTTTTATATGATGTATCTCGTATTCAATTGAATTCATGAATAAAGGACACATTTTTTTATCTCCGACTATCGCTTTCTTTTCTCTGCTGTGGTGTTGGTATGTTACTCTGGCAAGTGTGGCCTGTAGGGTAGTGATGGCTTAGGAGACAGGGTTATGATCTGCCACCTAAGACTTTCTAACTTTATGAGCCGTGAGGGTCTCATAAAGAATTTTCTCTCTATGAGTCGTGAGGATCTCGCAGGTGCATTTTCTCATTAGGAGTCATGAGGATTCCTAAGTGTGCTTTCTTTTGAGAGTCGTAAGGATCTCGCAAGAGAATTTTCTCCTTTACAAGTCGAGAGGACTCGTAAGTGATTGTTTCCCTCCTTGTCAAGGTTCGACTTCGGAGTGTGTGGCCCATAGATAGTCCATCTTAATCTCCTTGTAGGGCAGTGATGGCTTAGGAGACAGGGTTAGGATCTGCCACCTAAGACTTTTCAATTTTATGAGCTGTGAGGGTCTCATAAAGACTTTTTCTCCCTACGAGTCGTGAGGATCTCGTAAGTGTATTTTCTCTTTAGGAATCGTGAGGATTCCTAAGTGTGTTTTCTCTTGAGAGTTGTAAGGATTTCACAAGAGAGTTTTCTCCCTTACAAGTCGAGAGTACTCGTAAGTGATTGGTGAGTTGACTTGTTCCCAAATCGAAGTATTGCTCCGAAGGGGAGGTCAAGGGTTGACATGTATCCGAGTCGAAGCGTTGCTTAACGACAGGGAGGTCAAGGGTTGACATGTATCCGAGTCGAAGCGTTGCTTGACGACAGGGAGGTCAAGGGTTGACATGTATCCGAGTCGAAGCATTGCTTAACGACAGGGAGGTCAAGGGTTGACATGTATCCGAGTCAAAGCGTTGCTTGACGACAGGGAGGTCAAGGGTTGACATGTATCCGTGTCGAAGCATTGCTTTACGACAGGGAGGTTAGGGGCTGATAAGTATCCGTGTTGAAGCATTGCTTGACGACAAGGGGGTCAAGGTTTGACATGTATCCGAGTCGAAGCGTTGCTTGACGACAAGGAGGTCAAGGGTTGACATGTATCCGTGTCGAAGCGTTGCTTTACAACAGGGAGGTCAGGGGTTGACATGTATCCGTGTCGAAGCGTTTCTTTACGACAGGGAGGTCAGGGGTTGACATGTATCCGTGTCGAAGCGTTGATTGACGAAAAGGAGGTCAAGGATTGACATGTATCCGTATCGAAGCGTTGCTTTATGACAGGGAGGTCAGGGGTTGACATGTATCCGAGTCGAAGCGTTGCTTGACGACAAGGAAGTCAGGGGTTGACATGTATCCGAGTCGAAGTGTTGCTTTACGACAAGGAGGTCAAGGGTTGACATGTATCCGTGTCGAAGCGTTTCTTGACGACGGGGAGTTCAGGGGTTGACATGTATCCATGTCGAAGTGTTGCTTGACGACAGGGAGGTCAGGGGTTGACATGTATCCGAGTCGAAGCGTTATTTGATGACAAGGAGGTCAGGGGTTGACATGTATCAGGGTCAAAGCGTTGCTTGACGATAGGGAGGTCAGGGGTTGACATGTATCCAAGTCGAAGCGTTGCTTGATGACAGGGAGGTCAAGGGTTGACATGCATCCAAGTCGAAGAGTTGCTTGACGACAGGGAGGTCAGGAGTTGACATGTATCCGAGTCGAAGCGTTGCTTGACGACAGGGAGGTCAAGGGTTGACATGTATCCGAGTCGAAGCGTTGCTTAATGACAAGGAGGTCAGGGGTTGACATGTATCCAAGTCGAAGTGTTGCTTGACGACATGGAGGTCAGGAGTTGATATGTATCCGAGTCGAAGCGTTGCTTGGCGACAGGGAGGTCAAGGGTTGACATGTATCCGAGTCGAAGCGTTGCTTGACGACAGGGAGGTCAAGGGTTGACATGTATCCGAGTCGAAGCGTTGCTTAACGACAAGGAGGTCAGGGGTTGACATGTATCCAAGTCGAAGCGTTGCTTGACGATAGGGAGGTCAGGAGTTGACATGTATCCGAGTCGAAGCGTTACTTGACGACAGGGAGGTCAAGGGTTGACATGTATCCAAGTCGAAGTGTTGCTTGACGACAGGGAGGTCAAGGGTTGGCATGTACCCAAGTTGAAGCGTTTCTTGACGACAAAGAGGTCAAGGGTTAACATGTATCCGAGTCTAAGCGTTGCTTGACGACAAGGAGGTCAGGGGTCGACTCTAGGTTATCTGTGAACCGTAGAGTCTTGGAACTAGGGACTTTGCCGTGCCTCCGCTTGGTGGTGTCGCGTCCTTGCACTGCTGGCATGAGGAGGAACACCTATGTTGGTTTCTAGGCTGTAGATGTTGCTGTCGAGATTTGGAATCAGGGGCTTTGCCATGGCTCCGCTTCGTTGCGACCTTGAGGTTGGTTGTTGCCGTTACATTTGCATCCTGCCGGAGTTGAGAAGGAACGCCGTGTTGCTCTTCTGGGATGTAGATGTTGCCATCGAGATCTGACCCTCCCTTTAACAGAGTCTGATGGGGAAATACGGTTCCCTTTTTCGTATATGCCCATGGATTGTATACAGGGGTCAGTGTGGACTTACCTGTTGGGTAATAAGTTTCATTCTTTCATATTTTTTTTATTTCTTTCCGCGATGATTTATCATTTCAGCTTTTATATCGCGAAGTTCGCGATTGCCCAATCATTTCGGCTATTTTTTCTTTTTACTCGCTGCTTTTTATTGCGAGTTGCCCAATCATTTCGGCTGTTTTTGTATGCATATATTTTACTTGCTGATTTTGTTGCAAGTTGCCCCATCATTTCAGCTATTTCATATGCATTTATGGTTCGCTGACTTTTTGTCGCGAGTAAAGGACTTGGGACCTGATACCGATTTGGGCATCAGCATCGCTACAACTGGGATATTTCCAGGAGCGAATCATCATTTTCCTTTGTCGGTTCGAACAAAGGTGGCTTAGCAAACAGGGTTAAGATCCTGTCGACTAAGGCTTTTGACTTCATGAGCCGTAAGGGTCTCATAAAGACGTCTCTCCTTACGAGTCATGAGGATCTCGTAAGTGTGCTTTCTCCTTAAGAATCGTGAGGATTCTTAAGTGTATGGTCTCTTATAATCCGTAAGGATCTTATAAGAGTGTTTTCTCCTTATAAGTCGAGAGGACTTACAAGTGTTTGTTCATCGAATAGGGGAATTTCACGCTATTGGTGGAACTTGGTGGGGGAGACGATTATTTATGCCTGTGGATTGTATACAAAGGGTCAGTATTGAACCACTTGTAGGGCAAATTGGGATGTATGATGGCTTAAGAACAGGTTCAGATCCCTGTAGCCTAAGGCTTTCGAATCCTATGAGCCGTGAGGGTCTCATAGGGGAAATTCTCCTTACGAGTCGTGAGGATCTCGTAAGTGAGTTTTCTCCTTAGGAATCGTGAGAATCCCTAAGTGTATTGCTCCCTTGTGAGTCGTAAGGATCTCACGCGGGTATTTTCTCCTTACAAGATCGAGAGGACCTTGCAAGTGTCTTTTAACGAGATTGCGCCCTTTCGGGTTTTCACAAACTCGCCGGCAGCCCTGCTGTTTTTACTCACGGAGCCCTTTTGGGTTTTCATCCGTGCCCATATCACTTATGGACGTACCGTTTTTTTTTGGCGCTTGTTTGACTGGCTTGATATCCAGAGATATCGCCAATTTGTGGACGACTATTTCTGGATCTAGTCCCGGCATCTCGGAATAGTTCCATGCGAAGCAGTCTTTATACTGTATGAGCACGTTTTTTAGCGTAGCTACCTGTTCTTCGGACAGCAGCTCACTGACGAACGTAGGCCTCGGGTCGTTTGCCGTCCCCAAGTTGATTTTCCTTAGGTTGTACGCAGTAGTATGTATTCCATCTTTCAACTTTTTTGGCGCCGGTGGAAATTCTGAGATCACCTCGTCTTCGTCCTCATTTTCGAAGCACCAGGAGAGGTCATCCAAATCCTCGTGTACTCCTTCTTCTGACAGCGTTATCGCGTGACAGGTACGAGATCGTTTCTAAGACCGATGTTGATCTGGTTTTACTATCGCTGTATACGTGAATTTTGGTACATGCTTTTGTGGTGGTGTTACCCTCCAACTGCTGCATAGAGCGAACCTGCCTTGCTGATATTGGTCTTCTACCCAGTTTTTGAATGTGAAGCAGTCTTCGAGAGGATGTCCTATCGCTCGGTGATAGGAGCAATAATCCGGGTGAGAGACCTCGTCTGCTTGTTCGGGGTGTTTGGGCCCCGGGAGCGTAATCATTTGATGTTTCATGATAAGATCGGATATCTTCCTTATCTTGTCTTGGGGAAAAGAATATGCTCGACCCATCTTCTTTATAAGAGACGGATCCTGGCTGCTCAATTCTCGATCGCGTGGCTTCTTGGACCCGCTTTGCCGCTGTCGAACGTTTTTTTCGTTCTTTAGTTTATTTTTGCCTCCGCGTCGGGTCTTCTGTATGACGGGTTGGCAACGAAGGGCATCGTCATTCTCCGTAGCCTGCTGAAGGAGGCGTTGCGTCCTGGCTTTCTTGTAAATGGACATTTCGCGGCTGTGGTCGTCCCGGACCTTTTGACCCGCTTCCCTTATTAGCTTGTCCATCTGTTTTTCAAATGAAGGACTTGGCATTTTTACGGCGGGATCTCGTTTTGGTTCAATTGCAGTGTCTTCTAACAGAGCATCTCCTTCTTCATCGAAGTCATGTATAACATATCAGCCATGGAATCGCTCCCGTTTCTTGGATTGAACATATCCAAGCCCTTTCATTTCCATTCTCCCGTTGGGCAATTTTCGCTGAGTTCCGGGGATGTTCCAGATCCTGTTGTAGAACTGAGCTTGTCGAGCAGTCTATTTGAAGGGTACGCCTTGGTGTCTCAACAAGCTTTTTAATCCTTCTGTGTAGTATCTGGGCAGACGGATGTGCTGGAGCCTGTCAAGCGTAGAATCGGCACCATGCCAGATTTCTTTCTCCATTTTGGATTCCGCGGATCGATAAAAGAGGATTGCCTTTTCATCTTTTCTCCTGGGAGGGACGTAGAACATCTGCAGTTCTTGCACACTACAGGTATCAAGTGCGTCGAGCTCTTTGTAATGCTTTTGCGGAACCATGGCGATTTGCAAACTCCGTTCATCGCCAGTGAAGGCTCGTATTGATGGCCGAACAAAAAATACTGCATTGACCTCATCTTCAGAGTCGCTGCCGAAGATCAACATAGGGGTAGACAGTCCGGGCTTGTTATTGGAGCAGCCCTGAATAGACTATCTCCTCCTCCTCTTCGGTATCGCTCCCAAAGACCGGAATAGTGGTGATAGCTTTCTGCTTATTCTCCGGCTTATGGCATCTTTCCGTGTCTTACAAGTCTGGTAAGAAATACTTTGCGTCTTCGTATTTTCGGACTTCATTCACGGAGAATGGGTTCAGCTCCCCTGTCACGGTATACTCGAGACCATCTTTGAAGTACTTCATGTTATGTAGAAGGGATGGTGTTGTACTCGTGTAACCAAGGCCTGCCGAGCAAAGCGTTTTAGCAAGTCTTGGCGTCAATGACATGAAATTTGATGTCAGTGACGAGTAGCCCAAAGCGTAACGTTAGTATCACAGACCCGAGTGTCCGTGATGACAGGGAGTCGAACCCGGAGATGGTGATTTTATCCCGAGCGAGGTGCTGCACGCTCATGCAAATTTCCTTTAGCACCCTTACGTTAAGAAGGTTGATAGAGGACCCGTTGTCAATTAGGATCTTCCCTATCTTGATGTCATGGCAATACCCGGAGACATAGAGGGGACGGTTGTGCTCGCACGTCCCGAGGAGGAGATCTTCATCACCGAAAGTGATGTCATCCGTGTGCACTTCTTCCAGCTCGTCCTTCATCTTTTCTTCGGCAAGGAAAGCTTGGAACTACTGGGGCTCTCGTAGTGCCTTGATCAAAGAATCTCTCGACTCTTTAGATAGCAGAAAGGCATCAAGAATGCTTAGCTGGGAGGGTATCTTCCTCAGGTGTGCCAGAACATTGTAATCCACCTTGTTTTTCTTTGGCGGGTCCTTGTCTTCCAGCTCTTCGACGACTCGATCATCGAGGGCGATATCCTCAGGGACTTTTTCCTTCCCCTTATCTTTTCTATCCGATCCCCTGTTTGCAGTCCGAGATTCTTTTCGAGCAACGTACGGTTGCGCGGCTGAATATTCTCACAGTTCTTCGCCGCTTCCTCTTTTCTTGAGGTGGATTCTTTGAAGAGAGGGTCGAGGGCTATTTCTTCATCAGAATCGCTCCCGAAGGTGAGAACTTGCGATCCCCCAGAATCAACCATGTGACAGTCGCCGGCAGTTCTTTTGCGCTCATCTGTCGTGCTTCTCTGCTCTTGACGAGTTTTGCGCTTCATCCGCTTGAAATGCTGTCGATGAGCAACGTATCCCTGCCACCAATTTTTAAAGGCCATGCATTCCTCGGTAGAGTGTGTGATCTTCCGATGGTATAAGCAGTAGTTTGGATGTGCATCTAGTTCGTCGGGGAACGTATTTTCTGAAGTGCCTTCTTTGAAAGGTGGCAACTTCATTCCCATCGACGGGGCATTAGCGAACTGCTTCCTTGTCTTAAACCAGCTTTTGCTGGCGGCAGAACTGCTTCTATCCGGTTGGGGTACTCTATGGCTTCTTAATACCGGAGCTTCTTCAACATGACGCCGATGCTTGGCCCTTTCATATATGGTCGTTTCACGCTCTCGATCAGATTTGCTTTTCTGAAGAGCTTCGCTCAGCAGACTGTCAATCAATTCGTCCGATGGCTCCAGAGATTTTGATTCTGGTTCTGGATCTGCCCCCAGTTTCTCTGCATCCGGAACTTCTTTGCCATTTATTGATGAGTGAGAGATCATGTGGCAGCTTGCTACATAATCCTCGGGCTCTTCTGAAGAATTGTCTTCTTCATCAGCGTCATCGGCTTCATTTTCAAGAACATGCTTAAAGAATTCGTCCAACGTGATTGGGGTCCATGTCTTCTGGTTATATTCTTCCAGTGCATCGATGTATTTCTGCAGACCTGTACGGCTGTCTTCGGATTGGACGGGCTTCTTGGCCTTCTTCTTTTTCTTTAAAGATTTTGGAGGCTTGGCCTGAATGTTTTGTCCACCTTCACTGACTTTTAGCGTTGGGCGCGGCTTCAGCATCCCCTCAATAATCTCGGGCTCCAGCGGGCTCTTCCACCTAATTGCCGGACATGCTTGGAGATCTTTTAGCATCCTTTTTGTTTTTGTCGAAAGAACAACTTCCCATGGAGCTTCTTCTATAAATGAGCATGATGCCCCCGGCGTGTCCATCTTTTTCGGAGCGTGTGGTTGTGGTGGGCTTACTTTCCAATTCTCGGACAGTGCGAATTTGCCATGTTGGTATTGGTCCTCAATCCAGCCTTTGAAGACGAAGCAATCTTCGATTGGATGGCCTACTGCTCGGTGGTAGGGGCAGTAATCAGGATTGTTGGCGTCGCCCGGCTGCAGTGGACATCTTGGATCTGGCAGATTGATGAGCCTGTTATGCACCGCCAGTTCGAATAGTCTCCTCATTTTATCCCGGAGAAACGAATAAGGGCGTTTTAGCTTCTCGTTGAAGAATCGCTGCCTATCGTTTTGGCGATCAGCTGGTTTTGGACCACTGGGCTGCTGCTGAGCATTGGCGACGAAGGTCGCTTTCCCTTTCCCCTTTTCGTTTCGAGGCTCCATTTTCGAGGAAGACGGTATATGGCCCATCTGATCCATTAGGGCCAGCTTGTCAATCAAGGCCTGGAAGGTAGTCGGCTTGAAAAACATCATGAACTGGGATATAGTCGCCTGCGGATAGAGGGTACCCACGAACATGCCTACTGCAGGAGCTTCTTCGATACGTTGTTCGCATTTCGACCATAGGTTCCTCCACCGGATTGCATACTGAACCCATGTTTCTCCTGGCTTCACCCTGGCATTGATCAATGCCGTGATTGGGGTGCGTTCGCTAGCGCTTGCGAAACGCTGGGTGAATAGAAATTCGATCTCCGTAAAAGTTTTGACGGAGTCGTTGGGAAGCTCTGAATACCATTCGAATGTCGTCTCCGCCAAGCTGCCGACGAATTGGCGAAGAAGTAGCTTATCGTCACCTCCAGTGTTGCCACACAGAGCCCTGAACTGAGCGACATGTTGATGGGGATTGCATGTCCCCTTGTATACGTGGAACTTAGGAATAGTGTATCCTGGCGGGTACTTAATCCGATCGTACCATCCTGGATATGGTCGCCCGGTTCTGATAACTTGGCCAGTTCCTTCATTTGCCTGATGAGCTCGTATCGTTGAGCTATATAGTCATCAAGCGCAGCTTTGGAAATCGTTTCTTCTTTGGCTGCTGATAGAGCCGGAAGAGGGTTCGATGACTCTCCTCTGTCGTCTTCAATTATTACTGGAGGATCTTCGGCTGGAGGGTCCGGCTGGAGGGTCCGGCCCACCATATCTTGGAACAATAGTGTCACTTGTTTCATGTTGGCCGCTTGTTCCGTGGCCTCTTTGTCCTTCTTCTCAAGCATTCTTCGAAGGAATTCGGCATCGATTTCCTGCTCCTGACACTACTCTGACGATACCTCCGGGTTTGCTTTTGACCCAGTGAGTGCGACCATGGTTGTCAGCATTTCCTAGAGCTTTTGTTTTTGTTGCTCCTGAGCCTTTGTCACAGACCGTGTAAGTGGTCGATGACCCGTGGAGATACGACTATCCTCTTTCCCGGAAGCCATGTAAATGGTATGCACCGCCATGCCCCCAGACTTGGGGCATTTAGGTTCAGTGCCCTTAAGATTTGTCGCGGGCATGGGGATCTTCTCCGGCCTTCTCCTTTTTTGGGTGGTCAAAGTTGAGGGGGGCGTTGCAGCGAGCATCCAAGTAAACGACACCTTTTGTGGTACGGCGGGGTGGTCCTTCTCTTGCCGAACTTTCATCTTTTCGGTCGGCGGGAGTAGTCTTGGTTAACCACAGAGTCTTGGACCCTTCTCCATACCCTGTGAATTTTGGAGGACAGCCGCTGAGGGGGCTGCTCTGGCATTGCCTTTGTAACGTTCTCTACAGGTGGAGGAGATCTTTTTAGCACAGCAGTCGGAGAGTTCTTGCGCACCCTCCTGAGTGGTTCAAAGTTGTTCCCAGTTGGAACAGCAGCATCGACTTCCACCGTTGGAGCTGGCAGAGTAAGTCCGGACGGGGAACTGCCCCCAGCTTTCCTTACTCGGCGCCGGTGGCGACGTCGAGCATGTCGTGTGGCCGGGATCACCTCCGTTGTCGGGGTAGCTGCGTCGTGCTTCATGCTTTGATGAGAAACTGATGTTGGTGTCAGCCTGTCAAAGACTGACGTCCGTTGAGAGGGGATGGACAACCTGTCGAAGGCAGACTTTCGAGCAGGGGAAGCAGCCTTGGTGACTTCGCCTGGAGCGGGAGTTGGAACGACCAGTCTTGTGAAGACCGACCCATTAGCAGGAGAAGTCTCTCTGATGACTTCATTTACTGGAGCAGGGATGGCTATCCGTTTCGAGATAACCCCTTCAGGTATTGCGGGCTTTTTCACGGGCCCACCTGAGCTCTGGCCCAGTCTGCTGAAAACCAAGGCGCTGGATTTGGGCGACCCGTTGAGAGGGGCCGCGGTAGTTGTTAGGCGATCAAAGACCGACTTCTTTGAAGCTTCTTGCGACGGCAGTGGGGCATTAAAGCTCATTGGTGGGAGCAAAGTCCCAAAGAACAGCCCAGTGGTGGCTTGCGTCACCTGTTCCACTGGCATCGCGAAAATGGAGGCCGCTTGAGGCCCATAAGTTACTCCACCAGACGGGGCGAAGCGAGAATTGTTGTCGCAGTTGGTGCAGTTGAAAGCCATTGATCTTCTTTTTTCTGCACGGAGCAAGACACCAAATCTTAGTACCTCGAATCCATGGGCAACCACATTAAACCACGATTCGTTCGCGAACACGACACACGAAGTGTGGAGTGGAAAGAGGAAAAGGTCCCACCGAGCGTGCCAGAATCTGTTCTCCGCCGAAAACCGGGAAGACAAACGTCTTGCCTGAATTTGGGGGCAGATGCTATTTGGTTTTATCCGTCCACCTCTCCGAAGATGCCAAGTTGATTCATGGCACTGTGCATCGGAGGTTTAGACGGATGCGGCCGTAGTAGCAGACTTCGTCAGATTCCCCCTCATTGTGAGGGTTTTTTTTTTATTGTGGGGACGCTCTTCCCTGCAGGCGCAAACCCCTGCAGTTAATTACGCTACCGCATCGCGGTAACCACTTTCTCCAGCTCCAGAAGATCACTTCGTGTCGTGTGTGTTTGTTTTATTTTTGGTTGCCCGTGGATTGTATATGGAGACTAATTTATGTTGTCGCCCGTAGGGCGGGGATTAGTCCAAATCCGTATTTTTTTAGATTTGGGTTTGGTTTGATTTAAGGATCGTTAACCTCGTTTGAGATTAAGATCAACTTAAATGTTTGTTGAGGATACGTTAGTCTAATTTTAGACTAAGATCTACTCAACGGGGTTTTGGGATCATTTAGATCCAACGAAAGAGTATTTGGACTCTATCATTTTAGTTTAGGGACGTTGCGGTCCATAAGTTTAAGGACATCATAGTCCATAGTTTAAAGACATCATAGTCTATAGAGTTTAGTTTAGGGACGTTGCGGTCCATAAGTTTAAGGACATCATAGTCCATAGTTTAAAGACGTCATAGTCTATAAAATTTAGTTTAGGGACGTTGCGGTCCATAGTTAGTTTAGGGACATTACGGTCCATAGTTAGTTTTAGGACGTTGCGGTCCATAGAGTGTCTGGTTGTCGGGACCCGCCACCTCTCTGAAGACGTTGAAGAAGTACAACGACACATATCAGAGGTGTGAAGAGGTGTACCCTTGAACCAATGTTGGTTGGGAGATCTATAGTCAGGTTTGGGACCAAGATCAATTAAAAGATTGTGAGCACATGGGCTCAGTTAATCTGAATTAGGAATTTGTAGCCAACTTAGGCTCAACCCACTTAGTTTTGAATAAAATGTTGAACATTTATGTGGGCTCAGTCCCTTTTTATCCAACAATGCTGAGCTTTGATTTGGGTTCTGACGCCTTTTTTCCTTTTGTCTTTTACTGAATGTTGAACACTTTTTATGGCGCTGGGCTTTACTTAAAGAACACTTTGTGTTCCTTCAGCGCACACGTGAGGAGCACATGGAGCGCTTGGCGCTGAGCGCCAGACTTAAAGCGCTAGGGTGCTTCTTTTGAAATAGCGCACACGTGAGGAGCATGTGGTGCGCTTGTTGCTGAGCGCCAGACTTGGAGCGCCGAGGCGCTTCTTTGTGAAATAGCGCACACGTGAGGAGCACGTGGTGCGCTTGGCACTGAGCGCCAGACTTGGAGCGCTGAGGCGCTTCTTTGTGAAATAGCGCACACGTGAGGAGCATGTGGTGCGCTTGACGCTGAGCGCCAGACTTGGAGCACTGAAGCGCTTCTTTGGCCGTTTTGGTCAGTTCTGTGCTCTGAGAATTAAATTCTCGTTTATAAGAGACTTTGTCTCATAGATCTAAGAACTAAGTTCTTCTCCTTTTGATGAGATGCTATGATCTCTTTGTTTTTTGTGAAAAACCTAGTCTTATCGATCTGTGATCTATATAAAGAACTGAGTTCTTATGATGTGAGAGTTAAACTCTCAAAAATAATTCAGGAGATGTTTTGATCTCTCTTTTTTACCTTGAAGAAAATTTCTTCTTCTGAGAGCTTGCTCTTCTCTTTGAAATTTCTTAAAGTTTGGGGGGGTCCTCTGTGCAAAACTTGAAGTCTTCGATCCTTTATATAGGGGAGGCTGATTTGTTAAATCAGTTAAGGAGATCTTTTCTCTGATTGATTTGGGGATGTTTCCCACCGTTGGATTTTTGATCTTAGGGCTTCTGTTTTACATAAGACATCTTTCTTATTACTTAAAAAGATTGGGAAATTATTTTCCCATACAGAGATTGTTCTGTATCTTGGTGATTTTTAATCGTCATTAGATCTTTGATCCAACGGTGCTCTGATTTACAGAGCACAATCTTTCTTGTTTGGAAAGATTCTGAGGAGTATTTCCTTAACAGAATTTTATTCTGGTAATTTGATGATTTATCATCTTCGTTGGATCTTTGATCCAACGGTAGAGAACATTTAGTTCTAGCGCTTGGCGCTCTCGTGCCTTGCACGTGAACGCTGCCTCAGAGTCTTTGACTCTTAGCGCTGGCGCACTTGGCGTGAGCGCTCTCGTGCTTTGCACGTGAGGGCTGCCTCAGAATCTTTGACTCTTAGCGCTGGCGCTCTCGTGCTTTGCACGTGAGCACTGCCTCAGAGTCTTTGACTCTTAGCGCTGGCGCTCTTGGCGCGAGCGCTCTCGTGCTTTGCACGTGAGTGCTGCCTCATTTCAAATTTCAAAATTTGAACAGAGCTTTGTTCTGATTGGGGAAAACAGTGGAAATTAATTTATAAAAATTATTTTAAAAATAAAGGTTTTGTAAGATCGTATTTGAAAATGATAAATCTATGGTATTTATTTATAACCTTGTTTTCTTGTATACAAAAATAAATATAAATAATTAAAATTTCAGCGATAAATAACATGAATTAACATATGTGAAGCAAACATATGATCCGGCCATGATTAACCGTCTAAAACAATAATACTTAACATGTTATCAACCATTGCATGCAAGATTTTATAACTAAATATATATGCTTTATTTCAACCATTTTTTTTTATTTAACAAAAACCTTTATCATGAGACTAACTAGTTATCTCAAGATTCGGCATGATGGAGGCATGGTAAGGGGATGAATTTCAAGTAGAGAAAAGGAGGAGGAGAGGGAACTTACGGGTTATGTGAGTCTGTATAATAACCGGTTCACCGATTCGATTCTAGCGGCAAAAACAAGTCTAGGTGACTTAAGCTCGAGCAACTAAGATAAGGATCAAGTTAGTTTCTAAAAGTATTCTCTATGTAGATTTTGAGAGGAAAGAAAAGAAATGTAAAGCGATGCTTACGAAGTTCGTGAATGGTACAATACTTCAGTCTTGAATTCCTAGGGACGAAGTGAGCTTCGATGGCGCCGAAACTTTGAGAGGTCTATGGATGAAGATTTGAAATAATTTTTTTGAAGGAGGATGAACAATGAATGAGAGAACATATAAAACAATATTAATACGGTCATTGTAATAATTCATAATCATAACCATAATAATTATTATATGCATTCATTTTGAGAGTTAAATGGTATGCATTCATTTTGAGAATTAAATGGAAGATAAAATGAAAGGTCTCATTTGTAGGTTATGAGAGAGTTTTAAAAAAATAGATAAAAATAATTGCAAGAATAGGGATTTGAACATGTGACTTATGGAATAACAATGCAAGAACTAAACCAATGAGCTACAAGATTGTTCATGCACATATTTAATTAGAATTAAATATATGTTGTTCCTTGAAAAGAAAGTGGGCTTTTGGGCTCATAGTTTTATAAAAGAAAATGAAAATGAAATTGGATTTGGGTTATGGGCTGGGTCAGGTCTTGCGTTTAATTTGAAATAGGTTAAGATTTAGTTTAAAGAAATGGATTTGGGAAAAATAGATGGAATAATAAAATAATATATTTAATAGAAAACAAAATATACGGAAAAATATTAAGAATAAATAAATACAATATTTTACTAAAGAACGAAAACACGAAGGTATAGTTACATTGGGGTCGTTACAAATCCTTATCACTTGGTACGGAGATTAGACGAGATCACAAGGAAGGAAAACTTTACTTGTCTCAATAGCAATACGTTGAGAAAGTTTTGGAGCGTTTTGGTATGGCAGACGCTAAATCTGTAAACACTCTGTTGTCGGCTCATTTCTAACTTTCAGCTTGTTCATCACCGCAAACAAAGGATGGAATTAAGTAAATGTCGAATGTTCCGTATTCGAGCGCAAGCTTCTGTTGGCTATAGTGCCCTTAAGTCAATTATTGAATCACAGGTACGCGATTGTGATGATTGAGGGAGGACCTATATGAGGAGAACAATCTTACTCAAGATTATAGTATGCTATCTAGTTTGTCTTTATCATCATGTACAGCATTAGGTGGCATTACAGATCACTATTACATGTTGATAAAGCCCATATGATTCTTGCTTGACTACAAGCATTATGATGGCGATCATATACATGGGAGTTTGGTGGTCTATAAGCACATCCTTAAATGTCCCTAGTCGTGGGGGTATCGAGACTGGGTATCGATACTCCGGAGTAAACTAGTGTATACTTATCGAAACCCCGATGAGGGGCGGTGGCCGGTCTCACAAGCCATTGGTGTCAGTTAGTCACCTAAGATAGTATACAGGTGCTCATTGGGTTATGAGTACACTGGACGGACTCACCGGGAACATGCTAGTTGGTATTATACCTATTGTCAGATAGCAGTTCCCATGTGACATGAGTACATGTTAGTCTGTCGACTTGAGATCGTCATTTGTCTCGTGTGAGTTCCCATTGTGCTTTAATTACTACCCTACCACGGCTTAAAGGAGTCGTGCAAACAGGTTTTACTTGGGTACGGTTGTTCCCGCCAAAAATTTCTGCGCAGAAGAGTCCAAGGTATCAAATGGCAGCGATACGCTTAAGGAAATGCGAACCAATATCTTCCGGCCTGTATTTTGATAAGTTCCCGAAGGAGGAACTATTAAATTCTGATAGTATTGGAAGCATCTCGAAAAACCCTTCGATTTGATATATTATGGGCCTCATAATTCATCCGGGATCAAACGTTATGAGGCATCACGTGTCCACACGTGATGGACCTTTAAGAACCCGCTGGAGGAGTTAAAAGATATAATAAAAACTCAGAAAAGACACTAAAGGGGCATCACGTGCTCACACTTGACCATGGGTCACGTGCAGACACGTGATGGGCTTTTAAGGCCTCTAAAATAATGAATAGAATTAAATTCTAAAATATGTTCCCTGATTAAAAATCAGGAAGTACCTCAACGAGGTATCACGTGCTCACACGTGACCAATGGTCACGTGTCGACACGTGATGGTTAAAACAACAATATAAACAAGCGGCTGTTAAAGAAACCAATTTGGGGGTCACGTGCCAGCACGTGACAGGCTTTGAAAGCCTCACAGTTTAATAGAATTAAAATTCTAAATAGAATTAAAATTCTAAATTTCTCTAAATCTTTCCAAATGGAAAAGGATTATGGGGACCGTTGGATTAAAGATCTAAGGGTGATTAAATATCACCAATTTATGGAAAAATCCTAGACAAGGAAAGATTTCCCCTAAATCTCACCGAAAATAACAAATAGAATATTTTTGGATTTAAAATCCAACGGTGAATAAAATTCACTGAATGATCTAAATGATCATATTAATGATGAAAACAAATCAAATCTTTCAATGAGAGATTTGCTAAACAAATTGATTCTTTTCTTTCTCCTATAAATAGGAGCCAAGAAGAGAAGAGAAGGGACCTTTTTTGGAGAGAAAAACAGAGAGAGGAGAATTTAATTCTTAAGAGGGAAGAAAAGAAAGGAGAATTTAATTCTCAACAAAGAAAACCCTAGGTGAGAAAAGAAAGGGAATCAAAACTTCAAACAGAGAATTTAATTCTCAAAATCCAAGAGTTTAACTCTTATACAAAAAAGAACATAGTTCTTCTTCTGGTTGAAGATCTGCACAGAGCACATCTCCCCATAAGTTGAGAATTTAATTCTCATCGGGTCGAGATCCTGCCATGCAGATCCTAAACTTAGAAGGGGAATTGAGTTTTAAGAATTTAATTCTCCTAAAACAAAACTAGGGTTTAACCCTAATCAAGAATTTAATTCTTTTACATATCTGGGAATTTAATTCCTTTAAAAAGAAATCAGGGTTATATCCTAAATAAGAATTTAATTCTTTCACAATAGGAATTTAATTCCTCCAAAATCATAATTAGGGTTTAACCCTACAGAGAATTCAATTCTTAAACGATCTCTGTTCATGAAAAGAACTAGGGTCACGTGACCCCACGTGACCCTTGAAAAGATCCCTGAAGAAAAGTAGTTGTGAGGAAATGCCTCACGTGCTCCCACGTGACTCCCAAAATGCAGAAAGAAAAAACAAAAGAAAAGAAGCTTTGGGCGCTCTCACGTGACCCCTCAGCAAGTGTTGTAATTATCGATGCATAAATCCCCATCACGTGCCAACACGTGATGCTCTAAAATAAAGATGAAAAGTGTTTAACACGTATTCGCAGATTTGAGGATAAAACAATAGGAGATCTGGCTCCACATTTAGGGCACCCTCACGTGTCCCCACGTGACCCCTAACAAATCCCTCTATATCTAATGGATGGATGCCTATCACGTGCCCACACGTGATGGCCAGGAAATGAAAAGTGTTTAACACTTAATTGCAGAACGAAGAAAAGGGATCTGGTCCCCCCTTTGGGCGCTCTTACGTGTCCACACGTGACCCCTCTGTCTTTAGTGTTTAACACTAATTTAAGGATTATATTTTCAGTGTTTAACACTGATTGTTTCTAGTGTTTAACACTAAATTGAAGATTATATTTCCAGTGTTTAACACTGATTATCTTTTAGTGTTTAACACTAATTTGAGAGTTCTACCTCCAGTGTTTAACACTGTTGTTCTCTAGTGTTTAACACTACTTTTAGCCAAATTGGCTAATTTTCCAGAGGCAAAAGTCCATCCTCCAAATGAATTTCAAAATTGAGGAAATCAAAGACAAAATATTGTCAGAGCCCCCAAACCTCTGTTTAACATTGCTGAATGACGGGGGGCTGAACCCAGACAAATGTCTAATGGCCCAAAGGGCTAATATTTCAAACATAATTGGACTTAGCCCAAACTGGCCATAAGTCCTCAAATCATCTTGAACTGAGCACATCTGCTCTTTTAACCAACTTTGGTTCAAGGGTACATCTCTGAACTCCTCTGATATTTGTCGTTGTAATCCTTCAACGTCGTCGGAGAGGTGACGGGTCCCGACAACCACACATTAATACGGACTGTGGGGTCCTTAAACTCATGGACTTATGCGTCCTTAAACCAACATCCGTCCCCAAAATGGGAACGATGGACCACTACGTCCTTAAACTGGTATTGGACCGCTACGTCCTTAAACTGGTATTGGACCACTACGTCCTTAAACTGGTATTGGACCCCCATGTCCCTAAACTGGAACATGGACCACCATGTCCCTAAATTGGAACAATAGAGCCCAAACGCTCTTTTATCGGATCTATACGATCCCGTTAAGTTGATCTTAGTCTTAAATTGGACTAACGTATCCTTAACAAAATTTTAAGTTGATCTTAGCCTCAAATATGGCTAACGTATCCTTAAACCAAAACCTTCAAACAGACTTTAGTCCCAAATTGGACTAAAGGTCTCCCAACCAACTTTGGTTCAAGGGTACATCTCTGAACTCCTCTGATATCTGTCGTTGTAATCCTTCAACGTCGTCAGAGAGGTGACGGGTCCCGACGGCCATACATTCAATGGACCACTATGTCCCTAAACTGGAACAATAGAGCCCAAATGCTCTTTTGTCGGATCTAGATGATCCTGTTAAGTTGATCTTAGTCTCAAATTAGACTAACGTATCCTTAACAAATGTTTGAGTTGATCTTAGTCTCAAATATGGCTAACGTATCCTCAAACCAAAACCCCAAACCCAAATTTAAGAAAATACGGATTTGGACTAATCCACGTCCTACGGGCGACAACATAACTTAGTCTCCGTATACAATCCACGGGCAACCAAACACAAAACAAACACCCACGACACGAAGTGACCAGCTGGAGAAGGAGAAAGTTGTTACCCGCGATGCGGTAGCGTAATTAACTGCAGGGGCTTGCGCCTGCAGGGAAGAGCGTCCCCACAATCAAAAACCCCTCAAACGAGGGGGAATCTGACGAAGTCTGCTACATCGGCCGCATCCGTTTAAACCTCCGATACATGGTGCCATAAATCAACTTGGCATCTTCGGAGAGGTGGACAAATAAAACCAATTAGCATCTGCCCAGAATCTCAGGCAAGACAGTCCATGTCTTGGCCGTCATTCGGAGGGGAACAGATTCTGGCACGCCCGGTGGGACCTTTTCCTTTTTCCACTCCACACTTCGTGTGTCGTGTTCGCGAACGAATCGTTGTTTGCTGTGGTTGCCTGTGGATTCGAGGTACTAAGATTTGGTGTCTTGCTCCGTGCAGAAAACAGAAGATCAATGGCTTCAAACTGCACTGCCTACAACTGCAACTCTCGCTCGGTCCTTGCTGGAGGAGTGACTTATGGGCCCCAAGCGGCCTCCCTTTTCAAGATGCCAGTGGATCAGGTAACTCAGGCCACCACTGGATTATTCTTCGGGACCATGCTCCCACCGTTGAGCTTCAATGCCACAATGACGTTGCAAGAAGCCCCAAAGAAGTCGGTCTTTGATTGGCTTACCACTGCCGCGACCCCTCTCAACGGGTCGCCCAACTTCAATACCTCAGTTTTCAACAGATTGGGCCAGAGCGTCTACAAGCCCGCGATACCCGAAGTTGCCATCCCAAAGCGGATATCCATCCCGGCTCAAGCGGACGAAATCATTGGAAAGGCTTCTCCTTCCAAAAAGTCAGTTTTTACAAGGATGGCCATTCCGGCTTCTGCTCCAGGCGAGGTCCTTAAAGCTGCTTCCTCTACCCAGAGGTCTGTCTTTGACAGATTAGACATTGCTTCTCAACGGGTGTCAGTCTTCGACAGGCCAGCACCAATAACGGTCTCTCCTCAAAGCAGGGGGCATGAGGAGGTCACCCCTACGGCTGAGACAACTCGATCCACACGACACGCTCGACGTCGCCACTGGCGCCGAGTGATGAAGGCTGGGGGCAACTCCCCCACTGGGCTAACTCCACCAGCTCCAACGGTGGAAGTTAATGCTGATGTTCCAACTGGGAACAGCTTTGAGTTGCTGAACAGGGTACGCAGAAATTCGCCAACTGCAGTGCTCAAAAGATCTCCTCCACCAGTAGAGACCGTCGTGGAAGCAGAACCAGAAAAGCCGAAACAGTCCCCTCAGCGACTGTCCTCCAAAATCTACAAAGTCTGGCGGCAGGTTCGGGACTCAGTAATTGATCAAGATTACTCTCGCCGACAGAAAAAGGTGAAGGTTCAACAGGAAGAGAACCGTCCTGTCAAACCACAAAGGACGACGACCACTTGGGTGCCTGCTGCAACGGCTCCCTCCACGTTGACTACTCAAAAGAGAAGGAGGCCGGAGAAAGCCCCTGTGACCGCGGCGAACCGCAAGGACGCTGAACTTAAGCGCCCCAAGTCTGGGGGCATGGTGGTTCATACTGTTTATATGGCTTCCGGAAAGGATGAAGGCCGTGCTTCGACGGGTCACCAACCGCTCACTCGATCCGTGACGAAAGCTCAAGAACAGCAGCAGAAGCTTCAGGAAATGATGGCTGCAATGGCCGCACTTACCGGGCCAAAAGAAAGCTCGGAGGCATCATCGGAGCAACGTCATGAACAAGAAACTGACGCTGACTACCTACGCAGAGTCCTCGAAAAGAAGGACAGGGAAGCAGCAGAACAAGCTGCCAATATAAGACAAATGCCGCTTCTCTTTCAAGACATGGTCGGGATGATGATACAGCCGGATCCCCCAACCGAAGATCCTCCAGTAATGGTTGAAGATGACATAGGAAAGACATCGAACCCTCCTCCGGCTATTTCAGCACCCAAAGAGGAAACTATTTCCAAGGCCGCACTGGATGACTATATAGCTCAGCAAATACGAGCCCATCAGGCGAGTGAAGCGGCTGGGCAAATTGTTAAAACTGGACGACCCTATCCGAGCTGGTATGACCAAATCAGTTACCCGCCGGGATACACGATCCCTAAGTTCCACGTATATAAAGGGACAGGGAATCCCCATCAGCATGTCGCTCAATTCAGAGCTCTTTGTGGCAACAATGGAGGTGATGACAAACTGCTGCTCCGCCAATTTATCGGCAGTTTAGCAGAAACAGCCTTTGAATGGTATTCGGAGCTGCCCAACGACTCTGTCAAAACATTTGCAGAGATGGAGCTGCTGTTTACACAAAGATTCGCGAGTGCTAGCGAACACACCCCAATCACGGCATTGATCAATGCCAGGGTGAAGCCTGGAGAAACTTGGGTCCAGTATGCGATACGGTGGCATAATCTATGGTCAAAGTACGAACAGCGGATCGAAGAAGCGCCGGCGGTGGGCATGTTCGTGGGCACTCTTGACCCTCAAGCGGCCATCTCCCAGTTCATGATGTTTTTCAAGCCGACCACCTTTCAGGCCTTGATTGACAAGCTGGCCCAAATGGACCAGATGGGCCATAGGCCTTCTTCTTCAAAGACAGAGCCTTGGAATGAAAATGGCAAAGGGAAGGAAACCTTCGTTGCCAATACTCAACAACGGCCGAGCAACTTAAAGCCGTTTGTTAGCCAAAACAACGTGCGTCCACGCCCATCCCTCGAGGAGAGACTGGGACGTCCTTACTCGTTTCCCTAGGATAAAACGAGAAAACTGTTCGAACTGGCAGTGCGCAACAGACTCATCAATCCGCCGAATCCAAAACGTCCGTTGCAGCCAGGCGATGTCAACAATCCCAATTATTGCCCTTACCACCAAACGGTAAGCCACCCGATCGAGGATTGCTTCGTTTTTAAGGGATGGATCGAGGATCAGTACCTACAAGGCAAGTTTGCGCTGTCTGAGAAGTAGAAAGTAAGTCCACCACAACCGCACACTCCTAAGAAGATAGACACCCCGGGGGAAACTTGTGCTTTTGTTGAAGAAGCCCCATGGGAGGTCGTGCTTTCATCCAAAACCAAAAGGATGCTGAGTGATCTTCTTACGTGCCCGGCGGTCAGATGGAAGAACCCGCTCGAACCTCAAATCATCGAGGGGATGCTGAAACTGCGCCCAATTCCAAATATCGGTGATGATAGCCAAAGCGCTCACATTCAGCCGTCAAAGTCGTCGAAGAAGAAGACCAAAAAGCCCGTGAAGCCTAGTGACAAGTGCACGGACATGCAAAAGCAGATTGACGCGTTGGAAGAATACAATCAAAAAGCGCGGACTCCAATCACACTCCAAGAATTTCTCAGCCACGTCATTAAGGACAGAGATGATGACAATGAAGAAGACTCGTCGGATGAATCTGAAGATTATGTGGCGAGCTGCCATGTGATCTCTCACTCGTCAATGAATGACGAAAAAGCTCCTTACACAGAGAAGCTAGGGGCAGATCCTGAGCCAGAACTTCTAGGACCATCAGACGAAATGATTGATGCATTCCTGAACGAAGCCCGTCTTAAAAGCAAAGCTGATCGAGAGCGCGAGATGGCCATATTCGAAAAGGCCAAACGCTGGCGACTAGACAAAAGGGTCGAAACACTCCCACCAGATCAAAGTACATCTGCCGCAAATGAAAGCAGGATCAAGATAAGGAAACGATTCGCCAAAGCCATATCGATGGGGATGAAACTGCCCTCTTTCAGAGAAAATTCTCCTGGTGGTATACATCTTGATGAAGCGGACGTACATCCTAACTTCTGCTTATATCATCAGAAGATTGCACATCCTACTGAAGACTGCAACTCCTTTAAGTGTTGGTGGCAAGGGTATGTCGCTCACAGGCAACACTTCAACAGGACAAAGCGTGAAGCTCGTAGACAGCGGAAAAATGCGACAGATGAGCGTAAAAGAATTGTCGGCAATTGTCATAGGGTTGATCCCGGGGGATCGCGAGTTCTCACCTTCGGGAGCGACTCCGACGAAAAAGTAGCCCACGGTCCTCTCTTCAAGGAATCCATCTCTGAAATGAAAGAATTAAGGAATTGCGAGAACGTTCAGCTGCGCAATCGCACGCTACCCAAAAAGAATCTCGGACCCACAAACAAGGGATCGAACAAAAGGGATAAGGGGAATGGAAAAACGACCTCCGTCGCCAATGCTCAACAACAGCCGAGTGACCCGAAACCGTTTGGTCGTCAAAACAACAAGCCGCGATACCTCAATGAGAAGTTGAAACGTCCTTACTCGTTTCCCAGAGATAAAACAAAGAGACTGTTCGAGCTAGCGGTGCGCAGCGGGCTCATCACTCTGCCGGATCCAAAACGCCTGTTGCAGCCAGGTGACGTTGACAATCCTAACTAGTCCCTACCACAGAGTAATGGGTCACCCACTCGAAAATTGCTATGTCTTCAAAGGCTGGATGGAGGACCAATACCAACAAGGCAAGTTCGTATTATCTGAAAACTGGAAAGTGAGCCCGCCACAACCACATGCTCCGAAAAAGATGGACATGCCGGGGGCATCGTGCTCTTTCATAGAGAAAGCCCCGTGGACCGAAAAGTCCATAAACTAGAAACTCGCCTCAAATATGGCAACGATAGACCGAAACGTCGTTAAACTAACAATGGACCGCTATGTCCTAAAACTGGCGTCGGACCGAAACGTCCCTAAACTAACGACAGACCGCAATGTCCTAAAACTTGCAAATAACCGAAACGTCGTTAAACTACTATCAACCCGCGGCATCCTCAGGCTGGCGTGGTTAAAAAGAAAAAGAAAAAGAAAGAAAACGGTATGTCCATAAGCAAAATGGGCGCGGATGAAAACCCGAAAGGGCTCCGTGAGTAAAAACAGCAGGGCTACCGGCGAGTCTTGTGAAAACCCGAAAGGGCGCAACCTCGTTAGAATAAAAAAAAAGAAAATAAACAAAAAAAAAAAGAAAACGGTATGTCCATAAGCAAAATGGGCACGGATGAAAACCCGAAAGGGCTCCATGAGTAAAAACAGCAGGGCAACCGGCGAGTGTTTGTGAAAACCCAAAAGGGCGCAAGCTCGTTAAAAGACACTTACCGGCTCCTCTCGACCTTGTAAGGAGAAACCACCCACGTGAGATCCTTACGACTCACAAGGGAGCAACACACTTAGGGATCCCCATGATTCCTAAGGAGAAATTACACTTGCGAGATCCTCACGACTCGTAAGTAGAATTCTCTTATGGGACCCTCACGGCTCATAAGATTTGAAAGTCGTAAGCTACAGAGACCTGAACCTATTCTTAAAGCAACCCCCACAATCTTCGATACTGCCCTACAAGTGGCTCAATACTGACCCTTGTATACAATCCACGGGCGCGAATAAACATTTCCCCAGCAAAGTCACACCCGTGACTAGGGATATGTCCATATGGTGAACAACCCTTGTAAGTTCTCTCGACTTATAAGGAGAAAACCCTTTTGTAAGATCTTTACGACTTACAGGGGAATATACACTTAGGAATCCTCACGATTCCTAAGGAGAAAACACACCTACGAGATCCTCACGGCTCGCGGGGAGAAATACCTTTGTGAGACCTTTACGGCTCGTGAAGTCAAAAGCCTTAGTCGACGGGATCCTAACCCTGTTTGCTAAGCCACCTTTGTTCGACATCGACAGTGGCAAATGATGATTCGCTCCTGGCAATGTCCCAGTGGTAGCGATGCTGATGCCTAAAACGGTATCAAATCCCAAGTCCTTTTACGGCAAATGATGATTCGCTCCTGGCAATATTCCAGTCGCGGCGATGCTGATGCAAAGATTGGTATTAGATCCCAAATCCCCTACTTGCGAGAAAAAATCAGCGAGCCAAAAAAAATGCATATGAAATAGCCGAAATGATGAGGCAACTTGCAAACAAAATCAGCAAGTAAAAATGTATGCATACAAAAACAGCCGAAATGATTGGGCAACTCGCAATAAAAAAAACAGCGAGTAAAAATAAAACAAATAGCCGAAATGATTGGGCACCGCGGAAAATAGCTGAAATGATTGGGCAATCGCGACCTTCGCGATGTAAAATCTGAAATGATAGAGCATCGTGGAAATAAAAAAAATGAATGAAAAAATGAAATTTTTGCCCTACATGTGAGATCACATCGATCCCTGTATACAATCCAGGGGCACAAACAAAGAGGGAACCATACCTTCCCAACAGGCTCCATCAGAAAGCGAAGCTAAATCTCGACGGTTCATAGACAACCTAGAGGCAGCCTCGACGTTTGTCGCAATATTGCAGACACAATGTCAATAAATGAAGCGAAGGAAGATCCCTGGCTTCAGGGTCTCGACGTCAACATCGACAACTTAGAGATCACAAACGACGTTTCTCCTCACTCCAACCAGATACAGACATGACGTCAACAATCGATCTCAAAGTCGCAACGAAATGGAACCATGGCAAAGTCCATAGTTCCAAATCTCAATGGCCACATCTGCAGCCCGGAGACCAACAATGGTAGGCCTCCTCATTCCAGCATGACACAGATGTTACACCATCAAACGGAGCCATGGCAAAATCCCAGTTCCATCTCAGCATTCGTTTCGATACAGCAGACGAGATGTCAACAACGGCGTTCCTTCGTAGTCCAGCAGGATGCAGATGCAACGTCAACAAAAGACTTCATGGTCGGAACAAAGCGGAGCGACGGCAAAATCCCAGCTCCACCTCAGCATTCGTCTCGATACAGCAGACGAGATGTCAACAATGGCGTTCCTTCGCAGTCCAATAGGATGCGGAAGCAACATCAACAAAAGACCTCATGGTCGAAACAAAGCGGAGTGACGGCAAAATCTCAGCTCCACCTCAGCATTCGTCTCGTTACATTAGACGCAATGTCAACAACGGCATCCCCTCGCAATCCAGCACGATGCAGACGCAATGAAAGCAAATGAAGCAAAAGGCCAAACTCCTAGCTTCAGGGTCTTGATGGCAACTCATATAAAGTCTGAAAGACAATCGGAGATCATCTCGCACCAGCGCGGAGTGGTCACCACCTCGACGTTCGTCTCGACACAGCAGACGCAACGCCAAAGCAAATGAAGCAAAGGCCAAATTCCTAGCTTCAGGGTCTTAACGGCAAGTCATATAAAGCCTGAAAGACAATCGGAGATCATCTCGAACCAGTGCGGAGTGGTCACCACCTCGACGTTCGTCTCGATACAGCAGACGCAACTTCACCAAAAGGAGCCACAGCAAAATCCCTAGTTCCAAACCTCGACGGTTCACCAGCAACCTAGAGACAACCGCGACATTCATCTCGATACAGCAGACGCAATGCCAGCAAACGAAGCGAAGGCCAAATTCCTAGCTTCAGGGTCTTAACGGCAAGTCATATAAAGCCTGAAAGACAATTGGAGATCATCCCGCACCAGTGCGGAGTGGTCACCACCTTGACGTTCGTCTCGATACAGCAGACGCAACATCACCAAAAGGAGACACGGCAAAATCCCTAGTTCCAAACCTCGACGGTTCACCAGCAACCTAGAGACAACCATGACATTCGTCTCGATACAGAGGACGCGATGCCAGCAAACGAAGCGAAGGCCAAATTCCTAGCTTCATGCGTCTTAACGGCAAGTCATATAAAGCCTGAAAGACAATCGGAGATTATCTCGCACCAGTGTGGAGTGGTCACCACCTCGACGTTCGTCTCGATACAGCAGACGCAACATCACCAAAAGGAGCCACGGCAAAATCCCTAGTTCCAAACCTCGACGGTTCACCAGCAACCTAGAGACAACCACGACATTCGTCTCAATACAGAGGACGCAATGCCAGCAAACGAAGCGAAGGCCAAATTCCTAGCTTCAGGATCTTGACGGTAACTCATATAAAACCTGAAAGACTACCGCAGATCATCCCACATGGAGTGGTCACCACCTCGACGTTCGTCTCGATACAGCAGATGAGATGTCACCACAGCGTTCTTCCTCCAACAGGACTCAAACGCGACAATCAAACAACAGAGCCATGGCAAAATCCCTAGTTCCAAATCTCGACGGTTCACATGCAACCTAGAGACAACCGCGACATTCGTCTCGATACAGCAGACGCAGTGCCAGCAAACGAAGCGAAGGCCAAATTCCTAGCTTCAGGGTCTTGACGGCAACTCATATAAAACCTGAAAGACTATCGGAGATCATCCAACACCAGCGCGGAGTGGTTATGACTTATCGGGGCTCTCCAAAATGAGCCTAGCCTCAAGTAAAAAGCGGCATGGCAAAATTCCTAACGCTTGCTCTTCCGACGGTCAAACCCAAGGAGGATTGCTTGAAGACGTCTTGTCCAGCCCCCGAAGGGATCAGAGACACGGCAGTCGCAGGGCTACTCGAACAACACGATTGCCTATCGAGGAATATATCAGCTCATGCGACGGTACGACGGCCAAAACCCTAAGTACCACAGACCCTAACGGACTTCTGTCGTAAAGAGCAGAGGTTAACTATGACGTTAGGATATTCTTGCGAGATCTGCTCGATCCGTTTCGACTCGTGAGGAAATTGATGTCTTTGCGAGAACTTCTCGATTCGTTTCGACTCGTGAGATAAAGCCTTAGGCAGTAGGGATTAAAAAACCTGTTTCCTAAGCACTGGGACCCTGCAAGTCGGCCCAAAACGGTCTCTTGCATACTATCCACGGGTCACACTCTCCAAATTCGAATCTCGACAAGGAGGGAAACAACCACTTACGAGTCCTCTCGACTTATAAGTGGGAAAATTCTCTTGTGAGATCCTTACGACTTTCAAGAGAAAACACACTTAGGAGTCCTCACGACCCCTAAGGAGAAAATACACCTGCGGGATCCTCTCGACTCGTAGAGAGAAAAGTCTTTATGAGACCCTCACGGCTCATAAAGTTGAAAAGTCTTAGGTGGCAGATACTAACCCTGTCTCCTAAGCCATCACCGCCCTGCAAAGAGGTCAAGATGGACCATCTATGAGCCACACTCGCCAAAGCTACATGCCACTGAAATGGAAAAGCAACTCATGAGCATATAAACTACTTCACGCCATAGTAAGATATAAAGAGATAGAAGGGTGTGGCTCATGGAGTTAAGGGTTTGGAACTATATCTCTTAAGAGTCGAGATTTGAGTCAATGATAAATGACGACGCTTGTGTCCGCTCATTATCTTCTCAGATCAAGATTCTGAAAGTAATATACCAACCCGAAACTGGTCATACGTTATGCATTACTTTGCACTACTTCACCCACGTATATACTTACGTGGGCAAAGTAGTGGGAGGCATTTGTTCCCGCCAAAAATTTCTGCGCAGAAGAGTCCAAGGTATCAAATGGCAGCGATACGCTTAAGGAAATGCGAACCAATATCTTCCGGCCTGTATTTTGATAAGTTCCCGAAGGAAGAACTTTTAAATTCTGATGGTATTGGAAGCATCTCTAAAAACCCTTCGATTTGATATATTATGGGCCTCATAATTCATCCGGGATCAAAAGATATAAGGCATCACGTGTCCACACGTGATGGACCTTTAAGAACCCGCTGGAGGAGTTAAAAGATATAATAAAAACTCAGAAAAGACCCCAATGGGGCATCACGTGCTCACACGTGACCATGGGTCACGTGCAGACACGTGATGGGCTTTTAAGGCCTCTAAAATAATGAATAGAATTAAATTCTAAAATCTGTTCCCTGATTAAAAATCAGGAAGTACCTCAACGAGGTATCACGTGCTCACACGTGACCAATGGTCACGTGTCGACACGTGATGGTTAAAACAACAACATAAACAAGCGGCTGTTAAAGGAACCAATTTGGGGGTCACGTGCTCACACGTGACCAAGGGTCACGTGCCAGCACGTGACAGGCTTTGAAAGCCTCACAGTTTAATAGAATTAAAATTCTAAATAGAATTAAAATTCTAAATTTCTCTAAATCTTTCCAAATGGAAAAGGATTATGGGGACCGTTGGATTAAAGATCCAAGGGTGATTATATATCACCAATTTATGGAAAAATCCTAGACAGGGAAAGATTTTCCCTAAATCTCACCGAAAATAACAAATAGAATATCTTTGGATTTAAAATCCAACGGTGAATGAAATTCACTGAATGATCTAAAGAATCATATTAATGATGAAAACAAATCAAATCTTTCAATGAGAGATTTGCTAAACAAATTGATTCTTTTCTTTCTCCTATAAATAGAAGCCAAGAAGAGAAGAGAAGGGACCTTTTTTGGAGAGAAAAACAGAGATAGGAGAATTTAATTCTCAAGAGGGAAGAAAAGAAAGGAGAATTTAATTCTCAACAAAGAAAACCCTAGGTGAGAAAAGAAAGGGAATCAAAACTTCAAATAGAGAATTTAATTCTCAAAATCCAAGAGTTTAACTCTTATACAAAAAAGAACTTAGTTCTTCTTCTGGTTGAATATCTGCACAGAGCACATCTCCCCATAAGTTGAGAATTTAATTCTCATCGGGTCGAGATCCTGCCATGCAGATCCTAAACTTAGAAGGGGAATTGAATTTTGAGAATTTAATTCTCCTAAAACAAAACTAGGGTTTAACCCTAATCAAGAATTTAATTCTTTTACATATCTGGGAATTTAATTCCTTTAAAAAGAAATCAGGGTTTTATCCTAAATAAGAATTTAATTCTTTCACAATAGGAATTTAATTCCTCCAAAATCATAATTAGGGTTTAACCCTACAGAGAATTCAATTCTTAAAAGATCTCTGTTCATGAAAAGAACTAGGGTCACGTGCCCCCACGTGACCCTTGAAAAGATCCCTGAAGAAAAGAAGCTTTGAGGCAATGCCTCACGTGCTCCCACGTGACTTCCAAAATGCAGAAAGAAAAAACAAAAGAAAAGAAGCTTTGGGCGCTCTCACGTGACCCCTCAGCAAGTGTTGTAATTATCGATGCATAAATCCCCATCACGTGCCAACACGTGATGCTCTAAAATAAAGATGAAAAGTGTTTAACACTTATTCGCAGATTTGAGGATAAAACAAAAGGAGATCTGGCTCCACATTTAGGGCGCCCTCACGTGTCCCTACGTGACCCCTAACAAATCCCTCTAATATCCAATGGATGGATGCCTATCACGTGCCCACACGTGATGGCCAGGAAATGAAAAGTGTTTAACACTTAATTGCAGAACGAAGAAAAGGGATCTGGTCCCCCCTTTGGGCGCTCTCACGTGTCCACACGTGACCCCTCTGTCTTTAGTGTTTAACACTAATTTAGGGATTATATTTTCAGTGTTTAACACTGATTGTTTCTAGTGTTTAACACTAAATTAAATATTATATTTCCAGTGTTTAACACTAATTATCTTTTAGTGTTTAACACTAATTTGAGAGTTCTACCTCCAGTGTTTAACACTGTTGTTTTCTAGTGTTTAACACTACTTTTAGCCAAATTGGCTAATTTTCCAGAGGCAAAAGTCCCTCCTCCAAATGAATTTCAAAATTGAGGAAATCAAAGACAAAATGTTGTCAGAGCCCCCAAACCTCTGTTTAACATTGCTGAATGATGGAGGGCTGAACCCAGACAAATGTCTAATGGCCCAAAGGGCCAATATTTCAAACATAATTGGACTTAGCCCAAACTGGACATAAGTCCTCAAATCATCTTGAACTGAGCACATCTGCTCTTTTAACCAACTTTGGTTCAAGGGTACATCTCTGAACTCCTCTGATATTTGTCGTTGTAATCCTTCAACGTCGTCGGAGAGGTGACGGGTCCAGACAACCACACATTAATACGGACTGTGGGGTCCTTAAACTCATGGACTTATGCGTCCTTAAACCAACATCCGTCCCCAAAATGGGAACGATGGACCACTACGTCCTTAAACTGGTATTGGACCGCTACGTCCTTAAACTGGTATTGGACCGCTACGTCCTTAAACAGGTATTGGACCCCCATATCCCTAAACTGGAACATGGACCACCATGTCCCTAAATTGGAACAATAGAGCCCAAACGCTCTTTTGTCGGATCTAAACGATCCCGTTAAGTTGATCTTAGTCTTAAATTGGACTAACGTATCCTTAACAAATGTTTAAGTTGATCTTAGCCTCAAATATGGCTAACGTATCCTTAAACCAAAACCTTCAAACAGACTTTAGTCCCAAATTGGACTACAGGTCTCCCAACCAACTTTGGTTCAAGGGTACATCTCTGAACTCCTCTGATATCTGTCGTTGTAATCCTTCAACGTCGTCAGAGAGGTGACAGGTCCCGACGGCCATACATTCAATGGACCACTATGTCCCTAAACTGGAACAATAGAACCCAAATGCTCTTTTGTCGGATCTAGACGATCCTGTTAAGTTGATCTTAGTCTCAAATTAGACTAACGTATCCTTAACAAACGTTTGAGTTGATATTAGTCTCAAATATGGCTAACGTATCCTCAAACCAAAACCCCAAACCTAAATCTAAGAAAATACGGATTTGGACTAATCCACGTCCTACGGGCGACAACATAACTTAGTCTCCGTATACAATCCACGGGCAACCAAACACAAAACAAACACCCACGACACGAAGTGACCAGCTGGAGAAGGAGAAAGTTGTTAAAGGCTTGCGCCTGCAGGGAAGAGCGTCCCCACAATCAAAAACCCCTCAAACGAGGGGGAATCTGACGAAGTCTGCTACATCGGCCGCATCCGTTTAAACCTCCGATACATGGTGCTATAAATCAACTTGGCATCTTCGGAGAGGTGGACGGATAAAACCAATTAGCATCTGCCCCGAATCTCAGGTAAGACAGTCCAAGTCTTGGCCGTCATTCGGAGGGGAACAACGGTCCCGAGCCACATGGAGGAAGTGAGCGGATCGTCGGGGATTCGTCTCTTCCGGTATTGGGGGTTGATGTCGCGTTGTGCACGGGTGGCCATCACCAGAAATCCTCGGCCGAGGTGGACGAGAATTACTGATTTGGATCATCAGTTTCTCAGGGGGTGACGGGCTTCGTACCGACACGAAATGTCGCGTTATTAGGGGTCTGACTTTATCTACCCCCCTAGACTCGATATGCGATACTCTTAGACGAACAGACCGGACTGTATGGAGATTGTCACGGACAGGCTCAGTAGGGGTTTAGATGAGTTTGCTCGTCGGCCTTCCTTTCGCTCAATACCTGGGTAGCCGTTACGTACAGCTAGTGCCACTGACGTGCTTGTGGTTAAACCCATAGTCATAAATTCGTGATTCGGCAATAGTTCGGCGATGTCGAAAATTCGGATTCGGAGAACTATTCGGAAAAAATCGGCAGGTATTCGGGAAAGATTCGGTAAGTTTTCGGGAAATGTTCGGGAAGGATTTCGAGCAAAAAATTAATATAAAATTAATATATGAGACGCTAGATTTTGATTTCGTGAATTATTTGCTATTTTTTGAATAATTCACTTTTTTTGAATAATTCGCGAATAATTCGGGAATTGTTCGCGAATAATTCGGCAATAATTCGGCGCGTTCGGTGATGGCGAATAATTCGCAGATTTAATCGGCAGTCACATAATTCGCGAATTCGCCGAATAATTCGCGAATTATGTGACTATGGTTAAACCCACTGCCAGCATATTGACGAGTGTTTAGAGTCCCACACAGAGGGTTTCCCTGGTTCTGGCAAAACGATGTAGTAGCCGTATTGGATACGTGCAGGGTTCCGATCAATTGATTATACTATGTACCCGGACTTTCGATTGGACAGTTGATAATGCTAATCGGCTCGGGTTTGAGCCGGATTATTAAATCAGGTATTGATTTAATAATTTATGTATATGTATTTTGATACGTATATTCTAGTATTATGTACTTTGTGTTATTCTATCTCTTCGGGTATCCGTGTTTCGGTACGATTACAGGTATGTATATACAATAGGATGTAATCCGTATTTTTTACAGATAACATTCTAGAAGGTGGACACCTCATTTTAGGGTTTGACCATTTATTATAAATGGATAAATGAGGTGGCAAAGATTTGAGGGGAGTATGGTGAGGACCATGCTTGCATAGTGTGCACAAATGAATTATTAATTCATTTGTGCATACTATTCAAGTATGGGTGGATTTTAAAAAAAGAAGGAAATGTTTTACAAAACCAAGCATGAGATTTTCTCTCTCATGAGGACTTCATTATTTTGTGAGATGGTTCTTTCTCTTGAGCATGCCATCTTCCTCTCACCATTAGAGCTTCACTCCTCTCTAGTTTTTCATTTGTTCCTCCACCTTCATCTTCTACCTCATCTCAACCATCTCATGTGTTGAGAATCATGAGAGGAGGTGAGATGAGATAGCTAAACACTTAGTTCACTCACTGCATCCTAGGCTTTCTAGATTAGCAACCTAGAAACCCTAGTTGGTTCACTTGCATCCTTTGATGTGGAGCTAGAGCCATGACTACATCCCTCGGATGGATCATCTTCGATGGAGGAAGACCGGCGGCCATGTTCGTTCGAGCATGCCTCAAGGAGCTAAGGAGGATGACGAAAGACCGAAGGAACTGGCTCTTTTGGTATAATCATTCTAACCCTTTAGTTTAGCTTCTTTAGTTTTCTAGTATAGGTTTATGGTTCAATCTTGGAGCGGGTTTTGTCTGCGCCAAAAATTTTAAACGCCGGTTTTTGTTCCGCATCAGCCACGGTAGATGGACATGGCGCCGGCGAAACCCACAATGGTATCAGAGCCACCCATAAACCAATACTAGCTAGTTTGCACGAAATTAGAATATCGATCGACCAAACTTTCCGAATCATTTTTCCATTTTTATATACTTGCTGTCGATTTTGAAAAGTGTTCAAAAAATCTTTCTGTGTATCTTAAAAATCCGTGCAGGCATATTTAGGGCACCGCAAGAAATTTGGAGACAAGACCCCACCAAATGGCCGCGGTTCCGCGGCAATACATGCACATTGGCCGCGGAAGCGCGGCGGATTTGTGGGCGTTTTGCTCCAAATTTCTTCTGGCACTCTCTGACATGGAAATTTGATTTTTGGTATATTTAGTTTTGGCCCAGATTTGTTTAATGTGCTATTTTGCATTTGGGACCAATTTGGGAAAGTTTTAGTCGATCGAAATTTTAAACTGTGTGATTATCAGTATATGTGATGATATCTGCGACTGTGAATATTATTGAGCGGTACAACCCAACTAGTTGCTATATGTTCAACTAGACGGGTTTGCGAACATAATATTCACGTTGATATTCTGTGTTGTGCTGATATTGTGATTGGATTGTCGTGGTGAATAACCTGAAGTGCAATACTAGTAGTACAGTTCAGATTCATTTGTATATTTGTTATTGTGGGGCGAGCGTCCGACATGTGGACTGCCATCTCTGCCAGTTTGTATATTCTTTTATTGGGGCACGACCGGGTTGAGGTCGATGTCGCCATTGTATATATATTTACTTTTCTGTACTAGGATTACCCCACAGTGGAGTGCGCGAATAGCCGGGTTCTAGAGGGAAAAAAGCCCGCATCTCATGGCGTTGAGACGGAGAAGGCTTCACTCTAGAATTGGCGGGCTATTCGACGCACTTGTAGGGGGTATAGTTTGGCCCACGGAGAGGTGCTCAAGTTACCGGATCCCGTAAAGTGCTGGGTGGCCCATTCACTTTGTTGATTGGGGTTTCCTCACTTCTGGGATTGGCAGGTAACTTGCCGCGCTCGTAGGGGTCCAGGCTTTCATTGCACAGGCTATCCATACGACCGGGAACGTCGGGTCTTATTTGCGGCTCAAATGAAACCCGAGGCTCCAAAATTATCCACCATTCTGTGTTGCTGGCTGAGATTCTGTGATGTTGTTTATATCGTGCCTGGGACGATTGTTATATATATTTATATATATACTAGTAGATGATGTATATGTTTTGCACCTGCGCTGGTCCAGCCCCCGCTCTGTCGTTAGTTAAGTAACCTAACGGGTGATGACGGGGCCCAATGACGAATGCGGATGACATATACGTACATTTTATTTTCGTTCCTTTTCTGTGGTGTGATATGGATTAATTGATGGGACTACGTTGATTCTGATTAATGCAAGGAAAAACAAACATATTTGATGTTGTTGGAACCAATTTTGAAAAACTGTTGTTTCAAGACGTTTCCTTTTGCTTTGGACAGTGGTATTCGGTTCAGAATATCCAGCACCTTATTCGACGAAGCAAAAGCCGAGATCCCTTCATCATGAGTGATCTCTTGGGTGAAAGTTTGCGTATTTGTGATAAATGCTCTATAGTCGATTCTTTTGCTTTGCATCGTGGTATTCAGTTAGGAATATCCTGCATCTCATTCGATGAGGAAAGAGCCGAGATCCCCTCGCAGGGAGTGACCTCTTTAGCAAAAGTTTTCACCACTATATATTTGTAAAACCACTTGGATTCCTTCAACGATATCAAGTTCATTACGTTAAAGGTTTTTCGCCAAAAACCAACCGTAGCCCTCCGTCATTTCAGAAAAGTAGCGCCTAGTATTCGTGCTTTGTTAGTTGGCTTCTGTCAAGGCATAGTGTGCGGTAGCTATGTGTTACTTTTCTGTAGCATGGATATGCATTAATCTAGGACAGTCACACAGCCTTGTTGGCATCCGTCAAGGGCGAGTACGGGTGGGTCTAAATTAATCAGGACAATGACGGGTAGAACTTAACTTGTAACTTATGATTTGTTGGCATCCGTCAAGGTCATAAGCCTCTTGGGTTAAAATCACATCGGGAGTTTCAAACATACAAGAAACTTTTCAGGCATGCACATACCTTCTGGAGTGTGGTGACTTGAGTGGCTTCCATCAAGTTATCATGCGATGATAGTTGGATCCCGATTCCCACTGATGAGTAGGTGTTACTCCTCGGGTGGTTTTAGATGATCCCGACTAATTCTCATTTTAGGGTTTGAAGGAGAATTCGAGGAAACGGTATGAGACATCCTGATTAGATAAAGTGATTAATCATTATAATTTAGGTTAGAGTGCACGCTGAGTGTTTCTTTTCTCTCTCTCTCTCTCTTTGGCAGCGACCATGACCCGACCCTAAACTAAAACTCATGAACCAAGTTAACTGAACCTTCTTAAAACACTTTGGCTATTGGATTGTCACTTAGTCGCATATATCATTGCCACTCGTACATCCCCTTTGCATTTTTCCAGAACACCCCGTATCACTATGAAGATCCATATTTATTGGAAATGCCATCGTATAGTTGCATACGAACTTGAAGGAACTTGTTCCAGTTCGAGGATGGTTTCTGGTTCTGGAGAAATTGAATAGGGTTATTCGGTTGTCTTTTCACTTTACCTTCTCTTAGGTTGCGAGAGCTCCTAGTATTAAGAGAGTACACCGATTACGCTTATTAGATAGTCTTCTTCCAAACCATAGGCAGGTGCCAAAAGGTAGGAAAGGAAGAAAACCAATTAGCCTGAGTGTGGTGTACCGAAGGTAATAAGTAAAGACATATAAAGGGATTAGAGTAAGGGCAAAGGAAATTGCGACTGCTGTCATTTATGACAAAACTGATTATACCTCTACCACTCCTAAATCCCCTTTGCATTTCTCCAGAACACCCCGTATCACTACGAAGATCCACATTTATTGGATATGCCATCGTATAGTTACATACGATCTCGAAGAAACTTGTTTCTGATCGAGGATGGATTCTGGTTCAAGAGAAATAGAATAAGGATTATTCGGTTGTCTTTTCTCTTTACCTTCTCTCAGGTTGCGATGGCTCCTGGTATTAGGAGAGTACACCTATTACGCTTATTGGATAGTCTTCTTCCAAATCTTAGGCTGGTGCCGAAAGATAGGGAAGGAAGAAAATCAATTAGCCCAAGTGAGGTGTACAGAAGGTAATAAGTAAAGACATATAAAGGGATTGGAGTGAGGGCAAGATAGTATACGGTTGCTGTCATGAATCTGGATAGTGGAAGAGGCATTACTGGGAATACCCGGATACCCCTTAGAAACATCTTCATGTTTCAGTTTCACTGTGCAGTGTTAATTGAAAACTGTTTTCCCAATTAGATTCTGACTCCAGGGTATGTATTTACCAGACTTGATTCTCACATCTGTATAGCGTTACAGATGCTGAGTGGGAGTAAGACATTGGGAATTGTGTGATTGTATTCTCAACATATCGGAATTTTTTGTAATTGGTGATATTTGAGAAAATCACCTGGGTTTTGCCTGACAGCAAATATTTGGTTTTGAATATCCGTTGTTATGCACCAATTTCAAACTGATATATCTGTACGTTTATTTTATAAAGTGAGATATGACTTTTTGAAATTATGTCTATTACATTTACCTATATCAGTTGATGGTTAGGTAAGGTGCATTCAACAGCGGTGTAATTCTTCTTAACCATAGTACAGTTTTCAACCTACGACACACAGAGTTTGAGTTATTAAACTCAGAAGACTTATAAAAAGTATTGTATGTTGTCCAGTGTCCATTAGGACAAAAGGGTTGGTACTCATACTATATTCTGTTTACTTTTGACTTCTCTAGTTTTGGACAAGTATTTCGTTGAAATACAAGGTCCATATTTTGAGAAGATATAGATATAAGAATAAAGTAGAGAACCATTTGTTGCAAAGTATCAGGATTCTTCAAGGTGATCAAAGATGTAGATACTTGTGCTAGGTATTCCGTTGTAAGTAATAGTTTTGAGAACTTGCTTCTCTTTAAGGTTACTCATACGTGGGTGCATTCCTTGATGCGTAATGCTGCTTAGCCTCCTTCCATTTTGTTGATATGCACTGGAAACGGATGCATGTATTTTGAATCTGGTTCCAGATAAATTAGTGCATTTGTTTCTATATGGTATATAGAATGGTTTCATATCTTAACGATGTTAAGATATATGGAGTTGTCCGGCTTATGCTTAAAACCAGAATCTGGATAAACTCAAGGCACTTTTCAGTAATGGCAGTTTGTGGGTTATCCCGGACTTTGACGAGGGTTAACTTTCTACCATCTAGAAGATCAATAGTTATATTGTTCTTGACTCGCCACCAGTTTTAGTAAAATGGATTCTTTTTCAGAAAACATTAGTGGGAGTATGGTAGAACTGGAAGTGATTCCAGAACCACAAACGATTACTGAAAATTTAGTAGAACCTAAAGATTCAATTGGTTTCGACGATCCATTAGCCACTATGTAGATTCAGTGGGTAACTTTCAAGCACCCGAGAGGTACTTCGGTATCCTCAAAGACGGTGACAGGAAAGTTTTTGATTACCCAAACTTGCCAATGCTACTGTTCTAAACTATGAGATCTGGCAGGAGGATGAGTATAACGTCGTTCTAAACTAGCTTTAGAAGTGCACGTGTATATGACTCTGCCAGAAGATTGTTGTAGTCAATGGGAGCGGCGGAAGCGTAGTGGGCAAGTAGCTTATGTCTATTTATGGACTAAAGCAGGTATAACGGAGATAGATCGTCTATTTTTTATATGGCAGTCATAGAGTTTGACTTCATCAGAATAACAGATGGATCTGGTAAGAAGGTAGTAGGGAGTGATGTCTTGGTATTTGGATGACACGCTCTTGATGGGAAGTGATATTCCTATACTGCGATCGGTAATACCGTGGTTGTCACAAGGTGTTTCTCCACACATGATCTGGATAAAATATCAGGGATTCTGGTTACTAGATCTATGGTTTTAAATCTAGATTTGGGAAGTGTCCCAATTTGGGTACTTGACACTATTCTAAAAGTGTTTTGAATGGACGACTCCTGGCGTGGTGGTGTACCCGCAGGTGATGGAGTCGTCCTCTCTAAAGAGATGTCTTTTAGACTGATGAGGAGAGGGATCTGCATGATTGGCATATCACTTGCTTAGGCAATTGAGTTAATCATGAAATGTCAAGTACCATACAAAATATTGTTTTTACACTGGTTGCAATAAACATATATTAATCCAATCCGGGAGAAACGTTGGGAAGCAGTTATGAACACAAGTGGATGTTCTTGGTATATGGTAACGGCAGCCACTTCAGGAGGCGGTTATCATTTTAAGCTTCCAAGGTGACCTGAATGACAGAGTGGCTGTCAGAGTTATAGTTTTCCCTCTTTTGAGGGACAATATGTTGGACAGGTGGTCCAAGCGGATACTGAGGAGGACATGGCGCAGGTTACTGATTAAATTCAGTAAATGATACAGTCTAAGAAGTTTGTTGGATTTGGAGTTCATTTGTGAACTGGGTCCCTGTTCATATCATAATTTTGCATTATTATATTCCCCATTCTTAGTCATTTTACAAATAAACAGGTGCTTTTGACCCATGTCTGCTATCTAGTTGCAGGTTACAGGTTCTCGGAATAAAAACAGTGAAAAAGATGAAAAGACGATACAAAAGTGAGACTACGACCAACAAATGGAAGAATCTTGATCAAGCCTACAGTTTGGAGAATAAACAAAGATCAATGAATGAGTTCACAAAGTACAAAGGCAGCGCAAGGTTCAAGACTTCGACACGAAGCGAACGGTAAAAATTCCACTACATTATTCACTGTGTAAATCTGGAAGAAAACTAGAAGACAATCTGAGAAACCAAGTGAAGAAACAAGTACTCAATTGCAACCAGAAGAAGCCCAAGAAAACTTAGCCAACAAGACCCCTATATGGCCGCGGAACCGCGGCCAAACAGGGCTTTTGGCCGCGGATCCGCGGCCGTGCGTTGCGCGTGTTGCCACGTGTCGCGCGTGTCGGTGCGTCAGTGCATTACTTAGGTTTTTCTTTAGGGTAAAATTGTAAAAGCAGATCTGAGTCGATTGTAACCCTAGGTTTCTATGTTCTATAAATAGAAATCCTAAAACCTCTTTTGAGGTATGCTTCTTCTTGTGCCTCATTGTATTCATCTAAATTCAGAATTCAATTCCTGTAAAAGTTGGAAGAGAGCATCAAATAAAAATTGGAGTAAGTTTTCTTTTCACTGCCCTAGTATAACTTTTATTATCTTCCCTAGTATAATCTTTCTTATCTGCCCTAGTTAAATTAGTTAGAACATGTTTTTCAATTCCCTAATGAGTGAGTAGTTCCTCGCTTGTTAGGGTTAGGAATAGGGAAGGCTTGAGAGATGAAAATCTCTCACCCCTTTCTTGCCCATCACACGTTTTTATAGGACTCCATGCATACATAACACACCGCTCCCTACGGCACCCTATCCCACGAGGTAGCGATGATACCGTAGTATAAAAGACCGGTTGTATATGTTTTCCATGGAGGTTAAGGTAAGAGTTAAGAAAGGAAGGACAAGAACCTAGAGGAAGAAACATCGTTTCTTCCCGATGGTCCTAATCCCCTTTATTAATTATTACCATAACACCTAAATAGATCTAAATTAGGGCATTGAAAGCGGTGGGAAATCTTTGCCTTTCCAAACTTAACCTAAACCTAACCCTAGCAAGATTCTAGTCCTAGTCTAGATCAACTTAGTTTTTAGTGATAATCGATCCAACTCCGTTTGGAATTAACTCGTTAGAATAATTTGAGAATACACAAAATCCCTGTGGACCAACCCATACTCACCGGCTAGCTACCAAGCGACGCCGTTCTTGATTGCGGTTACTAAAATTCTTTGATAAATCAAATGGCGCCGTTGCCGGGGATGGCGTAGTATTTTCTTTTTGCAATTTCGGGTTAATATAAAATCATAAAACTCATAAAAAACTGAAAAATTAAAAAATATAAAAAATTTATCATCTTTTTATTGTTTGAAGGGTGTTTCGTGTGAATTTTGCAGGATCGACGAACGAGTTCGGATCTGGAAAAATTCAGAGATCAAAACAGAAAACCCTAGATCTGAACAACAGAGAAAAGTCGAACCAGAGGAGAATCATCCTTTCTCTATTCGTGCTTACCTGGCCACAATTGGCGATGAAGAGGCGGTTTGAGGTCCTACTTCTTGCCCTTTGGAACAGTTAGGAGCTGTCTAGCTGACCTAGATAACCCTAGATCTAGGCCTGATTGTGCATTTGTGGTTGATTGAACGTGTGTCTAAGCCTTTTATCGAAAATCTTTTTTTGCAAAAAAGCTCCACATAAAAAAAAACACAAAAAGAGAAAAGAAAATTTTTACAAAAACTTGCAACTTGTCGCTAAGAAATCCGTGCACCCCACTTACACCACTTTCTTTCCATTGACGTTTTCTTACCCCCACTTTCTGTTTTTCACCTTTTTTGACTACACTATCTCTTTAGTGTATGTCCGGTTGGACTAGGGACACTAGCGCCCGATTAGTCCGTGTCTTGTTGGTACCGACCGACGACGCTTTCGACTCCGAAGTCCAAATTCCTTCCACTTCCTTACCTTCACCCTCACATTCTTCGTCTTATAAGGAAATGTCGGGATTTAATCCTAACAATACCTTACCCACGGGACTAATTCCGCCTCCGCTTGGTGCGAATAACCCACAACACCCGCCTGTTGAAGAGCCCCAACGAATCGCGCTCAAGGATCTTTTCTACCCAATCCGCACCGCCTTACCTACTTGTCTTTCACTCCCACCGGCAAATGGAGACAATTTTGAGATCAAACCCCACTTCATCAACATGTTGCCAAAATTTCACGGACTGGAATCCGAAGATGCCTATATTTTCATAAACAAATTCCAAAACGTTTGCGCAATGATGAAAACAACACAACTTTCAGATGATGCTATAAGGCTAAGGGTCATTCCTTTCACCTTATGTGACTTAGCCGAGAAGTGGTTATACAGCACAACATCACACTCAATTAAAAATTGGGAAGAGTTTGTTAAAGCTTTTCTTAAAAAGTTTTATCCACATCACAAGACTGCGAGAATTCGCAATGAAATTATTCAATTTTCCCAGCTTCCTTCCGAACCCTTATGGAAGTGTTTTGAAAGATTCAAAGACCTACTTGTTCAATACCCTCACCATGGAATCGAGAATTGGCAACTTTGCCAAACTTTATACGAGGGATTGAACCCAGCAACGAAGCAGTTGTTGGAAACCTTTTGTCAAGGTCACTTTCTAACCAAATCTAGTGAGGAAGTCGTCGGGGCTCCGAAATCATCAATATATAAAACGCATCATAGCGCAATGCATGCGCATGAGTAATGAGCAGATAACTCGAAATCAAAAACTCCGTCAAGCATCCCGCAATCATCGGAGTCATAGTAAAGACACAAATGTCAAATCCAAAATAAAACCAATATGATATAAATCAGAACTATGCATGTAGACATCATATCTATACATGTAAATAGCTGAAGTAAATGCATGCCAAACCTTTTTAATGTTGTTGTGTTATGCGCGTATCTCGGCATAGTGGCGGACGTCTATTGTAAGAAAATAACCATATACGTATATATCTTTTGTTTAATATGTATGTTCCGCCGTTTTGAAAACAATTTAGAAGGGTTTCCTTATTTTAATCGTTTCGTGCCATATCAGACACGTAGGTAAATACTGAGACTATAGCTCCCTTTTGGAAATCCCTTTAATAACTATCAATGCATGCAAAATATATCCAGGTACTGTCCTCTGACTAGTCCTGCTCAGTACGAAAACAAATAGCAAATATCATAAAAACGTACTGGTCCATAAGGAATAAATCCCAAAAATGTATATAAGAATACCCTGTGCGTCTGGTGCGCACGGAAATCAAAATCCATATATGTGCCATGCATGTGCACAGAAACATCATCTAGGTGCAACGGGTGTGCACGAAACATCTGCCAAGGGCAACGGGCGTGCCTGAAAGCAAAATCAGATGTATCTGACATGCATAAGGAATCCTGATTTAGTGCATCTGGTGTGCACCAAAATCGTATCTCAGAATATGCGCTCAACACACGCGAAAATCCAAATCAAATGCACGGAGTGCAAGAAATCAACATCAATATCAGAATCAAAATCAACGGTATACCATACGGCTCAATCCAAATCAGGTATACCGTGGTGTATAAGCTCACAACCATGTGCATCAGCGTGCACAAATCAAATCAAAACACTAAAATTGCATGAAAACTATACTGGAAGCATAAATCAAATCACAGGCATAAAATAGGCATGAAATCACAATCAATATCTCAAGCGTAATAACGATGCGCAAAATATAAATACCCAGTAGGTGCAACCATGGTGCACAAAAACAGAAATCATGGAATTCAGCCATCAAGACCAAATCATGCGAATAGATCTCCCAAAATACCGAAATCCAAGGTGACGAATACGTGATAATCGAATCACAAAATCACAAATCATAAATACCGCCGTCGATATATCCTCCTTCAAAGTCGAGAAGGTGTCGGTGTATCCAATGCTAGCAGCGCAAGATATCTACTTGCCTCTTGCTCACGGTCTGGCGTCCTCTGTCTCTGGGTCCTTATCTTCTCTGTGGATTGCCAAACTCGTAATCCATCGGCTCATCGGCCCTGTCAGGTGTGCTAACGGGGACGATTCCGTTCTGGTACTTCTCTGGTCAATCTGCGTCCTCGGCACAGCATTTCCTCGGAATATGGTCGCATCCCAACGCCTCTGTAGACATATCCGACCTTTAACCTTAACGGGGAGTAACAACAGCTCGTCAGCATCTCTGATTTCAGCGGAGTGGAACGTCATCTCGTCGAAATCTCGTGTGAACTCTTTACTTCACTCTGCTCAAATGTCGACTGATTCGGACTCTTCTTCTCGTGGCTGCATGGACTGCGCTCCAACGGCTATACTCGTATCTGGAGTCTCCCAAGCAATGTGTCCCATCACATGATATCCAAATGATGTCGAACCATCCGATCGATTTGTCAAAACCTCATAATCCCCAAAGAGATCAACATCTTGAGTACAGTTTAATAGTATCGAGTACATACCTCAGCATCGGTGGTCCAGCCGTAGAAGGGCAAACCCAAGCCTCACTAATGGCGCCGCGGAACTGCCGCAAACCCTAAGGTTCAAAGGCTTTCACACGGTCATTATGTAGAGTTAGGATTTCATTCTTCTACAGGGTCCATAGAATCGCTTGCATGTCTTTCCGAATACTTTAAACTTGGAATATGGGTTTCTGACATTCGATCACCTCCATCGACTACCAACGAATCTGCGTGAAGTCGTCTCTAGCTGGAATCAATCTATCTGATGACCTCGCATCGGGGTAAGCGAACGAACCATATGTCCTAGTCATTCACCCTCGGGTGACTAGCGACCTTCCATCATACCTCTGAGTATATACTAATGCTGCAGTAGCTCCAACATCTGGGCGATATCTCGTCATTTGCAGCAGCAACTGGCTCATTCGTCTGTACACTAAACAGCGCCTCAATCACCATGAATAAGCGATATATCAATGGTCATCACACTCTGGCTGGCCTCTAGCAGTTGCCTGATCCTCTAGTGCCGATCAGCACATCCGAGAAATCTCGTAAAAGCGATCTGTCAAACGCTCATGGCGCGAAAACACAATAAAACGAAGCCTTCTATGCAGTCATACGTCTCTGGAATCACGCCTCGGTCAGTCCTCGTCCGTGACGAGCTCAAGCTGACGCAACTCCAGCCGTAGCTCTCTCTGCCCGTGTAATCGTGGCAGCAAAATCATAACCAATATCGATGAGGGTAGATCATAGGAATGAATATAATACTGTGCAAGGAAATGTACATCCTAAGGTTTCTTAAGCGGAGTAGCGTATCGTAAATATGCCGCGGAACATACGTACGGTACGTCACTCTACTCAAGCTACCTACTCCATCAACCAAGGGTCATCCTACGCGACGAAAGTTCGGGTCTAATACCCCCTCGACTAAGTCTAAGTTCCGTAAGGTCAAGCCTAAGTTCCGTATATATATAAACGCTCTAGGCTCCACATAGTCAAACTTAGACTCGAACCAAGGTTAACCTTGCGCTCTGATACCAACTTTGTCACGATCCAAAATAACACGTGACTGGCACTTGAATCATATGAAGTCTATAGGACCCCATCTAATTCAAGTAAGCCAAAAGCCCAGAAATCTAAAACCATTTTAAGGAGTAAATAAGAAAACTAGTTTTTAAGAAGTAAGAAAAACATGTTTTAAAAACAAGGTTTTTAAATAAGTAAGCCGCATATGCATTTTTAAAATCTATATTCTTTTCTGAAAATTTCGGCAGAGTTTCCTTTGTAAATAATGGCCCCGAACGGGGTACAACAAGAATAATATATACACGATGATAAAAGGCATCCCCAAGCGGGAGCTAGCTCTTCGTCAATCGACGGTCACAACCATACAAGCATTATAATATACAACGCCGAAGGGCGAGGATCAAAACTCAAAATCAGAATGAAAACCATAATACTACAACGCGCGACTCTGAGGTCGAAATAATACATAACTGTTTTTCTAAGTCTGAAACAATATACAAGTTTGGTTGATGGAATTACTAGATACAACTGAATAATACATATACAATGGTGGTTCTGATGCAAAAGAACCCACCTACCAAAGCAAATCACCCGTAAGGAAGGCGGTGTGCCAGAAAAGCCGCCATGAAACCTGTACGGCAAAACCTGCAAGAATTGTGGCACAACGGGGATGAGTTGCCAAATCATGAATAGAAAACATCATAGAGCAGAAATCGTAAGTATGACACAATCCTAGGTCAATACGGTCAATATATATATATAAACCTCAAATGAATAAGTCTGAAGCATGATAAGGTGGCAATGTAACATCTATACATGAGTGTAGTGCCAAGTGCTCGTGCCAGTGCATCAGGTAATAACATATCATAAATATGAGGTATGATCAATGTCGACTATATCATGAAGTCTATGAATATGTGGATATCATCCAACTATGTGATCAATGTCAATATATGTATGTGGAAATCGTCCACGTGTCACCCAATGACAATAAGCATCATGCATGTAAATATCATAAACATATGCATGGAAGTATGAGGATGTAAATCAACAGGTGTCGCTCGCGACATATCAAAATCATGGAACCTGAGTGTCAAGCATCGACACTTAAAAACATCATGAAACCTGTGCCTATCATCGGCGCGTAAATCCTCATATATCGGGCTCGGTCAGTCTGGATCGGCCCATATCATCTCTCGACTCCGGTCGGTATCCTCCGGATATCCGCCGAGCCCAAATAATATCACCGGTAGGTAGTAATCTCTCTTCCGGGCTCACCGTCTACTATACAGCGATCCGTTCTCGCCCCGGGGTACCATACCGGGTCCATCATGTACCCGCAATTGGCCTCATCCAGCTCCTCGAATCGGGTTTCACATGTCGCTCTCAGCACCGAGAAAACACATGGTGGACGCACTGAAATATCATATCAAGGGTAACCGGGTTTTAAAACAATTACATATTCTCTTTTGAAATATCCACGGTTCCCAAATCCAGAAATATCATGGAAACAACATATCTCAATGCGTATAATCAAAAGCAAGATGTATGCGACATGTAAAAGAAATGTAAGCATATCAGTATATCATGCAATATGGAATAGTAATATGCACATATTGAGGGAGACCGCTCTTTTAAAATGAATCAGTTTTAAAGAGTATCTTGCGGTTCCCAAATCTCCAAATCCAACGAGAGTCATCTATGTATGTGCGAATATGTATGTATGCACGTATGGGTGTACAATAGGTATGTACATAAGTATGCCATGCAAGGGATCATATCCTGAATGTAACAGTACTACAGTGTAGTGACATGGCAATTATCGATGATGAAGTGTGTGAGCCGGCAAGCAGGTGTACGTGGAACATATGCATCATCGATAATGGTGCTGGTGTCCTAACATCATGAGTTTAATATAACAATAACCATTTTTATCATGCAATGCGATGCAAACAGTAAGCATATGCAGCAAATGAATAATAAACACAACAGTGTAGAAGCTACATCAATGCATCCATATCATACTGTTTTGCCATTTGAAAGAAGACGGATCGGGGTTTTTAGGAAAATAAGGGCTACGGTGTTTTTAAGAAAAGATGTGTCTTTTGAAAATATCCGTAGAATTCCTTTGCCTGTCTTTAAAATATTCCCGATTCGTTAGTTTTGAAATAGGTATGATATCGGCCTAGCCTAACATCTACTAGCAAAACTACAGTTCTAACTAGCAAGTCAAACATGATGGGTATGGAAACCACCTAAATCTGAGTCGATATATATATATATATAATAGTCGGTGATCCCGCCTCAAAGGTACCGCGTACGATACAATATCATATGACATCCTCGAGTCATGAGTGCGGATCTATCATTAATATAAAGCTCGTACGGTAAATCGTCGTACGCCATCCCAAAAGCTGGGTACGGGTCAATATCACATGCATCTCATCAATTATCTGATATCCTTATCATCATAGCTCATGATCTGGGGTAGTGATCTAAGTCTAGTACAAGCCGATACCATTTATATAACTATAAATGCGTGTGTGAAACACACGTCCAAAGGCCCGCTAAAATCACAAGTCGTATCCCAAATACGAATCACATCATATCACCGATCTCATGGCGCTATGCCCAATATCCTCGACTCATCTCCAAATATCATCAACTATCCTCATCATCTAGGTATATGTATAGCAATAAGCATGTGTGTGCGTGTGGGTGTAAAACTATTCTAGGGTTCGCAACTAGGAACTATACTAGTTTACTTCTATGCCCTAATCTAACCCTAGTACACCTAATCTCATCTCAAATATCCACGACACACAATAGGCTATCATATATATAAATATAGTATATATCTAGTATACTAAATACCGAACTGCGGGGGTGCTATACGCCATCCACCCGACTTCCCCCGTAGATATAATCTACTCACTTTGCGTCTTGCTTGTCGATGTTGATGTCGCCATCATCTTCTTCATCGTCTCGAATCGTCGTGGGGTACCTACATATCACACGTAGCGCATCGCATTAAAACCAAATCAAGACTAAAACGACACGCGAAAACCAAAACGATACACTAAGGCCTATAGGTTAGAACCTATGGACTACGCTTTCAAAACCATCAAACAATCCTCGATATCGTCGTATAAACGCCAAGTAATCGAGGTAAAACGCAATTATACAAATCCATAATTTAAAATACGCAAAACGAAAACACGAATTAAAACAGCAACTACAGAAAAGGGTCCCAGATTTCACCCTAGGTCAAATCAGACAATTTTGCATATGCCAGGGGTCTAATTTATAGATGTAGGAGCTACAGAACAAGAACGACCCAAAATGCTCCAGGTCTGGCCGCAAATTGAGGCTAGAAGGAATAAATCTGCGGCCATGGTTGGGAGTTAGGGGCTAGGGTTTTGGTGGTAGCTTCCCGTGTGCCTGCATGTATCACTGTCCATGCAAAATAATTTTCAGAGTCTCGGGGTGATAGCAGATTCCATTTAACCTTCACAGAATCACAGTTTTTCCGATATCGGCTTTTCTAATCCATATTCCGGGTTTCTAGTTTCTAGTTTAGTCCAATGTAACATCACAACAGGGGTTGTAGTCCCTAATTACACCTCAATTCACCTTTATAATCAATTCATACCCTAAACCCTAACTAGGTTTTTCCTAAGTCCACAAAACCACTCGATATCGGTTCAAATCTAATATGGGGGTATAAGTAATGGAAACACTAAGCTAATGGTTCAGAAAATACCTCACTTGGCAACTCAAGAAAATTCTTGAGTTGCCCCAAGTGGTCAAAATCCTTGCTTTCTTGGTCCAATGTGTTTCTCTTGAGCTTGTGCACCTTTTTTTGTGAAATGGGGTTTGAGTTTTGAAGTGTTTTTCATGGAGTTTGAGAGGTTTGAAGAGGGGAGGGAGTGAGGGGGAGGCAGCAGCAGCAGCAAGAAGAAGGAGGGGAGAGGAAAATATGATGAAGGTTGTGAGTTTAGTGAATGGCTAAGTCAAAGGTGACCCTCACCTTTCTCTCTCTCACCCATACCTATTATTCTAATCCAAATCCTTTTCTTTTTCTTTTTCTATTTCCTCATTCTCTCTAATAAATCATCAACCATGATATACAACATGTATGAAAGCCATAAGAATATGTAACAAGTGAAAAAAAAGATATAGTGCATATTTTGCACCAATATGCTAAAAATCCGATTAGCGATTTTTAATCGCGATTAGCACTAAATTAGCATATAATTAATCATAAAAACTTTTAAATGACATAATTCGCATAAAACACCCTCTTTTTAGTAATTTCCATAATTTTCAAAAAAATTCCCAATTTATCGGTATTTAATTATACCGAAATAGTAAAATATTCATTAAAATAATATTAAATTATAAAAATTCCCAAAAATAATATTTTTTTTTTGAAATGTTACACTTACGGAAAAGCTAGAAGCAATTGAGACCAAAATCTCATCGCCTTCTCCTGCCCCTGCTTTACCCCCATGAACTGTTTGCGCTTGTTGTTCGGATCCATCACATCTTACCGAAGAGTGTCCTTACAATCCACCTGTTCAAGGAAAAGATCAAGTCAATGCTGCTTTTCAGCAAAGACAAAGAAATGATCCATACTCTTCGACTTATAATCCGGGGTGGAGTAGTCATCCAAATTTTGCTTGGAATCAAAATCAACAATTCCAAGGAAATAACAACTTTCAAAGGCCTCCTCCTCCACAACAACAAGCACCACAACAAACTCAATACCAGCAACCTTTCTAACCACAACCTTACCCAAACCAAATGAACAATTTTGTGCCCAACAACTCTTACCCTCCAAACAATTTTGTTCAACCAAATGATGATAAGGTTACCTCGCTAGAAAGAAGTCTAGATGCGTTCCTAAAATAATCTACACAATCCGCAGCAAGGTTGGAGACTTCCATTCAGTCTTTGGTGCACAATAATGCTTCACATGATCAAAGTATCAAATCAATCGAGGAACAAATTGCACAACTAACTGCTGCGTTGAGAGAGCGAGAAAAGGGAAAGCTTCCATCTCAACCATTGCCAAATCCCGGTCACACACATGACGCACATGTTGCATATGAACAACAAAATCATAATGTAAATGATGTGACCACGTTGATATCTGGAAGAGTGTTGCATAATAACGTGGGTAATAGTGATGACACCCCTGCCGGTGGTTCTTCTTCATCTTCTTCTTCTTCTTCATCTTCATCTTCCTCTTCCTCGTTAGAGCATATTCTTCATTCTTCACAAGGCTCTACTTCTTCTACTTCGAACGGACCCACTTCTCACTTTACGAACACACCCACACTGGGATCCGTTCCAACTCCGCAATCTAATCCACAAAAATTGGACTCAACAGATTTTCAAATGTTCCATTTCCAAACAGGTTAAGATCCAATAAACCAACTCCACAAATGGAGAAGATTGTGGAGTTATTTAAACAGGTTAGCATAAATATACCTCTCTTGGATGCAATCCAACAAGTCCCTTCTTACGCAAAAATTTTAAAGGGCTTATGCACCTCGAAGAGAAAGTCTCAGATACCCAAGAAAGTGCTAGTAGCTAGTGCCGTGAGCAATGCTATTAACCAACCTCAACCCTTACCCCAAAAACGAAAGGACCCTGGCTGTCCTACAATTTCAATAACAATTGGGGATAAGAACATCGATCGAGCACTTTTAGATCTTGGGTCTAGTGTTAACCTGCTTCCATACTCCGTGTACGAGCAATTAGGTGTTGGAGAGTTGAAACCCACTCGTTGTACTCCCCAAATGGCTGATCGATCAATCACCCATTCTAGGGGTGAGTTAGAGGATGTGTTGATTAAAGTAGGGGACTTCATATTCCCCGTTGATTTTATTGTTATGGAAACACAATCTGTTGCTAACCCACGGAACTAAATTCCGGTGATCCTCGGACGACCATTTTTGGCCACTTCCAATGCCGTAATCAATTGTCGCAATGGTTCTATGACTCTATCCTTCGGGAAGATGTCTAGTGAGTTCAATATTTACAAGATAGGAAGTCTGCCAGCCGTGCCTAAAACTAGTACACGAGAAGTTTGCTCGATTCACAAAATCACGCAGGAGGACTGCGAGCTTGAAAAATTTCTGTTTGATGACAACAGTTTTGACGCCACTAGTGCGTCCCTCCTGGAATCTAACACAGTTTGCACAACCGATATTGATTACGAATGTTTCACTTTTTCGGATGATTTTGATGACTCACCGCCTGAATATGAGTCCTTTGAATTTTTGGATGAGTTAGTTGAACCATCCGATTCGGTTGTTTGCAGTGATTTCGAACCATTGTTGGAATCCTTTGAGTTCGAGATAGATTCCCCAATTTTACCTTCAATTGTTTCGCTTCCGAAACTCGAACTCAAGCCTTTGTCGTCTCACCTTAAATACGCTTATCTAGGTGAGAATGAGACCTTTCCTGTTATCATATCAGCCTCTCTAGCCCTCGAGCAAGAGAAAGCTCTTTTAATGGTCTTACAAAATAACCGGCAAGCTTTCGGCTGGACTATGGCGGACATCGAGGAGATTAGTTCCCTCATAATTAAATATCATATGCATATGATGGATGATGCCAAGTCAATAAAGGATCCACAGAAACATCTCGGGGATTGTGTGGATACTCAACCTCCTCCTTTAGAAGTTGAACCACCCTTTTTTCTTTTAATAAGCTACGAGAATGCCAATCTTCCACTGATTTCTGATCATTCACATTCTCGTTTTGATTCATCATCACCTCCTATCTTTTCACTTCCACGTACATACAGACACTTTCCATACCACCACTTATCTCTTCCCAACTTCTTGGATCTTTCTAACATGTTCTTCCACCGACCGATACTCTACACAGATAAATTTTTCAACTGATTGGTGTTGACTTTTGGTCTTTGCAAAGTTTGGCATTGACTTGTAACATTGTTTAACTCAAGTTTGGGGGGACCTTTTTGTATAAATATTTTGTTTTTCTTTTAACAATAAAAAAATAATTTTTTTTTATAAATAAATAAACAGGGGAGTGCCGACATTTTGACCCTCTTGGTGTAGCCTGACAGTGAGGACACTGTCAAGTTTAAGTTTGGGGGTGTTCTCGGTAAGTCTTCTTCCTTCGCATTCATATGTATATTTTTGCATTTGCATACTTATTTTAAAATCCATAAAAATTGAAAATTTTGAAAAATTATAAAAATTAAAACATTCAATTTTGGCCTTAATCGACTTGAGTTTGATAAATAGGTTAACTAGTTAGGAACAACTAGATCTTAGATTTAGGAAATTAAAAACCCTGAAAATAACCTTTCTTAAAATTTAACGGTAGAAAGTATATGTCTTTGTAGTTTATTTAGAAATAGGCAAATTTCGAGTTGATTTCTTGGGCTAAGCTAAAACAAGGAAAAAGTATTGATATTTTTATTAAAGTATAAGTTTGAAAAAATAATTCCTAGCTTAAGTCTAAATTCTGAAAATATATGCCCTACAAATTGCACAAACACGAACCTTGAAACTTGGAATAATAGAAGAGACCTTGAAATGCTCTTGTCTAAAGTCCTTAGTACGAAGATAAATAAAATAAAAATACAAGTGTGAATAAAAAGATAAAAAAAAATGAACACTGGTTTTTGTAATTACTTAAGGCTGCATTAATAGGAAAAAAAATTAGCGAGGGTGCTTCATCACCTAGTGCCTTAAACCAACTGGTTTGGGAGTCACTGCTAAAAGCCTTAGGGATTACAAGACTAGGAATTACGCCTTAATGTGCAAACACATTTTGTAATCAGTCGTTGGTATCTCAAGAAGTATTAACGGTCGCATGAAGAATGTGTGAGCAATTTCATCTAAAAATTCACCAATTGAAAAGTATTTTGGACGATGGACAAGAGTATAATAGCTTGATTTGAATTTCCAAGTGTAGGGGTAATATATACATACACGTAGGGGTATATGATTGGGGTTTGGATGAGAGATAAGAATGAAAAATAGGACTTATATCTTTAGTAGAGATGATAAAAATTCCTGAGTTGAGATAGAACCCTAGAAGGAAAACTTAAAAGATGTCAAAAGCTAAGTAAATTTACAAGAACATATATAATCTTAAGTTAAATGATAAGGAAGCGTGAAAAATATGGGTGGATAATTTATGAGTCGAAAATAATAGAATTCCTTGTTAGAAAACCTAATTGGAGAATAAAAGTTAATAGGCCAAATTGATAGGATTTTGTGGGTAGTATCCGCTGAAAACCCTCAGGAGACAACACTCCTCCTACTAGGGACACCTAGAGGTTTAACGGCTTGTTGCACGAGCTCAGTGCAATCGCGTTTCCCTGCGAAAGTGAGGCTAGGTCTTTTTCCAAGAATAAAACTAGGTTTGCTCGAGGACGAGCAAAAGATAAGTTTGGGGGTATTTGTTCATATCATAATTTTGCATTATTATATTCCTCATTCTTAGTCATTTTACAAATAAATAGGTGCTTTTGACCCATGTCTGCTACCTAGTTGCAGGTTACATGTTCTCGGAACAAAAACAGTGAAAAAGATGAAAAGACGATACAAAAGTGAGACTACGACCAACAAATAGAAGAATCTTGATCAAGCCTACAATTTGGAGAATAAACGAAGATCAATGAACGGGTTCACAAAGTACAAAGGCAGCGCGAGGTTCAAGACTTCGACACGAAGCGAACGGTAAAAAGTCCAGTACATTATTCACTGTGGAAATCTGGAAGAAAACTAGAAGACAATCTGAGAAACCAAGTGAAGAAACAAGTACTCAATTGCAACCAGAAGAAGCCCAAGAAAATTCAGCCAACAAGACCCCTATATGGCCGCGGAACCGCGGCCAAACAGGGCTTTTGGCCGCGGATCCACGGCCGTGCATCGCACGTGTTGCCACGTGTCGTGCGTGTCGGTGCGTCGGTGCATTACTTAGGTTTTTCTTTAGGGTAAAATTGTAATAGCAGATCTGAGTCGATTGTAACCCTAGGTTTCTATGTTCTATAAATAGAAATCCTAAAACCTCTTTTGAGGTATGCCTCTTCTTGTGCCTCATTGTATTCATCTAAATTCAGAATTCAATTCCTCTAAAAGTTGGAAGAGAGCATCAAATAAAAATTAGAGTAAGTTTTCTTTTCATTGCCCTAGTATAACTTTTATTATCTGCCCTAGTATAATCTTTCTTATCTGCCCTAGTTAAATTAGTTAGAACATGTTTTTCAATTCCCTAATGAGTGAGTAGTTCCTCGCTTGTTAGGGTTAGGAATAGGGAAGGCTTGAGAGATGAAAATCTCTCACCCCTTTCTTGCCCATCACACGTTTTTATAGGACTCCATGCATACATAACACACCGCTCCCTACGGCACCCTATCCCACGAGGTAGCGGTGATACCGTAGTATAAAAGATCGGTTGTATATGTTTTCCATGGAGGTTAGGGTAAGAGTTAAGAAAGGAAGGATAAGAACCTAGAGGAAGAAACATCGTTTCTTCCCGATGGTCCTAATCCTCTTTATTAATTATTACCATAACACCTAAATAGATCTAAATTAGGGCATTGAAAGCGGTGGGAAATCTTTGTATTTCCAAACTTAACCTAAACCTAACCCTAGCAAGATTCTAATCCTAGTCTAGATCAACTTAGTTTTTAGTGATAATCGATCCAACTCCGTTTGTAATTAACTCGTTAGAACAATTTGAGAATACACAAAATCCCTGTGGACCGACCCATACTCACCGGCTAGCTACCAAGCGACGCCGTTCTTGATTGCGGTTACTAAATTCTTTGATCAATCAGTCCCATCAGAGACATCCACACAAATTCTAAGACATGTATCGCCCATTTCGGGAGATAGTCATTCTCCATGAAGTTGAGATATGGAGAGATAAAGAAAGAAACACTAGAGCGGATCCACTCACTGAGGCTATTTCTCGAACGCAATAGTTTCACAGATAGGCTTTGCGGGACTGATTAGTAGAGAAGTTGGGTGTTCGGTATCACACGGGCTGTGAGTATGCGACACTGCAATAATTAGCCTTAAGTGCAAGTGGGAGATTGTTGGCTATACTACCCTCAAGCCAATTATTGAATCGCAGGCACGCGATTGTGATGATTGAGGGAGGACCTATACGGGGAGAACAGTCTTACTCAAGATGATAGTATGCTACCTGGTTTGTCTTTATTATCATGTACAGCATTAGGTGGCATTACATATCACTATTACATGTTGATAGAGCCTATATGATTCTTGCTTGACTACCAGCATTATGATGGCGATCATATACGTGGGAGCTGGATGGTCTATAAGCACATCCTTAAATGTCCCTAGTCGTGGGAGTATCGAGACTAGGAATCGATACTCCGAGTAAATTAGTGTATACTTATCGAGACCCCGACGAGGGGCGGTGGCCGGTCTCACAAGCCATTGGTGTCAGTTAGTCACCTAAGATAGTATACAGGTGCTCATTGGGTTATGAGTACACTGGACGGACTCGCCGGGAACAAGCTAGTTGGTATTATACCTATTGTCAGATAGCAGTTCCCAGGTGACATGAGTACATGTTAGTCTGTCGACCTGAGATCGTCATTTGTCTCGTGTGAGTTCCCACTGTGCTTTGATTACTACCCTACCATGGCTCAAAGGTGTTGTGCGGACAGGTTTTAGTTGGTACAGTCCCGAGCTACATGAAGGCAATGAGCGGATCGTCGGGGATTCGTCTCTCCCGGTATTGGGGGTTGATGTCGCGTTGTGCACGGGTGGACATCACCAGAAATCCTCGGCCGAGGTGGACGAGAATTACTGATTTGGATCAGCAGTTTCTCAGTGGGTGATGGGCTTCGTACCGACACGAAATGTCGCGTTATCAGGGGTCTGAATTTATCCACCCTCCTAGACTCGATATGCAATACTCTTAGACGAACAGACCGAACTGTATGGAGATTGTCACGGACAGGCTCAGTAGGGGTTTGGATGAGCTTGCTCGTCGGCCTTCCTTTCGCTCAATATTTGGGTAGCCGTTACGTACAGCTAGTGCCGCTGACGTGCTTGTGGTTAAACCCACTGCCAGCGTATTGACGAGTCTTTAGAGTCCCACACAGAGGGTTTCCCTGGTTCTGGCGAAACGATGTAGTAGTCGTATTGGATACGTGCAGGGTTCCGATCGATTGGGTATACTATATACCCGGACTTTCGATTGGACAGTCGATAATACTAGCCGGCTCAGCTTTGAGCTGGATTATTAAGTCAGATATTGATTTAATAATTTACGTATATGTATTTCGATACGTATATTCTAGTATTATGTTCTTTGTGTTATTCTATCTCTTCGGGTATTCGTGTTTCGATACGAATACAAGTATGTATATACAATAGAATATAATCCGTATTTTTTACAGATAACATTCTAGAAGGCGGACACCTCATTTTAGGGTTTGACCATTTATTATAAATGGATAAATGAGGTGGCAAAGATTTGAGAGGAGTACGGTGAGGATCATGCTTGCATAGTATGCATAAATGAATTATTAATTCATTTATGCATACTATTCAAGTATAGATGGATTTTAAAAAAGAAAGAAATGTTTTACAAAACCAAGCATGAGATTTTCTCTCTCATGAGGACTTCATTCTTTTTGTGAGATAGTTCTTTCTCTTGACCATGCCATCTTCCTCTCACCATTAGAGCTTCACTCCTCTCTAGTTTTTCATTTGTTCCTCCACCTTCATCTTCCACATCCTCTCAACCATCTTATGTGTTGAGAATCATGAGAGGATGTGAGATGAGACATCTAAACACTTAGTTCACTCACTACATCCTAAGCTTTCTAGATTAGCAACCTAGAAACCCTAGTTGCTTCACTTGCATCCTTTGATGTGGAGCTAGAGCCATGACTACATCTCTCGGGGGGATCATCTTCGACGGAGGAAGACCGGCGGCCAAGTTCGTTCGAGCACGTCTCAAGGAGCTAAGGAGGATGACGGAAGACCGAAGGACTTGGTTCTTTTGGTATAATCATTCCAACCCTTTAGTTTAGCTTCTTTAGTTTGCTAATATAGGTTTATGGTTCGATCTTGGAGTGGGTTTTGTTTGCACCAAAAAATTTAAACGTCGGTTTTTGTTCCGCATCGGCCACGGTAGATGGCCATAGCGCCGGCGAAACCCGGCAGCTTCAGACGTCTGTCTACGCTCTGTATGTTTTGCATACATTGGGCAAACGTCTGCATAGAACACATCAGACGTTTACGAGCGCTTTGTACTTTCGAAACCTCAAGACCAGACGTTTAAAGCTCCTTCTTCAGACGTCTGGGAATGCTCTGTTAATTCCGAAGGCTTTTGGGCAGACGTCTGCACTTCCTTCATCAAACGTCTGCCGTCGTCATGAGACGGATATTTGTTGGTTGGGAAACTAGTTATTTAAATCTATCTTTTCTAATACTATATATAATGTAGTATTTTGTACTCCTAGATATGTTAGCCTTAAGATAGTTTTTGTGATGTTTTGAGAGATTTCTTTTGTATTTGTGTGAGCTATGTTTTTTTTATGGATTTGTAATCTGTCCTCCATTTGTACTTCTCCGTATTTGTTGATTAATAAAAACTCCGCTTTTACCTTTTGGTTGGTACTTTTATTTTCTATTTGTTTGTGGTTTGTTTTGTGGTTACTTCTCTATCATTTGCATATCTTTGTGATCGTCTTGCCGCAACAGAAGATGGTGAAAGTTGGAGCTCCATTTGAACGGGAAGAGTGTGAGACTCAATTTGGACTACACAAAGACAGAGAAGGGAGATGAGATCTCACTTAGGATTGAGAAAGATGGAGGAGAAGGTTGGGATAGAGTAAACACAAAGCAGATAGCGAAGGAGAAGGATAATAAGATGGATGTCTTGGTTACTGTTATAGTTAAGGTTTAGTTTTGGGTTTGCCAGGGGAAAAGGGGAAGGACGCCGGTGATGGCCAAAAAGGAGAAGGACGCCGGTGATGCCGCTGCGGCTGAGTGGCGGCGGAGTGGATGGAGGGAGAGGTCATGGTTAGGGTTTAGCTAATAAAGGATTCAATTATTAACTCTTTTGCTAGTCATTAAAAAAACAAGAAAACAAATTTATGAATCACTCGTACCGCAACATAAAAGAGAGATTCCATATCTGATTTCGCATACATCAAGCATGGAGTATCAGGAAAGATAAAGGTTGTTGGAGACACAAAATTTTTGGTTCAAAAGTTTGAATAAATGATCCTAAAGGAAACTGGTTAGGATAAAAAACCACGATAGTTGTTTTTTCTTTTTCTTTAATTAAATTTGCCCGCTTGGTTTTGTCAAGTAAACTTAACCCACCAAATGACCATGCAGCATAGGTTTTTTCAGACAAGGGGTCAAATCAGGGCTGAAATATAGAAATATCCAGCTTTTGGGATGAAATGTGGAAATAGCTAAGCTTCAAGGGTTGGAATATACAAAAACCCAAAAAAAAAGTACATATGTATCTGGGGCAATTCGTGCCCCCACATTACATTATACAATTATATTTATTTCCCGCCATTATATTTTGCCAGCTATAGATAATTCTGTCCTTATATGTAAAATTAAAAACCATTGTTTTTCCTAAAAAATAAAACCAAAAAGAGGCCGTTTATTAGAACGCCACGATCTCAGGGGAGCCTTTTGTGCCCGTTGGGTCCCAAGCTCGCCACCTTCTTCTCCAAAAATAAAATATAAAAAATTCCCCCAAATTTCTCTCGCATCTTTCTTCGCCCTTCAACAATCGATCCCAATGCAAAATTAGGTATTGTGTTTTCTTTTTCCTTTGAAATTTTCGATGGCTTTTCAGCTTCCTCGAACTCCACGCTGCTCCAATTAGTTGCTTTTATCGGAAATCATCAATAATTGATAGGGTTTTTGTTGTTTGGTTCATTTTTTAATAAAATTTTGCAGGCCAGGGTTGAGCTTTCTGGTATATTGCTCACTGATTCTGTTGTAGGTTTAAGTGTTGTTTGCTTATTTAGGGTTCGAAGCATTGTGGCTGGGAATATCCTGTTACTTGAAATTAGTGATTTTGTTGATATAAGGTTGGAAATTTTAGTTATATATGGCAAATAATTTGAGTGCCTTGCTGTTTGGATTTTTCCTTTATTATCAATGTTCCTAAAGTCTTTATGGGTGAATTGAAGGATGGACATCTGTTTTTTAGTCATCTACCAAGGTTATTGTGAATCAATAATATAATGTCTATGACTCTGTGTATCATGAAGAGTTGATGGCTTTACTTAGTTGGTTAGATAAATTGCGAAAAAAGTAAAGCAAGGTCCACTAGCTTTATGACATTTTAGTTATTAGCATATTATGATGAGTTGATTGGGTAAATTTTCTACCCTTGCGGATTTTATGTTGCCTAATTATCGGGCGACCTTCAAAATGCTACTCCAAATGTTAAGCCACCACAAACTTTTTTTGGGAAAACAAAAAAGCCCTCTCCTTCTGCCTTGCAAACTCTATTTGATTCTTTGAACAGGAGAACCCTAAATCTAAGGTCCAAAATCTAGACACCAGTTATATATGCAAAAATAACCGCTTTTCTCTTTTTCTACTTATAAACCCTTAGATGTAACCACAATCTTTACCCTTATCCATTGAATCGCAACTCCAAACCAAGTATTACCGTCTTGCACAATTGATGAGTTTATGATTGAGTTCTGAAATTTGATTTTATCCATTTAGGATTTTTTTGGGTAAGGTATTAGTTCAAGTTTTAGGATTTTGGATGTAGAAGAAGTGGCATTTGATACTTCTGGAAGAGTATTAAGGAGCGATAGTTTTTGGGGATTGGTTGGCATTATAAAAAACTGAAAGAGATGTCTAGGCAACTGATCGAGAGTTTTTAGTTTTTGTTATATTATTTATTTATTCTTATTCTTATTCTTATTTTTATTTGGGGGGGGGGGAGGGGGGCTCCAGCTTTTTCCCTAGTGTATTATTTTTGTACTTGATGCATGTGGTAGATTCATATCGGAACATGGATTCAAAGTGAGTGTGACTTGAATTCATTTTTGTAAGTTTGGAATATCAGAACAATAGCTCATCAACCATGGATATGTTAGCTAAAAAGAAAAGAAAAATTGTTTACATGAACACCGGTAGCGAAACATGTCAATTTTGTAATTTAAATTACTGACTTGTACCTTTCCTTTGTGTGCTTCAATTACTTAGTTTAATGCTCACAACTACTATTTTCAGTTTGAAGTAATACTAGCGATTACTATTTAGTGAGGGCATCTTATGATCTCTTTCTTGCATAATATACCCATATTGGGATGGTGCCAACAATATTGCTCTTGTTCTTAAATTTTCACATTGAATTTTAGCATACCTGCTTGCTGTATAATGTTTAATCACTTGTATGTTCATCTACTTAGTTCAGTTGCCTCTATATGTCTGTAACACCTTTTATTTATCTATTTTAATGTCCTTCATGGCATATTTCTGATTCAGGAATTTAAATAAGCACATGCTTGCATTAAAGTTCCTAATATTATACCCTTTGCTTTGATGTGAACAACATTATTATCAATTTGAAGTGTATTTTCTGTAAAATTGGCAGCTGTGCCGTCTCTTAGACAATGATATGCATAGTCTAGTTGCGGAGAAAGAATGTACAATTAGTCCATGTACTTATCTTCTTTGACTCAAATTTCCATGCTATATTAGGCATCCATCAAACTATCATTTATTGACTCAATTTTGGAAATTGATCCTCCGCTTATCTTTCAACCGTATTTTGGCTGTCTTACCTTGCAGTATGTGTGTAAAATTTTGTTGATTCACAAGATAGCAACTCTGGAAACTAGTATATGTGACAAAACATCGAAAGTTGGAGCTGGACATGGTACTTCGGTACTTGTTAATGCTGGTTCTGGAAAACAAAAACAAATCTGGGGCCTTCACTGTTGTGCTTATTATGTAAATTCGTCAAACAAGCCTTATTTCAATTTCAAGATGGTCCACTTGGAAGATTCCAAGAACTAACACCATTCAGACCCAATTAGATCAGGTTGTAAGGATTCATTGGTAACTATATATGATAGAGTTCTATTCAAAAATAGTTTGGACATTTATTATCTAAAAAAAAGAGGGTACATTTCTCATGTAAAGATAGACTGCTGGAGATATTGGTTTAATTAATTCGCTCATTATGCATTTCCGTTTAAGCCTTTTCCAAAGACGGTTGAATTTGGTGTATGAGTCAAAGTCATTAAAGTTTAAAATTAACCAAGTATTTATGACCTGTTGTCAACTTAACATAACCACTGAGTTAGGTGAAATTTTTGGGCAATATCAACTTTTAAGATGCAATTGCACTAAATTAAGTCATAAATAAATCTAGAGATGCAAAACCAAGTAACAAAAGGCAAATTCAAGTTCTCAACTAAGTTACATATTGAACTGTTTGATGTAGCTAATCACGTTATAAAGCAATCAGACCAATTTGAAATTCTAATCAGCATTGTTGTCTTCTCCCCCATCTTACGACATAAGTATTGAGCATGTGCCTCTTTCATTTTTTGGACGACGAAGCTATGTCCTGACTTAAGAGATATTAGTTCTCCTTGACAATGTTTTCAATATCGGATATCGGTAACATATCGGTCTGAAAATTTTCATATCGGATGTCAGATATTGTGATATATCGGGAGATATTTTCAAAAAATTGGACCGTATATAAATAGATGGCTTTTAAATGAGTTTCTCAATAGCTCAATACCTCAATGGTAGAGCGGTTATAATAAGTGACTGGTTGTAGGTTCTTAAGTGAGTGTCTTCTTCTTTTGTTTTCGAAGGTAAGTCTAACCTCCCTCTTTCTCGGAATGAAGAATTTCTCAAAAACTCATGGCTAGATATCTCAATTCATGGTTGAATTTCTGAGAAATTGAGATCTAAAATTCCGAGAAGTTGAGACCTGAATTTATGAGTTTGTGAGAAATTCATCTTTTAGAGAAAAAGAGACACTTACCTTCGAAGATGAGAGAATGAAGAACTTTGGACTTGGTCGACTTCAACAAGCTTCAATGGTAGAGACAGAAAAGCTTCAAAGTTGGAAGACATATATTTAGGGTTTTGATGAAGAGTTTCTTTTTGGATACAGAGATAAGAAAAGCTCTAATATTAGACTTTTTCTAATAGCTTTTTTGACTTTAAGTTATCCTCCATTACAGGTCGGGTCGGGTCATGTTTCAATATTACATGAAAGCCCAATAATGCCAAAATAAAAAATAAAAAATCATGATATTTTTAACTGATATATGATAACCAATATATCGGCATATATTAAGATATACATGCCGATATTTTCCCAAAGCTATAAAAAGATATTAGATCACCAAATCGTATTGTTTACTCTCTATTTTTGATATATCGGCCGATATTCGATATATATAGGCGATATTTAGAATACTACTCTTAGAACCTGTAAACAATTTTGGAAGAGAAGGGATATTTTAGCTGTAGTAAATCAACTATTATAGTAACCATATCACATGCCATAATCCAGAGATTAACTTGTTTGTAATTGATTATGGCCCTTGCATTATTTCTCTTTCTATTTACTGGACTTGGGCATTATAGTGGCCATTTGAAAAACTTAGGTAACACGAATGGGGATCAGTATGACCTTTTACTTTACTCTTGTCCTTTTATTACCCATATCACATGCCATAATCCAGAGATTAACCTGTTCGTAATTGATTAAGGCCCTTGTATTATTACTCTTTCTATTTGCTGGACTTAAGCATTAGAGTGGTCATTTGAAACACCAAGGTAATTTGAACGGGGATCGGTACAACCTTTCACTTTACCCATGTCCCTTTATCGAGTCATACCCTACTTGAAAAATGTAATATATTGGATAAATATAATATGTAGGTGGTTTTCTAAATTTTATCTTTTTTGTCGGTTCATGTTGTAACTTGAAGTTGTCTGTTGATTGTCTTCACTTTCTGCGTATGCTTTCTTGATTGATTGCTTAGTTCCTTTTCCATTCATATCAAGATCTATTTCAGTAGGAAACGGTAAAAAATTAGATCAGCTTACCAGCAAAACTCATGGATTCAGTGTTGTTTAGTTTTTCTTATCAACAATTTCTGGTGATTGATGAATTTAAACTCCATGCGGAATAAACTCATTTGTGGTTTTTCTTTTCATGGTAATGCAGAACATATATAGTATGTTAAGAATTATTTTTTACATTCCCATATCAAAATTTCCTTTTTCAGCCTTGTGTATGATATAGCAACTTATAACTTTATGCATTTTTCTCAAGTTTATTGTGGTAAATATTCTATCCATCTAATCAAAAGAGTGACACCATTGTAGTTAATGGAGCAACGAGGCCTAGAGGCAAGCATAGTTAGTGTTAGAATACGGGTTATATCTGTATAAGGGTTTATTTATGTATAAGGGTATTGAGGTAAAAATGTATGTACCCAAACCCTAATAACCCAAACCCTAATAAGTTTGCTATAAATAAAGAAGGTAAGAGATGAGAAATCTCTATCCTATTATCATCCTCTCAAATACCATATGTATAAGATGGTATCAGAGCCACCACAAAACCCTAACACCTAACCGCCGCCCACCTCACCACCGTCGGCACCCCTCATCTTCTCATCACAACCGCTGCCCTCGCCGCTCCTCGCCGCTACTGCCTTTGCTGTCCTCACCGAGCTGCCCTCCTCACCAAGTTGTTGCTACCTTCGCTGTCCTCACCGAGTCGCCCTCCACACCAAGCCGTTTTCGCCTTCGCTGTCGTCACCGAGTCGCCCTCACCAAGTCGTTGCCCTCTCGTCCTCACCATCTCCTCACCGAGCTGCTACCCTTTCCTCTTCACCGAGCACCCCCACCCGAGAAATAGCAATATTTCTCTAATCCGAGAAATAGAAATATTTCTCTTTGATCTAGCAATAGATCACCCAATCGAACTAGCAATAGTTCGTGTCCTTGATCTAGCAATAGTTCGTCTCCTTGATCTAGCAATAGATCACCAAATCAATAGTTCTTCAAACCGATCTAGCAATGGATCTATCATGATTTATCAATAGATCCCTTGAAAGATGGTGTTTGATGCTCTACTTATGAAGACCTATTGCGCAGTTAGTATGTGGGAGATGTTTGTGCTATCAGAGATCGTGTTTTAGGCTTCGACCTTATGTTTAAGAAGGACGAAGGGTTGTAAGTCGTTGATTTGAATCTTGTAGACAGATCACGATTTGATTTGTAGTAAGAACCATTGTTGTGGTTTCTTCTTGTTTATTGTAGAGAGGACCTGCCAGTCTCTCATTTTTATTTGGTGTAAAGAGCACCTTCGAGTCATTCCTTTTTTTGCGAACTGTTAGTCAGAGATGGAAGAGAACAAAAGGAAGGAGTTATGGTCTTTTTCTCATATTACACATTTGCGTCTAAATACTAATAACTTTAAGAGATGGAAGAATGCTATGGAAATGTTTGTGACGCAAAAGAAGTTAATGAAACATCTTACCAAGGAGCCTCCTAAATCATCGTCTGAAGATTGGCTTTCGAACGATGCTATGATGCGTCGTCTAATGACAGGGCTATGGAAGATGACATTGCCGACCAAGTGTATCATCTAGCGGATGCAAAAAAAAATCTGGATATACTTGATGATATTTGAAGGGAAGAACAACCTTATCAGAACCTACGATGTTCTCAAAGATCTAGATCATCGTAAAAGAGGATATAGATCCGTGACTTCATGCTATGCCGAGTTAAAAAAACTCGACACGGAGTGGCTTTCTATGTACCCTATTACAAGCGATCTTCAACAGATGCGCCAGAACCGTGAGAAGATACTTGTTATGAAGTTTTTGAAGAGTATTGGATTGGAGTTCGATAGTATTCGATCTCAAATTTTGGGCTGCCCAGATGTTCCATCGCTCGTAGCTTCCTATGCCACAATTCTACGGACTTTTTCCCTTACAGATGGTTCATCAGACCATTCAGAGAAGGAATCATCCGAGGATAATTCTGCACTTATTTCATCAGCATATACTCCTATGGGCCGCAGTGATGGAGGCAGAGGACGTGGTGGTCGTCGTGGAGGAAGAAGAAGGGGACATGGTCATGTTGGACGGGGGAGGTGAGAGATAACGTTCTCGTTATGAGATGCTGAGACATGTCAAGGAGCGTTGTTACATTCTCCACCCGGAGTTGAGACCGTCTCGAGCTGCTTGTGTTGCCGCCGCCATGCCTCCTAATCCTGACTCGATATCGGGCACATCATTTCCCTTCACAGAGAATGAGATACTCCGCTTCCGCTCTTTCTCTTTCGGATCTCAAGCCTCATCATCGTCATCATCAACTCAGGCTCCTACTACAACTATGGCTCAAGGTGATACATGTCTTCTCTCCACAGCTACTGCATCTAATACCTGGATTATTGATTCAGAGGCTTTAGATCATATGACAGGGGAGACATGTAAACTTACCTCATTTCGTTCCAATTCACTAAGTCCACTTGTTACCTTGGCCAATGGTTCAATATCTAAAGTGGAAAGCACGGGCAAAATTTCTTTATCTCTTTTTCTCCTCGTGTCTGATGTTCTATACATTCATACTTTTCCATTCAATTTGCTTTCTGGTAGCAAACTTGTTCATATTATGAATTGTTCAGTAACTTTCTCTCCTTCTGGTTGTACTTTACAGGATTTGGAGACGAAGAGCCTTATTGGTTCGGGGTATGAGATGGATGGCCTCTATTATCTGCATGTCTATTATCTGCATGAGACGTCACCATCGGTTGCTTGTGTTAGCTCTAGTGCTTTATTTGATGCACATTGTCGTTTCGGTCATCCGTATTTAGAGAACCTAAAGAAACTAGTTTCTTCTCGCGGTCAAGCGTTTGTTTTAGAGTGCGAGTCCTGTGAGATGGGAAAGCATTCTTGTGCTTCCTATCCATCTTGGAAAAATAAGTGGATAAACCATTTGAGGTTATCCATTCAGATGTTGGGGGTCCTTGTCCCATAGTATCTAGAAATGGTTATCGCTATTTTGTTACTTTTATTGATGACTTTTCTCGTGCAACCTGGGTGTACTCATTAAAAGCTCGTTTTGAAGTGTTTGATACTTTTAAATTCTTTTGTGCTCAAATTCAAACTCAATTCGGTTCATGTGTGTCCATTTTGCGAAGCGATAATGCAAAAGAATATTTTAATCGTGATTTTGTGCAATTCTTGGCATTGAACATCAATCGTCCTACCTATACACCCCACAACAGAATGATATATCGGAAAGAAAAAATAAACACTTGCTTGAGGTGGCTCGCACTCTTATGATTCACATGAACATCCCAAAACGTTTTTGGGATGATGCAGTCATGACTGCATGTTGGTCAATTAACCGTATGCCATCTTCAATTTTGGGGGGTAAGACTCCCTTTTCCGTATTGTATCCATTAAAATCTCCATTCTCTCGTCCAACTCGTATTTTTGGTTGTACTTGCTTCGTTCATAACCATCGGCCTGATTTGTCTAAACTAGATCCCAAGCTATTGTGTGTGTTCCTAGGATACCTATGTACTCAAAAGGGGTACAAATGCTATAGTCCAGAATTGAACAAGACATTCATTTCAGCCGATGTTGCTTTTCATGAACAGTTAGAACGTGTATGGAGACAGTGAGAATATATTCGTTAGTTATATAATAGAGGAGAATACCCTAAAAATGGGGGGAAATAAAATAAAATCATGTAGCCAACACTAGATGTTAGGCATACCCCTTCTTTCTGCTGTCGTCATCAATATACCGTCAAAGAGTGTTTAATTTTGGTGTGTGTTATTTCTTATTTTAAATGGCATTAACCTGGTTCAACACTCTGACGGAGAAAATTATGTTGAGGATGACTAATTATCATCTGTGCACACGCCAATGAAGGGACCCAACCAAATCATCTGTGCACACATCTTAAAAAAAATCTTCCTCTTATTGCGTGCAATCAATGACATTTTTATTAAGCTATACAGTATTCTCTCATTTGCTATTTTGCTATTTTTGCTATTTTTGCTAATCTTTTCTCGTTTTATTTTAGTCCTTCTTGTGTTTTATGAACTTGCTTATTTCTTTGCAGAAGTTTTGCATCCCCAATGGTTCAGCCTATGGTAGGCAACTTTAGCGAGTGTAAATTTGTGACAGTGGAACTATGATGGCCACTGAGATGAGCAACAGCCAATTACAACAAATAAATTGGCACCGAGGGATCGACCTAATGAGACTATCATTCTAAAATCACGAGAGAATTCTCAAATTTCCAAAGATAGAACTCCTATAGCAGCAACGGCATTAATGGGCATCTTGTGTATGTACGTAGGAAACTCGAAACAGATTCAAGAAAGATCAATTGTAACAGTGCTGACTCTATGAAGAATGGGGTAGAATCGGTCAATGACAACAATTCTGATTCTTCGCCTCTGAAGAGATTGAAGCTTGATTGCACAAGAGATCAACATTGGAAAGAGCGGTTTGGGCAGCTTCAGTTGTTCTTGAAAGCTTGCGACCAATCTAATTTGGAAGATTATATCCAGAGTATGTTACCTTAACTGAAATTGCAATGATATGGGCTGAATCAAATTTTATTTATCACTGTTTTCACCAAACTACCTTAAAGTTTTTATTACAGTGAAGCCTCGACTTTGGTATTATTGGGTTTTATATCTAAACACCCTTAAATGTAGCACTTTAAGAGAAATTACCATAACTTTAAAAAGAAAAACTTTTAGGAGGTTTAGAGAAAAATGTTAGTAGATAAGAGTAGTTTAAGTGTAATTCAGCCCATAATACATTGACCAATTCATCGGTCGCTATTTTTCTTATGATTCTAGAACTGAGATCATTACACCAGCTGGGCGAAGTAAGCTTGCTTATGAGTTGGAGAAAAGAGCGATTCATCTTACACTGGAAGAAGGTAATCAAACATTTGAAGTTCTGTAAAACATTTGGTTGTTTTGATATTTAAACTTGCGCTTCTCTCTTCCTATGGCTATAGGAAAGAGTTGAATAGAGTGAGGACTCTAAATGTATTGGGCAAAGCTTTTGTAAATCGGCAGGCATCGATATCTGCTCGAATCTGTTCTCATGAGGAAGTACATTCAGAGGAATGATAGTGGATTTCATTGAAAATTTGGAAGAATGAAGGATTATGTTGGAGAAAATTGGGATTTTTCTTTTATGTCATATGTATATTATGTTTTTTCCCCGCCCTTTTGAAAGCTCTGGCTTGAAGTTGCCTTGTAAGTTGGTACATGGAATTTAATTAGCTTAATCATCCAGTTTTAAAGTATTTCTACTGTATTAGTGGTTTCTGGCAAGTTTGTACAGAAATTTGTGACCAGCTTTGTGCCCAAGAATTTTGCCTTTTTGCCTTAAAATGGTTTTTGTCGAGTATGTAATGGGAGCAGATTAATTCTTTAGCACACCAGTTAACAAGTGACACCTTACTTATCATTAATCACTACTTCACAAGCTGTTTCTGATTTATGTCAAAGTTTGAGAATATTTGTATTGTTTATTATTATTTTGTCGATCATGATTGTTTGTGAACGTTGATATACAGGTAAATGTTGAGTTCAAAGGTTTTTGTTTGCAACAGCTACATGCAACGAGATTGTCTTATTGCGGCTACTGAAACCGCCGCAATGCAAGATGGCTTGCTAGCTTCATCCTCGATACCTAGTAAATCATGAAAAAAAGCTTAAAACCATCAAAAAGGAGAAACATGTTATCATGATCATCACATCATATACTTCAAGACGCTGTGTACCGTTACACTGTCAGTTCCTATCACAATAAGGAAAGAGAATGAGACAAGACTCCATCAAATATTTGGCGTTTTACAATCGTCTGCCAATCTGATCTCAATGATCCCCGAACAAGTCGTCAGTTGCAAATCTCAGAACTGGAAATCTGCATCATAGAGAAGACTTACCATGATGTCAACTCTTCTAGAAAATTCATCGTTTCACAAAAATCCACAAACTTTTCGTAGGAAGTACCTGCTCCTCACAAAAGAAATTGCAGTTAAAATACTTAAAATTAAACCCAGATAAATTTCAGTGGTCCATATGGCCCTAGTCTCATGCAGCTCATAACTCCAACCACTGCTTCCTTCTTCGGCCTTGATTAATATTAGCCCAATCGAGACCTCGTAACCTCCAAGGCCCAGTGTGAAAAGGATTCTTTACTCTAGATTCCTTCGGTTTCTATGCGGGCGTTCGTATAGATATTCGGCCCGTAGTTTTCGCCTCCGTAGGCCTAGCTTTGAATCCTGGCGTTGTCGGCCGTGGCCCATTAAGAACGCTTTCTGTTGTAGAGCAGAGAACACAGTCCAAGGATTTGAGGGACGCGTGGTGGATTCAGAGGGGTGACACGTTGTCTTTCACCATGGGCCAGAGGTTTTTTAGAAAAGTCCAAAAGGATAAGGCGGCATTACTTGTGACGTCCATAAAAATCTAAAAGAAACATTATACGTAATAGAGTGCCATACACTTCGTAGTTTATCATATTTAGAGTCTAAAAAAAACTTTTGAGCTGATAAATATAAAATGGGCCTTTTGGTTTAAAATTATTTTAAATGTTAATAAGTGAATAAAATAGTCATTTTGGTAACTTGGATCAAGAGTATTCTAGAATATGTTATAATATGTTATTACAATATTTAAATAAAAAAAGGCAGTTATAGGTAAATGAAAGTAGAATTTGATAACATTAAAATAACTTTTAGAAAGTTCTTTGTTGTCTTAATTTTGTAAATCCCCAGTCCCTTATATATATTTTCCCATATTTTTCTTATTATTTTCATATTTTCATATTTTCATTTCTTTTTTCTTTCCCTAATCTAATACCCCCAAACCCGACCCGACCCGTTTCCCCCGCTTCTTCTTCTACTTCTACTTCTTTTTCCTCCTTTTTCCCCACGTCCCTCCCCCTTCTCTCGCACTCGCCCCGAACTCATCCTCGCCACGCCAACGATCCCCCCGCCGCGATCTCCGCGGCCACCTCCTCCATCCCCTCAACGTCTTTTCTTGCTCTCCTCCCTTGTTCTCTTCCCCAACGTCGTCCTTTTTTCTCGCGACGGCGCCCGTGAGACCCGCACCCCACGACGAAGCCCCCACACCAACCCCCCCCCCCCCCCGTGATCTACTCAAACCATTTCCCTTCCTCACTTATCCCTCTTTCTCCTTCCCTCAAGCTCCCCCGCGTCGCTCCTTCTCCATCGCCAACCGCCCGCGTGACCCGCTCCTCCTAGACTTCGTCTTCGCACAACGTTCTCTCGAGATCCCTTCGACCACCTCCCTATTCTTTCAACGAACCTCGAGCATCCCCTCTTCTTGATCTCCCCATCATTCTCTCCTTTTCATTTCCATCACCGTCCTCTCTTCCCCGACCTCTACACCATCACCATCATCCAACAGCCACTACCGGCGAGCTCCTCCACCTCATGACCACCTCAGTTCCTCCATCTCCATCAACAACCGAGACCTCCTCCCTTCATCAGCCTACACCCGAGCACCCCTTGGTGCCCTAACTCGACCGTCGGCGACCCCTCGCCACTACCACCACCTCCTCGTCGAATACCACGCCACCAACACATCATCATCCACCGAGCTCTTCTTCTCATCCCTTACCGTTGCCACAGCTGCTCATCACTGTTGCCGCGTCGTACCGTGTCGCTGCCGCCTCTATTTGCTACCGTGGCCACCGCCGCTCCCACGCCGTCTTCGCTGTCGTCGCTGCTAACCATCGCCAACACTCATCATCCCAGCCCCAGACCCGAGCATCGTCGTGCCTCCGCTGTGCTAGGCCCTCGTGCCCACCTTGTACCCGCCTCCGTGCCACAACCGCACCACCGCCGTGCCTAGACCCGTGTCACCCGCGTGCCCGGACGTGTCACGCCGTGCCACACCCGCACCAGGCACCGAGCTAAGACCATGCTCACTACCGTATCATGCTTGCGTCGCCACTACGTCCAGTATCGGGTCACCGCACATCGCGCACATGCCACACATCGTGCCCAGCATCGTGTCGTCTCGTGTGTCGAGACGAATTCTGCACGTGGTGTCTCTTCCATATCAGGGACCGAAGGCAAGTGAAACCTCACTTGTTTTAACATGCTATGTACTTAGATCTATAAATTCATATTAGCATTATATTAATTCATTTATTGCGAATCCGTGTTACGTAATATACTATCACGTATATTTTGTATGCCATGATCGCATTAAATCTAAAGCGTGAGTTTTGAGCACAAACGGATCTGAAAATGTCATGTTAATATCGCGTGGAAGTTGTAAATCTTAGATATCGTTTTCACGGGTTAGGTAAAACCGAAGTCATTTCGATAATTCTCGATATTGTGTTGTTAGTTCGAGTTAGAGAACTGAACTTAAACCCCGTCGATCATGCTCAAACCTTTTATCCATATTCCCTTTTACTGCTTATGAATGTTCCGTAGAAGACTGAACTCTAAATGACGAAGTATCGCACGTGTAACAACACGCCAAAGAGGCGACGTCAATTCTATTTTTTATTGTACATGTCGAGATGTTAAATTTAATATAAAATTTGATACATGTCGGAATGTAATGTTCTATGGCTTATATCGAAGCCGACTCGATAATATAGAACACTATATAGTTTATTCTTCGATACTGATAGATCACAGCAATAAGAACTGACTGGGAATGCGGCTCTGGACTGCAGTCCAGAGCAGCATTCCACGATGATGCCTGACTTTATATGAATGTGTAGCGTTGTACGGACATGGAATTATGCTTAACCCTATACCGTTGTAAAGATAATCATGTTAGATAACTATTGGTTTTGGTTTCGTTTAATTTTACTACCGTTTGGTATTTAAATTGCAATTTAAACTGTCAAAGTGTACTGCAGTCCCAAGCAGGGACATAACGTATGCCCCGACCTTGAACGGAATGTATCTCCCAGTACACAGTGGGTATTGTCGATCCGTCTAGTGGGTTGAAAATATAATTAAAAGATCTAAATTTCACACAACTGTGTCTTTACCTAATTATGATTCCAACAGGGTAAAAAATGTGTCACGAATTGGACTTTCAGTTCAGGAACTGAAATTTCAGCGATGAAAACTTAAAATGAAACGACCGCATCTCGCAAACCTGAAACCCGTTTGATATGGAACCAATTTTGTTAGATCACTGTTGGAGTTTACTTTTACCTCTTTTGTAACATTTTGTCTAAATGTGATCGTGTAGATTAATACATTTTTCTGAAATCATAAGGTGCATGGTGTTTCATATCGCACATGACTCGCTATGTTGCATCATTCTTGTATTTCACCCGACCGTGATACCTTCAGTGATAGCAAACGTTCATAGTGACTTATAGAGAACTTTACATTGTCGAACGTGAGTGATATTGGATTAGTTGTATCAAGCTTGCCAGTGATAAGTGATTGATGGTGAAAGTGAACAGTGCAGTGAAAATGAGTAAGACCGTGATTTGGCGCGTGCTAGTATACAATTAATCCTATACTTATAATTATTGAGACCCGGGGAATGGGGAAATCAAGATGGAATTGAACTCATATTTAGCGAGGTACAGTAACTTAGAGGATGATCATTCGATATTAGTGATACACACACACATTAGGTCGTGGGTCTAGCGGCACGGCTGCAGGGTTATGTCCCGGGCAACAGTGGACCTTAGTTTCGGGCATGCATGAAACCCTTGTTAAACACGAGCATCATTTCCACCAATTGATTTCATTGACTTGGTGACTGATAAGTAGTGACATACACATTGCCTGGTTTGCTGACATGATACATATATCACGTTATTCATATTCACTTGATATTCATTATTCTCATGTTTCTGTATTCTGTCGCACATTTCATGTTTAATAACATCATACACACGCTATATATCTTATTTCTATATGTGCCGCCCTGACGACCTGAGTGTGCATGCTCAGAGTACGAAGTGGACCCAGCCCAGGAGCAGGATCTGCCATTCGAGATCGCGGAGGTTTAGACCGCAACATCAGCGCCATATCTTTTTTGCTATAAGAACACTGTTATTTCTTTGGTTAGTTATTTCTTTCATGCAAATAAATTTATCATGAACTCTGTTATTTTAATATAATAAAGTCGTGAACTGTGATTTCTTTTACTCTAGTGCTGTATTTACTGATTACCATGTAATACTAGAAGCCGGAGTGTGACTACGGCGGGATTATTCCTTGACCGTAGGAGCATGGCTGGCCTAGTCACCCCTCGCATTCTGTATTTTGGGAAGCGGGGCGTGACATGATTCTGTTGGTATCAGAGCGCCAGGTTTGGATGAAATTACAATTCCGTCGAGGGATTTCTAGATTGAGTTACACCCTTGATTTATGCTTTATTACATTTCATTTTCACTTTTCTAATCCTCATTGAATTATCGTGTAATCCTTGCTTGAATCCGATTCCTTTTCTTGATCATCTTTCAGAGATATGGACTCCTCATGCAACTTCTCAGATGCCGGTTCCCACGATCATACCGAGAAGATCCTCAGCACACTGACGACCCTAGCACAGGCTCAGGAGAGGAAGACCGATCTCTTAGCCGAGGGATTGAAGGTGGTGCAAGAGACCGCAATTACCGCTCTGGAGAGATCTACGGTTGTCCCCGCCGCTTCTGAGGGCACCCTCGTACCGGCTACACAGGATAGAGCTGGTACCGTTTCTGATTTTAGGAGGCTTCATCCAGTGGTATTCACGGGATCAGCAAATCAACTTGAGGCCGAGCAATGGCTCATCAATGTGGAGAACCTTTTGACGGCCGCTCAGACCGCTGACGACGACAGAGTGAGCGTGGTGAAGATCTAGCTAGAGGACGAGGCTCGCACATGGTGGTCCATAGAGGAAAGCCGGCTAAAGAAGCCTATCAGATGGGACACGTTCTCCACGTGCTTTCTAGAACACTATTTCCCAGCCACTGCCAAGGCCGAGTTGGAGGAGAAATTCATCATGTTGAAGCAAAATGAACGCTCAGTAGATGTCTACGCTGTAGAGTTTAACCGGCTGAGTTGCTTCGCACCGTACATGGTAGCCACCGAAGCCGTCAGGGCCAGACGGTTTCAGCAGGGGATCGATATCGAACTGCAACTGCTTATCGCATCCCTCAACCTGCAAGCCTTCGCAAAGGTGTTAAACGCTGCTCGAGTACAGGAAAGATTGGCAGAGAAGGCCAAGGTCCAGCGATCGGTGGACAGAAGACCCCACGTAGTTCCATCACGAGCTACCATTTCCTCTCATGGAGAGATCCCAGTTCACAGGCCAGGTATTACGCAGATGAAGCGTACTTTCTTACCTCAGCGGCCGCAGCGGAGGGCACTGATTTGCGACTATTGCTAGAGGCCAGGGCATATGTAGAGAGATTGTCGCAGAGCCAAGGGGCAGTGTCTGATTTGCGGATCCGACGAGCACAGGATCGGTGGGTGTCCCCAGAGATCCGAGCTACATGGAGGGTTCGAGCAACAACATCCATCGTTTGGCACTTCAGCTCAGAGGGTCCACCTCTGGTATCCCAGCGATGATTATTCGATCAAAGGTAGACGGGTACGAGTCAGAATCAGGGGCAGGCTTTCACCCTGTTCGCCGAGCAGGCAGAGGCGTCTGGAGAAGTGGTTGCAGTTACTCTCCTTATTTATTCTGTACTAGATAGAGTTCTTTTTTATTTGGGTGCTACGCATTGATTTATTTCTACACGGTTTGTTGACACACACTCTATACCTCACGAGCCGTTGACCAAGGGTTCGGAGATACATACGAGTAATAGAATTATTGTGTCCAGCCAAGAGTGTAGGTTATGACCTGTGGTGGTTTGTGGCATATAATTTTTATACAAACTTCCTTTTGATTGGGACTGGTAGCTACGACGCCATTCTGGGGATGGATTGGTTGAGCACGTTCCATGCTGTTATCAACTGCCGGGTTAGGAGTGTGACATTTCGAATTCCTAACCACCCGGAGTTCGTGTTCGTGGGTGGTAGCGAGTCTTTGGAACCAGCTAAGTTCCAAGCGAAACCGAAGACCTTGATCGCTATGGAGATAGACGAAAAGCCAGCACCGGAGGTAGTTCGAGAGTTTCTTGATGTGTTCCCTGAAGATCTACCTGGTTTATTGTCACACCCCGCTTCCCAGAGTACGCTAAGATAGGTACGTGACAGAGCCAGCCATGCTACCTGTGGATAGGAAATATCCCTCCACAGTCACATTACGGCTGTAGAGATATCAAGAACAATAATAATAACTATCTAATACATGTCCATAAGCCAGAATAAACGAGTCAAGAATAAAATAATGTGGAAGCAAAAGATCCAATACAAGAATAAACTGGAATGTACGTCCAATAATGCGGGCTCACATCAGGAATGAAAATACTGAAAGGAAAAAAATAAACTAACTACTAACAAGTCTCACTGCTCGGCCTGCTCACTGGAAAACTCCTGCTCGGCCTGCAGCAAAGGTAGAGAATCTGGGCCATGCAAAACCCAGACGTCAGTGCGTCATAATATCAAGCAATAATATAAACAGGGGTAGCAAGACATGCAGGTATGAGTATAAACGGTAAAACAGGTATAACAGTAATATAAGCGAGGACAGTGAGGGTAATGTGTAGTGAGTAATCTGGACCGGTCTATTGGGTTAACTACTCTCAAGTCTTTGAAATCAATTTGATGAATCATCAATGTAACTCAATAGTATCCCGTGCATGCCCGGGACCACGGTCTAAGACTCTCGGGCTGAATCCGAGACGTGCCGCAAGGCAGAAAAAGGGTAGTATGTAACGACGACTGATATCAGTAGCATCATCCCGGGGTTGACCTAACCCATAAGACTGATCAGTAAAGGTATCGAACTGTCGAGTTACAAGTCAGGTTTCATCATTGATTTCCCCATATCCCCAAGTTATGTGTTCAAGTCAGGTATTGATAAATCTGGGGCTAATGCCAACACAGGATCAGGCAAGTACAGGTCTGTCTGAAAAGACAACAGGAAATGTCCGTAGGGACAACAAGTCAAGTTTGTTGGCATTAGTAACAAGATCAGGTAACATGTCAAGTTGTGGTACATCAGGTCAAGTCAGGTAGTGTATATAAATCCATTCATGTCAAGAAGTGCACGGTATCAAGTCGTATCAATTAGTAGTATATCAAGTCATGTCAGGGGGGTGCACAAGTATCACGTGGGTACTCATAATCAAACTATACTAAGCATGGGTATACAAAAACAAGTATGGGGTACCAATGCAACAATAAAATGGAATAGTGTGATGTGTATGCAAATAGGTATAAATTCAAACATAAGGATGCACAAGTATCGATTAGGATTAAAGTTATAGTTCCAACACTAAATGGGATGCAATTTATTAAACATGGGGTGTCAATATTACAATGTTATATATTCAAGTGATTTATGGATGCAATTATATGTATATTAGACGAGATGGATGCAAATAGGTATCCGAAAGGTTTTAAACTATAAAAGGTACTATGGAATGTACAAATAAGCACTATGTGATATAAACATAGGTATGAGTGCAGTTTAATGTAATCTAATATGCAACAAGATATGTTTTCATGTTCTAGATCTAAAATGATATAAACGGAACATCGAAACGTTAAAATGAAATATAGGTCTGTTTCCCCCAATCAGAGCAAAGCTCTGTTGAAATTCAAAATTCAAATTTTGAAGCAACGCTTCAAATCCCGGGCGCAACGCGCCACGTGTCAGGCGCTGATACATCAACGCAGCGCCCGAGGCAGCGCGCCCAATCAGAGCAAAGCTCTATTAAAAGACAAAAGGAAGCAACGCTTCAGCTGCGCAAGCGCTGCGCTGCGCGACACGTGTCTGCGCAGTTGCGCAGGCATAGCTGCGCAAGCGTTGCGCTGCGCGACACGTGTCTGCGCAGTTGCGCAAGCACAGCTCTGCACAGTTGCGCAAGCACAACTGCGCAAGCGCTGCGCTGCGCGATACGTGTCACGCGCTGGGGCGTTTGCGCCAAACAGAATTAAGATTTTAAAGAAATCTTTCTGTTCTTGTTAAAACAAGAAGATTTTCTTCTGTAAAACAGAAGCCCTTGGATCAAAGATCCAACGGTGGGGAAAATTCCCCAAATCACTCAGAGAAAGATCTCTTAACAAATTTAACTAATTTATGGGTATTATAAAAAGGACCCTAGACCTCAATCCAAAAATGAACATTTTGTGAAAAATTAAACAGAGAGAACTCTGAAGAATTGGAGAGAAATCCTCAAGAACAAAAAAGATAAAAAAAAACCTTTAGAAAAAGAGAAAATTCTCTTATGAACAGATCATTGATCTGAGAACAAGATCAAGGATCTCTAATAAAAAGAAAAATAAATAATAATAAGTGCTTTGCACTTTTCTATGCACCATTGGTTCCCCGAGATAAGAAAAACAAGAAGAACTTGTTTTCTTTGATCTAAATTAGATCAAGAAAACAAACAGTGCTTTGCACTTCTGGTTCTGAATCTAAAAGATTCTCAGGTTAACAGTGCCCAGCACTTGCCAAAACTGCACTATTGCGCAAGCGGCCAGGAAGCGCCACGTGTCAGCAGTGCAACAGCGCAGCGCACTGACGCGGCGCACTGCGCTGTTGCGCTTGCGCTCACCAGAACGTGACACGTGTCACCTCCACGAGCGCTTGCGCTCATTAATTGGCGCAAAACGCCTGACAAGCCATATGGGGCGCTGTCAGAGTATTTAATGCTCTGCATTATTAAGAAAAAGGACAGAGCCCAATTAAAAGGCCTAACAAGCCTAATCAAAAATGCGCTGCATTATTAAGAAAAGGAACAGAGCCCAATTAAAAGGCCTAACAGGCCTAATCAAAAATGCTCTGCAGTATTAAGAAAGGGGCAGAGCCCAACCAAAATAAAGAAAAATAATACAGTAAACGGGCAAGGGCCTAGCACAGGTCCAATAAGCCAAAGACAAAAGAATCTTGAAAGTGGACTTAGCCCAGTCATGGCCATAAGTCCTCAAATTAAATTGACTGAGCAAGGCTGCTCCCTAAATCAATTTACGACCGGTTCGAGGGTACATCTCCGAACTCCTCTGACACCCATCGTTGTAATCCTTCAACGACGTCAGAGAGGTGATGGGTCCCGACGACCACACATCGATATGGACTGCGGGGTCCTTAAACGCGTGGACCGAAACGTCCTTAAACTAATATTTACCCCAAAATGGAATGTTGGACCGAAACGTCCTTAAACTAATGATGGACCGCCACGTCCCTAAACTGGCGATGGACCACCACGTCCCTAAACTAGAACATGCACCACCACGTCCCTAAACTGGCGATGGACCACCACATCCCTAAACTGGAATATGGACCCCATGTCCCTAAACTGGAATATGGACCACTATATCCCTAAACTGGAACAATAGAGCCCCCAAATGCTCTTTTGTCGGATCCAAACGATCCCGTTAAGTTGATCTTAGTCTCAAATCAGACTAACGTATCCTTAACAAATGTTTAAGTCGATCTTAGCCTAAATACGGCTAACGTATCCTTAAACCAAAACACCGCCCAAATCTAAGTAAATACGGATTTGGACTAATCCACGTCCTACGGGCGACGATATCGCTTAGTCTCCGTATACAATCCACGGGCAACCACAAACAAAACAAACATACACGACACGAAGTGAAATTCTGGAGAAGGAGAAAGTTGTTACCGCGATGCGGTAGCGTAATTAACTGCAGGGGCTTGCGCCTGCAGGGAAGAGCGTCCCCACAATCAAAAACCCTTCAAGCGAGGGGGAATCTAACGAAGTCTGCTACATCGGCCGCATTCGTCTAAACCTCCGATACACGATGCCATAAATCAACTTGGCATCTTCGGAGAGGTAAACGGATAAAACCAAATAGCATCTGCCCCGAATCTCAGGCAAGACGTCCTCGCGTCGTCGGCCGCCGTTCGGAGGGGAACAGGGTCACTAGATTTAAACAACAGGCATAATATGTATTTAAATAAGTATATAATAATTTAAATAGCATGTAGCAAGATTAACTTGCCTAGACAGATCAAGAAACGGGTGTACGGAACGTCTCACGTCGGCGAAAAAGCCGCGACGCGCGCACGGTACACGGAACGGATCCAAACAACGCACAAAGGTGATCACCTAAGTCAGATACGTTCGCTGGGTCGTCGGGATCGTCGACTTCACGTCCGACTCCGGCGATCTAAATAAAGACAGAGAACTTTTAAAGAAAAGAAAAGCATAGAAAAGAAAGAAGAAGAGAAGAAGGGAAGGAGGAAGAAGAAGAATGAGAAGAGGAGAAGCTCACTGTGGTTCAGAGAGGAGTCGTGAGGGTGTCGACGACGTCGACGGAGCTCCGGCGAGGCGATCTACAGAGACAGAGAATAATTAAAAAAACAGAATGAAGGAAAAAGAAAGAAAGGAGGAAGAAAGGAAAGAAGAGGGGGTGCTAGGCTCACTGGTTGCGCCGGATTTAGGATGAGGGGCGACGACGAGATCACTCCGGCGAACCTCGTCGGCGGTGAAAAGGTGTGCAGGGGCTCGGGTCTAGTCTCGGGTGTGCATAGGGCTCGGGGAAGGAGAGAGAAGGCGAAGGTGTTGATGAGGGTGAGGAAGCGACGACGAGACGACGATGGCGATGACGACGGCGACACAGGTGAGGGAGGCGACGACTAGGGTTTGCAGGAGGGTTAGGGTTCATGGGTTAAAAGAAAGGAAGAAGGAAAGATATATATAATATATAGGGGGAGAGAGAGAGAGTTGAAGGAAGAGAGAGAGAGAGAATCGAGAGGAGAGAGAGAGGAGATCGAGAGTATGGGAACAGTAAGGAGAAAGAAAGTTGGCGTATCTGGGGAGAGAGAGAAAGGAAGAGGGGAGGGGAGAGAGAGGTAAAGAAAAGGAGAGAGAAAGAGAAAGAAAGGGAGAGGGAAGTGGGGGCTACGGCAGAGAGAGGAAATCGAGAGAGAGAGAGAGCTGGAAAGAGCATGGAAAAATTTAAAAAGATTTTAAATTTTAAAAAAAAGGATTTTAATTGTTATCGAAAAATCTTCTGAGTTGTTAAAATATTATAATTAAATTTTAAAAATTTAAATAAATTGAATTTTGGCGGGATACGAAAATATTTCAAAATGCACCCGGATCGGGTCTAAAAATTTAGATTTAAAATACGAAAAATATATGCGACTTCCAAATTTCAAAATGAATGCTCAGTTAATGAAAATGCATACCCCCAAGAACGGACGCACGTACGTGCGCGTAGCTATCCAAACACGTCTGTTTTACTGAACGGGACGAGAACAAGATGCGCGGACGCTACCACGGGGTTAGGGGTATCATGCAGGCTATGAAATGCAATTTTAATTTATTTTACATGATCTAAAATGTTATATGGTAAAATATGCGATGCTAGATGAAATGCCAGTATGTATTAATCATGAGATGCACGTGTCTATGCAACAAGTCAAGGTAATCTATAAATATGAATCCACAAGTTCAAGCAAGCGGGTCGGGTCGAATGCAATGTAAAATGTAAAAATATCATTCACACCCAAACACGATAAATCAATAAAACACCACAGATAAATAAATACGGAAACTGGAATTGGTATAAATGAACTCGGTTGTTACATTTATCCCCGCCTCGCGTATTGGACTTCTCGATCGACCTGATTCCAGGACGGTGCCAGTTTCCAAGGCTCCCTACAGGATGGCGCCAGTTGAGTTGACAGAATTAAAGAAGCAGATATAAGATCTTTTGGACAAGGGATTTATCCGTCCAAGCGCTTCGCCGTGGGGCGCTCCGGTGTTACTGGTGAAGAAGAAGGACGGTTCCTTGCATATGTGCATCGACTACAGTGAGTTGAACCGGGTGACCGTGAAAAACAAGTATCCCATTCCCCGTATCGACGACTTGTTTGACCATCTGGGTGGTGCTCGGGTATTTTCTAAACTAGACCTTCAGTCAGGGTATCACCAAATCAGGGTCAAGGCACAGGATGTATGCAAGACGGCCTTCCGAACCCGATATGGCCACTATGAGTTTCTTGTAATGCCGTTCGGTGTTACCAATGCACCCGCCATATTTATAGACTTGATGAACATGGTCTTTTCCAAATACTTGTATCGGTTTGTCGTTGTATTCATCGAGACATTCTAGTCTATTCCAGGAGTCGAGAAGAGCACGTCAAGCATCTACGAACTGTGTTGCGGGTTCTACGGGAGGAGAAGCTCTATGCTAAGCTAAGCAAGTGCGAGTTTTGGCTCGACAAGGTGCAATTCCTGGGGCATGTCGTTTCGAGTGACGGCATTTCAGTAGATCCGATGAAAATTGAATCTATCAAAGACTGGCTGACACTGAAATCAGTTGCTGAGATAATAAGCTTCCTGGGATTGGCTGGGTATTATCGGCGGTTTGTCTAAGATTTCGCCAGAGTAGCAGAACCCTTGACGAAACTTACACGGAAAGAGGTGCCTTATATTTGGTCGGAAGAGTGCACCGAGGCGTTCGGGCTGTTGAAACTGAAGCTGACCACGACCCCAATCCTGACTGTGCCAGACGCTCCGGTGGCTTGGTTGTTCATAATGATGCGTCGGGAAAAGATTTAGGTTGTGTTTTGATGCAGCACGGTCGAGTGGTGGCTTACGCCACTCGTCAGCTGAAAACTCATGAGAAGAACTACCCCACGCATGACCTGGAGTTAGCGGCCGTGGTGTTCGGTTTAAGGATATGGAGGCATTACTTGCTAGGCGAAAGAGTGGAGGTGTATACGGATCACAAAAGCTTGAAATACGTGTTCACTCAGAAGGAGCTGAATATGAGACAACGCGGATGGTTGGAGTTGATGGCAGACTACAATATTGATCTACAGTATCGCCCGGGAAAGGTGAACGTCGTTCCTGATGCTCTTATTCGCAGGCCGCTAGCTACGTTGCTGACTTATCAGAAGAGGATTATCGATGAGCTTCAGAGACTCGAGTTGGAGGTAGTTACACCGGGTGTGCCCGGACAGCTCTGGAAGTTACAAGTTTAATCATCGCTTATAGATCGCATTAAAGCTGCACAGGCTGAAGACTCTCAGTTGCAGAAGTTTAGAGGGTTAGTTGAGGCTGGTTTGATGACGGATTTGCAGATTCACGAAGATGGTTCTTTGAGATTTGGCGGTCGGCTGTGTGTTCCAAAGGGGGTATTCGAGATGAAATTCTATATGAGGCACACAGTTCCGCTTACTCGGTGCACCCAGGAGGCACCAAGATGTACAGAGATCCGAGACAGCACTTCTAATGGAACGGAATGAAGAGGGAGATTGCTCGCTTTGTCTCCAAGTGTCTAGTATGCCAACAGGTGAAAGCCGAGCATCAGAGAATAGCTGGGTTTTTGCAACCGCTTCCAGTGCCAGAGTGGAAATGGGAGCACATCACCATGGATTTTGTAACGGCACTACCTCAAAGTCCAAGGGGCAACAATGCTGTCTGGGTTATTGTTGATTTTCTCACGAAGGCAGCACATTTCATACCTTTCTGAGTCGGACAATCGACGGAGTCGCTTGCGGAGAAATATATGCAGGAGATTGTGAGACTGCACGGAGTGTCCGTTAGTATCGTGTCTGATCAAGACACCAGGTTCATTTCTCATTTCTGGAAGAGCCTGCAGGAGAGTTTGGGCACTCGTCTCAAGTTCAGCACGGCCTATCATCTGCAGACGGACGGACAATCCGAGCGTACTATCTAGATACTCGAGGATATGCTGAGGGCATGCATGCTTGATTTTCAGGGCTCGCGAGAGGACCACCTCCATCTGGTAGAGCTTTCGTATAACAAAAGCTACCAAGCTAGTATCCAGATGGCACCATTCGAGGCTCTGCATGGACGGAAGTGTCGATCCCCTCTTTGTTGGGATAACGTGGGTGAACAAAGGTTGTTGGGCCCTGAGCTCATAGTACAGACAGTGAATAAGGTTCATACGATCAGGCAACGTATCAAGAATGCTCAGGACCGACAGAAGAGTTGGGCAGATGCCAGCAGAAGATCGTTAGAGTTTGGTGTTGGTGACTACGTATTTCTAAAGATATCGCCCACTCAGGGAGTGATCAGATATGGTAGTCGGGGGAAACTCAGTTCCCGGTTCATCGGACCTTTTGAGGTGCTAGAGCGAGTAGGAGAAGTAGCTTATCGACTTTCCTTGCCTCCATCGCTAACTGGTGTGCACAATACTTTCCATGTATCTTACTTATGGCGCTACGTTCAGGATGACAGCCATATCTTAGACCATTCAGAGTTAACGTTGGGTACCGATTTGTCTTACGAGAAGCAGCCTATCGCCATTCTCGATCGTTAGGAAAAAGTGCTAAAGAACAAAGTCATTCTCTTGGTTCGAGTTTCTTAGGGTGGTCGTTCTCCATGAGAGTCTACCTGGGCACGCGAGGAGGATGTCCGTCCACGATTTCCGCACCTGTTTGAGTAGTTGTTATTTGCTCCGTTGTTCTCATTCTTTAATTTCGAAGACGAAATTTTTGTAAGGGGGTATGATATAAATCCCCAATTCCTTGTATATATTTTTCCTATTATTTTCATATTTTCATTTCTTTTTTTCTTTCCCTAATCTAATACCCCCAAACCCGACCCGACCCGACCCGACCCATTTTCCCCACTCCCTCTTCTTCTTCTTCTCCTTCTACTTCTTTTTCTTTTCCCTTCTTTTTCCCCACGTCCCTCCCCTTCTCTCGTACTCGCCCCGACCTTGGCCTCGCCACGCCAATGACCCCCTCCGCGATCTCCGCAGCCACCTCCTACATCCCCTTAACGTCTTCTCTCGCTCTCCTCCCTCATTCTCTTCCCCAACGTCCTCCTCTTCTCTCGCGACGGCGCCCGGGAGACCCGCTCCCATGACGAAGCCCCCACACCAACAAACCCCCCTGATCTCCTCAACCGTCTCCCCTCCTCTCTTATCCCTCTTTCTTCTTCCCTCAAGCTCCCCCGCGTCGCTCCTTCTCATTCGCCAACCGCCCGGGTGACCTGTTCCCGCTCGACTTCGTTTTCGCACAACGTTCTCCCGAGATCCTTTCGGCCACCTCCCTATTCTTTCAACGAACCTCGAGCATCCCCTCCTTTTGATCTCCACATCGTTCTCTCTCTTTTTCATTTCTATCACCGCACTCTCTTCCCCAACCTCTACACCATCACCATCACCCAACTGCCACCACCGGTGAGCTCCTCGACCTCATGACCACCTCAGTTCCTCCATCCTCCATAAAAAACCGAGACTTCCTCCTTCATCGGCTTACACCCGAGCTGCCCTAATTCGACCGCCGGCGACCCCTTGCAAACACCACCACCTCCTCGTCGAATACCACGCTACCAACACACCATCACCCACCGAGCTCTTCTTCTCATCCCTTGCCCTTGCCATAGCTACTCATCACCATTGCCGCGTCGTGCCGTGTCTGCCGTGTCACTGCCACCGTCGCCTCTATTTGCTGCCGCGGCTGCCGCCGCCGTCTTCGCTGCTAACCATCACCAACACTCATCATCCCAGCCCCAGACACGAGCATCGTCGTGCCTCCGCTGTGCTAGGCCCTCGTGTCTACCTCATGCCCACCTCCGTGCCACGACCGCACTATCGCCATGCCCAGCCCCATGTTGCCCGCGTGCCCAGACGTGTCGCGGCTCGTGTCACGCCGTGCCACACCCGCACCAGGCACCGAGCCAAGACCACGCCCACTACCGTATCATGCCTATTTCGCCACCGCGTCCAGTACCGGGTCACCGCGCATCGCGCACACGCCACGCACCGTGCCCAGCACCGCGCCGTCTCGTGTGTCGAGACGAATCCCGCACGTGGTGTCACTTCCATATCAGCGACCGAAGGCAAGTGAAATCCCACTTACTTTAACATGCTATGTACTTAGATCTATAAATTCATATTAGCATTATACTAATTCATTTATTGCAAATCCGTATTACGTAATATACTATCACGTATATTTTGTATGCCATGATCGCATTAAATCTAAAGCGTGAGTTTTGAGCACAAACAGATCTGAAGACGTCATGTTAATATCGCGTGGAAATTGTAAATGTTAGATATCGTTTTCACGGGTTAGGTAAAACCAAAGTCATTTCGATAATTCTCGATATTGTGTTGTTAGTTCGAGGTAGAGAACTGAACTTAAACCCCGTCGATCATGCTCAAATCTTTTATCCATATTCCCTTTTGCTTCTTATGAATGTTCTGTAGAATACTGAACTCTAAATGACGAAGTATCACACGTGTAACGACACCCCAAAGAGGCGACGTCGATTCTGTTTTTTACTGTACATGTCGAGATGTTAAATTTAATATAAAATTTTATACATGTCGGAATATAATGTTCTATGGCTCATATCGAATCCGACTTGATAATATAGAACCATCTATAGTTTATTCTTCGATACTGATAGATTACGGCAACGAGAACTGACTGGGAATGCGGCTCTGGACTGCAGTCCAGAGCAGCATTCCACGATGGTGCCTGACTTTATATGAATGTGTAGCGCTGTACGAACATGGAATTATGCGTAACCCTATACCGTTGTAAATATAATCCTGTTAGATAACTATTGGTTTTGTTTTCGTTTAATTTTACTACCGTTTGGTATTTTAATTGCAATTTAAACTGTCGAAGTGTACCGCAGTCCCAAGCAGGGACAGAACGACCTTGAACGGAATGTATCTCCCAGCACACAGCAGGTATTGTCGATCCGTCTGGTGCGTTGGAAATCTAATTAAAAGATATAAATTTCACTCAGCTGTGTATTTGCCTAGTTATGATCCCAACAGGGTGAAAAGTGTGTCGTGAATTGGACTTTCAATTCAGGAATTGAAATTTCAGCGATGACAACTTAAAATGAAAACGACCGCATCTCGCAAACCTGAAACCCGTTTGATATGGAACCAATTTTTTTAGATCTCTGTTTGAGTTTACTTTTACCTCTTTTGTAACATTTTGTCTAAATACGATCGTGTAGATTAATACATTTTTCTAAAATTATAAGGTGCATGGTGTTTCATATCGCACATGACTCGCTATGTTGCATCATTCTTGTATTTTACCCGACAGTGATACCTTCAGTGATAGCGAACGTTCATAGTGACTTATAGCGAACTTTACATTATCGAACGTGAGTGGTATTGGATTAGTTGTATCAAGCCTGCCAGTGATAAGTGATTGATGGTGAAAGTGAGCAGTGCAGTGAAAATGAGTAAGACCGTGATTTGGCGCGTGCTAGTATACAATTAATCCTATACTTATAGTTATTGAGATCTGGGGAATGGGGAAATCAAGATGGAATTGAACTCGTATTTAGTGAGGTACAGTAACTTAGAGGATGATCGTTCGATATTAGTGACACACACACACATTAGGTCGTGGGCCTAGCGGCACGGATGCAGGGTTATGTCCCGGGCAACAGTGGACCTTAGTCTCGGGCATGCACGAGACTCTTGTTAAACACGAGTATCCTTTTCACCAATTGATTTCATTGACTTAATAACTGATAAGTAGTGACATACACATTGCCTGGTTTGCTGACATGATACATATATCGCGTTGTTCATATTCACTTGATATTCATTATTCTCATGTTTCTGTATTCTGTCGCACATTTCATGTTTAATAACATTATACACACATTATATTTCTTATTGCTATATGTGCCGCCCTGACGATTTGAGTGTGCATGCTCAGAGTATGAAGTGGACCCAGCCCAGGAGCAGGATCTGCCATTCGAGATCGCGGAGATTTAGACCGCGACATCAGCGCCATCTCTTTTCTGCTATAAGAACACTGTTATTTCTTTGGTTAGTTATTTCTTTCATGCAAATAAATTAATGTATCATGAACTCTGTTATTTTAATGTAATAAAGTTGTGAACTGTGATTTCCTTTACTCTGGTGTTGTGTTTACTGATTACCGTGTAATACTAAAAGCCAGAGTGTGACTACGGTGAGATTATTCTTTGACCGTAGGATCATGGCTGACCTAGTCACCTTTCACATTCTGTATTTTGGGAAGCGGGGCGTGACAATTTTGAGTATAATGTAGATTGCATTTGGAATTCAAACTAATTTCTACAAAGTTCTTTTATGTCTCAAATTCTAGAAATTTCATTTTTTCTTTGTTTTTCAAAAAATGGAGAAATTTAATTATTTTTGCCTTTTTCTTTAATGGTGTTGATGCTCTAAGAATGAAGTGATTTTCTACTTTTTTTTATTTTTTTTTAAATGGAGAGGGTGGCTTCTAACCAATGTCATTTGCATTATGATACACACACCGGCATTTTTGCACATGCGATACACGTTTGTAGCTTTATCCTATTTAGAGTAAAAAAAATTCTTGAGGCCATGGGTAAATATAAAATGAAAGGGCTTTTGGCGTAAAATTATTTTGAATGTTAATAAGTGAATAAAATAGTCGTTTTAGTAACTTGGATCAACAGTATTCTAGAAGATATTATAATATATTATTTACCGTATTTAAGTAAAAGAAGATAGTTATAAATAAATAAAATAGAATTTGAAAAATAATAAGATTAAAATAATTTCTAGAAATTTCTCTTTTGTCTTAAATTTGAGTATGATATAGATTGAATTTGGAATTCAAATTAATTTCTACAAAATTCTTTTTTTGTCTCAAGTTCTAGAAAATTCCTTTTTTCTTTGTTTTTCAAAAAATGTAAAAGTTTAATTATTTTTATCTTTTTCTTTGATGATGTGAAGGCTCTAAGATTTATTTTTTTTAACATAACAATCAATTATGTTTGTTTCTTTGTATGATAATATGGAGGTCCTAAAAATCGAGGATTTTTCTCTTTTTTTGTTTTTTAAAAAAGAAAAACGGCAGCTTTTGACCATGTCCATTTGCACTATACAGTAGCATATATACTAGTTTTCTGCACGTGCGTTGCACGTATCCATATGGTATTTGCACGTATCTATATGGTATTTATAATTGAAATTACGAAGCATATTATCACATTGTTAGTTAAATTAATGGTTTTTCATCAAAATTATTTCAGTTAGTTTTTGCAGAAAAAACATAAATTTGAATGTCAATAATGTGTCGTGTTTGAGTTATAAAATATATTGCAAAAAATTATTAAAAGATAGTTTTAAAAATTCAAATAAAAATGCAAGGATTAAGGAAACTTCTAGAAAGACAATACTGCATAGTTTAGTAGATGTGTATTGAATAACTTTAAATAAGAAAGACATTCAAGTAAAATCTTAATTTTAAGAGAATTCTAGAAAGTTGAAATATGCTGGGGCAAAACTTTTTCTAGAAAGTTTTTTTTATCTTATCTGTTTAGGGATTGAATTTTTAAAATTCAAATGAACAATAATTTATTATTGTGTTGTCCTTTCTAGATGACGTGGACATCTTAAGAATGGAGAAATTCCCCTTTTCTTTGTTTTAAAAAAATGAAGAATGATGAATCCAACCAAATCCATTTGCATTATATGTACTTGAATTTGCGCACGTACGTTGCATGTGTTAATTTAAAAATTAATTATTTTTTTTGGAAAAGAGAGAGATATGGAGGATTCTAATAATTAAAAAAACAATTATTTTTTTGGAAAGAGAGAGAGAGAGATTGACAGAGATGTGAGAGTTCTAGTATTTTTTGGGAGGGGAGCGGGGGAGGGGGGAGAGAAAGATGTAGACGGTTCTACATATAAATAATTAATTTTTTGGTAGAAGAGAGAAGAGAGATGATGTGGATGATCTAAAATTGATGATTTTTCTCTTTTTTTCTTTTCGTTTGAATTTAACATTTCATTAGTGAAAATGAAAATTTATTAATAATGAGGGTTTATGTGTAAATTTTCATTTAAAAGAGAATGTTTGTGAAAGTTTATAAATAAAGGGTGTATGTGTAAATTTTCATTTGGATGCATTATTATTTCTGTCTTTTTTCTTGGATGAGGTGGAGGCTTGGGAGATGAGCCTTTTCTTTTTTTTTCCCTTTAAATTTTGAAAAAAGGAGATAGAGGAAATTTAAAAAAGAAAAAATTGTCTTTTTCTTTGAAATTGATGATACAGAGGTTTTGAAAAGTGAGGATTTTTCTCCTTTTTTTTTAAATCTTTTTTCTAGAAGAAATGAGATAGGTGGACCCCCGCTCTCTCTCTCTCTATATATATACCCTCTAGGGGGCGCCGAAAATCGAAAGAAGGCGTCTGGTTTTGGAAAGGAAAATTTTGTTTTATGAGCTATGCCCGATTAGTTCAAGCTTGCGATATCGAGTTAGAAAGAAACGAAGTTGATCTCAACTTCATCTTAAAAATAATCTCGTACGGTGAATCTAGTTTTAATTATGCAATGGTTAAAAAAAAGGAAATACTAAAATTATGTTGTTAGGGGTTCCTTATTTATGAATTTACATAGTTGAGATGATAATTTATGTCGGAATACATGGTTTAAGTTTAGTTATATATAAAAATATACTAAAGCTAGATCCTATTTTTAAACATAATAGGTGTGAAAATTAGCCTCCTTAAATTTTTTCGGTCTTTCTATCATTTGTTGGTTGTTTGTTTCATACCTACGACCTTTATTACAATTCATAAGGTATATCAGATTCTTCGAATCTTTAAATTTATGGAAACTTATATTAATTATCTCTCGTGTAATTGTTCGAACTTAATGAAACGCTATCTAGTCAAAAATTTATTATCCTAGTACATGAAGTTCCACATATAGCATAATACACTTCAAATCGAAGAAAAAAGAAAATATCTTCTCTATATATAATGCAAAATACCCTTGGTTAGAGATCAACCCTTCTCTATTTTTCTTGAAAAATAGAGAAAATGAGAAAAATCACCATTCTCAAGCCCTCCACATCATCTCTCTCACCTCTTAATCCATCCACCTCATCTCTCCCCCCCTAAAAAAAAACAATTAATTATCTCTATATATAATGCAAATACCCATGGTTAGAGGTCCACCCTTCTCCTTTTTCCTAAAAAATTAGAAAAAGGAGAAAAATCCTCACCTTTCAAGCCCTCCACAACATCTCCCTCACCTCTTAAGCACTCCACATCATCTTTCTCTCTCTCCTCCCAAAAAACAATTAATTGTTTATCTAGAACTCTCCACATCATCAATCCCCTTTTAAAAAAAAATAAAAATAAATAAAACTCTAGAACCCACCACATCTCTCTCCCCTTCTCCCCCCTTCTCCCCCCTCTCAAATTTTTTCAGGCTGCTCTCTCACCTCTCAAGCCCTCCACATCATTAATTAATTATTTATCTAGAACCTTCCATACCTTCTCTCCAGATATATATATTTATCTCTTCTATATACATCTAGAACCTTCCATATCATCTCTCTCTACACACACACACACACACATATATATATATTCTCTCTATATATAATGCAAATACCCATGGTTAGAGGTCCACCCTTCTCCATTTTTCTAAAAAAATAGAAAAAGGAGAAAAATCCTCACCTCTCAAACCTTCCACATCATTTCCCTCAGCTCTTAAGCACTCCACATCATCTTTCTCTCTCTCCTCCCAAAAAACAATTAATTGTTTATCTAGAACTCTCCACATTATCAATCCATTTTTTAAAAAAATAAAAATAAATAAAACTCTAGAACCCACCACATCACTCTCCCCCTCTCCCCCGTCTCAAATTTTTTCAGGCCACTCTCTCGCCTCTCAAGCCCTCCACATCATTTATATCTCTCTTCTAAAAAACAATTAATTATTTATCTAGAACCTTCCATACCATCTCTCCAAATATATATTTATCTCTTCTATATACATCTAGAACCTTGCATATCATCTCTCCATATATATATATATATATATATATATATATGCAAATACCCATGGTTAAAGGTCCACCATTCTTTTTTTTAGAAAAAAAGAAGAAAAATTCTCACCTCTCAAGCCCTCCACGTAATCTCCCTCACCTCTTAAGCCTTCCACATCATCTCTCTCTCCTCTAAAAAAACAATTAATTGTTTATCTAGAACCCTCCACTTCATCAATCCTTTTTTTTAAATAAATAAATAAAACTCTAGAACCCTCCACATCTTTCTCCCTCTCCACCCTTCTTTTATATATATATATATATAATGCAAATACTCTTGGTTAGAGGTCCACCCTTCTCTATTTTCCTAGAAAAATAGAAAAAACGAGAAAAATCCCCACCTCTTAACCCTCCACATCATCTCTCTCACATCTCAAGCCCTCCAGCTCATCCCACCCTTTTTTTTTCAAATAAATAAATAATTAAGTCTCTAGAACCCTCATCATTTCTCTTTCCTTCTCAAAATTTTTTAAACACGTGCATAAATCTCTATATATAATCTCTATATATAATGCAAATACCCTTGGTTAGAAGTTCAACCTTCTCCTTTTTTTCTAGAAAAAAAGAAAAAATGAGAAAAATTCTTATCTTTCAAGCCCTCCACATCATCTCTCTTACCTCTTAAACCCTAAACATCATCATCTCTCTCCCTCCTCCCATAAAACAATGAATTGTTTATCTAGAATTCTCCACATCATCAATCCTCTTTTTTTTTAAAAAAAAATAAATAAAACTCTGGAACCCTCCACATCTCTTCGCCATCTCCCCCTTTCTCATTTTTTTAAACCAACACGTGCAACGCACATGCATAAATTCTTATATATAATGCAAATAACTTCTCTATATATAATGCAAATACTCTTTGGTTAAAGATCCACCCCTCATTTTCTATTGCAAAAAAGAAAAAAAAGGAGAAAAATTCTCACTCCTCAAGACTCCACATCATCAACTTTAATGAAAAAGACAAAATAAAAAATTATAGGTTTCTCTATCTCCTTTTTCCAAAATTTAAAGACAAAAGAGAGAGAAAAACTCACCTCCTAAAGCCTCCACCTCACCTAAGAAAAAGACAAAAACAATAATGCATTCGAATGAAAATTTGCACATACACCCTCATTATTTATAAATTTACACATAGATCCTCCTTTAAATGAAAATTTACACATAAAAGCTCATTATTAAAAAAATTTCATTCTCACTAATGAAATGTAAAATTTAAATGAAAAGACAAAAAAGGAGAAAAATCCTCAATTCTTGGACCATCCATATCATCTCTCTCTCTTCTATAAAAAACAATCTCTATATATAATGCAAATAACCTTGGTTAGAGGTCCACCCTTCTTCTTTTTTCTAGAAAAAATAAGAAAAATGCTCACCTCTCAAGCCCTCCACGTCATCTCCCTCACCTCTCAAACCCTCTACATCATCCCTCCCCTTTTTAAAAATAAATAAATAAATAAGACTCTAGAACCCACCACATTGCTCTCAGTTCCCTTCACAGATTTTTTAAACACGTGCAACGCACGTACATAAATTCTAGTGTGTGTGTGCATGTGTGTGTGTGTATATAATGCAAATATCCATGGTTAGAGGTCCACCCTTCTCATTTTTTCTAGAAAAGAAGAAAAAATGAGAAAAATCCCCACCTCTCAAGCCCTCCACATCATCTCCCACACCTCTTAAGCCATCAACATCATCTCTCTCTCTTTCCAAAAAACAATTAATTATTTATCTAGAACCATCCACATCATCAATCCCCTTTTTAAAAAAAACAAATAAATAAAACTATAGAACCCTTCACATCTCTCTCCACCTCTCCCTCCTTCTCAATTTTTTTTAAATTAACACGTGGAACGCACGTGCATAAATTCTAGTATATATAATGCAAATACCCTTGGTTAGAGATTCACCCTTCTCTTTTTTTCCAGAAAAAAAGAGAAAAATCCCCACCTCTCAAACCCTCCACATCATCTATCTCACCTTTTAAGCCCTCCTATCTAGAATCCTCCACATCATCAATCCTTTATTTTTTTAAAAATAAATAAATAAAACTCTACAACCCTTCACATCTCTCCCAATGTATCTCTATATGTATTGCAAATAACTTTGGTTAGAGATCCACCCTTCTCATTTTTTCTAGAAAATAGAAAAAATGAGAAAAATCCTCACCTCTCAAGCCTTCCACATCATCTCTCTCACCTCTCAACCCATCCACATCATCTCTCTCTCCTAAAAAATAATTAATTATTTATCTAGAACCTTCTATATCATCTCTCCCAATATATATATACTCTCTCTCTTCTAAAAAATAATTAATTGTTTATCTAGAACCCTCCATATCATCTCTCCCAATATATATACTCTCTCCCTCCTAAAAAAACAATTAATTATTTATCTAGAACCTTCCATATATTCTCTCCCAATATATATGTATGTATGTAAATATAATGCAAATACTTTTGGTTAAAGGTCCACCCTTCTCATTTTTTCTAGAAAAAATGAGAAAAATCCTCACCTCTCAAGCCCTCCACCTCACCTCTCAAGCCCTTCACGTCATCTCTCTATCTCTCCTAAAAACAATTAATTGTTTATCTAGAACCTCCATATCATCTCTCCCAATATATATATATATATATATATATATATATATATATATATATATATATATATATATATATATATATATATAATGCAAATACGCTTGGTTAGAGATCCACCCTTCTCCTTTTTTCGAGAAAAATAGAATAAATGGGAAAAATCCTCACCTCTCAAGCCCTCCATGTCATCTCTCTCACCTCTCAAACCTTCCACCTCATCCTCCCTCTTTTTAAAAATAAATAAATAAATAAGACTTTAGAACCCTCCATATTTCTCTCTACCCTTCTCAATTTTTTTTAAACACGTGCAACGCACATGCATGAATCCTAGTGTGTGTGTGTGTGTGTGTATAATGCAAATACCCTTAGTTAGAGGTCCACCCTTCTCCTCTTTTCAGAAAAATAGAAAAAAATGAGAAAAATCCTCACCTCTCAAACCATCCACATCATCTCTCTCACATCTCCAGCCCTCCACATCATCTCTCTCTTCTAAAAAACAATTAATTATTTATCTAGAACCTTCCATATCATCTCTCCAAATATATATTTTTATCTCTTCAATATACATCTAGAACCTTTCATATCATCTCTCTCTCTCTTTATATATATATATATATATATATATATATATATATATATATATATATATATATATAATGCAAATACCCTTAGTTAGAGATCCACCCTTCTCCTTTTTTCATAAAAATAGAAAAAATGAGAAAAATCCTCACCTCTCAAACCATCCACACCATCTCTCTCACCTCTCCAGCCCTCCACACCATCTCTCTCTTCTAAAAAACAATTAATTATTTATCTAGAACCTTCCATATCATCTCTCCAAATATATATATTTATCTCTTCAATATACATCTAGAACCTTTCATATCATCTCTCTCTCTCTCTCTCTCTCTCTCTATATATATATATATATATATATATATATATATATATATATATATATATATATATATATATATATATATATATGCAAATATCCATGGTTAGAGATCCACCCTTCTCCTTTTTTTTAGAAAAGAAGAAAAAATGAGAAAAATCCCCACCTCTCAAACCTTCCACATCATCTCCCTCGCCTCTTAAGCCCTCCACATCGTCTCTCTCTCTCTTCCCAAAAAACAATTAATTGTTTATCTAGAACCATCCACATCATCAATCCCCTTTAAAAAAAATAAATAAATAAAACTATAGAACCCTTCACATCTCTTTCCACCTCTCCCTCCTTCTCATTTTTTTAAATTAACACGTGGAACGCACGTGCATAAATTCTAGTATATATAATGCAAATACCCTTGGTTAGAGGTTCACCCTTCTTTTTTTTCCTAGAAAAAAAGAGAAAAATCCCCACCTCTCAAGCCCTCTACATCATCTCTCTCACCTCTTAAGCCATCCACATCATCTCCTCTCTCTCCTCCTATAAAACAATTAATTGTTTATCTAGAATCCTCCACATCATCAATCCTCTTTTTTTTTAAAAAATAAATAAATAAAACTCTACAACCCTTCACATCTCTCCCAATGTATCTCTCTATATATTGCAAATAACTTTGGTTAGAGATCTACCCTTCTCATTTTTTCTAGAGAATAGAAAAATGAGAAAAATCCTCATCTCTCAAGCCCTCCACATCATCTCTCTCACCTCTCAAGCTATCCACGTCATCTCTCTCTCCTAAAAAACAATTAATTATTTATTCATAACCTTCTATATCATCTCTCCCAATATATATATACTCTCTCTCTTCTAAAAAATAATTAATTGTTTATTTAGAACCTTCCATATCATCTCTCCCAATATATATACTCTCTCTCTCCAAAAAAAATAATTAATTGTTTATCTAGAACCTTCCATATATTCTCTCCCAATATATATATATATATATATATATATATATATATATTCTCTATATATAATGCAAATACTTTTGGTTAAAGGTCCACCCTTCTCATTTTTTCAAGAAAAAATGAGAAAAATTCTCACCTCTCAAGCCCTCCACGTCATCTCTCTATCTCTCCTAAAAACAATTAATTGTTTATCTAGATCCTCCATGTCATCTCTCCCAATATATATATATATATATATATATATATATATATATATATATATATATATATATAATGCAAATATGCTTGGTTAGAGATCCACCCTTCTCCTTTTTTGGAGAAAAATAGAATAAATGGGAAAAATTCTCACCTCTCAAGTCCTCCACGTCATCTCTCTCACCTCTTAAACCCTCCACCTCATCCTCCCCCTTTTTAAAAATAAATAAATAAGACTTTAGAACCCTCCATATTTCTCTCTATCCTTCTCAATTTTTTTTAAACACGTGCAACACACGTGCATGAATCCTAGTATATATAATGCAAATACCTTGGTTAGAGGTCCACCCTTCTCATTTTTTCAAGAAAAATAGAAAAAAATGAGAAAAATCCCCACCTCTCAAGCCCTCCACATCATCTCTTTCATCTCTCAAACCCTCAACGTCATCTCTCTCTCCCCCATAAAAAAACAATTAAATGTTTATCTAGAACCTTCCATATCATCTCTCACAATACACACGCACACTCTCTCTCCTAAAAATCAATCAATTGTTTATCTAGAACCTTCCATAGCATATCTTCCAATGTATAAATATATAATCTCTCTCCTAAAAAAACAATTAATTGTTTATCTAGAACCTTCTATATCATCTCTCCCAATACACACACACACTCTCTCTCCCTCTCCTAAAAAACAACTAATTGTTTATCTAGAAACTTCTATATCATCTCTCCCAATATATATATAAAATGCAAATAGGGGTTGGTTAGAGGACCCTCACCCAATTTTTTTAAAAAATAAATACTCTAGAACCCTCCATATTTCCATCTCTCCCCCCCTTTTTAAAAATTTTAAACTAACACGTGCAACACACGTGTATAAATTCTAGTATATATAATGCAAATACCCTTGATTAGAACTCCATCCTTCTCAAGCCCTCCACATTATCTCTCTCAGCTCTCAAGCCCTCCACCTCATCCCTTCCTTTTTTTAAAAAATAAATAAATAAATAAGACTCCAGAACCCTCCACATCATCTCTCTCACCTTTCAAGCCCTCCACCCGATCCCTCCCCTTTTTTTAAAATAAAAAACAATTAATTGTTTATCTAAAACCTTTCCTATATATACACACACTTTCTCTCCCCCCTAAAAAACAATTAATTGTTTATCTAGAACCTTCCATATCTTCTCTCCCTATATATATATATATATATATATATATATATATATATATATATATATATATATATATATAAATGCAAATAGGGGTTGGTTAGATGACCCTCTCTCAATTTTTTTAAAAAATAAATAAGACTCAAGAACCCTCCACATTTCTCTCCCTCCTCCTTAATTTTTTTAAACTAACACGTGCAACGCACGTGCATAAATTCTAGTCTATTTATATTGCAAATACTCTAGGTTAGAGGTTCACTCTTCTCCTTTTTTCTAGAAAAAAAAGAGAAAAATCATCACCTCTCAAGCCCTCCACATCATCTCTCTCACCTCTTAAGCCTTCCACATCATCATCTCTCTCCTCCCATAAAATAATTAATTGTTTATCTAGAATCCTCCACATCATCAATCATCTTTTTTTTTTAAATAAATAAATAAAACTCTAAAACCCTTCACATCTCTCCCAATATCTCTCTATATATACTGCAAATAACTTTGGTTAGAGGTTCACGCTTCTCATTTTTTCTAGAAAAATAAGAAAAATCCTCACCTCTCAAGCCCTCCACGTCATCTCTCTCACCTCTCAAGCCATATCTAGAACCTTCTATATCATCTCTCCCAATATATATATATATATATATATATATATATATATATATATATATATATATTATACTCTCTCTCCTAAAAAACAATTAATTGTTTATCTAGAACCTTCCATATCATCTCTCCCAATATATATACTCTCTCTCCCCTAAAAAAAACAATTAATTGTTTATCTAGAACCTTCCATATCATCTCTCCCAATATATATATACTCTCTCTCCTTAAAAACAATTAATTGTTTATCTAGAACCTTCCATATCATTTCTCCCAATATATGTATTCACACACTCTCTCTCTTCCTTAAAAAACAATTAATTGTTTATCTAGAACCTTCCATATCATCTCTCCTAATATATATACTCTCTCTCTCCTAAAAAATAATTAATTGTTTATCTAGAATCTTCCATATCATCTCTCCCAATATATATATATATATATATTAGAATAATGGAGGAAAGATACCATAGGAGGAATTTCCTTCTATGGTGTCGAAAAAATACACCCTCGCTCATTTTTTTCAATGATCGGCACCCACCATCTTCATCGTTATCATCTAAGATGCGGGTACATCAAATTTCATGTGATTCTACAACTTTTTCACCGTTGATTTAGTGGTGTAAAAAGTTCTATTGTCGGTAAACCGTTAATTTTTACACTACTAAATTAACGGTGAAAAAATTGTATAATCATATGAAATTTGGTGTACCCACATCTTAGATGATAACGATGAAGATGGTGGGTGCCGATCGTCGGAAAAAATGAAGAAGGGTGTATCTTTTCGACGCCATAGGAGGAAATTCCCTCCTATGGCCTATTTACTCCATTAACCTCTCTCTCTCTATACACACACACACACACACACACACACACACACATATATATATATATATATATATATATTATATAATGCAAATACCTATGGTTAGAGATCCACCCTTCTCTTTTTTTTTCTAGAAAAGAAGATAAAAATCTTCACCTCTCAAGCTCTCCATATCATCTCTCTCCTCCCAAAAAACAATTAATTATTTATCTAGAACCCTCCACATCACCAATCCCCTTTTTAAAAAAAAACAAATAAATAAAACTCTAGAACCCTCCACATCTCTCTCCACCTCTCTCTTCTCCTCAATTTTTTTTAAACTAACACGTGCAACGCACGTGTATAAATTCTAGTCTCTATATATAATACAAATACCCTTGGTTAGAGATCCACCCTTCTCTATTTTTCTAGAAAAATAGAAAAAAATGCGAAAATTTCTCATCTCTCAAGCCCTCCACGTCATCTCTCTCACCTCTTAAGCCCTCCACCTCATCTCTCTCTCTCCTAAAAAACAATTAATTATTTATCTAGAACCTTCCATTTCCCTTCTCTATATATAATGCAAATACACTTGGTTAGAGCTCCACCCTTCTCCTTTTTTTCTCGAAAAATGGAAAAAATGAGAAAAATTCTCATCTCTCAAGCCCTCCACATCATCTCTTTCTCTTCTAAAAAATAATTAATTGTTTATTTAGAACCTTCCATATCATCTTTTCCAATATATCAATATATATATATATATATATATATATATATATATATATATATATATATATATATATTCTTTTATATATAATGCAAATACCCTTTATATAGAGCTCCACTCCTTTATTCTTTTTTTCTAGAAAAAAAGAATAGAGGAGAAAAATTCTACGTTTTCAAGTTTCTACATTATCAAAAAGACCACCACATAATGTAGAAATATCCACATCTTTTTCTTCTTAAAAAAATCAATTTTTTAATTAACACGTGCAACACATGTGCACAAAATCCCGTTAATAGTTAATGCACTTCAACTACACAGCCAAATTAACATACTCCCCATTGGAAACTTTGCTGCATGAGTGTTTTAGAACCAGAAGCATCAATTGTTGGAGGACTCGTGGACTGATTTACTTCTAAAGAAAAATAATTTGTATTCCTAATTTTAGACATTCCTTAATTTTATAATTGTGCGAAGCACCTCACAATATGGTTTTGAATTTATTTTTTAAAACGTGGTTAAATAAACATGATTACACGACTTTTCTCCGCTTCTTAGCAGTTACCATTAGGGCAGAAACTCAATTTGAGCTTTTAATTATCATTTTATGAAAAGACTGATTTCATAATAAGCATTTACAAATTATTTGTTTGTTGCTTTTTTCACATCACATGTATTTTCTACCTCTTCCACATCTAATCTCTCATCGGATGTTTAAAAACGTTAGAAAAATCATCAGTCTTACTGCTTTCGTTTGTTTTTCTCTCGCGACTCCCTCGGTCTTCATTTTCTCATTTTCATCATCTCTTCGTCTTTAGAAGAGTGTACACATGAACATGGATCATGATAGTTTATTGGACTTACGTTATTATGAGCGTTTTATGAAGAAGTCTTTTTGTTGCCAAAGGTTCTACGAAGTGGTTATTCAACTTTAAAACACAAAGTCACCGTAAATATCAGCTTATAATATTGTTTTATTTAACGAAGCAACAATCCTAAACCAGTGTACGTTGTAATGTTTTTATTACCAAACAATTCATTGCTGGTTTTATGAAAACACTACAATTTTTAATCTGAATAAAAAATTGACAGGTTGAAAAAAAATTAGAAATCAAGATATCTGAGAAAACCACTAGAATTTATAAAACCTCTTCTCGGTTGTTCTCCTCTTCTATGCATTTTAGGACATGTTTGTTTAACATGAAGAACCATGGAAGTAATGTAATTAAGGTGTTTGAAAGTTATTTCCGGTGTTTTAAATGTTTGTTTTGATGAAAGAAGTGTTTGGAAGTCAGTTCTAAATGATGACATGGATCCTATATGGTATGGCTAATTTCAAAAATCTGTTCTTCTAAGGATGTGAGTATGGGGTATAAGGAACATGACAACAAATAATTTTGTAATACTATTTCTTTGTTATTTCCCAAAAAAGAAACATATAGCAAATATGAATTATTATATTTTTTGTTTTGCTCATGCAAAAAGTACCAAATTTTACTTCATAACCACTTCTTTCTTTCAAATACAAATAACAGACACAAGAAGTAACCTGTAGGACTTCTTATATGACATTTTTTAGAAGTTGTTTCAAGGATACTTCCGGTACTTCCAGCCATCCAAACGGACCCTTAGAGTATATTTGTTTGACATGAAGAACCATGAATGTAGGCTCTATTTGTTTGCACGGAAGTAGCATGAAAACACCGGAAGTAAGCATATTTCAAGTACTTTAGTTGCTGTTTTGCACGGAAGTAGAACTTGAAAGTTACTTTAAGATGATGATGTGGATCCTATATGGTATAGTTACTTCCAAGATTTTATTCCCCTTATTTTAAATGGTAAGAAACAAGAAAAAGGATTAATTATTTAATGCTTCTTTTTATTATTTCCAAAAAGCAATAATTTATTACTATTACAAAAGGTTTTTTTTTGTTTTGCTTACGAAGAAAACATATGAAGTTGTTTTATATTGTACTTCTTCAAAAAAATATACAAACAAACGTTAGAAATAAGATTTGGGTTTACTTCCATAACTCTTTTTTGGAAGTTACTTCTAGATTAATTCCGGAGAACCAAACATGCCCGCGATGGAAGTGATGATGCTCATAATCAGGAACTCCTCAGATCATGACACGTGGCAGATGGCGTGTCCCGAGGCACACGGAAACAGGACATGAACCACGCATTGGACGCATCCCCCGGGCTATCATCCCGCTAAGGACGGACCCGACCTCCGAGGATGCCCTGAACGTTCCTGCGCTCGCCATGTAAACGGCCATTGGCTTGCCTCCGAGCCCTCCTACACGCCGAGCTCCTCGGCCCTTCGCTTTCGAGCTATCAAGGAACCAAACTAGCTCGGCCTCCCACCCTCTTTTAGGCCTCTCGCAGAGCCAGGCTTCTTCGGTTCTATCAGGCGACCTAGAACACGGGTCACAGGTGCATCCGCCACGGCTCCGTGAATCTCGCCATACGCGAGATATCCGCCGCCCCACGATCCCGCATTCCACGCTGTCGCATTCCCCCATTAACGAGCGTATCTCGTCATTAATGGGGGATCCCGCCATTCACCAGGCGTAACGCCAGGGGCGTAACGGCCGGCGAGGATCTCGCGCCAGCTAGCCCATGGCAGCCGCTATATAAACCCCCTCTCAGATGACTCAGGTAACAAATTTTAACTTCAATAGGTTGCTACTCTGCCCAAATACCTCGACTAACTTGATCGTCGGAGGGTCCACGGTGGTACAACCATCCCGGGACTTCTTTGCAGGTAGCTCGGCTTCATTCCAAATCAAGCACACTGAGATCCACACGCCTCGGGAGGCAACCCTCAAACCCAATCTCAGCTATTCATCAACGCTCGCGACAGATCGACGAAAGACAACAACTGAAGGAGATCCTGACCTCCATCAGTTGGCGTCGTCTGTAGGAATCGAAAGTTCCACTCATCGAAAGTTGATCTCCCGATCTTGAACAGATGGCGAGTGATCATCGCGACGATCCCAGCAAAAGCCGCCGTCCTCCCCACAACGGAGGAGCAGACGGATCCTCTCCCCCCTAACGCCGTTCATGCCTTGTCTGCATGGATCGACAGGCTCGCGTCCATCGTGGATCCCTTGTCCGCATCCAAACAGTGGGACAAGCCCCCCAGGTCGCCGTTCCCCCACCTCGGGATCGCAACCTCCGCAGAGGGGGAGATGACGCTGCCCACGCTGGCACGACTAAACAGCGTCTCGCTATCTCCGGTGGCCACAAATCCCCCATGGCGACCAATTCAATGACCCGCTGGGCGCCTCACAGCTCCACGCCGGGGTCTCGCGAACAAGTACCCCGCCCTGAGGTCCGTCCCGCCCCTGTCCGTCCCGAGGAGGTGTCGGTCAGCTCGCCCGCTCCCAAGCATGGCCGGCCCCCTCTCTCTCGATGGGGTCGCACGGACGGCGCTTGATCGCATGCTTTTGGCATGTCGGATGTTCAAAGTTCTAAAGTTATAACCGCGATCAGGACGGTGTCACTTTGCAGCTAGCTGGTTGAGCACGGGTTGATCCACAGGGAGATGGTTGTATGTCCGTTCGAGTTTTAGACGAGTCAATAAAGAATTTGTATATGTTTGTTCGAATCTAACCTATGTGTTTTATATGCAAGTATAAAGTTGTTAAGAAAAAGATACGAAAGTGTAAGCTAAAGAAATCCGCACTCAAAACCTTTGAGCCGAGTCTTGACCAATTGAAGCTAGAGCAATCGGCAACAACGTGGATTAGGGGATTTAAGCACGGTATTCGTGGAATCCGGCTTATTGACCCTTGTCCTTCCGTTCTTGTCTCTTGCTTTCGCCTCCGGCCAAACCGAACGCAATCGGTCGCGGTTAGGAATCACCGTTACCTTTGTAGGGTAGGGTGCTTAATGGAGCGCTTGTGTAACGTTTGGGCGGAGTTCAAAGGAAAATAACGGGAAAAGAAAATGAGCAAAGAAACATTAACTTACAATATCGTATTTATTCTTAACAACAACATATTAACAACCATTCACAAAACAAACCAAAAAGAGAGAACAAAAGAACAAAGAAAAGAAAAGATTACAGGTAAGTAAGTGCATGGAATTTAAAGTGCAAGAAAGTAAAGCAAGGAAATAAATTGCATGAATGTAAAAGAGCAAGAAAGAAAAGTGCAAGAAAGAAAATACTAAGAAAGAGATCTAGGAACCATGGAACAAGTTACACACCATGGGTTTAATAACCCAAACTTAAACCTGCAAGCTCAATTAAGAGGTTGCAAGATCAAGAGAGAGCTAAAAACCCAATGCAAAATTAAGCACAAAAGAGACATTATTCTTTCCAAAATGATACAACCCTTGAGATCAAATACCAACCCTTAAACCTTCAAGCTCAATGAAGAGCTTGAAAGATCAAGAGAAAGTAAGGATCTCAAGGGGAAACTAAGCAAAAGAATGATACAAAATAACTCTCATCTTCATTTCATCATCCACTCAAAAAGCTCTCACTACAATTTTAATGGAGGAAAGAATGAAGAAGAAGAAGAAGCTAACCTAAATCCTACAAAAAAGGATGGGAAAAGAAGACATGAAGAAGCCCTTTGGCTTGCACAAAACTGGGCTATTTATAGGCTGCGTGCTGAAACCCTAGGGCCACATTCTGGTCCTAAATGCAAAGACCAAACTACCCCTAAAATTTGGTCAGATGATGACACTAAACCGCGGCGGATTCGCCGCGAAAACCCACATTTGGCGGCGGTTCCGCCGCGGTTTATGGAATTGGTGTCTCGTTTTTTCTGGGTTTCTTTGTTTTGCTATCTTATGTTGTAATACACGTCCCAAATTGCAAATTTCCTTCACAATTTCTTCAGATCTGCACAGTCCAAATATAGCTTCATTTTTGATTGATTTGACCTTTCTCCCTCGAGCTCCGCGCACCCATTGATTCTTGTGCTGCCCCTCTCGTGCTCTGTGCTTGTCCGAGACACGAATGACCGCTGTCATATGTCTTGTCTCTGGAACTGGTACGCGGCACTGGACGGATACGGATGACCGGAACCCGTCTTTATCTGTTGGCAACAGATATTCTGTATTTTGGCATAACAGTGGAGATTTTGTATCATTTGTGTTATTTTGGACTAGGAACCTGTAGCCTGTAAATATGTAGTAAATACGGATTAAAAGCACCTACCTATAAACAAACGAGCATAAGAGTGGGCGGTAATAAATGCAATATTCTGGTATGAACAAATACCCCCAAACTTAACTTTTGCTCGTCCCGAGCAAAACCAATTATTCACAAAAAGTCCTAACCCCACTTTCGCAGGGAACGCGATTGCACTGAGCTCGTGCAACAAGTCGTTAAACCTCTAGGTGTCCCTAGTAGGAGGAGTGTTGTCTCCTGAGGGTTTTCAGCGGATTACACCCACAAAATCCCGTCAAGCTAGTGTCATAAGTTAACATTGATTCTACTCCTATAGTTTAGTATCTACGTTAGAAACTCTATCATCCTAAGTTAGAAATATCCAACCCTTATTTTTCACGCCTCCTATCTATTTAACTTTAGATCCTATACGTTCCAAAAATTTTTAGAAAGATGTTGATTCTTCTGAGTTTTCCTTCTAACAGTGTGGTCTTAAATCAGGGATTTTTATCAACTTTACAGAAAACATAAGTCTTATCTTTTATTTCTATCTTTTATCCAAACATCGATTGTATACCCCTACGTGTGTGTATATTTGCACCCATACACTGAAGAATTCAATTCAAGCTATAATACCCTTGTCCTAACACCTAATAATACTTCTTTTCATTAAGGATGGACGGATTTGCTCACACACCTTTCATGCGACTATTAATGCTTCTTGAGGCACTAACGGCCGATTACTGAATGTGTGAACTTAAAGCGTAAAAAACAGTTTTCAGGTCTTGACTTTATTCTACTTTTCTTTTTATTTTTATTTTATTTTATTCTTTTTCAAGACCGGATATATTTTTCAATAATGCTCTTTTGGTGTTTAGCTTTAAATACCGTTTTTTCTTTCATACTAGGTTTTCAGGCAAGAGTATTTCTAGGTATCCTCTACTATCCCAAGTTTCAAGGTGCGTGTAAGTGCGGTTTGTAGGGTATATACTTTCTAAATTTGAACTCAAGAAAAGAAACTATTTTTCAGACTTATCCTTCAATAAAGTTTTAATACTTTCCCTTCATCTTGACTTAACTCAAGAACTGGACTCAAGATTACCTATTTCTCAAAAAAAACTGTAAGGACGTATACTTACCAAACTAAAACAGAATGAGGGTTATTTTTAAGGTTTTTAATTCCTAAGCCTAGGATTTAGTTATTCCTAACATATCAACTAAACTTTCAGAATAAAAATCTAAGTTACCCTATTAGCTAACTTGACGACAAAGTTTTTATATTTTGGAAAATTTTCGATTTTTTATGGTTTTTTTAATTTAAAATAAGGTATGCAAATGCAGAATATACAAATGAATGCGAAGGAAGAAATCTTACCGAGCACACCCCCAAACTTAAACTTGACAGTGCCCTCACTGTCAGGTTACACCAAGAGGGTCAAAATTGTCGGCGCTCTCTAAAAACAAATTATATACAAAACAAAAAAGGAAAACAAAAAATATATACAAAAAGGTTCCCCCCCAAACCTAAGTAAAACAGTGTTTCCACTGTTAAGCGTTGAAGTTCAGGATCAGGGGGGAAAGAACAGTATTAAGCTATACAAGGCCTTACACAGGCCAAAAGTGAGCACCAACCATTCAAAGATTTTATCGCTATAATGTACAGGTTGTTGGAAGGCGTAGAGGAAAGATATGGAGAATACGCGAGACCGTATGGAGATAGAAACGGTATACGGTCTCGGTATATAAGAAGAAGAATGGCGAAAGGGAGAAAGAAGTGGAATACGAACTTGAAGGTGAAAATGGAGTGAATAGATTAGCACAATATGTGATGAATGATGTGTAAAAAGTGATTGTGCTAATCTATCAACCCGTCGAGAAATGGGGTCAAATCCCTCAAGATTCGTGAGAAACCATGGGTACGCCGAACTTGATAAACCAGACACAGGAAGTGAAAATGATACGGTTTCATGCAAGGTCGGAACGAGGAAAAGGATGGAGGGAAGTGATTGAGGAAGGGTATCAGGTAAAGGTTCAGGAGGGTGTACACAGTGAATGACAGGGACAGGATGAATTGGAAAATCTGACTCATCAAGCAAAACTGGTTCATCCTTAAAAATATCCTCAAAATTTTCCTCAAGATTCAGCACATCCATGCATTTATTCTCAAAATCCAGACGCATATGGGGTTCGGGAAAAACATTTAATGACTCGGGATGATGAATTAGAGAGAAAAACTCAGCCAAATCTACAGGTTCATCATCCAAAATATTCCCAGCGTTAATATCCTCAATCAAGTGAAAATCAATTTTCTCAGACACCTCATCAAAAGCATGGATTTCAATCAATTTTGGTTCTAAGATGGAGGTGTAGAGGTCAAAAGGATTGGGTGTGGTTTCACTTAGCAAGGTCCCTTCACAATCGGGTAAATCAAACACTGCAAAGTCGCACAACTCATTAAACATTCTATCTTCAATTGATAATTTATTTGGGACATTTGATAGACTTTCATCATAGGAGTTGTGGGATTCAATTTGTGCGGGTAGGTTTGACTTGGAGAGGGTACAGCTCACTCTCACCACTCAAATTCTCAACCTGTCCTATCGCCTCTTCATACATTGGAAAATGTGGAGCTAGTTGAAAACTAGCTACCGGGTCACTAGGTTGTATGAGGACGGCCATGGACGCATTCAAATCCATCATCTATTGGTACGACGCTATCCTAAAGTCTTCCAATGACTGTTCCAGACTAGACATGGGTTGTGAAGGGGTTTCAGTAAAAAATTCAAAGTTGTTTAGATACTGAAAACTCCTAAATGGCGGTTCAGAAGCAATGTCTAGGGAGGGTGTAAAAGTCGGGTAGGATTGATAGGAATCGAATGGTTGGACAGGATGATGATCAATGTTATGATAAGAAGGTTGAAATGGTTGATCAAAAGAATTTGAAGCGGTGAAAGGAGTGAAAGATCGGCTACGAGATTGTTCAATATGTTCAGCGATAGACAAAGGACGACTTGCAAAAGGGGTATCAACATAAGGGGGTGGGGGAGGTTGAAAAGGTTGATACAAAGTAGATTGCGGAGGGCAAGTGTTTGTCCTAGACGCGTCTATGCGATCTTTCAATAAGATTTTGGGTATGGAGGGGTCGTTCGAAGTTCGGCCAAAGCAAGAACCGTATGAGGTAATGTCTGGTTGTGAGTACCAAAGTTCGGCAAGAGTTTTTATAGGTGGAGTACCTATGATATGAAGAGAAGAAAAAGGAGGAAAAATAATGTGGATTTTTTTTATTTTATTTATTTATTTTTTATTAAAAGAAAAAAAATTTGTTTTTGGAGTTTTGAAATTGTTTGTTTTTGAAAGAATACGGAATTTTGGAACTATACTTTATATAAGCACAATCACAATCACAATATGCACAAACACACCTAGAGTTAGGGTCTTCAAAGTCCAACTAGACCGCTCCTAGACTTCCAAGCGACAAGTTGCAGGATAACCCTCGAATCGCCTCTTCACTGCCAATTGTGGCCAGGTAAGCACAAGTGAGGTAAGGAGGGTTCCGCTCATGAATCACCGTGAGACGGGCCTTTTAAAATTACCTCCTCACTTGTCTAGCCTAGGCACCACAAAGTCAAGTTTAGATAAACGACCGATTCCACGCAACCTTCACTTGTCCTAAATGAGCGCGACAGGTCCTTATAGGTTTGGTCTATATATTTTTTATTAGCTCAAGGTAATGCGCATGCAATTAGTGATTTGTGGGGTCTTAGGAAGGGTGATAAAATCCCCACCCAATCTGAATTGGTGTTATAGCTCCTTAATGTCCGTATTAATATATGCAAAGCGGTAAACATACAAAAATCTAAAACAACAAAAAATTATTTGGCGGCTGCGCAATCTGTGCAAAGAAACCTGCAGAAAATACAGTATAGTGGAATTCACAGAGAAGATAAAAGAAAATAAAAAGGGGTGGAGAAAAAATTGGGCACAGAGGCCTCAATGGGACCGCGGAACCGCCGCGCAAGGCACCTTTTGACCGCGGTTCCGCGGTCAAAATGTTGACTTGGGGATTTGTCTTTGATCAACGAACTCCACTTCTTCTCTTCTCCAAAATAAAAACCTCTGTTTTCTTTTTGGATTACTGTACTTGCTCCAGATTAGCCTGCACACTTGCACATAAAAATTATCAAAAATAACAAAAAGATTATATATATATATATATATATATATATATATATATACACACACACAAAAAGAATATTAACCCGAATAACAAGAAAGAAAATACGTTACCGTCTCCCCGGCAACGACGCCATTTGATCGCACGCTTTTGGCGTGTCGGCTGTTCAAAGTTCTAAAGTTATAACCGCGATCAGGGCGGTGTCACTTTGCAGCTAGCCGGTTGAGCACGGGTCGATCCACAGGGAGATGGTTGTATGTCCGTTCGAGTTTTAGATGAGTCAATAAAGAATTTGTATATGTTTGTTCGAATCTAGCCTATGTGTTTTATATGCAAGTATAAAGTTGTTAAGAAAAAGATACGAAAGTGTAAGCTAAAGAAATCCGCACTCAAAACCTTTGAGCCGAGTCTTGACCAATTGAAGCTAGAGCAATCGGCAACAACGTGGATTAGGGGATTTAAGCACGGTATTCGTGGAATCCGGCTTATTGACCATTGTCCTTCCGTTCTTGTCTCTTGCTTTCGCCTCCGGCCAAACCGAACGCAACCGGTCGCGGTTAGGAATCACGTTACCTTTGTAGGGTAGGGTGCCTAACGGAGCGCTTGCGTAACGTTTGGGCGGAGTTCAAAGGAAAATAATGGGAAAAGGAAATGAGCAAAGAAACATTAACTTACAATATCGTATTTATTCTTAACAACAACATATTAACAACCATTCACAAAACAAACCAAAAAGAGAGAACAAAAGAACAAAGAAAAGAAAAGATTACAGGTAAGTAAGTGCATGGAATTTAAAGTGCAAGAAAGTAAAGCAAGGAAATAAATTGCATGAATGTAAAAGAGCAAGAAAGAAAAGTGCAAGAAAGAAAATACTAAGAAAGAGATCTAGGAACCATGGAACAAGTTACACACCATGGGTTTAATAACCCAAACTTAAACCTGCAAGCTCAATTAAGAGGTTGCAAGATCAAGAGAGAGCTAAAAACCCAATGCAAAATGAAGCACAAAAGAGACATTATTCTTTCCAAAATGATACAACCCTTGAGATCAAATACCAACCCTTAAACCTTCAAGCTCAATGAAGAGGTTGAAAGATCAAGAGAAAGCAAGGATTTCAAGGGGAAGCTAAGTAAAAGAATGATACAAAATAACCCTCATCTTCATTTCATCATCCACTCAAAAAGCTCTCACTACAATTTTCATGGAGGAAAGAATGAAGAAGAAGAAGAAGAAGAAGAAGAAGCTAACCTAAATCCTACAAAAAGAGATGGGAAAAGAAGACATGAAGAAGCCCTTTGGCTTGCACAAAACTGGGCTATTTATAGGCTGCGTGCTGAAACCCTAGGGCCACATTCTGGCCCTAAATGCAAAGACCAAACTACCCCTAAAATTTGGTCAGATGATGACACTAAACCGCGGCGGATCCGCCGCTAAAACCCACATTTGGCGGCGGTTCCGCCGCGGTTTTGTGGAATTGGTGTCTTGTTTTTTCTGGGTTTCTTTGTTTTGCTATCTTATGTTATACACGTCCCAAATTGCAAATTGCCTTCACAATTTCTTCAGATCTGCACAGTCCAAACATAGCTTCACTTTTGATTGATTTGACCTTTCTCCCTCGAGCTCCGCGCACCCATTGATTCTTGTGCTGCCCCTCTCGTGCTCTGTACTTGTCCGAGACACGAATGACCACTGTCATATGTCTTGTCTCTGGAACTGGTACGCGGCACTGGACGGATACGGATGACCGGAACCCGGCTTTATCTGTTGGCAACAGATGTTCTGTATTTTGGCATAACAGTGGAGATTTTGTATCATTTGTGTTATTTTGGACTAGGAACCTGTAGCCTGTAAATATGTAGCAAACACGGATTAAAAGCACCTACCTATAAACAAACGAGCATAAGAGTGGACGGTAATAAATGCAATATTCTGGTATGAACAGCGCTCACCGCAATAATCCACGAACAACCTCGCCAGGGGACCTGAGGAATCTCATAGAACGGAACCGGAGTCGCAGCCAGGCGCAGGCCGCCAGCGGGAGGGGCCATAACTCCGAATACGCCGAATCCTCGGGGTACCACGACCGTCTCGATTCTCTCGAAAAGAAGATCGAGGGTATACATCGGGAAAGTCGTCCTTCAAGAGAGGGGGCCAAGTACACCGCCGACTCTCTTACGAAGCCCTTCACAGAAGAGCTGCTCGCTGTCCGCGTCTCCTCCAGAAACAAGCCTCTAAAGGTGGCCCTCTTTAACGGGAAGTCCGACCCGAAAGACCACCTGGACGCGTTCACGGCGGGCATGAGCTTCCAGGACAACTCTGACGCCGTCCAATGCCGAGCGTTCCCCGCCACTCTCATCCGTGCCGGACGAGATTGGTTCCGAGGACTCACGCCACGCTCCATCTTTACCTTTAATGAGCTGGCCACCCAGTTCCTCGGGCATTTCGTCGGGAACAGACGGCAGAAGCGGACCGTCGAGTACCTCTTTACTCTAAAGTGCGGGGACAAGGAATCCTTCAAAGGATACGTCGCTCGCTTCTACAAATCTCTTCTTGAGGTTCCAGAGTACAGGGAAGAGACTGTCATCACGGCTCTTAGGTTGGGTCTTAGGCACAAGGAGTGGTTCCGCTCCTTTGCATTAGCGCAACCTAAGACCATGGCTGAGGTAAAAGCCTGGACCGAGCGAGAAATCCATCTCGATTCCGAGGTAAATGCGAACCTACCACGGAGCAACCAGGTCGATCAAAAGAAGAGGGGTAAAGAAGATAAGAAGAAGGTTGACCGGCCAAAGCCATACTCACCGAAATTCCAGGAGTATACTACACTCAACATCTTCCAGAATGAGCTGTTAGAGGAGGTAAAGGGTGAGCGATTTTTCAATCTCCTTCCGTTCACCAATAGAGCGGCCAAACGGACAAGAGGCCCATACTGCGCCTTCCACATGTCGCAGGGACACCCCACCGAGAACTGTAAACAGCTCCGCGACTACATCGAGGAGTTGATTCGCTCGGGGCACCTGGAAAAGTACTTGCGGGAAAAGCGACAAGCAGACCAGGAACAGGAGAACCATCCCCCTCCCGGCGAATTAATGATCGGCCAAATCATGGTCGTATCAACGGGGAGTGCACCTGGAGCCAGCGAGATTCGACGCCTCCTGCCGGTCAAGGGGACTAGCAGCCAGCCCCGGAAGAAAAGCAAAGCAGCCGAACCCACCACCTTCACCGACGAAGACCTCCACGGGATATCCTTGCCTCACAACGACCCCCTTGTGATTACAGCACGGGTCCACCGCTACGAGGTTCAAAGGATACTGGTCGACTCGGGAAGCTCGGCGGACATTCTTTTCTACGAATGCTTTTTTACTTATGAGGCTTGGCCCGTCGAACCTGAGGCCAACCGCCCACATTCTGTCAAGATTTACTAACCACTCCATCCCGACAGAGCGAGTGGTCACCCTCCTCCTTAACATCGGGGAGGCGGGCCATACGAGAACCGTACCAGTGGAGTTCATCGTCGCTAGAATTCCATCGACCTACAATATCCTCCTGGGACGCCCGACGCTAAACTCCCTTCGAGCCCAAATCTCGACCTACCACCTCGCGATCAAGTTTCCACTCGATCAAGGGGGAATAAGCCGGGCGTACGGGAACCAGCAAACCGCAAAGATTTGCTTCACAGCGGCATCTACGCCCGAGGAATGAAGCGACGTCCTTGAAAGCGCGGGTGACTTCCAGGGGTCCTTGGATACTCGTGACAAACAAAAAGAAATTTGAGGGACCCCGGTGGAGGCGCTAACAGAGGCCCCCCTCAACGAGGGGGACAATGAACGAACTGTCCAGATTTGGTCACTCTTAACGGGAGCCCGGCGCGACGACTTGATACACTTCCTCAGAGGAAACTCGGACGTGTTCGCTTGGGCACCCGCCAATATGCCCGGGATTGACTACAAAGTAATCTTACATAATCTTGGGGTCGACCCGACGGTCCGACCCGTCAGGCAGAAGAAACAAAGCTTCACTCCGATCAAACAAAATGCGATCGAGGACGAAGTTGACAGGTTGCTTGCAGCCAACTTCATTCGAAACGTGGCCTACTCAGAATGGCTGGCGAATGTAGTCATGGTTAAAAAGGCAAGCGAGAAGTGGCGCATGTGCGTCGACTTCACAGATCTCAACAAGGCCTGCCTGAGAGACAACTATCCTCTCCCTCGGATAGACCAGCTTGTCGACAGCTCGGCAGGCCACAAATTACTCAGTTTCATGGATGCTTTCTCCGGCTACAACCAGATCCGTATGAACCCGACAAACGAAGAGCTTACCGCATTCACAATGGACCGGGGGTTATACTGCTATAAAGTGATGCCTTTCGGCCTCAAAAACGCCGGAGCCACATACCAGCGCTTGGTCAACAGGATGTTCAAACCACATATCGGGAGGAACATGGAGGTTTACGTCGACAACATGCTCGTTAAGTCGACCTCGTCAGATGAGCACGCCAAAGATCTTGGCGAGACTTTCGACATCCTCCGCAAATACAAAATGAAGCTGAATCCCGCCAAGTGCGTGTTCGGGGTCACTAGTGGAAAATTCCTCGGGTTCATGGTTACCCACCGAGGGATCGAGGCTAACCCGGAGAAAATCAGCGCCATCCTCAACATGGCCGCGCCGAAGACTAACGTCGAAATCATGCGGCTCACGGGGAGAGTGGCCACTCTGAGTCGCTTCATGTCAAGGTCCGGAGAAAAGTGCCTCCCATTCTTCAAGGCCCTGAGAAAGATCCCAAGGTTCGAATGGTCGGAGGAGTGTCAGGTCGCTTTCGAGTAATTGAAAATGCACCTGGCAACTCCCCTACTTCTCACTCGGCCAATTGAGGGAGACGAGCTATCACTGTATCTAGCGGTGTCCGATCAGGCTGCAGGCTCGGTGCTCGTCCGAGAAGTCGAAGGAGTCCAGAAGCCGATCTACTACGTAAGCCACGTCTTTAAGGACGCAGAAACAAGGTACCCGGCCATAGAAAAGATTGTCTTGGCGCTTATCGTGGTCTCAAAGAAACTACGACACTACTTCCAGGCACACACCATCCTCATCCTCACCGAGCGTCCCTTAGGGGCTATTCTCGCCTCCCCCGAGTCATCTGGTCGCTTAGAGAAATGGAGGTGGGAGTTATCTCAATTCGACATCAAATACCGCCTAAGGCAGGCTATCAAAACACAAGTCCTGGCCGACTTTATTTTCGAATGCACTATCCCCAACAAGGAGGCAGTGTCGGCGCCAGCCCCCGGGTCTCAACCCTCGGTCGAGGAGAGGCCCGACTTCATCCCCAATTAGGTCCTTTACGTCGATGGATCATCTACCGAGGATGGGAGCAGTGTCGGCCTCATCATTCGAGGCCCGAACGAGACAGAGATGGAGTATTCTTTGAAGCTTGGGTTCAAATCCCCAAACAACGCCGCGAAGTATGTGGCCTTGCTAGCGGGACTACGAATCACCTCCGGAGTGGGGCTGAAGACGATTCGAATCCGCAGTGACTCTGCCCTGGTCGTAGGCCAGGTGATCGGCCGTTTCGAGGCACGGGAGCCTCTGATGGTGAAATATTTAGCCGAGGTAAGAAGACTACGAAAAGACTTAGACGAAGTTCAAGTGGAGCAGATCCCCCGGCACTTAAACGCCCAGGCGACACTCTGAGCAAGCTAGCTTCCTCCTATACGGCCAACAACAAGAGAAATATCCTATTTGAGGTCTTGCTACGGCCCAGTGTGGAAGACAGGGCGACAACACTTCAGTTTTACGCTGCCCGGGAAGAAGACCGGGATTGGAGGAAGCCCCTCGTAGAATTCCTGAAGGAGGGTACGCTCATGGAAGATCGAGGGGAAGCAAACCGCCTCCGAGCCAAAGCCCGCCATTTCGTTTGGAGAAGTGGAAATCTTTACTTGAAATCCTTCACGCAACCTCTGCTTTGGTGCGTCGACCTCTACGGGGCTGACTACGTCCTTCGAGAGGTTCACGGAGGGGTTGGCGGAGCACATCAAGTGGCCCGCACCTTAGTCCAGAAGACGTTACTCCAAGGATACTATTGGCCGACCATTCATCAGGACGCTCAGAAGCTCGTCAGAAGATGCAAGAGCTGCCAACTCCATGGTAGCATACCCCGTCTTCCGGCTACCGAGCTAACGGCCCTGATCTCCCCATGGCCGTTTGCCCAATGGGGAATGGACATGGTAGGCCAACTCCCAACTGGTATGGGCGGGCACAAATACATCCTCGTCGCGATAGACTACTTTACGAAGTGGATCGAGGCCGTCCCCATCAGAAAACCGGATGCCACCACGACCATTAAATTCCTGCAGAACAATATAATATCCCGGTTCGGGATCCCGAGATGCATCGTTACCGACCACGGGACGAACTTCGAAAATGACAAAGTCAAGGGATTCTGCAACGAATACCACATACTCATGAAGTTTGCTGCGGTCGTGCATCCTCAATGCAACGGGCAGGCCGAGGTCGCTAACCGGGATGTAATCCGAGGTCTTCGAACTCGTCTGGAAGGAAGGCAGGGCAGTTGGGTCGACGAACTACCCTGGGTTTTATGGGCTTTACGCACATCAAAGAAGACCTCCACTGGAGAGACTCCTTTCAGCCTCTGCTACGGCACCGAGACGATGGTCCCAACAGAGATCGGACTGCCCAGAGTCGAGCACTTTGATGATGAAGCTAATACCTTGGCACTCTGAACTAATTTGGACATCTTGCTAGAGAAGCGGAACCGGGTACAGATCAAAGCCGCTGCTTACCAACAGAAAACTGCCCGCTACTATAACGCACGAGTCAAGCATCGCACCTTCAAGCCCGGGGATCTGGTCCTCAGGCGAAACGAGTTCGTAAACCAAGACAAGTTGCACAAGTTTTCCCGAAAGTGGGACGGCCCGTTCCTCGTCTCTGAAGTATTGCCCGGCGGGGCCAATCGCTTGCAAGACGCGGCGGGTCGTAAGTTTCCACGACCTTACAACGCCGAGAAACTCAAGTTGTACAAGTGATTTTAATAATTGTATCTATGAATATATGTTTCTTCTTTGCCAAAGCGATGTAAATTTTTCTAAGTCTCTTGAATTAGAAGAAATTTCTCCGATGTGTTTCCCTCTTCCTCGGTTTAAAGGTCACGGGTTTCATTTTATGAACATACCCAAACACGCAAAGAAGACGTAAAAGAAACGATAGCACGACGCAAAAGGAGAATTTTATTTATCATGGGTATTATGGGCTCCTCAGCCTTACACAAAAATTAAAATTACAACAGAGGGGGTACAGGGTCGAGGAAGCACTGTTGATGGTACTCCATGGAGATCTCTGCTAGCCGAGCCCTAGCCCCTTCAGCCCGCTCCCTCTGACGCTGCCTACGTACCCGGGACGCCACGGAAGCACCGGAACTTCCATCCACCGGGCAAGAGTCCGCAATCTGCCTCTTTTGGAAACACTCCAAAAGAAGGGCCGCCGACCGATCATGCCTGTTCTTAGAGATAAGGCCGAGGACATAGAGCGTGTGCAGCTTATCGAGTGCCTCATCCTGCAGTTCCTCGGAGAAGGGGTTGTACAACCCCGGGGACCTCCTCCAAATTGCATACATCAGCAATTGGAGGAGAGATGACCGACGAGGAAAAAGACGACCGAAATGGTCCTCGATGCGCTGGACCACACCCCGGTACGTCTCCTCGGAAAAGGACTGGTTGTACAAATAGACGTCATCGGGAGTGACGATCTCTTCAATTGTGTAGATGCGCCCGGCCATCTCAGAAAAGCAGCGCTGAAAGAAACCCATCTCCTTCTCTATTTATAGCCTCAACAAAATCCCCCAGGTGCCGAAATTTGCGCGTGCATGGGTGTGAATCCTGGGATATTTTCAATTTTTCCGATACTGAACTGCCACGTGGCGGGGATCCCGTGTCTCACGGCCAACCGAAGTCGGAATGACGCGGATTTTGGAACGTCTCGCCTTGCCTATGCGTTTCTGCCACGTATCGCCCGCGGCGGTCACTCTTCTAGATTTTCACACGCCGGGGGAGATCGAACGACACCTCGCAAAACCGAGCAGCTTACCTGCTCGGCCTATCCATGGCTGGTAGTTTACTACCCACCGACGCCAGGGATCAAAAACCCTCATCAAGAGGCCACCGAGCAGCTTCCCTGCTCGGTCCATCCTTAGCGGGTAACTCCTACCCATCTATGCTAAGGACCAAAGCCCTCATCAAGAGGCCACCGAGCAGCTTCCCTGCTCAGTCCATCCTTAGCGGGTAGCTCCTACCCATCTACTCTAAGGATCAAGCTCTCATCAAGAGGCTGCCGAGCAGCTTTCCTGCTCGGTCCATCCTTAGCGGGTAGCTCCTACCCATCTACGCTAAGGACCAACGCCCTCATCAAAAGGCCATCGGCGCTCCCTCTTAAATGCACGATCTTCTCTCTGATCCGCTGACGTCATCGGGGATGCGCCTAACCGCCTCAGAAATCCGCACTGACGAGGTCCTTAACTACGAACTGAGCCTGGGGAACCGATCAGACCACTCTCGACCTGACCCATAAATAGATTGGGACGAGAGTGGGGGGCTAATGATGATGCTCATAATCGGGAACCCCCCAGATCATGACACGTGGCAGATGACGTGTCCCGAGGCATACGGAAACAGGGCATGAACCACGCATTGGACGCATCCCCCGGGCAATCGTCCCGCTAAGGATTGACCCGACCTCCGAGGATGCCCTGAACGTTCCTGCGCTCACCATGTAAACGGCCATTGGCTCATCTCCGAGCCCTCCTACACGCCAAGCTCCTCTGCCCTTCGCCTCCGAGCTATCAAGGAACCAAACTAGTTCGGCCTTCCGCTCTCTTTTAGGCCTCTCACCGAGCTAGGATTCTTCAGTTTTATCAGACGACCTAGAACGCGGGTCACATGCGCCTCCGCCACGGCTCCGTGCCATACGCGAGATATCCGCCGCCCCACGATCCCGCATTCCACGCCGTCGCATTCCCCCATTAACGGGCGTATCTCGTCATTAATGGGGGATCTCACCATTCACGCAGGCGTAACGCCAGGGGCGTAACGGCCAGGAGCGTAACGTCCGGCGAGGATCTCGTGCCAGCCAGCTCATGGCAGCCGCTATATAAACCCTCTCTCAGACGACTCAGGTAACGAATTTTAACTTCAATAGGCCGCTACTCTGCCCAAATACTTCGACTAACTTGATCGTCGGAGGGTCCACGGTGGTATAGCCACCCTGGGACTTCTTTGCAGATAGCTCAGCTTCATTCCAAATCAAGCCCACTGAGATCCACACGCCTCGGGAGGCAACCCTCAAACCCAATCTCAACCATTTATCAACGCTCCCGACAGATTGACGGAAGACAACAACTGAAGGAGATCCTGACCCCCATCAGGAAGTAATGCTTTTGGAAGTTATTTCCGGATTCAAATGTTTGTTTTGATAGAATAAGTGTTTGGAAATTACTTCCAAATGATGACATGGATCTTAATTGACATGACTACTTTCAAAAATTTATTCCCCTCATTTTTGTAGGAAATGAGTATACAGCAGAAGGAACAAGACAATAAATAATTTTTTAATACTTCTTTATTATTTTCTCGAAAAGAAATATATGGCTCATCTTTACTATTGTAACCCAAACCCTTTAGACGATGATGACATTATTGCATCATTTTGCAAAAAAAAATCAAAAATCTATCGCCCCATGCTTCACCATAAGCTTGTCTACATCATATATAGAAAAAGACCGAGAATATCCAACCCGGTTCTTTCTCACACCTCCCAAGAAAAAGGGCACAAGAAAACTTAATTCATTTCTCTCTCACGTACACACATATCTTCCTAAAAAACAAAAGAACATCTTCCTAATAAATTTTAAAATGTATACACAACATAAAAAAAATTATCTTCAAAGCATAGGATATTAGCCCAACCATTTAATCGCGTCACTATCAACAAAACAACCAACCGAGGAAAAAAAATTATTTAAAAAAAAATAACACGGAACAACTACGATAATCTTCGTTAATAAAAGAAGAAAAATTTTCATCTTAAAAACGATGGATGTCTTTAGAAATTTTTATGTGATGTTCAGGAAAAATTTTTTATACACACACGTGCAAAATATACACACCTACGCGCAAAATAGTAGTATAAATTTTTTTTTTTGGTTTTGCTCATACAAGAAGTACCAAAAGTTACTTTATAACTACTTTATTTTTTCAAAAATAAGCAAACAGAGTGACTTCTTGAACTTTTATAAGGCATCTTTTTATTTTTGAAGGTTATTTGAATGATATTTCCCGTACATCCGATCATTCAATGGGGCCTTAAACAAGGGGCGGTCCCAAGTGGAGGTGCATTGCCTCCGCATAGAATGTCCCCGATCTAATCAGGATAAGCTTAAAAATTGGCAAGAAATAGCTTATTTCGCTTAATTTGGTCCTGAGCGGCGAGTTTTATTTGTTCATCTGTAGAAATCATCTGGTGCTTGGAAAAACAAAAAGGGTGAGCGTGTGTTTTTAGTTCACGATATACTAGCATGGACGACACGCACCCAAGTTGGACGTACCTCATAATAACTTTGTTTTATTTATAATTATCTCTTATGTTCACAAACAACCCTTTAATCTATGTATTTATACATGATAACCTTAACTGTCATCATCCCTCAAAAGCTTAAATTTAATATCACTATAACATTTTATGAAATAAGCAGCACATTTTTTGTACATTTTGTTTATACATTTAGTAACGAGGAAAAGAGGGTTTATGCGACCCAACCCTGCGCAACCAAGGAAAAAATGAGGTTGGACGACCAGACCAGTCCGTTTTGGTTGCATAAGGATTGCGCAGACCTCCTTTTCTATTTATTAATACTTTTATTTTAACATATCATACAAGTTGATTGACGATAAATCCCAGCTAGAATCGTGAATGCATTTCAAATAGTTTGTAAAGTATTTCTTAATACAATACAAACATCGCACATATAAAATTTAAACAAAACTAATTAAATAGTACGAGAGATCTGCGATAGCTCGATAAGATCAAGATCAAGACGTTTTAATTTGGAGATGCCGCATGAAAAACATGCTTTTCAAGCAATATTTAATCAAGTATAATAAAATGAAATTAGATTTTATTAGTAATGTAGAGATAGTTTCTATGATAAAGAAAATATAGGGTGGTTCTTTCTCTACTTTTTTTTAATGAGGTTTTTGACCCAAAATTTATGTGTCATAAAATTGAACACTCAATTTCAAGACAAATCTATAACCCTATATTTTCGCATTATAATAATGAGGGGTTTGGATTAGATTGGTTAAGAAACCGTAGGCCCATGCTTACAATTTCTAGATAAGGACACGTGATTTATAATCATAAATCTGGGGTGCGAAATGTAAAAAGGCCTCTCCTCAGTATTAATACTCATCTTAGGTGGTATCGATGCGGCCTCGAGATTGAAAAATAAAAGAGCGAGAGAGGAATTTCCTTCACCTTCGTCGGCTTCCATGGATCCTTACAAGGTACCTCTCTTTTCCAATTTAGGGTTTCGTCTTCAAATTTCATTTATCGTCGCTTATGGATTTGATCAGAACTTTTGATTTTTTTTGCAACAGCATCGCCCATCGAGCGCCTACAACTCGGGGTTTTGGACCACCAACGCGGGGACGCCTGTTTGGAACAACAATTCGTCTCTCACTGTTGGATCTCGAGGTATTTTTGATGAATTTTGGATTTGATTAAGATAAAGTTTTAATCTTTTCGCGTTTTTTCTTGGTTGGTTTCGTAGTAGGGAACGTAGTATTTTTGGATGCAATTTTGGATCTCGAGTTATTTTTGATGAATTTTGGATGTAATTAAGATAAAGTTTTAATCTTTTTGGGTTTTTTCTTGGTTGGTTTCATATCAGGGAACACAATTTTCTTATTTTATTCAAGGAAAGTGTTTTGAACAGTAAAATGAGGGGGGATGGGGGCGGAGATTTGGGGCTAGAGGCCCACAGAATACTAGGGCGCAATTTCGTTATCACAGTTTGCATGTTAATCACATGATTTTATTCCTGTAGAGAAATTGTTGTTTATTCCTGTAGAGAAATTGTTGACTATGAGTAGACAGGAAGCGTGATTTGATTAGAGACTCTGTTGCAAAATGTTTTTTTTTTGTGGGGTTGAACTGGCCTGTGGGGCTTGTAGAACGGTTTCTTGCGGCGGTTTTTGGTGTCGTATTTGATTGTTGTTGGTATTTGATAAGATATAATTGCATCATTGGTAAGATATAAATTGAAGCGGGGAAAGCCTTTTAAAGGCCCGGAGTTACTTTTTCTGTAGGTGATAAAATGACCTGGTTCATGCTCGATATATAAAAAATATGCAGATTTTTTTGTGGGTTAAAGGGTAAACTCATTTATGAAATTATAACAGGGTGAAAAACATGGGAGGATCTGTAAAAAGATAAAAGGATTAATAGTTTATTGGATCTCAAGTTCTTGTGTCCTATTTATTATTATTATTGTTTTTGTTTTTTGTTTTGGCCTGTAGCTTACGCAAGAACAGTTAGTTCTCTAAGTCAGCACCCCACTAATATCTATGTTAGCTGAGATTTGGCTGCATAGCTGTAACGTTTCAAAGTAGTCATCTATTTTAAATTTTTATGTCGTTAATCATGGCATGAACAAATATTTTATGTAGTATAACATAAGTTTGTCATATTTAAATAAAAAAAATTAAGTTTGCTGTTATAAGAACCAAGAAAAAATTGATATTTTCTAAGATCACATCAAAACCTTAATATTTTAAAGAACACCCGAATCTTCTCTGTTAACTAAGAAAACTACCTTGTTGGCCAGGGGTAGTTTAGTTTGTCAATCAGTCAAATAGTTAGGGTAACTAGGTTAAATTACATCTTTCCTACCCTCTTCTCTCTTAAAACCCTATTTACTGTCGACTTTCCCTTCCCTGTTCTCATTTGTCCTAAACTCTTCTTTGTCTTCTCCTTCCTTCTTATCTGAAAGGTAACTTCACCATCCTCCCATCGAGAAACAATTCAATCTTTTATGGTACAACATTGAAGCAAGATGAGTGGTTACTTAGATATGAGTCCAACATGTTAATTTTTGTGAGCTACCACAATGAAACATATAGTGTGAGTAGCCTCCTTATAGCTTAAAAAATATTTAATGAGACCTTATAGTTGTTTCAGCTGTAAAAATTTATCTTAATCTATATCAGTGCAACTTGCAAGGGTAAGCGATGGTAGAGATCTCAGGCTAAATTATTCTTGGCTTGAAGCTAAGTTTGCAGCTCATAGTAGAACACAAGGTGGACTTGTGGAGGGATCTGTTCAACTTTGGCAATTTCTGACTCAATAACTGTGGCTGAAGTGTAGCCATTAAACCCATTTAAACTTCGTTTTGAGTCGTCAGAAGGGTATTTTGGTATTCTTTTCTCGCTCTAAAAAGCTATCAGTAACAGGTAATAACGAAATATGAGTGAGAAACGGATGAAAGTTAACTAGAGGGGCTAATAAGTTTGATTAGAAGATTTTGGTGTTGTGATTATGAAGAAAAGAAGATTTTGGTTTGTTTTTTAAAGATCCCAAAGGTACGGGTGTCCTAAAAAACCTTAATAAGAACACTGTTACTTTAGCGTACGATGCGAGTTTAATCTAATACTTGTTTTGTATCAAGAATTTATGTTGTGTTGTGTAACAGTTTTCATTATGAATGACATCTTTGTTAGAATCTCCAAAAATACATTCTTATGGGAAAACATTAAACTCTTATTGCATGAGGGAGAGTAAATATGATACCGGTGTTGGTTCTACCGACGAAACTAAGGACTTTCACTTGGATAAATATCTATGCAATTCCTGCTAATTGTGTGGGCTAAAGATCTTGATAATTGTACACCATTAGATTCCGTATTCTTCTGTTCATGCTTGCAGGTTACATGGATAGAAACTCATTAGTTCATTATATTGAAAATCTAAGGAATGTTTGGAAGTGTCGTAGATTCTTTCACCCAGTCGCTTATATAGTTCACCGATCATTCCCATATTGATATAGAAATTTAATTATTACATTGAAATTCTAATGAATATTTTGAAAGTGGTAACCAAGTGGCTTAAATAGTACAGAACATTCTCAAAATTTTCCAAGTTTCACTTATGGTCATGCTTGACGTCTCAATATTTTCTTGACATGGACAACTTTTTTAATTTACGAGTTTCAACCTCAGGGCAATTTTTCTCTTCAGGGAATCTTCTATTTTAGTAATCATAGAGACACAGATAAGTCCGTGCATAATTATATAAAGTACAGTTATTAACTCTTTGAGCCAGTCACTTTATGCATTAGGTAAAAGAAAGACGGGCAGCAAAACCGGATGTGATAGTAGTGTAGTTAATTAATAAAATGATGGCTGTGTTTTGCTGCACACATATTCCACAGCCGGAGTTGTAAAAGTTTCTTGGAAGTTAATAATTTTTCTGATGGTTTCTTGTTTCTGCCAGATCGCGTCCTTAAATTAATTATAGTTGCCCGGGTATGGATGCTTGATGTTTTATTGCAATTTCTAGGGATTTTTAGTGGTCTTTACCCATGCTATAACTTTCTGTTGTGGTATACTGGTATATATGTCAATTTCTTCATTGTTAACAGATTTTATGTTTTAAAAGTTGTTAATATCGATGCTTAGAAACATTCAGCTTAGAAAAACTAAGTTGGCATGAGTCGGTTCTTATAACCTTCATGTTTACTGCATTGAATGATGCTAAATCCTATTTTTAACAGGGCCCATTCTTCTTGAGGACTATCATCTCATTGAGAAGTTGGCACAGTTTGACAGGGAACGCATCCCAGAGCGTGTTGTTCATGCTAGGGGAGCGAGTGCCAAAGGCTTCTTTGAGGTCACTCACAATGTTTCTCACCTTACTTGTGCTGATTTCCTTCGGGCACCAGGGGTGCAGACCCCTGTCATTGTTCGCTTCTCTACTGTCATTCATGAGCGTGGGAGCCCTGAAACATTGAGAGACCCTCGAGGTTTTGCTGTGAAATTCTACACCAGAGAGGTTAGAATTCTGTTATGTGTTTATCCAATACTTCAATTTGAGGCTTTTCTAGTTATTGCTGACATCTTTTCTGCATGGGTGTAGACATTTGAATTTTGTTTCTTTCTTTATTCCACAAATTGTCTAATTAAGATTGGAAAATCTAGATTTCTTATTTACTATGAGTTCTTCAATTTATGTGATGTTTTGCAGAATTTATATCAAGCTCTTTTTGTTATTGCTAGTAAACCTCCAAATTATGATTATATGCGCAACGTGCACACACATCATTAACCAGTTAAATAAAGTTATCTTCATACTTGAGTTTCTCTATCTATCTGCATGTGGCCACTGAGTTACCTTATACTGACATGCAAGCTTTTTCTTACAGAAGTCAATCTCACATATCACTGATATTTAGCTTTTGGAGTTGCAATCGATGCATAATAATTCATTTTCCCATGAACATGCTGTAGATAGTACTCATCCAGGGCAGAACATAACAATGTTCTCTTTTATTGTCCTCAGGGTAACTTTGATCTTGTTGGGAACAACTTCCCCGTCTTCTTCATCCGCGACGGGATAAAATTCCCCGACATGGTTCACGCTCTCAAGCCAAACCCTAAATCCCACATCCAAGAAAACTGGCGAATCGTTGACTTCTTCTCTCACCACCCTGAGAGCCTCCACATGTTCACCTTCCTCTTCGATGATGTCGGCATCCCACAAGACTATCGCCACATGGATGGGTCAGGAGTCAACACCTACACCCTCATCAACAAAGAAGGCAAAGCTCACTATGTAAAATTCCACTGGAGACCAACTTGTGGCGTGAAAAATCTGTTGGAGGAAGAGGCTGTTAATGTTGGAGGCAATAATCACAGCCATGCCACTAAAGATCTCTATGATTCAATTGCTGCAGGAAATTATCCCGAGTGGAAACTTTTTATTCAAACGATTGATCCAGATTATGAGGATAGGTTTGATTTTGACCCGCTTGATGTGACTAAGACTTGGCCTGAGGATATAATTCCTCTGCAGCCAGTTGGGCGAATGGTGTTGAACAAGAATATCGATAACTTCTTTGCGGAGAATGAGCAGCTGGCTTTTTGCCCGGCTATTGTTGTGCCTGGGATTCATTACTCAGATGATAAGCTGCTTCAGACAAGGGTTTTCTCATATGCTGATACTCAGAGGCACCGCCTTGGGCCAAACTATTTGATGCTTCCGGTTAATGCTCCTAAGAATGGCCATCACAATAATCACCATGAGGGTTTTATGAATTTCATGCACAGGGATGAGGAGGTTGATATCTCAATTTTGCTTGCTCACAATCAATAATTTGGATGATTTTTATTTTTGGTTAATCCAGGTGTGATTGATTATTTTATATGGGCATTTTCAGGTGAATTATTTCCCTTCAAGGTATGATCCTGTTCGTCATGCGGAGAGGTTCCCGATACCACCTGCTGTTCTTACTGGAAGACGTGAAAAAGTAAGTGTTGCTTATGATAAATTAAACTTATTATGCTTGTAGATATTATTTGGAATCGGCATGAAGGAAACTTGTAAGGAGTCCAAATCACCCCATTAATGTTTACCAAGGCAAAGAACAATAGTTTCAACCCTTGAAAGTGCCTCCCTTCTTTTTCCTCACCTCTCCTCTCCCTTGGAGAATAACAATCATATTTAAATTGTTTGAAGTTGAAATGATTGTCAGTAAATTATGTACTAAGGTTTATTATTACTATTATTAGTAGTGGTGGTAGTGGTCTCTTCTCCACGCCCCACCCCCACCCCTCCTTTTTTTGGGATAATCATGGTGTTAACCACACCAACATTCATTATAGATTAGTAATGAAACACAAAAGTTCTAATAATTCTCTGGTCAAACACGAGAGTAGTAGTAGTTGTCTTTCTTTATCACTGAACAGAAAGAAAGAAAGAAAGAAAGAAAGAAAAAATTAAGTCCGCTATTATATGGTCCATATCTGTTCCCTCGTTCTACTTTTGCATTGATGTTAATCTTTAGCGCACTTAAATGCTGGTCATGTGAATTGAGTATGTTTAAGTCAGGAAATTGATTCCTATGATTTTCTGTTGAATTTAGGTTATTATTACTAAGGAGAACAACTTCAAGCAGCCTGGAGAGAGATACCGCTCTTTTGATCCTGCTAGGTTTGTGCCTTTAGGCTTACATTGTGCTTGCGCATATATTGTCTTACACCTTGTATTTACTTCCCTTTCATTTATCTTTAGGCAAGAACGATTCATTCGAAGGTGGGTGGATGCATTGTCAGACCCCAGGGTCACCCACGAGATCCGCAGCATTTGGATTTCATATTGGTCCCAGGTCAGTCTTCCTAGCTTATAAACTAGGTTATATTTCACTAAAATACCATTAAATTTCGGCTCGCTTTTATGATGAATATTGAATCTCATTTGTATGTTAATTTCAAATCTGTACTATGAACATGATAAATATCTAATAAATACCAGCACTTCAATTTACAAATTTAATGCCATACACTGCCATCTTAATTCAGTTTTTGTATAAAATTGTGAAGAGTAGAAAGTTAATGGTGTTTGTTTGCAATGACTGAAGTTTATTAGAAGTGTTGAAAGCTCATTTGCTGTAGTACTTGAGTCTATAACTTGATTGTGCCTATACAATCTACGGCTTTAATCATCGGGTTACTTATTGCGGGCTATGCTTTTTCCAATTCAGGCTGATAGGTCTCTCGGACAGAAGCTGGCAAGCCTTCTTAACGTCAAGCCAAGCATGTAATGGGTTTCAGGCGTCTAAAGAGAGTTTTATACAAAGAAAAAAAAGGGTGTCTTGTTGTCTGAAGATAAAACTGTAACTTTTGTGTTGATCTCAGTGAACTCCGAAGCGTGAACATTTGAGTCTTGTCCCTGCTACTGTTCTTCTAATAATGTAATAATATGCATTGCAAAGGAGTTATTTGAAATATAGAAATTGTGTTACGACAATTGAGCTTGTGCTTTTTGATGAGTTACATGATGTGCTAAATAGGCGGGAAAATACGATACTGGATTTTCTCCTGAACATGCCTGTTGTCGAAGGATCATTTAACTTGGATGCGTCTCCCTTTGAAATTGTAGTCTACCGATTAACCCTCTTTACTGTTGAACAAACGATATGGGTTCAGATCTTGTTTGGAGCCGGTTCTGGCTTATTATTCGAATGCCATTTTAGTTTTGTACGGTATTACGAGTATTATGCTTAATCTATTGTTGATGCTGTACGCTATCTAGGATTCGGAAACATGGAGAGTGACAGCATTACATGGAGAGTGACAGCATTAGCATCACTAAGCTTTGGGAAAGGAATTGGCAAAACGGCAAAAAAAAGAGTGAGTGACAATGATAGGATGCTCAAAATTAAACCAAAAATGCGGTGCTTTGAATTTAGTTTGCCTATGTGCATCGTGATGCCTCCTCTCAATATACCCAACGGCAAATTGAACCCCTGAGAACGAAGACAAGGCTATCCACCTTCAACATTTTTCGATTTTTTTAAGATGCACCCCCTAATTTTGCTTTCGACATGAGAGTATTGTTATGAATCTTTTAAGTTAAAAGTATTTAAATCTAACCCTTGCATGTTATTTATTTAAGGCAAGACATGTCGGAACACCACCCCCACCCCCACCCCACAACACACCCAGCTCTAATCTTCGTTAATATGTCCCGTTGCTTCGTAAATCATCATACTTAAGCCATAATAATTTTTTTAGGGTTGATTACACATAGAAACTATTTGAGGTTGGGCACTTAATAAGCACTTACGTCTTCTATGGTTAATAGATATTTTCCCAATATCCATTTTATCCCTTTCTTCTTCTCTTCTGCTCCTTAAAAAAACCAATTTTTAATGCTAAAATACTAATCTTTTAGTCATAATCTAAAAGGTTAATGTTGTCTTTTCTTTGATTACACCTTTAAACTTTATTCCTTGTACTAAGTTTTTAACCCTACTATAAAAGCTTGATATTTAACATATTCTCATCGTTAATTTCAAGAAGGAGAAAAAAGAAATTTAAGATGGGTATTTTTCAATTTTATTTTATTATCATTTAATTTAGTTGATTTTGTTAAGATTTTTCATTGGATTATTAGGGTTATGAGTTTTTATTGCTTGAAGAAGGTGAGGAAAGGAATAAAATGGGAATTATAGAAACATTTTTCAATTAGAGAGGGTAAAATCACTTATTATGATATTTCAAGAGATATAAGTGCTCGACCCCCATAGTTCGGGGGTGCGCAATTAGCCCTTTTTTTATAAGCAAACTTTTTTTTGAGTAAATTGTCAAAAAGCCGTTGTTCCGCTCAGGAGTTGTCTAAAACCCCCTGATATTTTTGAAATTGTTGTGATGGGCCTAACATTCAAATCTTTATATAAAAAAAAACCTTTGGGCTGCATTTCATTTAGGTCTTTATCCCTCCTTCCCTCAACCACTTAGATATTACAGGCAACCGCTTAGATATTATGGGCAACTAGTATAAAGAGATTTTTAATTGGGCCCAAGGTTTTTTTTAACAAGATCAAAAGGCTCGAGGTTTTTTTACACAAGTTTGTTGCGGGCCGGGGACTTTTGGACATTTCACCTTTTGCCTCTCCTTGGGAACTTTATGGCCCCCGGTAAGCCATTTGATCTATTTCAGCAGAAACAGAGTTACAAACTGCAGCCTCAAGAGGTTTTAGATCAGCTGAAAATGGCTACAACAGCTGCATTTTAAATAGAATACAAGAAATACAGTAAGTGCAGCATTTATCTGGACAAAAAGAGCTTTTCCTACGTTAACGAATAAAAGTTTGGACCATTTCTCGATTTTTGCATGTTATACTTGCGTAAGGGCCATGCTAATTTTCTTTGTATCGCTCCAGTTTTATCGGATGTCTCCGAAAAAATAAAAATAGATATTTGATAATAATATCCTTGGATATTTTTTTAAATGGATATTTGAATTAAATGTATTTTGGTTATAAAATAAAGTTCAGGGATAAAGTTGATGTGTTTAGAAGTTTTGCAATTTAGCATTTTTTAAATATAAATTTTGACAAAAAATTTACATTTCATCCTGCTTAGGGTAAATTGTCAAAAAGCCCTCGGCCTGCTTCAAACTTGTGTAAAAACCCCTAGGCTTTTTGCTCTTGCTAAAAGACCTCGGGCCCAATCAAAACCCAATGTATAAAAATTGCATGTAATATCTAAGCACTTACATGTAATATCTAAATAGTTGCAGCCCATAATATCTAAACAGTTGCATATAAAATCCAAACGGTTGAGAAAATATAAGGCATCTAAGGCCATATTTGGATAGCCAAAATCCGATGAAAAAACATAGATTTCCTTTTTCCATTGGGTTGGGCTAAGCCAAAAAAAATATTGTTTGGGTAAATTTTTGATGAATAATTCCAATGGAAAATGATCCAAAAATATCCATCGTCCATTGAATTCTAAAAATTAGTAAAGACCTAAATTTTCTAATCCAACCCTACTTCTTTCTTGAAATGTCACATTAATCACTTTTCTCTCTCTCTCTCACTCTTATTTTAATGCTATCCTTTTCCCAACCATCTAGACATGCATTATGTTACCAAAATACATTGGAATTTAACTTTTGGAATGCACATGCATTCCAAAACATCTTAATTCTAAAGTAACCTTTATGGACTGCAACCCTAACTATCTAAACACAGCCTAAACGGTTTTTATAAAGATTTTGAACAGTAGGCCCTCTCCAACCATTTTGAAAATAACATGGGTAAACAACTCTCAAACGGCCGGGGGCTTTTGACAATTTACCCATCGGCTTATTAACTCAAACAATTTTTTAGAATAAGCCTATTTAATAAAATATTATTAAAAATGGCACTTTCAAAATATATTACAAATACACGTCACTTTTGGCCACTGGGTGCCACGTCAACGTCAAATCAGCACGGGCGTTGGCGGTTTTTAATTTTTTTTATAGGGACGCACTTTAGAAGTGCGCCTCATACATCTGTATGGAGCTCCCCAGCAGAAATGTATGGGGCCCACTTTTGAAGTGCGTCCTATACATTTGTGCGGCTGCCCCAGCTGCAATGTATGAGGCACAGTTTGGAGACACGTCCCATACATTTTTAAATGGGGCGCATGAGGCTCAGATATTTCAGCTTGTCATAGCACAATGAAGTATTATAAGGCCTTGTTTGGATGCAACCTATCCCATGGAAAAAAAAGTCCAGATACCATTTTTTTCTCTGGATTCGCCCAATCCTGTAAAAGGGTCTGTTTAGATAGGTTTTTTTTTCTCTTTTAATCCAAAGACAAAAAACGCTCTATTTTGACTCTATCTACCGGATAGAAAAAAATTGATCTAGAGTCAATTTTTTTCTTCCCAACTTTCGTTCCTCCCCCTTCCCCCCGCCCTTCTTCTTCTTCTTCCTTCTCTCTTTTCTCAAAAAAAAATGTTTCCATCTTTTCAGAAATGCCCAGCGTTCTCTGCCACCTGCTCCAACTCAAAACCAAAAAGAAAAAGAAATGTAGAAAAATCAAACTCAACAACAACAAATCTTCTAGAACCCTAAGTCATGTCATGCCCCGCTTCCCAAAACACGAAAATTTTGAAACGTAACAAAACTAGCCATGCTACCTACGGTAAGAAAATATTCTCCCATAGTCACATTACGGCTGTCTATGAGTAATCAAGAACAATAATATAACTGTCTATCTCTAAATATATCCAAATAGCCACAAACGATAATAGGAAATAGTAGCGAAAGCAATAAAGATTTAAGAAATAATTAACCATCAATAAGAGCTATATCGGTGAGATGGTCCTCACTGATCGGTGATCCCGTTGAAATACTCATGTGCTAAGTCAAGTATCCAGGCCATACAAAACCCAGACGTCAGTGCATCATAAATATCATAATAATAAAATGAGCAATGTACTATAAAGTGTTATGTGAAAAAATGAAATATAATTATAAACAAACACTCACAGGTGATATATCGGCAGGCTATAGGTATCTCACGTATATCCTAAAGTCTGTGTTTTTAGGTTATCTATCCTAACGGTAAAACCAATTAATGGAATACTCGATGTAACTCAATAGTATCCCGTGCGTGTCCGGGACTACGGTCATGACTCTCAGGGTTGAATCTGAGACGTGCCGCTAGACAATAAAAACAATATCATGTACAGACGAATGATGTCAGCATCATCATTCCGGGACTCGAAATCCGTATCGATTGATCGGTCTTTGGAAAGTAGTGAACTGTTGAGTTACAAATCGGGTTTCATTATTGATTTCCCTTTTTCCCCCAGGTTTCGTGTTCAAATCAGGATCACTAGAATGTCTACCTAATACCAACACAGGAATAATCGTGAGCAGGTCTTGTCTAGCAAGATAACAAGTCAGGTCAATCAGGATAACATGTCAATATTGTTGGTATCGATAAGTATTACAAGCAGCAGGTATTAACATGATAACAAAAATAGTACATCCTGGCAGCTTACAAGTATGTTAAGGATAACATAGTCATATCATGCATAAGACCAAGATAATAGTATTAACAGGGATAGCATATTCAATACGATTAATAACTATAAAAGTGGTTGTTTACACCAGTTTAAGTTTCGTTTATAGATATGTGTGAAAGTAGGCTCATTCATATACACACATGCACACATGTGGGTTGCAACAATACAATCAGAGGAAGAACAGGTGTTAGAAAGGAAGCACTCGGTGGTCAATGATAAAAGGAAAGCATTTAAATAAATATTTTATTCTACAGGAAATAGATCACCAAACACGGGATCAAAAGTACAAGGGTTTACAAAACCATGAATAAAGTTTTCTAAAGTCCTTTCCGCCTTCTCCACCATGACGAAGCGGCGATCTTCGTGAGAAGTCGCTCCCTATCGGTTAGCGCCGTGCCCATCGGCGAAGGCAGACATGATGGCTCGCTGAGCTCGTATCTGGCTTAGCAGCTGAACAGAGCGATCCCTTAGAGGCGTGGTAATCAAAAGTGCTTCATGAAAGCACTCGATTTTGTCCTGCTCCGCGTCAAGTATCGCTGGAGTCATCTCCGCTGGATGAGGGGGAATGTCATCGAGCACAAACAGGAGGATCATCCGGAGCCAAATGAAGCCGATGGGGAGAGGAGATCCTCTACGAGTCAAGAGCTCATGCAACACCGTATTATATTGGTCGTCCGTAAGAGCAGGATTCACCAAGCGTGTAACAAAATGAGGAACGATTTCCTCGATGGGCACCTTCCATGGCTGTCGATGAGCATGTGGACGATTGCAAGCCCCGACTCTCTTTTGTTAAAATGATTCTCTGAAAGTGAGAGAGAAGAGGAGCATTGTTTCAGATTATAAGGGGAAGTATTTAAGTCTCGGCTCAGAAAATATTGTGCATGGTGGAACTATTTCCAAGCTCTGATGAAAGAAGGCAATTGAAAAGAAAGTTTGACTCGGGAAAAGCAGAGAAAGAAGGAGAAAAAAATCTTTCATCAATGAGGCAACGCCTCACGTGCTCTCCACGAGGGCGCCAGCGCCAGCGCCAACGCCAATCTTATAGAATTAAATTCTATGGTGGCGCCTCACGTGCTCCTCATGCAGCCGCCAATGTGCAATGCACAGAAGAGTTCATTACATAAGAGTTAAACTCTTAGATGGCTCCGCACGTGGTCCTCATGCGGGCGCCAGTGTGCAAAGTACAGGAATACCCATATTAAGAATTAAATTTTTAAGTGGCGTCCACGTGCACAACACGTGAGCGCCGGCGTCTAAGTAGAATTAAATTCTACGATACTCTCTGTCAAACAGAGCTGTTGGATCAAAAATCCAACGGAGATGATATATTACCAAAATATAGAATCAAATTCTATTAGGAGAAAATATCTCCCATATCTTTCTAAATAAGAAAGATACTCTCGGTTGGATCAATGATCCAATAATAGAATAAAATTCTATTTTGGGAATTTATTCTCTCAATCTTTCTAAACAAAAAAATTGCTTTCTGTAAAACAAAGAACTCTTGGATTAAAAATCCAATGGCGATTAAAAATCACCACTTGACAAAATAAATTCTGTATATGGGAGAATATTTCCCCGATCTTGTTAAAAAGAAGAACAACATATTCTGTAAAACAGAAGTTCTTGGATCAAAGATCCAATGGTGGGTAAAATTCCCCACCTCAATTTTGAGTTTGATTAAATCAATTGGAATCTCTCAATGAGAGATTTTCTCAAAACCAATTAACAATCTGCCTCAACTATATAAAGGACCCGAGACTTCAAGTCTTGGAGGGAGAGACATGCACAGAGAGAGAAAGAGAGAGAGAGAGAGAGAGAGGCACGAGAGAGGGAGAGGAACACAACACAAACAGAGAGAGAGGCACGAGAGAGGGAGAGGAACACAACACAGAGAGAGAGAGAGACAGACAGAAAGAGATAGGAAAAACCCCTATAAGCTTCTGAAAAATACAGAAAGCTTCTAAAAAGAATAATAGAGAATTCAATTCTCAAAGAAGAAGAGCTCCATTCTCTAAACCCTAGGTAAAAAAACCACATAGATCAAAACATCTCCTTTATGTATCATAACATATCTAAGGGTATAACCCTTCCCGAGAACTCAGTTCTTTCTCTGGATTTAAGATCCACAAGACAAGTCTCCCACAAGTTGAGAATTTAATTCTCATTGGGAAGATCTTGTTCTTAAGAATCAAAGATTCAGGGAAGAACAAATTTAAAGAGAAAGAATATGGAGTCCATAACACTCCAGGAACTTAGTTCCTTCAAATCAAGAACTTAGTTATTAAAAAACATGATCCCAGATCCTCAAAATAATGATCTTGATGATCGTTAATGGTCAAAATACCATTAACAGAGATTTAAGTTCTCTAAATACATCAACAGAGATTAAATCTCTATATAAAAGAAACTAGCGCCTCACGTGTTTCTCACGTGGGCGCCCCTCTTTAACAGCGCCTAGCGCCTCACGTGAAACACAAGTGGACGCCATATAAAAAGTGCTTAGCACTTCACATACAGCCAAAACGGCTGAGTGCTTAGCACTGATTGGGTAGCGCCCATCGCCGCACGTGCTCCTCACGTGGGCGCCAAAAAAAAAGAGTGCTTAACACTCCATAAAAAAGCCAAAACGGCAGAGTGCTCAGCACTGATTGGGCAGCGCCCAACGCTTCACATGTTCCTCACATGGGCGCCACCAAAAAAATAGAAAAGAAGAGAGAAAAGTGCTTAGCACTCCACATACAGCCAAAATGGCTGAGTGTTCAGCGCTCATTGGACGACGCTCATAATTAAATACTTCACATGACATCCATGTGCATGTCAGAGCGTCAAATAAGTGCTTAGCACTTTTGCATAAAAAGATAAGGGACTGAACAAACAGAGCCCAAATAAGTGCTTAGCACTTTTGAATGAAAAAGAAAAAGAGTAGGCGGACTAAGCCTAAATTGGCTAAGTCTATGAAGTTTCTTGTAGCTGAGCTCAAATGCTCTTTTGATGGATCTTAAGTAAAAATGATCCTTAAAAACATTGTTAAACTGATCTTAGTCTCAAGTATGACTAATGATCTCTCATTGATGATATCCGAAATGATATTCATTCCATATCTCCTAAGATAATCTTAGTCTCAAATATGACTAACGATTCTTAGGTCCGTCACCCCCTTTCTCTCAAATACGGGATTTGGTTCAAGAGTACATCTTTCCACATTTATGGTATATGTCGTTGTAATTTCTCAACGTCTTCAGAGATGTGGCGGGCCCCGACAACCAACAACTCCTTTCATCCTACATTGATGCACCTTCAAATTGACATGAACACTTCAAATCAGACCGCACCCTAAATTGGGTGCATTCCATATCACCATTGTTCACTCCGTCGCGTAACAAATACATGTGCATGCAAGGTGAATAATGAACCGAAATGTTCTTAAACTAATATTCGCCCTAAATACGGCGACGTTGGACCGAAAAGTCCCTAAACTAAAATTTCGCCCCAAACATGGCATTAATGGACTGATATTCTTAAACTAAAATAATTGGGCCCAAATGTTCATATGTTTTAAGTCGATCTTAATCTTAAACCAGAGTAACGGTCCTTAAATAAAACAAGCCCAAATCTAAGATATACGGATTTAGACTAATCCGCGCCATGCGGACGACGACACAAACTAGTCTCTGTATACAATCCACAGGAAACCTAAACAAATAAAAACACACACGACACGAAGTGAACTTCCGGAGCAGGAGAAAGTGGTTATCGCAATGCAGTAACATAATTAACTGCAGGGGCTTGCGCCTGCAGGGAAGAGCGTCCCCACAATCTAAAACCCCTCATAAAATGAAGAGGGATCTGATAAAGACTGCTACAATGGTTGCATCTATCCAAACCTCCGATGTATGGTGCCATAAATCAATTTGGTATCTTCGGAGAGGTGGACAGATAAATACAAATAGCATCTGCCCCCAGAATTCAGGCCAGACGTCCCAACGTATCGGTCCGTCTTCCGGCGGTGAACAGATTCTGGCACGCCCGGTGGGACCTTTTCCTCTTTCCACTCCATACTTCGTGTGTCGTGTTTCGCGAACAAAATCGCGGTTCGCTATTCTTGCCCTTGGATTTGAGGTACTAAAATTTGGTGTCTTGCTCCTGTGCAGAAGAAGAGAAATCGATGGCTTCCAATTGCACCTCTTACAACAATAGCTCTCACTCCACCCCGGCTGGAGGGGTGACCTACGGGCCCAACACGGCCTCTATTTTCTCAATGTTGATGGGGCAAGTAACATAAGCTACTATTGAATTGTTCTTTGGGACCATACTACCACCAGTGAGTTTCGGTGCCTCAGCGTCGCAAGAGGAAGCTCCCAAGAGGTCGGTCTTCGATCGACTAGCAACCATAACGGCTCCTCTCAACGGGCCATCCAAAGCTGATGTCTCAGTCTTCAACAGGCTGGAAAGAACCCAAACGGGCCCGCAAAGAGGCTCGTGATACTTGAATGGGCTGTCCCAAAACGGATAGCCCTCCCAACTCCTGCAGGTGAAGCCGTCAAAAGCACTTCCCCCATCAGAAGATCGGTCTTTGAAAGATTGGCCGTTCCTCCTCAAACTCTGCCAAAGACGTCAGTCTTCAACAGGGTGATGCCAACAACAGCCCCTCAGCAAAGTCGGGGGCACGAAGAAGCCGCTTCCAAAACTGAGGCGGTCCTGTCTGCAAGACACGCTCGACGTCGTCACTGGCGTCGAGTGAGAAAAGCTGGGGGAAACTTCCCCTCTGGACTTACCCCACCAGCTCCAATGGTGGAATTTTACGCTGTTGTTCCAACTGGGAACAGTTTTGATCTGCTCAGGAGGGTGCGTAAGAACTCTCCAACGACGGTGCTAAAGAAATCGCCCCCGCCTACAGATGCCACAGTACAGGAAAAGCTGGAGCGCCCCCATCAATGGCTCCCCTCCCAAATTCACAGGGTCTGGCGAAAAGTTCAGGACTCCGTGATTGATCAAGATTACTCTCGTCGACCGAAAAAATTGAAGGCTCGGTAAGAGAATGACCATCCTTCCATCATACAACGAGGGACTTCTTCTACACAGGTGCCTGTTACAATGGCTCCTTCAACTTCGACCTCCCACAAAAGGATAAGGCCGGAGAAAATCCCATCGCCTGCAGCAAATTCCAAAGGTGATGGACCTAAATGCCTCAAGTCTGGGGGCATGAGGGTACATACGGTCTACATGGCTTCTGGAAAAGAAGATGTAGGGTTACTAGGCACTCTAAGGAGGTTCCACAAGGCATCAACCATGCCAAATTCAAAAATTTCCAGTGCCGAGAAACCCTAATGCGATCGTTGACTAGAGGTTAAGGCGAAAAGCAAGCAAGTAAACAACTTTATTGCTAAGTGAAAGGGATAACAACCTTTGTAGATCCGCTCCACCATTTCTTTAGCTCCGTGTTGACGTCCCTCCGCTGCGATCATCGGATCCCGGACTCTAGCGATGGTTTCGTCGGAGAAATGATCGGGCTAGGTCATTGACTTCGAGGCCGAAGATGATCTACGTCGGGGAGACTCAAACTCAAGCTATTCCTTCACTTGGTCAAAAACTTTGTGAAGAGAACACCCTATACTACATGGCAAGTGGTAGAGAATGAAGAAATAGGAAGTGGGTTCACTTTAGAATTGGATTTCTCACTCTTTTTCTCATGGCACCATTGGAGCTCTCAAGCTTTTGTGAGCTTGATGAAGATAAAGAAGAAGAAAAGAATTATATCCAAAATGAAAACTTATCCAACAAATAATGGCACCATGGTTGAGTTAAGCCCTCATGCTTAACTCATGTAGAGAATTAACCAAACCATTAGGTTAAGGGTTGGGTTAACTAATATTCTACACAAATGACAAAAAGGTTGACTTTGTCAATACTTATCAAGCTTCATGAAGCTTGATAACTTTGACCAAAGTCTTAATTCTTTTGTTATTTGCTAGGAAAATAGTAAAACCCTAATCTAACCTTGATATGGTTCAAGTCTCATACACACAACTTGTTTGTATCATCAAGCATGATACAAACATGTACACTTGCATATATCACATATAAACAACGTGCACATTCAAGTGAGAAAATCAATCTTAAGTGAACCAATACTAGTTAATGTAAAGTAATATATCAAATATATAATTATACATTAAATCATTAAATCAACACTTGATTCAACGATCCGGTCATATCGCATATAACCGACTAATATCAATAGTAACAACTTATCGAATCAACACTTGATCCGATAACCCGGCTATATCGCATACAACCGATCAATGTCACAAATCGCGAGAATAGAGTACAGTATCACATACTAGTATTATTCTCGGTCCCGCACATATCTCATATGCGCTCCTATTTCGTTTCGCTTGAGCCAGGAAACCCCTGTGTAGGACTCTAAAGACTCGTCAATACGCCGGCAGTAGATGATGATCATATCAAACACCCACAAGCCGCAAGCGGTCTGCCAAACGTAACGACCACCCAGGTATTGAGCGATCAGAAGATCAACGAGCAAGCCCGCTCACACTCCCGTGAATCCAACAAGTAACACTACCGTACAGTCCGGTCTGTTCGTCTGATATGTCGCATATCTCGTCTAGGGGTGGTAAACGTCAGACCCCAATAACTCGATAAGTCATGTCGATATGAGGCTCATAACGGGTCGAGAAACTACTGGTAACACTTACCAGTAAATCCCTAAAGCAGCCTTGGCCAAGGACTTCCTGTTATAGCCAATCGAACACTGCGCAACATCAACTCCCTATACCGGGAGAGACGAAACCCCTCCTATCTCTCATTGCCTCCATGTGATTCGGGACTGTACCCAAAAACCACCTTTTTGCACCCCCTCTTGGACGTGGTATGATGGAAATCAAAGCACAGTGGGAATCACATAAGACTCTATGACGATCTTGGGTCTACAGACTAACCTGCACCAGTGTCACCAAAGAACTGCAATCTGACGTAAGGTATAATACCATCTGGGAGTTCTCGGCGAGTCCGTCCAGTGTACCCAGTCTTTACTGAGCACCCGTATATCATCTCTGATGTCAAACACCAATGGATATGGGATCATCCATCGCCCATCTGTATGGGTCGAGAAGGTATACGCTAGTCTACTCTGGTATATCGATGCCCCGTCTCGATACACCTACGACTAGGGACTTTGAAGGATGTACTTATGGACTACCACGTCCCCACTAGTATGATCCGCATCATAGTCCAGGTAGTCAAGTACATATCCTAAGGGCTTTACCAACATGTAACAGAGAGACAATCAGTGTACACGTTAAGGTAAAGAGTAACCAGATAGCATACTATCATGTCGAGCAAGAAAGTCCTCCCTATATATGTCCCAGCATCCACTACAATATACATCCTATGTACAGAAATGGCCTCTAGGGCATACATATAACTAACAGAAGAAAGCCATGCTTCCATTGGACATCGATCGCAAACTTGGTCCCTAACAAAAGCTTAAGAGCAACAACAAAAGTTCGAGGAGATGCTGACCAAAATGGAAGCACTTACCGGGCAGAAAGAAAGCCCGGACACAACAGCTGAACAACGCCAGGAGCAGGAGACCGATACAGAGTTCCCGCAAAGGGTGCTTGAAAGAAAAGATAAGGAAGCTACCGAGCAGGCTGCTAACATAAAGAAGATGGCTCTCTTGTTCCAAGACATGGTTGGGATGATGATCCAGCCAGAACCCCCAGCCGAGAATCCGCCGATAATTATCGATGATGACAGAGGGGAAACATCGAACCCTCTTCTGGTTTTATCAACAGCCAAAGAGGAAACGATCTCCAAGACCGCTCTTGATGATTATATCGCTTAACAAATACGAGCCCATCAAACTAATGAAGCTGCATGGCAAATCGTCAGAACTGGGCAACCTTCCAGGTTGGTATGACCAAATTAAATACCCGCCGGGATATACGATCCCTAAGTTCCATGTGTACAAGGGGACAGGTAAACCACATTAGCACGTCGCGCAGTTCAGAGCTCTGTGCGGAAACACCGGAGGCGATAACAAACTGTTGCTTCGCCAGTTCGTTTGCAGCCTGTCAGAGACGGCCTTTGAATGGTACTCGGAGCTCCTAAATGACTCCGTGAGAACATTCACAGAGATGGAACTGCTGTTCACACAGCGGTTCACCAGCACAAGTGACCGCACCCCGATCACGGCATTAATCAATGCCAGGGTAAAGTCAGGAGAAACCTGGGTCCAATATGCGATTCGGTAGCGGAACTTATGGTCAAAGTGTGAACATCGGATTGAAGAATCTCCCGCCATGGGCATGTTCATCGGGACTCTTGATCCTCAAACGACCATGTCTCAATTCATGACATTCTTCCAGCCAACCACCTTCCAGGCTTTGATCGATAAACTGGCCCAAATGGACCAGATGGGCCACGGCCTTCCTCCTCAAATTAGGCCCTCGATACGCCAAGGGTAAAAGGAAAGCGACCTTCGTTGCCAATGCTCAACAACAACTGAGTGGCCTAAAACCGGCTGCTCGCCAAAACAACACACGTCCACGCCTATCCCTGGAAGAAAGGTTAGGACGCGCTTACTCGTTTCCCCGTGATAAGACAAGAAGACTATTTGTGTTGGCAATGCGTAACAAACTCATCACATTGCCAGACCCACGGCGTCCACCGCAACCCGGCGACGTCAACAACCACAACTACTGCGCCTATCACAGAATGGTGAGCCACCCAATTGAGGATTGCTACGTCTTCAAGAACTGGGTCGACGACCAGTATCAATAGAGAAAATTCGCGTTGTCTGATAATTGGAGGGTAAACCCACAACAGAAGCACACTCCTAAAAAGGTGGATGCGCCGGGGGCATCATGCTCTCTCATGGATGAAACTCCACGGGAAGTCATTCTTTCAGCTAAAACCAAAAGAATGCTAAAGGATCTATAGGCATGTCCCGCAGTCAGGTGGAAAAGCCCACTTGAACATGAAATTATCGAAGGGATGCTGAAACCGCGTCCCGTACCGAAGATTGTTGACAAAGGGCAAAATCCCCAAGTCAAGCCTTCAAAGTATTCGAAGAAAAAGAAGAAGGCCAAGAAACCTGTGCAGCCTGCCGAGTATGACGATAAGCGCACAGACCTACAAAAGTACATTAACGTGATGGATTAGTACAACCAGAAGGCGCGGAAACCGGTCACGCTCGAAGAGTTCCTCAAGCATAAAGATGGTGACAACGAAGAGGAAAATGACTCATCAGAAGAAGCCGGGGACCGTGTAGCAAGTTGCCACATGGTCTCCCATTCGTTGTTAAATGACGAAGAAACTCTCTCGGCGTCAGAAAACAACGAGGAGGAACTGGGGGCAGAGTTGGCACTAAAATTCCCGAAATTGCCAGAAGAAGATCCGATCGATAGACTGTTAAACTAAGCCTTTCACAAAAGCAAATTTGACCGAGAACGCGAGATAGACATACATCAGGATGAAGAAGCTGTGGCAAGGATGAGTCGTAAAGTACTCCAACCAAACCAAGACATACCTGCGACAAATAAGAGCAGGATCAAGGCAGAGAAGCGGTTCGCCAAAGCCCTGTCAATAGGAATGAAGCTGCCACCTTTGGTAGAAAACACTTCCGGGGTCATATGCCTCGACGAAAAGGATTCATATCCAAACTACTGCCTATATCATCGGAGTGTTACTCACCCCACTGAAGAGTGCAAAATCTTCAAGAAGTGGTGGCAAGGACACACTGTCCATCAAAAACACTTCAAGAGGTTGAAGCGCGAAGCTCGTCGACAGCAAAAAAGTGCGACATATTCGCGTGAAAAAACGACTGGCAACTGTCATATGGTTGGTACCAGTTCAGAAGGGGAAAACCCCAAGTTCTTACTTTCGGGAGCGATTCTGAGGACGAAATACCCCTCAACCCTCTCTTCAAAGACTCCACCTCTGAAAAAGAAGAGGAGGAGAAGAATTGCGAGAATATTTAGCAGCGTAACCGCACGCTGCCTGAAAAGAATCTCGAACCTACAAATAAAGGTTTGAGCAAAAAAGACAAAGGGAAAGAGAAAATCTTTGAGGAAATTGCCCTCGACGATGGAGTTGTCAAAGAGCTCGCAAAAAGAGACCCGCCTAGGAAAAATAAGGTGGATTACAATGTCCTAGCACATCTGAGGAAAATACCCTTACAGCTGATCATATTGGATGCTCTTCTCTTGTCTAAAGAGGCACGGGAGTTTCTGATCAAGGCATTACAAGAGCCCGATCAGTTCTAAGTTTTTCTCGTGGAAGAGAAGATGAAGAATGAGCTGGAAGTGCTTCACACAGCTGACATTACATTCAGAGATGAAGATCTCTTCCTCGGTACGTGCGAACATAACCGTCCGTTCTACGTCACCGGTACTGCCACGATATCAAAATAGGGAAAATCCTTGTCGACAACGGATTCTCTGTCAACCTTCTCAATGTGAGAGTGCTGAAAGAGATTTGCATGAACGTTCAGCACTTGGCCCGAGACAAAATTACAGTCTCCGGGTTCGACTCACAGTCGTCACAAATGCTTGGATCCGTAATACCGACGTTACGCTTCGGGATGCTCGTCACTGACATTAAATTTCACGTCATTGATGCCAAGACTTGCTATAACGCTTTGCTCGGCAGGCCCTGGTTGCATGAGTACAACGTCATCCCTTCTACACAACATCAGTGTATGAAGTATTTCAAGGACGGCTTGGAATGCACCGTCACAGGGGAGCTAAATCCGTTCTCTGTAAATGAGGTCCGGAAATATGAAGACACAAAATAGTTACTACCAGATTTCGAAGATATAGAAAGATGTCATAAGCCGGAGGATAAATAGAAGTCCATCGCCACTATCCCGATCTTTGGGAGCGATTCCGAGGAAAATGAAGAAATAGTCTACTCAGGGCAACCTCAGAAAGAAAACAACAGGCCCAGACCATCTACCCCTATTCTGGTCTTTGGCGGCGACTCTGAGGTCGATGCCAATGCAATGTTCTCTATCCGTCTGTCAGTGCAAACCCTTGCCAGAGTATATCAGAGTCTGCAAATCACAATGGTTCCGCCTCGGCATTACAAGGAACTTGATGCGCTCGATACACACAGTGTATAAGAACTACAGACTTTCTACGTCCCTCCCAGACGAAGAGGTGAAAAGGCGATCCTCTTCTACCAATCTACGGAGACTGAAGTAGAAAAAGAAGTCTGGCATGGTGCCGATTTTGCACTCGACAGGCTTCAACCAATCCGTCTTCCAAGATACTACGCGGAGGGATTGAAAAGGGTGTTAAGATGCCAAGGTGTACCCCTCGACCAAATTGTTCGACAAGCCCAATTCTACAAAAAGATTTGAGATATTTCCTGTAACAACCCTAAACTTTCTGTACAATTTTTTTTCAAAAAAATACAGAAAGGGGTACTTGAGCCTGAGCACAAGTTATAACTTTGATTTGCTTTTTAACAGCAAGAAGAAGCTTGTAGCTCATTGGTAAGACCTTACACTGCTGAACCAAAGCACCAGAGTTCAAATCCCATCAGCCACATTATTTTTTTAATTAGTTTTCTTTTAATCTTTTTAATCCCAAGAGTTTGCACGTGCATAACCCGTAAAACCAAGAGTCACACATAAAACAAACGGGTCCACGAGATAGACCAAGCGACAAGGGACACGTGGCGTCGAGACTCGGCCCGACTCGGCCGATTCGGGCCGGCGACTCGCCCGACTCGGCCGCCGCCGCCGGCCCGAGTCATCCCAAACCCTAATTTCTTTTAACTCCTGTGACCTTTGAACTCCCTCATTAACCCTGTACTAATTAATTTCCCTACACATTTACATAGCAATTTAAATCACACATTTAATCCATTTTAATACAATTTTTATCACACCCTTTCATTTAACCTAAATCCTAATTTTTCCTATAAATACCACACCTAAAATCATCCCTCCTCACTTCCAAATCTCTGTCCAAACTCTCAAGAAAATTCCCTAGACTTTTTGTGTGCAAGTGGAGTTAGCGAAGTGCGAAACTCCGGCGAATTTTCGACGACAATCCGAGGAGTTTCCGGCGACGAAACGACGCATCGGTGCTTCCCCAATCTTCCTCTTCCTCTTCCTCTTCACTTGACCCTAATCCCGTAAGTCCCCCTTTTTTCTTTCTTTTACTATTCTCAAATTCTTAATTTTTAAAACGTATCTGAAGCGGAGTTATCCGGCTTCCGATTCTCTTTTCTTTCAAAAATACAATATTTTCTTAATAACAAACCTAAAACTTTTGATATATTGTTTAATACTCATTAATTAAGACAATAGAACAAATTTGACATTAAAATGATAATCGTAGCATGTTTTATTCCACTTTTACAGTAAAATACCTTTATATTTCATATCGACATATTTATACCTTTTAACCATGCTAGTTTTAGAAAACTCACGAGATAATGACCTACCTCCTCACAACACTCATATGTAACATAGCACGATGATATTTGGGAACATAGATTTGAGAAAAATACTATTTTACACATAACTACCTCCGACTTATAAAAACTTTTTCTACAAGATGTGTATTTTTAACAAATCTTTGCAATGCGCCACTACAACCCATTTCGGGGAACCCGTTCGGGATGGTGCGGATTATCGCACATCCTCGGGCTTAGTAGTGCGAGATGCAGATCTCCGCAAGGAGCATACGGTCTCGAAAGATTTAAAATACAATTTTCTTTAGAAAATATGATTTCTATTATAAATAAAACTTATATTTTTAATAAATATATATATATGTAATTAATACCAAAATATCTATTTTTAATATTTATAATATTCCACATTTCCAAAATTCAAGAAAAACATTCCATTTATATGAAAATACCATACAATTCCAATATTACAAATAAATACCATATATTATAAAATTAGGTTTTATTCACTAGAAATGTTATATGATCAAATACACATCCTTGAAAACTCTAAATACGATAATAAAATACTTGAGATGTATTTTGAAAATTATACAAAATTATTTTTACATAAACCCCCTCAAATTATACTAAATTACAATAAGGACCCTACTAAACATAGGTTTAAGCGGGACCAGTCTCTTGAGCCTCAGGGAGACGGAGATATGGGTGCTTGACTATTTAAGGTAGACAACTTAACAAACGGTGTTATCAACACGGTAACCGTCTTTGAAAAAAACACAAATCCTGCCGTCCATGTGCAGCGGTTACCGATAACACCAAAACCTAATTCAGGATTCAATTTCTTTTCTAATTGTCTGACTCAGACCGAGTCTCAATATAATCAATCTGACTTGAATGAGATTCAAGTATATATAACAATTCAATATGTTCAATCTATCAATCTATACAACTTGACTGACCCGAACCATGGATATATTCCATCTACACGATCATCCATTATATCCGTTCCATTACTGATATCATGGTTTCGGCAAGTCATCCATCTATACAATCTATAATATAAGACAATACAATTTACAATTCAATACAATCAAGACATCGCGGTGTTGGGGTTAAAATTTGCACCCCGGTTGACCAAGTCAAAGTCAAGGTCAACCCTAAGCCAGGTGGGCCCAAACCCAGGTCAAGCGGGCCCATACCTAAGTCAAGCCCGCGGCCAGCCTCCTCCATGCCAAAATAAAAATCATGTAATAAATAATTTTTATGTAATTTTTTATGCATGAATGTAAACAAAATGGGCATAAACCCAAATTTTTGTAAGCCCATGGCTTATGTGCAAAAAGAAATAGCACATGAGCCATGGGATGGGCAAAGTGCCATTTTGTAAAGCTCAAGAGGCTATATGTAAATATGTAAGCCTATATAAGACAACATGATGATGAATAAAAAAGAGACTTTTCATTCTCTCAAAAATTAGGGTTCCTGTGCCTCTTTCTCCTTCCTCAAGGTTCTAAACTTTTTTCTTTCTTTTGAATTAAATCAAGAGTTTTACTCTTTCTTTTGCAAAACTAAATAGTTTTTCACCACAAAACCCACAAAGGGGAGCTTGGATCTTCCATCAGATCTTAAAATGGAGAGATTTTTAAAATCTAACCCCTCTTGTTATCCAAGAGCCGGCCAACAGAGGAAGAAGAAGGAGACCCATATCCAAAAATCCCACTTTGGGAAGATCCAGAGCTCAAGCGAGAAGCCCTTTTCATCATCTCCAAAAATAACTTAGGAGTTTAACTCCACTCTAAATCCTCTTTCGGGAGTTTAAATCCTATTTCTGGGGCTAAAAGCCCCTTTTCCTCGCCGGCGCCCAAGCGCCCGAGCGCTCAAGCACCCAGGGCCTACGTGTCGGGCACGCGATGCGCTCGCGCTCGAGCGCCCAGCGCTCAAGCGCCCAGCACTCACGTACCGGGCACGCGATGCGCTAGCGCTCGAGCGCCCAGCGCTCAAGCGCCCAGCACTTACGTGCTGGGCATGTGATGCGCTCGTGCCTCAGCGCGCAGTGCTCAAGCGCCCAGCCCTCAAGCGCCCAACGCTCGCGTGCTAGGCACGTGAGGCACTGGCCCCACGCGTCCTTTGGGCGCTTTTCCCGCTTTTTATACATATATACATTTATATATATGTATACACACACACCCACACCCACACACACACACTCTACAACACTGTTCCTCGTTACAAAAAATTTCTAACGGGACGCTGCCCCGCACCCCGTAAGGGGGCTGCTGGCCCCTTTGACCCCAGCCCGCTATCCGGGTAGCGGGACTCCCGTAAAAACTCTGCGGGCCCCCCGATATATCCAAAACCCCTCCAAAACACAACATTGCACATTGAGTTCGCATGAACAGTTTAATCCGTCAATCGGAGGTTCTCTCGCTCTAAATGCGAGGGGTAATTAACGACAGCTTAGTCCGCGGTTGCCGGAGATTCGAATCCCCACAATCAATAAACCCCCGCCTATCCTAGGCAGGGGAAATCTGTAGTACGCCTGACAAGCGCGCCCGTATTCCCATCTCAATGGGGTGACGAAAAACACCATACAGATTTTGGCACGCCCGATGGGACCTATCTCTCCTCCCATATTTCGGGTTAAACGTTCATGCGAACTCAATCAATATACATATCTATATTTATACTAAAATAATGCTCTTTCATGCAGATTTTCAAGCAATCACCTTTCAACAATGTCTCCAAAGATGAACTCAGCTCCCATCTTCTACATGATGAAGATGGACACCAGGACAGTCCTTCCGGCCAGTCTCGGGCTACAGTGGGAGGAGCCGCCGCTACCATTTGTCTCTATTCTGTTCATGCCAGCTAACGCCGTCCCTGCTCTTCAAGCCCCAGTGATGGATAAACCAGCCTCAAAGGGGAAAAGGCCGAATGTCATGGTCGCGAGGGCACCTCAGCCCAAGCGCAAGTCCGTTTCCGAACGAATCTCCATGGCCCCAGCTGGGGGCAAGGCCATCAACACCAACAAAGCAACAAGGCCTCTCGAGCAAGCTCCGGCGGTGCCCCTGACAACTACTCGATCGGGTGTCTTCTCTAAGCTCCCCGCTAATCGACTCACGGTGGCTTCCCAGGAAATGGATGCCCGCCAAGCCCTTAAAATTGAGAAGCTGAGGCAGAAAAGGCTCAAATATAGAGCCAACAAAAGGGCTAGGGCTCCTGCTAGGCTGAACCTCATGAGGTTCGAAGAACAGGGTTACCCCGCCAAAGATGAGGAAATGGCTGGATATGTGGTCCACACCGTTTACATGGTGGGCACGCACAGCAAGAGCAAGGACGGGGCCACCACATCTCAAATCCAATCTGGCTTGAATGTGGTTGCCGCTTCCCAAGAACAGCCGCCTCCGCTGGGTGATGAAAACCCTCTCGATGAGGATGATAAACAGAAAGACCCTTCGGTCCATGAGGAGTCGAGCTCGAAAAGCGAAGATGAGCCAATCTTCCGTACCAAGAACACGAAGCAGCAACTTCTCCAAGTGCTCCAAAAACAGCTCAGAAGCAAAGACAAGGAGATGACCAAGCTCTACTCAAAAATTGACGACTTGACAAGCGTCATCTTACAGCTCACGGCCCAACTTGCCTCTCAGCCGCCCAATCAGGCGCAGGGCTCTGCTCATGAACCGGGAAACGGTGTTCCGAGACAGCCGACGCTTATTCCCTCAAATCCAAAAGTGGGCGAACTGCATGAAAATCAGTCGCATCCTATCTCGGGAAATGTCTTGGCTACCAATGACAGTAGCCCGCTAACTCAAGATCAAATCATGGATTTAGTTGCCAACAAAGTCAAAACATTGGTAGCCGAAGCTGAAGCGCAAAAAGATGTTAGCAGTAGTGGGAGACCATATCCTGCTTAGTGTGATATGGTAGAATTTCCTAGCGGCTATGTCATCCCTAAATTCAGAAGATTTGATGGGACAGAAAATGCGAATCAGCACATCGCCCACTTTAATGCCTCATGCGGGAATACTGGGGGCAATGATGCGCTTCTCCTCCGCCAGTTCGTTAATAGCCTGACCGATGTCGCTTTCGACTGGTACGCGAGCATACCAGATGTTCCCCTCCGAATACAGAGACGAGTGCCGCGTAGGTTCGTCTTGCCTGAGATTCAGGGCAGATGCTATTTGGTTTTATCCGTCCACCTCTCCGAAGATGCCAAGTTGATTTATGGCACCGTATATCGGAGGTTTAGACGGATGCGGCCGATGTAGCAGAATTCGTCAGATTCCCCCTCGCTTGAGGGGTTTTTGATTGTGGGGACGCTCTTCCCTGCAGGCGCAAGCCCCTTCAGTTAATTACGCTACCGCATTGCGGTAACAACTTTCTCCTTCTCTAGAATTTCACTTCGTGTCGTGTGTGTTTGTTTTGTTTGTGGTTGCCCGTGGATTGTATACGGAGACTGAGTATTGCCGTCGCCCGTAGGACGTGGATTAGTCCAAATCCGTATTTACTTAGATTTGGGTTTGGTATTTTGGTTTAAGGTTACGTCAGCCGTATTTAGGCTAAGATCGACTTAAAATGTTGTTAAGGATACGTTAGTCTTATTTAAGACTAAGATCAACTTAACGGGATCATTTAGATCCGACAAAAGAGCATTTGGGGGCTCTATTGTTCCAGTTTAGGGACATAGTGGTCCATGTTCCAGTTTACGGACGTGGTGGTCCATGTTCCAGTTTACAGACGTGGTGGTCCATATTCCAGTTTAGGGACGTAGGGGTCCATTATTAGTTTAAGGACGTCTCGGTCCACTATTAGTTTAAGGACGTCTCGGTCCAATATTCCAGTTTAGGGACGTGTTGGTCCATATTCTAGTTTAGGGACGTAGGGGTCCATTATTAGTTTAAGGACGTTTCGGTCCATTATTAGTTTAAGGACGTCTCGGTCCAATATTAGTTTAAGAACGTCTCGGTCCACTATTAGTTTAAGAACGTCTCGGTCCATATTGATGGGTGTGGTCGTCGGGACCCGTCACCTCTCTGACGTCGTTGAAGGATTACAACGATAAGTGTCAGAGGAGCTCGGAGATGTGCCCTCGAACCGGATATAAATTGATTTAAGAGAGCAATCTTGCTCAGTCAATTTAATTTGAGGACTTACGGCCAAAATTGGGCTAAGTCCAGTTGACAATGTTCAACATTTTATTTGCTTTTGCATTGCATTTATTTTTATTTTTATTTGGGCTCTGCCCAGAAAGGATGCAGAGCATCAATTTGTTTTGGGGCTCTGCCCATTTATAAATGATGCAGAGCATCAATTTTATTTGGGCTCTGCCTTTTATAAATGATGCAGAGCATAAATTTTATTTGGGCTCTGCCCTTTTTATTGCTTTGCAATTTATTTTGGCCTACTAGGTCTTTAAGACTTGGGCCTGGCCCTTTAACAAAAGAAATGCATTGCATTTAATACTCTGACAATGCCCCACATGGCTTGTCAGATGCTTTGCGCAATTAATGAGCGCCAGCGCTCGTGGAGGTGACACGTGTCACGTTCTGGTGAGCGCAAGCGCAACAGCGCAGTGCGCCGCGTTAGTGCGCTGCGCTGCTGCACTGCTGACACGTGGCGCTCCTGGCGGCTTTGCGCAATAGCGCAGTTTTGGCAAGTGCTGGGCACTGTTCTTTTGGATCAATTTCAGATCAAAGAAAAAACAAGTTTTTTTCTTGTTTTTTAAAGAACCAGTGGTTCATATAAGGTACAAAGCACAGTTATCTTGAGAATCTTTTGGATTCAGAACCAACGGTTCATAAAAAGAAGTGCAAGGCATTATTTATTATTTATTTTTTTCTTTTCATTAGAGATCCTTGATCTTGTTCTCAGATCAATGATCTGGTCATAATAGAATTTTCTCTTTTTCTAAAGGTTTTTACCTTTTTCTTTTTTCTTGAGGATTTCTCTCCAATTCTTCAGAGTCTTCTCTGTTTAATTTTTCCACCAAATGTTTCTCCTCCTTTTTTTTGAGGTCTGGGGTCCTTTTTATAGTGTCCATAAATTAGTTAAATTTGTTAAAGAGATCTTTCTCTGAGTGATTTGGGAAATTTTCCCCACCGTTGGATCTTTGATCCAAAGGCCTTTGTTTTACAGAAGAAAATCTTCTTGTTTTAACAAGAACAGAAAAGATTTCTTTAAAATTCAATTCTGTTTTGCGCAAACGCCCCAGCGCGTGACACGTGTCGCGCAGTGATTTGGGTTTGATCTCTACTCATGTCTAACCTTTAACAAAATAATTTTTAATCTAATCTCAAATCGCGGTCGAGACTAGCAATAAATTAGTAGCGCGCCCGTTTTGGATGTTAACGATTCTTTTGCTAAAGTTTATAAACTTCATAAGACTTAAAAGAAGTTAAAATATTTTCTCATCTATTGTTCTACCCTAATCCTACGAACCCTATCAAGCGGAGAATTACTCACGCATGATGGAGATAGAAGAAGAACGGATAGAGAAAGAGATCATAATGCATAAATTAAATGCTAAATAATTAATATAATGATATACCTTTATTAATCAACTTCACAATTACAAAACCTTCGAGTTTAGATTACAAGAGGAAGAAGAAGTTTCTCTCGATCTCTGCCTCGTAGGAAGTAGATGCTCCGTCGAATCTCACATCACATTATCACATCGAATCGTGGACCTGTCGTAGATCACTTGTTCTTTAACGGTGATTTGCTTCGTGTAAAAAATTGATCATTTCTAAGTTTAGCCATCGGTCCTTTATATAGCCCCAAAACCAGAAACTATAGATCCCTAGAATTAGGGTTAGTTGTAGCAAATCCAACTTGAAAATCCTAACTCCTGATTCGGTGAATCGGCCGCGGATCCGCCGCATATTTCATGGTTTGGCCGCGGATCCGCGGTTTGTTGGTGAGATCTTGGGTGCAAATTTCTGGGGCTTTATTCTTGTGGCACATGGAGATTTAGTTGATATGTGGAACTTGATAATATTTCCTGAGTCTCTTCCAGTATTGATTCTTCGATTTTCTTTAATATTTCGGCAGATTTTTTATTTCCGACATCTCAACATCTCGATCTCCTGACCTGAGCCAAAGCTTGCACTATATCTCAAAGAATAATGTTGGTAATATTTGGTATTTTTGAGATATTATCCTAACCAATTTGATATGATATTATATTTTAAAAATATTGATTAAGGATATTTGATATGATATGCATATTTAAATTATCAAAATATTATATGCATATATTTTCCTTCATAATTTTAATTATAATATATAAACATATGAAAATAGTATTTTTACAGATAAACCCTCATATGTGTCATATTTATAATAAACACTTTTAGATATTTAAGAATAGTAAGGAAAATGTTATATCAAATATGCGATATTTTCGACTGAACACCCACGCCAAGAACTCTCAAACAATCACGATCTTTTCAAGGAAAGATCGCATATATCTGGCGGTTCATAGCCAACCTCTCTGGAAAATGCCATACCTACAGTCATTTGATGAAAAAGGGAACCCCGTTTGTCTGGGATCAAAAGTGTCAAAATGCACTAGACGAAATCAAGCAATACCTGCAAAATCCGCCAATATTGACTGCTCTGGTTAAGGGAAAACCCCTTATCCTATATACGACAGCCCCTGAAGGTTCTCTAGGTGCGCTATGGACACAAGAGAACGATCAGGGAAAGAAGAGAACTCTATATTATTTGAGTCGAGTTCTCCTGGGGGCAGAAAACAACTACTCCACCATCGAAAAGCACTGCCTGGCACTGATCTTCACGATAATGAAGCTCAGACATTACGTCTTGGAACATGAGGTTCATCTAATATCAAAGGTGGATCCTCTCAAATATCGGATGTCAATGGCCATATTAATAGGAAGGTTTGCCAAATGGGCCCTCCTCCTGATGGAGTTCTCGATAACATATCGACCCCTCAAAACAGTGAAAGGCTAGACCATTGCCGACTTTCATGCGGAGCATTCGATACCAGCCGACTCCTCCTTAAATTGCGAGTTGCCGGATGAACATGCCTTCGACACAATCGAAGGAGAGAAGGAAGAAAATGATTCTCAATGGGAACTCTACTTCAATGGAGCATCTTCCATGAAGTGGCGAAAGAAAAAAAAAACCCATAATCAAAGACGGGGTATACCTTATTTTAGTGAATCTGCAAGGAGGGATATTGTATTACGCCCTCTTCTTAATGGAGCCAAGGACTAATATCAAAGCTGAATATGAAGTTTTGATAGCGGGCCTCAAGATCACTGTCGACATGGGAATCAAAGACCTCCTCATATATGGAGACTCCTAGCTGATCGTTAGCCAAGTAAATGGAGACTATCAGACATGCAAGCCAGAGCTGATAAAGTATGGTGAAAGTGTGCAACAACTGTTGACTCAAATCCCCTCCTACATTCTGGAGAGTATACCACGTACATAAAATAGCAAAGCGGATGCATTGGCCAAATTGCCTAAGGAGCTGGCCGATGAAGACCTCGATGACGTAAAGATCATTGTGCAAAGCTACAGGGTTCTCGCGGCAACAGATATATCTTCGGAAGACTTAATAGAGCCATCCGAAATAAAAGAAACGACCGAACAAGCAACCCTTCAAATAAAGGACAAAGAAAAGATCAATGATTGGAGGGAAGTCTTCATAGACTACTTCAAATCCCAACGAATGCTCAAAAACGCGTCGTCTCGACATCAGCTCATGAAACAAGCTCTGTTCTTCGCCTTCGTCAATGATACTCTATATAACAGATCGTTTGACTGTCTATGGCTAAGATGCCTAGGGCTGAAGGAAGCAAAGAAAGCCTTTCAAGAAATTCACGACGGACTCTGCGGTTTTCACCAAGCTGGACTAAAGATGAAACTGAAGATCAAAAGAATGGGTTACTATTGGCCCATAATGATTCAGGACTGCCTCGAATATGCGAAGCAGTGTCACTCGTGCCAAATTCACGGGGACTTCATCCACCAACATCCAAATTCGCTACACTCAACAGTAGCTAGCTGGCCGTTCAAAATGTAGGGAACCGATATAATTGGCTCCATTGAACCAGTATCGTTCAAAGGATATCGGTTCATACTGGCAACGACCGACTACTTTTCTAAGTAGGTAGAAGCAGTACCACTAAGGGAGGTGAAGACGGAGAATATCCTCCATTTTTTCAGGACACATGTCATCTATCGGTTCGGCATTCCGCGATGAATTATCTCGGATAATGGGCCAGCTTATAGAAGCCATAAAATCAGCCGTTTTGCACAACAACATAAAATAGATTGGAGATACTCTTCAGTCTATAATCCTCGGGCCAACGGTCTAGCTGAAGCTTTCAACAAGACCTTGACGAAGATTATAAAGAAAACAGTGTCTAGAAACAGAAAAGAATGGCACGAAAGGTTGCACGAAGCTCTCTGGGCGTACTGAACAACGTTCAAAATGGCTACGAATACAACACCATACATATTGGTATTCGACATGGAAGCAGTGCTTTCCCTGGAAATAGAACTCCCTTCTCTACGAGTAGCGGTTCGATATGAGCTGACAGATGAAGAAAATACTCATCTTCGGCTTGAGAAGCTCGATGCCCTCGATGAAACTCGCCTTATAGCACAACAAAATCTGGAGGCTTATAAGGCAAGGAAGACATGGTCATACGAAAGACTGACCAGGCCGAGAACGTTTCACCAAGGCGAACTCATGCTAGTCGTCAAAAGACCAATGATCCCCAATCATGCAAAACGAAGGAAATTAGAGCCGAACTATGAAGGCCCGTACATCATAGACAAAGTCTACCAAGGTGGAGCCTACCCACCCATGGATATGGATGGTGAAAGACCCTTTCAGCCAATAAACGGCCGATTCCTCAAAAAATACCACGCTTGACGAGTCACGACTTAGGTCTATGATAAATGACGACGCTTATGTCCGCTCGCTATCTTCTTGAGTCAGAACTCCGAGAGTAGTATGCAAAGAAGAACCTCGCCTCAAATATGGCGATAAAGGACCGAGAAGTCCCCAAACTAACAACGGACCGAGATGTCCCTAAACCAACAATGGACTGAAAAGTTCTTAAACTAGAACTTCGCCTCAAACATAGCGACAATGGACCGAAAAGTCCCTAAACTAAAATTTCGCCTCAAACATGGCGATAATGGACCGGAATATCCCTAAACTACCGCGTTGCCTCAAATATGGCGATATCGGACCGAGATGTCCCTAAATTACAATCTCGCCTCAAACATGGTGACAAAGGACAGAGAAGTCCTTAAACTAATTATCCGCCTCAAACATGGCGATAACAAACTTAGATGTCTCTAAACTAACAATGGACCGAAAAGTCCTTAAACTAGAACTTCGCCTCAAACATGGCGACAATGGACCGAAAAGTCCCTAAACTAAAATTTCGCCTCAAACATGGTGATAATGGACTGGAATGCCCTTAAACTACCGCAGGCCTCAAATATGGCGACAATGGACCGAGATGTCCCTAAACTAGAACCTCGCCTCAAATATGATGATATCGGACTGAAAGGTTCCTAAACTAAAATTTTGCTTCAAACATGGCGATAATGGACCGGAACATCCCTAAACTAGCGCATCGCCCCAAATACAGCGATCCACTCCCTTGAGATCTATATTGCAATCAAAGTCCTAATGGCGGAGATTGCAACTCAAGTCCCACTGGCTACGCAGCTACTCCAGCGATGAAGCCACCCCCAAATCCCACTAGGAAATAGATGGGTCACCTGTGACGAAGGTACTTTCGAGTGTTCCATCGCTCGTAAAAAAACCGGTATGTCTGCGAGCGAAATGGGCACGGATGAAAACCCGAAAGGGCGCCATGAGTAAAAACAACAGGATTACCGAAGAGTTTGTGAAAACCCGGAAGGACGCAATCTCGTAAAAAAACGGTATGTCCACAAGCGAAATGGGCACGGATGAAAACCCAAAAGGGTGCCGTGAGTAAAAAAAAAAGGCAGGACTGCCGGCGAGTTTGTGAAAACCCGAATAAGGCGCAAACTCGTAAAATAAAAATGAATGGGCCCTTGCAAAGTCCTCTTAACCTTGTGAGGAAAAAATACCCGCGTGACATCCTTACGACTCACAAAAGAGCAACACACTTAGGAATCCTTATAATTCCTAAGGAGAAATTACACTTACGGGATCCTCTTGACTCGTAAGGAGAATACCCCTTATGAGACCCTCACGACTCATAAGATTCAAAAGCCTTAAGCTACAGGAATCTGAACTTGTTCTTAAGCTGTCATATCCTCCAAGTTTCCCTACAGGTGGTTCAATATTGACCCTTGTATACAATCTACGGGTACGAATAAATATTCCCCCACCAAGTTCCACCAACGACAAGAAATGTCCCCGTATGGTGAACGACACTTGTAAGCCCTCTCGACTTATAAGGTGAAAACACTTTTGTAAGATCCTTACGACTTACGAGGGAAAGTACCACTTAGAAGTCATCATGACTTCTAAGGAGAACATGCACCTATGAGATCCTCATGACTCGTAGGGAGAAATACCTTTATGAGACCCTTACGGCTCATAAAGTCAAAAAGCCTTAGTCGACAGGATCTTAACCCTGTTTTCTAAGCCACCTTTGTTCAAATCAACAAAGTCAAATGATGATTCGCTCCTGGTAATATCCTAGTCATAGTGATGCTGATGCCTAAAAAGATATCAAACTTCAAGTCCTCTCAAGACAAATGATGATTCGCTCCAGGCAATATTCCAGTCATAGCGATGCTGATGCCAAGATTGATATCAGATTCCAAACTTGCAATAAAAAATAGCAGCGAGTAGCAAAAAAATATGCATATAAAAACTGCCGAAATGTTTGGGCAACTCGCAATAAAAAGCAGCGAGTAAAAATATAAAAAAAGCCAAAATGTTTGGGCAACTCGCAAGAAAAAGCAGCGAGTAAATAAAAATAGCCGAAATGATTGGGCACCGCGATAAATAGCCGAAATGATTGGGCAATATGGAAAGCTGAAAAGATAGAGCATCGCGGAAATAAAAAAAATATAAAATGAAATTTTCTCTGCCCTGCAGGTAGGTCTACACCGACCCCTGTATACAATCCATAGGCACAAATGAAAGAAATGGTACCATATTTTCCTACCAGGCTCTATTAAGTGAAGAGCCAGATCTTAATGGCAACATGTACAGCCTAGAGGTCATCCCGACGTTCCTTCTCGGTGCAAACGCGACGTCAACAAAGGCTCTAAGGAGTCAAATAAAAAAGGAGTGACGACAAAATTTTAACTCCAGCTAGGCGTACTTCTCATGCCAGCAGGATGTAGACGCAACATCATCAAAGATCCAAGGGTCAAACAAAAAAGGAGTAATGGCAAAATCCCAGCTCCAGCTCGACGTTCCTTCTCGATGCAGACGCAATATCAACAAAAGACCCGAGGGTCGAAACAAAAATGGAGCAATGGCAAAATCCTACCCCAAGTCTTGACGGTTCATATACAACCCAGAGACTATCTCGACGTTCCTTCTTATTGCAGCAGGATGCAGAATCAACGTCAACAAAAGACCCAAGGGTCGAAAGCAAAAATGGAGGAACGACAAAATCCTAACTCCAAGTCTCGACGGCGCATAAACAACCTATAAACAATCTTGACATTCCTCCTCATTTCAGCAGGATGCGAATGCAGCTATCAAATGAAATTGGAGCAATGACATATTCCTAGCTCCGGACTTCAATTGCAATACATACAGCAAAGAAGTCTTACTGATGTCTACCCTACTTCAGCAAAGAGGTCTTACAGATGTCTACCCTACTTCAGCAAAGAATCAGCGCGACATCATCAAAACAAAAAATGAAGCGACGGCATATTCTTCCCAGCTTCGAGTCTTGAAGGCAACTCATATAAAGCCTAAAAGACTATCGGAAATCATTCCACACCAGAGCGGAGTGGTTATGACTTATCGGGGCTCCAAACTGAGCCTAAGCTCAAGTAAAAAGCGTCATGGAAAATTCCTAACGTTTGCTCTTCCGACGATAATATGACCTAAGGAGATTACTTGAAGACGTCTTGTCCAGCCCCTGAAGGGATCAGAGACACGACAATCACGAGGCTACTCGAACAACGGCTTAAAGAACATATCGAGGAATACATAAGCCAACGCGACGGTACCACGGAATAAAACACTAGTACCACAAACCTAACGGACCTCTGTCATAAAGAATGGAGGTTATCTGCATATAACATTAGGACAAGTTTGCCTGTAAACCCAAGGGAGGTAAACTAAAGACACTCCTAAACGAGTACATAAACTAGAGACTCTGAAATGAGTGAATAAACTACAAACTTCGAAATGAGTACTTAAACTAGAGACTCCGTAAAGAGGGAATAAACTACAGACTCCGAAATGAGTATATAAACTAGAGACTCTGAAACGAGTGAATAAACTACAAACTCCAAAACGAGTAGATAAATTACTTCGCGCCAGATCAAGACATCAAGAAACAGAAGGGTGCAACTCATGAGCCATGGGGTTTACAATTGAGATTTTAGTTAATGATAGATGACGACGCTTGTGTCCGCTCGCTATCTTCTCAGATCAAGATTCTAAAAGTTATGAATGGTACACCGGCCTGAAACCGTGTATGCTACATATTAAGCTACACTACTTCACTCACGTGTGTACCTCCATAAGTAAAGTAGTGGGGGCATTTGTTTACACCGGTTTAAGTTTCGTTTACAGCTATGTGTGAAAGTAAGCTCATTCATATACACACATGCACACATGTGGGTTGCAACAATACAATCAGAGGAAGAACATGTGTTAGAAAGGAAGCACTCGGTGGTCAACGATAAAAAGAAAGCATTTAAATAAACATTTATTCTATAGGAAATAAATCACCAAACACGGGATTAAAAGTACAAGGGTTTACAAAACAGTGAATAAAGTTTTCTAAAGTCCTCTCCGCCTTCTCCATCATGACGAAGCGGCGATCTTCGCGAGGAGTCGCTCTCCATCGGTTAGCGCCGTGCCCATCGGCGAAGGCAGATATGATGGCCCGCTGAGCCCGTATCTGGCTTAGCAGCTGAACAGAGCTATCCCTCAGAGGCGTGGTAATCAAAATTGTTTCATGAAAGCACTCGATCTTGTCCTCTGCTGCGTCAAGCATCGCCGGAGTCATCTCCGCTGGATAAGGGGGAATGTCATCGAGCACAAACAGGAGGATCATCCGGAGTCAAATGGAGCCGATGGAAAGAGGAGATCTTGTACGAGTCAAGAGCTCGTGCAGCACAGTATCACATTGGTCATCCGTAAGAGCAAGATTCACCAAGCGTGCAACAAAACGAGAAACAATTTCCTCGATGGGACCTCCCATGGCTGCCGATGAGCATATGAACGATTGCAAGCCATGACACTCCTTTGTTAAAATAATTCTCTGAAAGTGAGAGAGAAGAGGAACATTGTTTCAGATTCTAAGGGGAATCATTTAAGTCTTGGCACATACAATGTTGTGCATGGTGGAACTATTTCCAAGCTCTGACGAAAGAAGGCATTGGAAAAGAAAGTTTGACTCGGGAAAAGGAGAGAAAGAAGGAGAAAAGAAACTTTCATCAATGAGGTAGCGCCTCACGTGCTCTCCACGAGGGCGCCAGCGCCAATCTTATAGGATTAAATCCTAATGTGGCACCTCACGTGCTCCTCACGCGGACTCCAATGTGCAAAGCACATAAGAGTTCATTACATAAGAGTTAAACTGTTAGATGACGCCGTACGTGCTCCTCACGCGGGTGCTAGTGTGCAAAACATAGGAATACCCATATTAAGAATTAAATTCTTAAGTGGCACTCACGTGCACAACAAGTGAGCGCCGACGCCTAAATAGAATTAAATTCTACGATACTCTCTGTCAAACAGAGCTGTTGGATCAAAGATCCAACGGAGATGATTTATTACCAAAATATAGAATCAAATTCTATTAGGAGAAAATATCTCCCATATCTTTCTAAATAAGAAAGATACTCTCGGTTGGATCAATGATCCAGTAATAGAATAAAATTCTATTTTGGGAATATATTCCCTCAATCTTTCTAAACAAAAAAAGATTGCTCCCTGTAAAACAGAGAACTCTTGGATTAAAAATCCAATGGTGATTAAAAATCACCACTTGACAAAATAAATTATGTATATGGGAGAATATTTTCCCGATCTTGTTAAAAAGAAGAACTCCATATTCTATAAAAAAGAAGTCCTTAGATCAAAGATCCAATGGTGGGTAAAATTCCCCAACTCAATTTTGAGTTTGATTAAATCAATTGGAATCTCTTAATGAGAGATTTTCTCAAAACCAATCAACAATCTGCCTCCACTATATAAAAGACCCGAGACTTCAAGTCTCGGAGGGAGAGACAGGTACAGAGAGAGAGAGAGAGAGACAAGCACGGGAGAGGGAGAGAAGAACACAGAAGACCACAACACAGAGAGAGACAGAAGGAGATAGGAAAAATCCCCCATAAGCTTATGAAAATTACAGAAATCTTCCAAAAAGAACAATAAAGAATTCAATTCTCAAAGAAAAAGAGCTTCATTCTCTAAACCCTAGATAAAGAAACCATAGAGATCAAAACATCTCCTTTACCTATCATAGCATATCTAAGAGTATAACCCTTCTTGAGAACTCAGTTATTTCTCCGGATCTAAGATCTACAAGACAAGTCTCCCACAAGTTGAGAATTTAATTCTCATCGGGAAGATCTTGTTCTTAAGAATCAAAGATTCAGGAAAGAACAAATTTAAAAAGAAAAAATATGGAGTCCATAACACTCTAGGAACTTAGTTCCTTCAAATCAAGAAATTTGTTCTTAAAAAAATGATCTCAGATTCTCAAAATAATGATCTTGGTGATTGTTCCCCTCCGAATACAGAGACGAGTGCTGCGTAGGTTCGTCTTGCCTGAGATTCGGGGCAGATGCTATTTGGTTTTATCCGTCCACCTCTCCGAAGATGCCAAGTTGATTTATGGCACCGTATATCGGAGGTTTAGACGGATGCGGCCGATGTAGCAGAATTCGTCAGATTGTCCCTCGCTTGAGGGGTTTTTGATTGTGGGGACGCTCTTCCCTGCAGGCGCAAGCCCCTTCAGTTAATTACGCTACCGCATTGCGGTAACAACTTTCTCCTTCTCTAGAATTTCACTTCGTGTCGTGTGTGTTTGTTTTGTTTGTGGTTGCCCGTGGATTGTATACGGAGACTGAGTATTGCCGTCGCCCGTAGGACGTGGATTAGTCCAAATCCGTATTTACTTAGATTTGGGTTTGGTATTTTGGTTTAAGGTTACGTCAGCCGTATTTAGGCTAAGATCGACTTAAAATGTTGTTAAGGATACGTTAGTCTTATTTAAGACTAAGATCAACTTAACGGGATCATTTAGATCCGACAAAAGAGCATTTGGGGGCTCTATTGTTCCAGTTTAGGGATATAGTGGTCCATGTTCCAGTTTACGGACGTGGTGGTCCATGTTCCAGTTTACGGACGTGGTGGTCCATATTCCAGTTTAGGGACATAGGGGTCCATTATTAATTTAAGGACGTCTCGGTCCACTATTAGTTTAAGGACGTCTCGGTCCAATATTCCAGTTTAGGGACGTGTTGGTCCATATTCTAGTTTAGGGACGTAGGGGTCCATTATTAGTTTAGGGACGTTTCGGTCCATTATTAGTTTAAGGACGTCTCGGTCCAATATTAGTTTAAGAACGTCTCGGTCCATATTGATGGGTGTGGTTGTCGGGACTGGTCACCTCTCTGACGTCGTTGAAGGATTACAACGATAAGTGTCAGAGGAGCTCGGAGATGTGCCCTCGAACCGGATATAAATTGATTTAAGAGAGCAATCTTGCTCAGTCAATTTAATTTGAGGACTTACGGCCAAAATTGGGCTAAGTCCAGTTGACAATGTTCAACATTTTATTTGCTTTTGCATTGCATTTATTTTTATTTTTATTTGGGCTCTGCCCAGAAAGGATGCAGAGCATCAATTTGTTTTGGGGCTCTGCCCATTTATAAATGATGCAGAGCATCAATTTTATTTGGGCTCTGCCTTTTATAAATGATGCAGAGCATAAATTTTATTTGGGCTCTGCCCTTTTTATTGCTTTGCAATTTATTTTGGCCTGCTAGGTCTTTTAGACTTGGGCCTGGCCATTTAACAAAAGAAATGCATTGCATTTAATACTCTGACAATGCCCCACATGGCTTGTCAGATGCTTTGCGCAATTAATGAGCGCCAGCGCTCGTGTAGGTGACACGTGTCACGTTCTGGTGAGCGCAAGCGCAACAGCGCAGTGCGCCGCGTTAGTGCGCTGCGCTGCTGCACTGCTGACACGTGGCGCTCCTGGCGGCTTTGCGCAATAGCGCAGTTTTGGCAAGTGCTGGGCACTGTTCTTTTGGATCAATTTCAGATCAAAGAAAAAACAAGTTTTTTTTTTCTCTTGTTTTTTAAAGAACCAGTGGTTCATATAAGGTGCAAAGCACAGTTATCTTGAGAATCTTTTGGATTCAGAACTAACGGTTCATAAAAAGAAGTGCAAGGCACTATTTATTATTTATTTTTTTCTTTTCATTAGAGATCCTTGATCTTGTTCTCAGATCAATGATCTGTTCATAAGAGAATTTTCTCTTTTTCTAAAGGTTTTTACCTTTTTCTTTTTTCTTGAGGATTTCTCTCCAATTCTTCAGAGTCTTCTTTGTTTAATTTTTCCACCAAATGTTTCTCCTCCTTTTTTTTGAGGTCTGGGGTCCTTTTTATAGTGCCCATAAATTAGTTAAATTTGTTAAAGAGATCTTTCTTTGAGTGATTTGGGGAATTTTCCCCACCGTTGGATCTTTGATCCAAAGACCTTTGTTTTACAGAAGAAAATCTTCTTGTTTTAACAAGAACTGAAAAGATTTCTTTAAAATTCAATTCTGTTTTGCGCAAACGCCCCAGCGCGTGACACGTGTCGCGCAGCGCAGGGCTTGCGCAGCTGTGCTTTGGCAACTGCGCAGACACGTGTCGTGCAGCGCAGCTGTGCTTGCGCAACTGCGCAAACACGCGTCGTGCAGCGCAGCGCTTGCGCGATTTTTCTTGCGCAACTGCGCAGACACGTGTCGCGCAGCGCAGCGCTTGTGCGATTGTGATTGCGCAACTGCGCAGACACGTGTCGCGCAGCGCAGCTCTTGCGCAACTGAAGCGTTACTTCCTTTACTTTTTGTTTTAAAAGAGCTTTGCTCTGATTGGACGCAATGCCTTGAGAGCTGCGCTGATGTGTCTACGACTGACACGTGGCGCGTTGCGCGCAGCGCAGAGGATCTAAAGCGTTGCTTCATTTATTAAAACTTAGATTTTCAAAGTAGAGATTTGCTCTGATTGGGGGAATCGGAAGCGTTGCTTCACTTGAGATGTCTTTTCATCTTCCTTTTACAACTCAAACTTGTATTTCCCAAAATTTTCATTTCCCGGGTCTTGGAAATAATTCCATTTTGCACGGAATTTTCTGTGCTTGGGTCTATATATAACCCAAGGCCGAGCCTTTCTTTTCTCATCTCCAGAGAACTTCTTCGATCATGTCTTGCAACCGCCCTCATGCCTGCCGACAACCGTGGGAAGTGCCGATCCGGGACATCGTTCCCCTTTTTGCTGCGTGCTTGGTGGACCCTTCTTTTACGGATGAGCAGTGCGATGCTGCAATGTACGAGCTTTTGACTCGTGTGGGGTCTCCTCTTCCTCCGCACTCCATTTGGCTCCGGATGATCCTTGCTTCAGTGCTCGCCGATCTTCCTCCTCCTCCTCCAGTAGAGATGTCCTCGGCAATGCTCGACGCCGCCGAGGATAAGATCGAGTGCTTCTTTGAAGCGCACTTGATCACCAAAGCCCTGAGGGACTTTTCTTTCCACTTGCTGAGCCAGATACGGGCTCGCCGGGTTGTCATCGCCACATTTTCTGACGAATGTGGCAATGATCGTTGGGCGTCTACTTCTCGGGAGGACCGACGCTTCAACGTGGTGGAGAAGACAGAAAGGGAACTGGAGAATCTTCTTATTATTTTTGCGAACCCTTGTCTTTCCGATCCCATATTTGGTGATCTTTTTTAAATGTAATAATAATAATGAACAAGTATCTTTCTTTTTAATCAAGTATTTCATTATCTGTTAAGGGTTCTTTTTATTTTAGTTCTCTGTTGTGCTTGTGCATCGTATGATTTAATTTGCATGTGATTCTCGCAAGGATAAATTGCCTTTGGTGTTTAGCCTCTTTCATGAAGCGGTGCTTTACTTTTCAGTCTTAGAAATAGAGTTTCGTTCTAATCGGGGGAAACAAATGCCCCCCCACCGTTGCACTTGCATGGTTCCAAATGCGAGCGCAACGGTGGCAGAATTCCAACCGTTATGGTAACCTTTGGAAGTTGAAAGGGCACTTGATGCCTATAAATAGGACCTTTGGTCCTGTTTAGACGATTATCATTTTTAAGATTTTTACTTTCAAAACTCCAGAGCTCTGCTCTTGCCTTTAGGAACTCTCAGAGTTAAATTTTCCTCAAAAGAAACTTTTTAGGTAAAAAATTAACCTTGAATTAAATTAATTTCAATTAATAGAGCTTTGCTCTCGTAGATCTTTTGATCTAAAGAAAACCCTTTTAGGGTTTCACCAAATAGAGCCTTGCTTTCAGGAATCTGTTTTAGGGTTTCTCAACCCATGAACAGAACCTTGCATCTTTGGCAAAACATAGATCCCTTTGATCTAAAAAAAAGAACTCTTAAGAGTGTTTCATTGATCTTAGAGTTTGAAGATGGCATTTTATTCCTCAGTGCATTATATCGTTTTGCTTAATCAGTCTTTCTGATAATCTCGTTGATCTTCTTTCACAGGAACAATGGACGCCCATATGTATGCTCTTAACGAGATCATCTCTTATGGGGACATCCGCCGACTTGGCCGCTCTCAAAATCGAGAGTTCACAAACGCGGAGTGTGCTGAAATAATGAGCCGCTTCGACGCATACAATGGTCCACTGCTTCCCCGACGTTCCTGTTTCCTGATTTAAAATCAGAAAAGCTTATGGAAAAAGCTTCAGAAGAGGGTCACGTGCTTACACGTGACCAGCAGTCACTTGTTGGCACGTGACACCTAAAAGTATCGGCAAGGCAAGTTCAGTTTCCCAACTACATCAGAGAAAGGGGCTTCAGTAAGGGTCACGTGCTCCCACGTGACCTGGGTCATGTGTCGGCACGTGACATTTAAAAGCAGCGGCAAAGACCCAACGGTTCCCTGAGCAAATCAAGAAAAAGGCTTCAGAAGAGGTCACGTGCTCCCACGTGACCAGGGTCACGTGTTGGCACGTGACACTCAAAACATCAGACTCATTCTCCGGTTAAATCAAGAAGAAGGCTCCATGCCAGGGTCACGTGCTCACACGTGACCAGTTGTCACGTGGCGGCACGTGATAGCTAAGCAGCAACCAGAAGACAGAGCGTAAAAAGAAGGAAGAAGGCTCGTTCCAAGGGGGTCACGTGCCCACACGTGACCAAGGGTCACGTGGCCACACGTGACCGACTTCAAAGCCCATTTGTTAACAGAATTAAATTCTGAGAAAGACCTCTCAAATCTTTCCAAAAGCAACCGATTGAATTAAAGATTTAGAGGTGATTAAATATCATCTATCTATGGGAAAATCTCGAATTTGGAAAGATTTCCCCTTCAAATCTAACAGAAATCACAAAGGAGAATCCCTGGATTTGAAATCCAATGGTGAATAAAATTCACCTAATAATCCAAAGGTCCAGAACGAATGATGGATGCAAATCAAATCTCTCAATGAAGATTCGTCAAAAACTAATTGACTCGGCTGCTTCTCCTATAAATAGGAGCCAAGAGATACAAGAAAGAGATATACGCAGAGGGAAGAAAAGGGAGAGAGCCTTGATACTTTGAGAAATTTGGATCTTCTGCAAAAGAAAACCCTAGGTAAGAAAGGGAAGGCTCCTTGAAAGAAAAGAGAATTTAATTCTCAACAGAGTTCAACTCTGATGTAAAACAGAAGAACATATTTCTTCTCTCTTTGATAGAGGATCTGTAAAGCGCATATCTCCCCTTGAAGTTGAGAATTTAATTCTCAATGGGTTGAGATCCTGCCATGCAGATCCAAAGCATAGAGAGGGAATGGAAGCACGAGAATTTAATTCTCACAGAACTATAGGAATTTAATTCCTTTAAAATTAAATTAGGGTTTGACCCTGTGTTATGGGAATTTAATTCCTTCAGAATGAAAAGAATTAGGGTTTAACCCCAGTTAAGAACTTAGTTCTGTTGAAACAACGGGAATTTAATTCCCTTAATCATAATTCTTTAACAGAGAGTGGGAGTTTAATTCCTTAAAGCTCTTATTAGGGTTTAACCCTATTCAGTTCTTCATATATATGAGGAATTTAATTCCTACAGAAAATTCAGAGTTCAACTCTTCAAAAGAAACTAGGAATTTAATTCCTTTGAAATTATTGTCAGGGTTCAACCCTACGAGGAATTTAATTCCTGAAAGGGATTAACAGATCTTCTAACAACTACAGAAAAGAAGGGTCACGTGTCACCACGTGACCCCCCCCAAAGATCTACAGAAAGCCCCTTTGAGGCAGTGCCTCACGTGACCCACGTGACCCTTGACAGAAGCTTTAACACACAAAGCGCTTGAATGCCCGTCACGTGGTGGCACGTGATGCTCTAGAAGATGCAATAGTCTCAGAAGAACAAATGAAGGGAGGGCGCTCTCACGTGTTGCCACGTGACCCCTCCTGCCTTAGTGTTTAACACTAAACCCCTGAATTCAGTATTAAAACATTGTTTGGTCTTAGTGTTCAATACTAAGCAAAGAACTTTACTTGCAGTGTTCAACACTGATTACCTTAGTGTTCAACACTAGTTTGGGACTTCTGTTGACAGTATTTAACACTGATCTGTTTTAGTGTTTAACACTAATTTGAAAGCCTTGTTGCTGGTGTTTAACACCAATTATCTTTTAGTGTTAAACACTAACTTGTCAATCTCATTCCCAGTGTTCAACGCTGATTGGTCTGTAGTGTTTAACACTAGGCATTGGCCCAATTGGCTAAATGGCCAGAAACAAAGTCTCTCCTTCAATGGACCAACAGGAAGCCAATATTCCAGACATGATTGGACTTAGCCCAAGCTGGCCATATGTCCTCAATTCATAATTAACTGGGCTAATGGGCTCATAACATAATTAATTGGTCTTGATCCCAAATTGGGCCAAAGACTATTTAATCCACTCCGGTTCCAGGGTACATCCCTTCACTCCTTTGATACTTGGCGTTGTAATCCCTCAACGTCTTCAAAGAGGTGACGGGTCCCGATGACCACGCATTGATATGGACTGTGGGGTCCTTAAACCCATGGACTACGACGTCCTTAACCTCGACCGAGATGTCTTAAAACTAACAATGAACTGTGGGGTCCTTAAACCCATGGACTACGACGTCCTTAACCTCGACCGAGATGTCTTAAAACTAACAATGGACTGTGGGGTCCTTAAACCCATGGACTACGACGTCCTTAACCTCGACCGAGATGTCTTAAAACTAACAATGGACTGTGGGGTCTTTAAACCCATGGACTACGACGTCCTTAACCTTGACCGAGATGTCTTAAAACTAACAATGGACTGTGGGGTCCTTAAACCCATGGACTACGACGTCCTTAACCTTGACCGAGATGTCTTAAAATTAACAATGGATTGTGGGGTCCTTAAACCCATGGACTACGACGTCCTTAACCTTGACCGAGATGTCTTAAAACTAACAATGGACTGTGGGGTCCTTAAACCCATGGACTACGACGTCCTTAACCTTGACCGAGATGTCTTAAAACTAACAATGGACTGTGGGGTCTTTAAACCCATGGACTACGACGTCCTTAACCTTGACCGAGATGTCTTAAAACTAACAATGGACTGTGGGGTCCTTAAACCCATGGACTACGACATCCTTAACCTCGACCGAGATGTCTTAAAACTAACAATGGACTGTGGGGTCCTTAAACCCATGGACTACGACGTCCTTAACCTTGACCGAGATGTCTTAAAACTAACAATGGACTGTGGGGTCCTTAAACCCACGGACTACGACGTCCTTAACCTTGACCGAGATGTCTTAAAACTAACAATGGACCGCAATGTCCTTAAACTACCCATGGACCGCAATGTCCTTAAACTACCCATGGACCGCAATGTCCCTAAACTGGAACAATAGAGCCACGCATGCTCTCTTGCCGGATCTAAACGATCCCGTTTAAGTTGATCTTAGCCTTAAATATGGTTAACGTATCCTTAAACCTTCAAACAGACTGGGCTATGAATCTCCCCCAATTAACTCTGGTTCGAGGGTACATCTCTGAACTCCTCTGACATCTGTCGTTGTAATCCTTCAACGTCGTCAGAGAGGTGACGGGTCCCGACGGCCATACATACGATGGACCACTATGTCCCTAAACTGGAACAATGGAGCCCAAATGCTCTTTTGTCGGATCTAAACGATCCCGTTAAGTTGATCTTAGTCTCAAGTTAGACTAACGTATCCTTAACAAACGTTTGAGTTGATCTTAGCCTCAAGTATGGCTAACGTATCCTCAAACCAAGCCCCGAAACCCAAATCTAAGATAATACGGATTTGGACTAGTCCACGCCCTACGGGCGACGACATAACTCGGTCTCCGTAAACAATCCACAGGCAACAAAACATAAAATAAACACACACGACACGAAGTGACCATCTGGAGAAGGAGAAAGTTGTTACCGCGATGCGGTAGCGTAATTAACTGCAGGGGCTTGCGCCTGCAGGGAAAAGCGTCCCCACAATCAAAAACCCCTCAAACGAGGGGGAATCTGACGAAGTCTGCTACATCGGCCGCATCCGTTTAAACCTTCGATACATGGTGCCATAAATCAACTTGGCATCTTCGGAGAGGTGGACGGATAGCACCAATTAGCATCTGCCCCGAATTTCAGGCGAGACGTCCTAATGTCGCGCCGTCCTTCGGAGGGGAACAGTTCCTCCCTCCTTAAGCTTATCGTGGGAGCCATCTGGGAAGCGCTTCCCCTATTCTGTTCTAGCGTGCCGCTTAGGGCGTTGGATGCCGCTGAGGACAAGGTGCACTCAGTGTACCTGTTGAACTTTATCTCGAAGAGACGGCGAGACAGTCTTATCGATCTCTTGCATGAGGTCTTTCAACAGTCCGCCATACTCGCTGCTTATCGGAGGGTGGAAGACATCAGGGGGGACCTTGACGCTTGTGCTCGCGAAAGAAAGCACACTAGGATGGTCCGCGAGGCTTGGAAAGTTATAGATAGGGTCGCTTTTGAATTCCTCAATCCATGTCCTGGGTTCGAGGTTATTCCCTTGTAATAATGTTTTTCGTCTATTGCTTTTATGATTGTAAGAACTTTGGCAATATTAATGGAAAATTTTTATCCCAGCTTGTCTTTATTTTTCGTTCTGAGTCTTTTGCCTATGCATGAATGAATGTGTCTCGAACGCTTGATCAAATGTAAATCGGATGCTCTTTCTGTTGCTTTTCTTCTTTCTCAGCATGTTGTCACAATTAGCATATAATAGAGTAGGCCTCTTGATTTCTTCATAAGATAGCGATGGCTTAGGCTGCAGGTTCAGATCTGCCTCCTAAAACTTTTCAACTCTATGAGCCGTGAGGGTCTCGCAGAGATTTTTCTCCCTACGGATTGAGAGGATCTCGTAGGTGGGTTTTTCTCCTCAGGAGTCGTGAGGATTCCTAAGTGTGTTTTCTTTTATAGGTCGTAAGGATCCTGTAAGAGAATTTTCCCTCTTACGAGTCGAGAGGACTCGTAAGAGGTTGTTTCCCTCCTTGTCGAAACTCGACTTCGGAGAGTGAGACCCGTGGATAGTATGCAAGAGACCGTTCTAAATCGACTTGCAGGGTCCCATTGTTCAGGAAGCAAGTTTTTTAGTCCCTGCTGCCCGAGGCTTCATCTTGTAAGTTGAGATGAATCGGGAATCTTCCCGCGGAGACACTGGTTGCTCTGTGAGTCGACGCGAATCAGGAGGCTCTCGTCAAGGAGTGTTTGTTTCCTTGAGTTGAGGTATTTGCTAAGGATTATTTGTTTCCTTGGTATTGAAACGGATTGAGAATTTCCCACGGAGGCACTGGTTGCTCTGCGAGTCGACACGAATCAGGAGGCTCTCATCAAGGAGTGTTTGTTTCCTTGAGTTAAGGAATTTGCTAAGGATTATTTTTTTCCCTAGTGCCAAGGATTATTTGTTTCCTTGGTGTTGAAACGGATCGAGAATTTCCCACGGAGGCACTGGTTGCTCTGCGAGTCGACGCGAATCAGGAGTCTCTCGTCAAGGAGTGTTTGTTTCCTTGAGTTGAGGTATTTGCTAAGGATTATTTGTTTCCCTAGCGCCAAGGATTATTTGTTTCCTTGGTGTTGAAACGGATCGAGAATTTCCCACGGAGGCACTGGTTGCCCTGCGAGTCGACACGAATCAGGAGGCTCTCGTCAAGGAGTGTTTGTTTCCTTGAGTTGAGGTATTTGCTAAGGATTATTTGTTTCCCTAGCGCCAAGGATTATTTGTTTCCTTGGTGTTGAAACGGATCGAGAATTTCCTACGGAGGCACTGGTTGGTCTGCGAGTCGACACGAATCAGGAGGCTCTCGTCAAGGAGTGTTTGTTTCCTTGAGTTGAGGTATTTTCTAAGGATTATTTGTTTCCCTAGCGCCAAGGATTATTTGTTTCCTTGGTGTTGAAACGGATCGAGAATTTCCCACGGAGGCACTGGTTGCCCTGCGAGTCGACGCGAATCAGGAGGCTCTCGTCAATGAGTGTTTGTTTCCTTGAGTTGAGGTATTTGCTAAGGATTATTTGTTTCCCTAGCGCCAAGGATTATTTGTTTCCTTGGTATTGAAATGGGTCGAGAATTTCCCACGGAGACACTGGTTGCTCTGCTAGTCGATGCGGATCAGGAGGCTCTCGTCAAGGATTGTTTGTTTCCCTGAGTTGAGGTATTTGCCGAAGACACTGGTTTCTTCGGAGTTGGGATGAACTGTCGAAATTTGGCTTCGTTTTCTGGCGGAGCTTGTTGGGAGAGTATGGTTCCCTCTTCGTTTGCGCTCTTGGATTGTATACAGGGATCGATGTGATCTCAACTGTAGGGCCAAAGTTTTATCATCATTTTTTTTTATTTCCGCGATGCTCTATCATTTCAGCTTTTATATCGCGAAGGTCGCGATTGCCCAATCATTTCGGCTATTTTTCGCGGTGCCCAATCATTTCGGCTATTTATTTTATTTTCATTCGCTGCTTTTTATTGCGAGTTGCCCAATCATTTCGGCTATTTTGTATGCATACGTTTTTACTTGCTGTCTTTTATTGCAAGTTGCCCTATCATTTCGGCTATTTCGTATGCATGTGCGGCCTACTGGCTTTTCGCCGTAAACCTGAAATTAGACACCGATTTCGGCATCAGCACCGCTGCAACCGGGATATTTCCAGGAGCGAATCATCATTTGCTTCTGTCGATGTCAAACAAAGGTGGCTTAGCGATCAGGGTTAAGGTTCTGTCGACTAAGGCTTTTAACTTCATGAGCCTTAAGGGTCTCACAAAGGTGTTTCTCCCTACAAGTCGTGAGGATCTTGTAGGTGTATTTTCTCCTTAGGAATCGTGAGGATTCCTAAGTGTATGTTCCTCTGTAAGTCGTAAGGATCCTACAAGAGGGTTTTCTCCTTTTAAGTCGAGATGACTTATAAGGGTTGTTCATCATGCGTAGATATCCCCAATCACGGATGAAACTTGGTTAGGGAAATGTTTATTTGCGCCCGTGGATTGTATACAAGAGTCAGTATTGAACCACTTGTAGGGCAATGTTGGAGGTTGTGGGGGTTGATTAAGCACAGGTTTAGGTCTCTGTAACTTAAGACTTTCAAATCCTATGAGCCGTGAGGGTCCCATAAGAGAGTTCTCCTTACGAGTCGTGAGGATCTCGCAAGTGTATTTTCTCCTTAGGAATCGTGGGGATCCCTAAGTGTGTTGCTACTTTGTGAGTCGTAAGGATCTCACGCGGGTGGTTTCTCCTTACAAGGTCGAGAGGACCCTGTAAGTGTCCTTTAACGAGGTTGCGCCCTTTCAGGTTTTCACAAACACTCGCAGGTAGTCCTGCTGTTTTTACTCACGGCGCCCTTTCGGGTTTTCATCCGTGCCCTTTTTTGCTTATGGACATACCGTTTTTATTTTATATATTTTTTTAATTTTCTTTTCCTTTTTTTTTACAAGGTCGTGCCCTTTCGGGTTTTCACGAACACTCACCGGTAGCCCTGCTGTTTTTACTCACGGTGCCCTTTCGGGTTTTCATCCGTGTCCTTTTTTGCTTATGGACATACCGTTTTTATTTATTTATATATTTTTTATATATATTTTTTTATTTTGTTAGCCTACGGATGCTGCGGTATTAGTTTAAGGACGTTTCGGTCCGATATTAGTTTAAGGACGTTTCGGTCCGTCATTAGTTTAAGGACGTTTCGGTCCGTCATGGAGAAGGCTGGCTACTGCTTATAAAGCTTGAGCTTAGGAAGATAGCGAGCGGACATAGTCGTCGTCATCTATCATTGACCTAGGCTGTGGCTCATTAAGCGTAGTATTTCTTTAGGAAGCGACCGTTTATTGGCCTGAAAGGCCTTTCACCGTGCATATCTATGAGTAGATAGGCCCCACTCTGGTAGACCTTATCTATGATGTACGGGCCTTTATAGTTTGGCTCGAATTTTCCCCGCTTGGCGCGATTGGGAATCATAGGCCTTTTGACCACTAGCACAAGTTCGCCTTGGCGGAATGTCCTCGGCCGGGTCAATCTTTCATATGAGCGCGTCATCTTTGCTTTATAGGCTTCCAGATTTTGTTGCGCTACGAGCCGGGTTTCATCAAGGGCATCAAGCTCCTCAAGCCGAAGGTGAGTATTTTCTTCGTCCGTCAGCTCGTAGTGGACTGCTGTTCATATCAGAATATTGCATTTTATACCGCCCATTCTTACGCTCGTGTGTTTATAGGTAGGTACTTTTAATCCGTGTTTGTTACATATTTGCAGAATACAGGTTTCCAGTACAAATATTGCTAATCAGGATTAATTCTCCACAGTTACGCCAAATGCAGAACATCTGTCCACAGCAGATAAAAGCCGGGTTCCGGTCATCCATATCCGTCCGGTGCTGCGTACCGGTTCCAGGGACAAGACATATGACAGCGGTCATTCATGTCTCGGACAAGCACGGAGCACGAGAGGGGCTGCACAAGAATCAATGGGTGCACGGAGCTCGAGGGAGATAGAAGTCAAAAGGGAAAAAGATATGCAATCTTGGACTTAGAATTCTGAAAATATTCTGGAAATATTATAAGAAACTTTATGTACCAAACAGCTGGAAAAAGCCAACCAGGAACCCACAGAAAACCCCACAGTCCAAATCTACAGTACGGCCGCCCATGCGCGGCCAATAGGGGCTATTGGCGGCGCATGCGCGGCCATACAGGCGCCGCACTCAGTGGATTTTGGGGGGTAGTTTTGGTACTTCATGTTGAGGCTGCTGGTTGCCCTAAAACCCCATTTTCCTGCCTATAAATACAGCAGCTTAGAGCTAAGCCAAGGGAGCAATTTTTGAGTTTTGTTTTAGCCTCATTTTTGTTAGTTTCTTTCTTCTTCTTCTTCATTCCTCCATAAAATTGTAGTGAGAGCTTTTGAGTGGATGTTAATGAAGATGAGGTTGTTTTATCTTTCTTGTTAGTTTGCTCCCCCTTGAGATTTCTGCTTTCTCTTGCTCATTCAATCTCTTCATTGAGGTTGAATGGTTAAGAGTTAGTTATTGATCTCAAGGGTCGTATTTTCTTCCGGGACTAGCACTTCATTTCACATGCGCTTTCTACCCTTCCCTTGATCTTGCAAGTTTTTCATTGAGCTTGCAAGTTTAAGGGTTGGCTATTGAGCACATGCTTGGCTTGGGTCCTAGTTCCGTATTCTTTTTATTACTCGCTTTTTATTGCTTGCATTTTCTTTCATGCATTTTTATTCATGCACTTTAATACTTGTATCTTTTCTTTTCTCTTTTCTTTTATTTGTTCTTTTCTTTTTGTTCTCTTTTGTTTATATTGTGAATGTTGTAATTATTGTTATTGTTAAGAATTAATACGGTTTTATAAGTTAACATTTCTTTGCCAATTCCTTTTCCCGTTATTTTCCATTTGAACTTCGCCCAAACCATACGCAAGCGCTCCGTTAGGCACCGTACCCTGACAAGGTAACGGTGATTCCTAACCGCGACTGGTTGCGTTCGGTTTGGCCGGAGGCGAAAGCAAGAGACAAGAACGGAAGGACAAGGGTAAATAAGCCGGATTCCACGAATACCGCGCTTAAATCCCCTAATCCACGTTGTTGCCAATTGCCTAGCTTCAATTGGTCAAGACTCGGCTCAAAGGTTTTTGAGTACGGATTTCTTAGCTTACAATCTCGTATTTTTCTTAACAACCTTATACTTGCAGATAAACACTTAGGATAGATCAAACAAACATACAGATTCTTTATTGACTCGTCTAAGACAAGAAGGTAAGATAACACTATCTCCCTGTGGACCGACCCGTGCTCACCGGCTAGCTGCAAAGCGACACCGTCCTGATCGCAGTTACACTTTAATTCTTTCATCCGACACGCCAAAAGCGTGCGACCAAATGGCGCCGTTGCCGGGGAGACGGTAGCGTATTTTCTTTCTTATTATTCGGGTTAATATTCTTTTTGTATATATAAAAAAAAAATATTCTTTTCGTTTTTCTTTTTTTTTTCGGACAATATTTTTGTGGGCAAGTGTGCAGATTTTTGCAGATTTGCAAACTGCGATTGTGGGAGCAAAGTGTACATTCAAAGTTAAGGTGATTACGGAGTACAGTGCCAAAGATCCGGGTAGTTTGACCCGCGCAAGCGAACCTTTCAAGCTTACCGGACTCGATTCAACGGGGGTTTCTTAACCCAAAACTTAAACGGTACGTACTTTACTAACACCTTCTTCTCAAATCCGACGCTTCCAATATACTATTCTTTTGCAGGATTCTTTGCAAGTTCGCTAGCAAACGCCAAAATTGACTAACCCGTATTTGTTGCAGCGCCGCGCTTAAAATAAAAAACGATTGTTTTATTCTTTATAGAATTTTTGAATTGCGCATTGCATACATTAATACGGACTTAAGGGCAAGCGAACCCCACAACATACGGTAAAGGATTTCATCACCTTTTCCGTGGCCCACAAATCACGAACTTGTGCATAACGTTTACCCATACAAAATTTAAAAGAAATTAGACTTTAAGCCTTAAGGACTTCGCGCTCACTAGGAGAAGTTAATTGTATTTAGAAGCTTGCTTAACGGTATATTGTTTACGGGGTGTCTAGGAAAGTGTTAACGGCGAAACCGCCAAAAGAGAAAGGGTTATTTAATTAAGGAACTTCGCGAAAGCGTTGGAAAACCTCCCCTTATCTCTGCACTTACCTGGCCTCGTGATCAGTGTATCGTGAGTCTGTTTCTCGACACAGTTTAATTTCGACAATCAAGTTCTTGAGCAGGTCTAGTTGACCTAGGTGAACCCAAGAACGATTAGGTGTGTGGTATTTTTGTGTCGTGATTATTTTTGTCCATATTTCTTTTGTGTATATTTCATTTTTTTGCTAACAACTAACAATAAAAAATAAAAAATAAAAAAAAAATCACATTCTTTTTCCCCTCCTTTTCTCTACCTTTCTTTCATTCTCTCTTCATATCATGGGTACTCCACCTCGCAAAACTCTTGCCGAACTTTGGTACCCACAACCAGACATAACTTCCTACGGTTCTTGCTTTGGCCGAACATCAAACGACCCCTCCATGCCAAAAGTTTCACTGAAAGATCGCATAGCAGCGTCTAGGACAAACACTTGCACTCCTCATTCCACTTCGTATCAACCGTTTCAAACATTCACTCCCACTTATGTTGATACCCCTTCTGCAAGTCGTCCTATGTCTCTTGCTGAACGAATTGAACAATCCCGCAGCCGATCTTTCACTCCTTTCACCACTTCAAATTCTTGGGATCAACAATTCCATTCTCCATCTTATCCCAATGTTGATCCCACTCCTGTCCAGCCATTCAACTCCTACCAATCCTACCCTAATTTTGCACCTTCCCTAGACATTGCATCAGAACAGCAATTTGGGAGTTTTCAGTATCCAAACAACTCTGAATCTTTTACTGAAACCCCTTCACAACCTATGTCTAGTTTAGAACAGTCCTTGGAAGAATTTAGGGTAGCTTCACAACAGGCGATGGATTTGAATGCGTCCTTGGCCGCCCTCATGCAACCTAGTGACCCGGTAGCTAGTTTTCAACTAGCTCCAACTTTTCCAATGTATGATGAGGCGGCAGGACAGGCTGTGAATTTGAGTGGAGAGAGTGAGATGTACCCCCTTCCCAATCAAACCTACCCGTCTCAAATTGAATCCCACAACTCCTGTGTTGAAAGTCTATCAAGTGTCCCAAATGGATTATCAGTTGAAGATAGAATGTTTAATGAGTTGTGCGACTTTGTAGTGTTTGATTTGCCAGATTGTGAAGGGTCCCTTTTGAGTGAAACCATACCCAATCCTCTTGACCTCTACACCTTCACTCTAGAACCAGAATCGATTAATATCCATGCTTTTGATGAGGTGTCAGAGAATTTTGATTTTCACTTGATTGAGGATATTGACGCTGGGGATATTTTGGATGATGAACCCATAGATTTGACTAGGTTTTTCTCTCCAATTCCTCATCCCGAGTCCATAAATCTTTTTCCCGAACCCCATATGCGTCTGGACTTTGATGATATATGCATGGATGAGCTTAATTTTGAGGAAAATTTTGAGGATAGTCTTGAGGATGAACCAGTTTTGTTTGATGAGTCGGATTTACCAATTCATCCTGTTCCTTCCACTGACTGTGTCCACCCTCCTGAGCCTATAACTGATACCCTTCCTCAACCACTTCCCTCCATCCTTTACGTCGTTCCGACCTTGCAAGAACCCGTATCATTTTCATTTCATATGTCTGGTTTACCAAGTTCGGCGTACCCATGGTTTCTTACGAATCTTGAGGGATTTGACCCCATCTCTCGACGGGTAAATATATTAGCATAATCGCTTTTTACACATCGCTCATCACAAATTGTGCTAATCTATTTACTCCATTTACGCCCTCAAGTTCGTATTCCACTTCTTTTTCCCTTCCGCCATTCTTCTTCTTCTGATCTACCGAGACCGCATTCCACTTCTATCCACAAGCGGTCTCGCGTAGTCTCCATTTCTTACCTCTCCGCATTCTTCCACCAGCCACTGCTTTATGACGATAAAATCTTTGAATGGTTGGTGCTAACCTTTGGCCTGTGTAAGGCCTTGTATAGATGGATACTGTTTTCTTTCCCCCCTAATCCTGAATTTCAACGCTTAACAGTGGAAACACTGTTTTACTTAAGTTTGGGGGGGCTCTTTTTTTTATATATTTTTTGTTTTCTCTCTTTTTTTTTTGTTTTGTATATAATTTGTTTTTAGGAAGCACCGGCAATTTTGACCCTCTTGGTATAGCCTGACAGTGAGGGCACTGTCAAGTTTAAGTTTGGGGGTGTGCTCGGTAAGCTTTCTTCCTTCGCATTCATATGTATATTTTGCATCTGCATATTAAAACCATAAAATCCATAAAAATCTGAAAATTTTCTAAAAATATAAAAACTTTTTTGTCAAGTTAGCTTGTGGAAGAACTCTGATTCAACATTCGACGGTTTTTGTTTGAAAAGATAGGAATAACTAAATCCTATGTTTGGATTTTGAAAACCTGAAAGATAACTCTCCTTTGAAGTTAACTATAGCTGATATACGTCTTTACATTACACTACACGTGTTGTGAGTCTTGGAAATTAGATGACAAGTCTTTTATGTTAAAAAAACTTTTAAATAGATAAATGATTTTCTGAGGATCAAATAGGTTTGTTCTGAAATAAGTAATATATCAAGAATAGTTTATGAAGTAAGTGAATATGAATGAATGTTATTGATGCCTTAATTGGAACTAAGTCTGAAAAATAACCCATCTGAAACTTGATTGGAATGATTACACACCAAATCCACTAAACACGTCTTTTATCCAAAAAATAATTGAACTACCGGTTATATCTCCGTTCGTATTGAATCATCATGTTTTTCACGCCAAACTGTCTTTTGTTTTTGGACCTAGGTAACTTGAGTAATTAAGTCCGCTGGGGTGTTTCTACACCTAATGCCCTAAAACCAACTGGTTTGGGTGCATTGGCCCAAAGCTCGCTAAGAAGCCTAGAAAGTCCAGTTTAAAAACAAAGTCAAGCAAGTATTCTCTCCGAGTTAAAATTCCTAACGGTTCTTTGTGTGAGAATAATCTTGATAAAAGACAGGCTTTTATAAAAAAATTTTTAACGGAGATATGAAGGTTTTATTCTATGATAAAGACTATTGCACGTTCACAGAGGTGTGTATGAAATGAAAACAAGAAAAATGTGGAGTGAAGAATAAGACCTAGTTTCCTGTTAGGGAAGATAGAAATTCTGAAGTTGAAACTTTACTGGAAAACGAAACTTGAAAAATGCTTAACTCTTTATAAAACTTATGTGATCCTTTTAAAATTGTTATCTGAGCTTTATTGTGTGACATAATGACTTTATTCGACCTTTCAGGAACTTAACGACACTATTTTGCACTGCACGTAAAGACATATAAAATCTGTAGTTGAATAAGAAGCGAGGTGTGAAAACTAAAGGTTTGATAGTCTAGACTTAGGATTATAGAATTTTTATTTTCTAAAACAAAGCTTTAGGGGCTTGAATCTTAGTTATTTTACAAAGCTAGCTTGACCGGATTTTGTGGGTAGTATCCGCTGAAAACCCTCAGGAGACAACACTCATCCTACTAGGGACACCTAGAGGTTTAACGGCTTGTTGCACATGCTCAGTGCAATCGCGTTCCCTGCGAAAGTGCGGTTATCATTTTATTTTTGTGAATAATTGGTTTTGCTCGGGACGAGCAAAAGTTAAGTTTGGGGGTATTTGTTCATATCAGAATATTGCATTTTATACCGCCCATTCTTACGCTCGTGTGTTTATAGGTAGGTACTTTTAATCCGTGTTTGTTACATATTTGCAGAATACAGGTTTCCAGTACAAATATTGCTAATCAGGATTAATTCTCCACAGTTACGCCAAATGCAGAACATCTGTCCACAGCAGATAAAAGCCGGGTTCCGGTCATCCATATCCGTCCGGTGCTGCGTACCAGTTCCAGGGACAAGACATATGACAGCGGTCATTCATGTCTCGGACAAGCACGGAGCACGAGAGGGGCTGCACAAGAATCAATGGGTGCACGGAGCTCGAGGGAGATAGAAGTCAAAAGGGAAAAAGATATGCAATCTTGGACTTAGAATTCTGAAAATATTCTGGAAATATTATAAGAAACTTTATGTACCAAACAGCTGGAAAAAGCCAACCAGGAACCCACAGAAAACCCCACAGTCCAAATCTACAGTACGGCCGCGCATGCGCGGCCAATAGGGGCTATTGGCGGCGCATGCGCGGCCATACAGGCGCCGCACTCAGTGGATTTTGGGGGGTAGTTTTGGTACTTCATGTTGAGGCTGCTGGTTGCCCTAAAACCCCATTTCCCTGCCTATAAATACAGCAGCTTAGAGCTAAGCCAAGGGAGCAATTTTTGAGTTTTGTTTTAGCCTCATTTTTGTTAGTTTCTTTCTTCTTCTTCTTCATTCCTCCATAAAATTGTAGTGAGAGCTTTTGAGTGGATGTTAATGAAGATGAGGTTGTTTTATCTTTCTTGTTAGTTTGCTCCCCCTTGAGATTTCTGCTTTCTCTTGCTCATTCAATCTCTTCATTGAGGTTGAATGGTTAAGAGTTAGTTATTGATCTCAAGGGTCGTATTTTCTTCCGGGACTAGCACTTCATTTCACATGCGCTTTCTACCCTTCCCTTGATCTTGCAAGTTCTTCATTGAGCTTGCAAGTTTAAGGGTTGGCTATTGAGCACATGCTTGGCTTGGGTCCTAGTTCCGTATTCTTTTTATTACTCGCTTTTTATTGCTTGCATTTTCTTTCATGCATTTTTTTTCATGCACTTTAATACTTGTATCTTTTCTTTTCTCTTTTCTTTTATTTGTTCTTTTCTTTTTGTTCTCTTTTGTTTATATTGTGAATGTTGTAATTATTGTTATTGTTAAGAATTAATACGGTTTTATAAGTTAACATTTCTTTGCCAATTCCTTTTCCCGTTATTTTCCATTTGAACTTCGCCCAAACCATACGCAAGCGCTCCGTTAGGCACCGTACCCTGACAAGGTAACGGTGATTCCTAACCGCGACCGGTTGCGTTCGGTTTGGCCGGAGGCGAAAGCAAGAGACAAGAACGGAAGGACAAGGGTAAATAAGCCGGATTCCACGAATACCGCGCTTAAATCCCCTAATCCACGTTGTTGCCAATTGCCTAGCTTCAATTGGTCAAGACTCGGCTCAAAGGTTTTTGAGTACGGATTTCTTAGCTTACAATCTCGTATTTTTCTTAACAACCTTATACTTGCAGATAAACACTTAGGATAGATCAAACAAACATACAGATTCTTTATTGACTCGTCTAAGACAAGAAGGTAAGATAACACCATCTCCCTGTGGACTGACCCGTGCTCACCGGCTAGCTGCAAAGCGACACCGTCCTGATCGCGGTTACACTTTAATTCTTTCATCCGACACGCCAAAAGCGTGCGATCAACTGCCACTCGTAGAGAGGGTAATTCTATCTCGAGGGGGAGTACTGCTTCTGTACCGAATACCAACGCATATGGTGTTGCGTTCGTGGCCGTCTTAAGCGTAGTTCGATACGCCCAGAGAGCTTCTTGCAGTCTTTCGTTCCAGTCTTTCTTATTTCGTGACACCGTTTTCTTCATGATCTTCGTCAAGGTCTTGTTGAAGGCTTCAACTAGACCGTTAGCTCGCGGATTATAAATCGAGGAATATCTCCAGTCTATATTGTGCTGTTGTGCGAAGCGACTGATCTTGTGGCTTCTGTAAGCTGGCCCGTTATCGGAGATGATCCGGCGCGGAGTTCCAAACCGATATATGACGTGCGTCTTGAAGAAATGGAGGATATTCTCCGTCTTCACTTCCCTCAACGGTACTGCTTCTGCCCATTTGGAGAAGTAATCAGTCGTCGCCAGGATAAAACGATGTCCTCTAGATGATGCTGGTTCGATGGGGCCGACTATGTCAGTCCCCCACATTTCGAACGGCCAGCTAGCCACCGTTGGATGTAATGGATTTGGATGCTGGTGGATGAAGTCCCCATGAATTTGGCATGAGTGGCATTGCTTCGCATATTCGAGGCAGTCCTGAATCATCGTGGGCCAGTAGTAGCCCATCCGTTTGATCTTCAACCTCATCTTTGGGCCTGCTTGGTGAGAACCGCAGAGTCCGTCATGAACTTCCTGGACGACCCTTTTCGCTTCGTCAGGTTCTAAGCATCTCAGCCACAGAGAATCAAATGACCTCTTGTACAGAGTATCATTGACGAAGGAGAAAGACAGAGCTCGTTTCATGAGCTGATGTCTTGTGGACGCTTCTTCAGGCATTCGATGGGACTTAAAGTAGTCTATGAAGACTTCTCTCAAATCCTCAGCCTTTTCCCGGTTTTCTATTTGCAAGGTCGTCTGTTCAATCGCTCCTTTTTCTTCGGATGATTCCGGAGATATTTCTGCTGGGGCAAGCACCCGACGGCTTTGTACCACGATTCTAACGTCATCGAGGTTCTCGTCAGCCAGTTCTTTAGCAAGTTTGGCCAACGCGTCTGCTTTGCTGTTTTCCGCGCGCGGTATGTTCTCCAAAAGTATAGGAGGGAATTTGGGTCAACAATTATTGTACTTTTTCGCCGTACTTCACCAGCTCTGGCTTGCACGTTTGGTAGTCGCCGTTTACTTGACTAACGACCAGTTGGGAGTCTCCGTATATGAGGGGGTTTTCAATTCCCATGTCGATGGCGATCTCAAGACCTGCTATCAAGGCTTCGTATTCGGCTTCATTGTTTGTCCTCGGCTCTGTTAGAGAGAAGGCAAAACGCATTATCCCACCTTGTGGAGTTACAAAGATGAGTCCTACTCCCGATTTAATTATAGGGGCACTTTGTTTGCGTTTCTTCATGGAAGATGCTCCATCGAAATAAAGCTCCCATTGGGTATTTCCACCGTCGATCGCGTCAAACGCATGTTCGTCTGGAAGATCGCAATTCAGAGGAGAATCGGCAGGTATCGGATGCTCAGCGAGGAAGTCGGCGATAGCCTGGCCTTTCACTGCCTTAAGAGGCTGATAGGTTATCGAGAACTCCATCAAGAGCAGGGCACATTTAGCGAGTCGTCCCGTCAATATGGCCTTCGACATCAAATATTTAAGGGGATCCACCTTTGAAATGAGACGGACCTCATGCGCCAACGCATAGTGCCTGAGCTTTGTTATCGCGAAGATCAACGCCAGGCAGTGTTTTTCAATGGGGGAGTAGTTGCTTTCTGCCCCCAGCAGAACTCAACTTAAGTAGTAGAGTGCTCTTTCCTTTCCTTGATCGTTCTCTTGCGCCCATAGTGCGCCTAATGAGCCTTCGAGAGCGGTTGTATAAAGAATGGGGGGCCTTCCCTTGACCGGAGCAGCCAACACCGGCGGATTCTGCAGGTATTGTTTAATCTCGTCTAGCGCGCTTTGGCATTTTTGGTCCCAAACGAACGGGGTTCCCTTCTTCATCAGGTGGCTATAAGGACGGCACTTTCCTGAAAGGTTGGCTATAAATCGCCGTATATATGCGAGCTTCCCTTGGAGAGACCGCAACTGTTTGAGAGTCCTTGGCGGAGGCATTTCCATGATCGCCTTGATCTTTGACGGATCTATCTCGATGCCTCGGTGTCGGACGACAAATCCCAGGAATTTGCCCGAAGAAACTCCAAATGCACACTTAAGAGGGTTCATTTTCAAGTTGTATTGTCGGAGGTGTCGAAATACAGTTTTTAGATGCTCGAGATGTTCCTCGAATGATTTGCTCTTAACCACGAGGTCGTCGATATAACATTCAACGATTTCATGTATGAGGTCATCGAAGATCTTCGTCATGGCCCTTTGGTAGGTGGCACCGGCATTCTTTAGACCGAAGGGCATCACCTTGTAGCAGAATATTCCCAAAGGAGTCCGGAAAGCGGTGTGCTTCTGGTCTTCGGGATGCATTTTTATCTGATTATATCCTGACGAGCCGTCCATGAAGGAGAAAACCTCGTGAGTGGACGTATTGTCTATCATTAGTTCGGTGACTGGCACTGGGAAATCGTCCTTCGGGCAAGCTTTATTAAGATCCCGGAAGTCTACGCATATGCGCACTGTCCCATTTTTCTTCATCACCGGGACGATGTTGGCGATCCATTCAGGGTATTGAACTTCCTGGATGAAGCTAGAGTCGATCAGATTCTTGATCTCGGCATTGATGCTCATCTCAAGCTCGATCCGCATTCTCCTCGGTGCCTGTTTGACTGGCTTGATGTCCGGGGATATCGCCAATCTGTGCACAGCAATTTCTGGATCTAGTCCCGGCATTTCGGAATAGTTCCACGCGAAGCAATCTTTATGTTGTAGGAGCACGCCCTTTAACGCAGACACCCTTTCTTCAGATAGCAGCTCGCTGATGAATGTCGGTCGCGGGTCATTCGCCGTTCCCAACTCAATTTTCTTAAGGTTATCTGTAGTGGTATGGATTCCATCTTCCAGTTCTTTTGGCGCTAGTGGGAATTCTGAGATTATCTCGTCGTTGTTGTTTTCGAAGCACCAGGAAAGGTCATCCATGTTCTCGGGCTCTTCTTTTGACATTGTTATCACGTGACATGTACGAATTCGCTTCCAATCCCAGTACGGAACTGGCTCTTCTTTCGTGGCCTTGGGTTCATGCTTCTGTGGTGGCGCTACCCTCCATTTGTCGGACAGAGCGAACTTGCCAAGCTGATACTGATCTTCAATCCAATTCTTGAAGGTGAAGCAATCTTCAAGAGGGTGCCCTATCACTCGGTGATAAAAGCAATAGTCCGGGTGTGAGACTTCGCCCGCTTGTTCGGGGTGTTTAGACTCCGGCAGTGTAAGCATCTGATGTTTTAGAGCGAAGTAAAGTATCTTCTTCGTCTTATCCCGAGGAAACGAGTACGCTCGACCCATTTTCTTCATGAGGGATAGATCAATAACGCTTGACTCCCGTTTGCGTGGCTTCTTAGCCCTGCTTTGTTGCTGTTGAGCGCCTTTTTGGCCTTTCGACTTATTTCTGCTTTTTCGTCGGGCCTTCCTTATAACAGGTTGACAAGGGGCGGCATTTTTATCTTTCACGGCCTGTTGGAGAAGGCGTTGCGTCTTGGCTTTCTCGTAAATGACCATTTCGCGGTTATGATCGTCCCGGACTTTTTGACCCGCTTCCCTTATAAGCTTGTCCATTTGTTCTTCGAACGACGGACTGAGTTCTTTTGCATCTGGAACTTTCACCGGCTCAGGATTAGCGTCCTCTCATTGAGCATCCGCTTCTTCATCGAAGTCATACACGACGTAGCAACCGTTTAGTAGCTCTTGTTTCTTGGACCGGATGTATCCAAGCCCTTTTGTCTCCATTCTTCCATTAGGCAGTTTGCGTTGAGTCCCGGGAACGTTCCAGACTTTGTCATAGAACTTGGCTTTTCGAACGGTCTGCTTGAAGGATATCCCCTGGCGTTTCAGCAGCTTTTTCAGGCCTTCTGTATAATATCTGGGGAGACGGATAGGCTGAAGCCTGTCGAGTGTAGGATCCGCGCCATGCCAGATTTCTTTCTCCACTTTGGTCTCTTCAGAGCGGTAGAATAGAATTTCTTTTTGGCTTTCTCGTCTTGGAGGGATATAGAACGTTTGCAGCTCTTCCACATTGTAAATATTAAGTGCATCCAGTTCTTTATGGTGTTTAAACGGCACTATGGCGACTTGTAGACTTTGCTCTTCGTCAGCGGATGTTCGTATTGAAGGTCGAGCAGAGAATACAGCATGGATCTCATCTTCCGAGTCGCTACCAAAGATCAACGTAGGAGCGGATGGCCCTGGCTTGTTGTGTTGGGATGGACCCGAATAAACTATCTCCTCTTCCTCCTCGGTATCACTGCCGAAGACAGGGATGGTGGCGTTAGCTTTGTTCTCCGGCTTGTGACACTTCTCCGTGTCTTCGAAATCCGGTAAGAAGTATTTCGCATCTTCATATTTGCGGACCTCATTCACAGAGAACGGGTTCAGTTCTCCCGTCACGGTATACTCGAAACCATCCTTAAAATACTTCATACACTGATGTTGCGTAGAAGGGATGATATTGTACTCGTGTAACCATGGTCGGCCGAGCAAAGCGTTGTGCATGTCTTGGCGTCTATGACGTGGAACTTAATGTCCGTGACGAGTAGTCCGAAGCGTAGCGTCAGTATTACAGACCCAAGAGTTCTTGATGACTGGGAGTCGAACCCGGAGATGGTGATCTTGTCTCGAGCAAGGTGCTGGACGCTCATGCAGATTTCTTTTAACACCCGCACGTTGAGGAGATTAACGGAGGATCCATTGTCGATCAGGATTTTGCCTATCTTTATATCGTGGCAGTATCCTGAGACATAGAGGGGGCGATTGTGTTCGCACGTCCCAAGGAGAAGGTCCTCGTCGCCGAAAGTGACATCGGCCGTGTGCACTTCCTCCAATTCATCCTTCATCTTTTCCTCGGCCAGGCACGCTTGGAATTGTTCCGGATCTTGTAGTGCCTTGATCAACGAATCTCTCGTCTCTTTTGATAGCAAAAGGGCGTCAAGAATGCTGAGCTGTGAGGGCAGCTTCCTCAGATGTGCTAAGACGTTGTAATCCACCTTATTCTTCTTCGGCGGGTCCTTGGCGCTCAGCTCCTCCAGAACTTGGTCATCTAAGACGATATCTTCAGAGACCTTTTCTTTCCTTTTATCTTTTCGGTTTGAGGGTCCGAGGTTCTTTTCAGGCAGCGTCCGATTCCGCAGCCGAATATTTTCGCAAACCTTTGGCTCTTCTTCTTTTTTCGAAGTGGACTCTTTAAAGAGAGGGGCAAGTTCTATCTCCTCATCAGAATCGCTCCCGAATGTAGGCACTTGTGACCCGCCGGTGTTAACCATGAGACAATCGCCGGTGGTTCTTTTAAGCTCTTCGTTCGTATTTTTCTGCTCCCGACGAGTTTTGCGTTTCTCCCGCTTAAAGCGTTGTCGATGAGCAACATATCCTCGCCACCATCTATCGAAAGCTTTGCACTCTTGGGTGGGGTGCGAAACCTTCTGATGATATAAGCAATAGGATGGGTGCACTTCTAATTCACCGGTGATGCTTCCTTCAGAGGATGGTAGCTTCATGCCCATTGATATGGCCTTAGCAAACCTTTTCCTCATCTTGAATTGGCTTTTGTCGACGGTGGAGGCATTTTGCTTCAGCGGGATCGTCTCAGCTCTTTCATCAAGTCGCTGGCGCTTGGCCCTTTCAAATATAGCCGTCTCGCGTTCTCGATCAGCTTTACTTTTCAATCGAGCTTCGTTAAGGAACGCGTCAATCATTTCATCTGATGGCCCCAGAATTTTTGGTTCAGGATCTGCCCCCAACGCTTCAGTACAAGGGATTTCCTCATCGTCCATGAACGAATGGGAAATCACATGACAGCTCGCCACGCATTCTTCAGATTCATCAGATGAACTTTCTCCCTCATCTTCCTCGTGAAAGACGTGATTGAGGAACTCTTGGAATGTAATGGGAGTCCGTGCCTTCTGGTTGTATTCCTCTAGCGCGTCAATTTGTTTTTGCAAGTCCGTGCGCTTGTCGCCAGGCTTCACGGGCTTCTTAGATTTCTTCTTCTTTTTCGAAGATTTTTACGGCTGGTTGCGAGTGCTTGGGCCACCACCATCGGTCTTTGGAGTTGTACGTGGCTTCAATATCCCCTCAATGACCTGCGGTTCCAACGGGTTCTTCCACCTAATCGCTGGACATGTCTGAAGATCGTTTAGCATTCTTTTTGTCTTGGCTGATAATACAACTTCCTAAGGAGCTTCTTCAATGACGGAGCATGTTGCCCCCGGCGTATTCATCCCCTTAGAGGTGTGGGGCTGCGTGGGATTCACCTTCCATTTGTCGGATAACGCGAATTTGCCCTGTCGGTACTGGTTTTCAAGCCAATTTTTGGAAATGTAGCAATCTTCGATCGGATGGCCCAGTACTCGATGATAAGGACAGTAGTTGGGCTCATTGACATCACTTGGTTGCAGCGGACGTTTCGGATCCGGCAGATTTATGAGTCGGTTGCGCAACGCCAGCTCGAATAACCTTCTCGTTTTATCGCGGGGAAACGAGTAAGTACGCCCTAGCCTCTCCTCAAGGTCTACGTACGGGCACATATTAATTTGACGCACAACCGGCTTCGAGTTGCTCGGTTGTTGTTGAGCATTAGCGACGACGATCGCTTTTCCCTTCCCTTTGTCATTTCGGGAGTCCGGCTTTGGAAGAGGAGGTTTATGGCCCATCTGATCCATCTGCGCTAGCTTGTCTATCAAGGCCTGGAAGGTAGTCGGCTTGAAAAACATCATAAATTGCGAGATGGTTGCTTGCGGATCAAGGGTTCCCACAAACATACCCACCACGGGAGCTTCTTCAATGCGCTGCTCCCACTTCGACCATAAGTTCCGCCATCGTATAGCATATTGAACCCATGTCTCGCCTGGTTTTACCCTGGCGTTAATCAGTGCCGTCACCGGGGTGCGTTCACTGGCGCTTGCAAAACGCTGAGTAAACAACAGCTCCATCTCCATGAAGGTTTTGATAGAGTCGTTCGGGAGCTCAGAGTACCACTCAAACGCTGTATCTGATAAACTTCCAACAAACTGGTGTAGCAAAAGCTTGTCATCACCGCCTGTGTTGCCGCAGAGTGCCCTGAACTGGGCAACATGCTGGTGAGGATTGCCCGTCCCCTTGTAGACATGGAACTTGGGAATTGTATAACCTGGCGGGTACTTGATTTGATCGTACCAACTTGGATATGGCCGTCCTGTTTTTATGACCTGGCCGGCTGCTTCGGTCGCATGATGAACCCGTATTTGTTGGGCGATGTACTCGTCCAAATCAGCTTTGGAGATTGTATCCTCTTTAGCCGTCGACAGAGCTGGTGGAGGATTTGATGTCTCTCCCCTATCGTCTCCAAGGACGATCGGGGGCTCTTCGGCCGGAGGATCTTGTTGTATCATCATCCCTATCATGTCTTGGAAGAGGAGGCCCATACGCTGTATGTTGGCTGCTTGTTCAGCAGCCTCTTTGTCCTTCTTCTCCAATATCCGACGAAGGAATTCGGCGTCGGTTTCTTCCTCTTGGCGTTCATCCGAGGACGTTTCAGGATTTTCTTTTGGCCCTGTAAGTGCGGCCATAGCGTTCATCATCTCTTGGAGCTTTTGCTGTTGCTCCTGCGCCTTGGTCACTGATCGCGTAAGTGGTCGATGACCCGTAGATATGCGACTGTCCTCTTTACCAGACGCCACATAGACGGTATGAACTACAATGCACCCTGACTTAGGGCATTTGGGTTCACCACCTCTGATATTTGTCGCCGGTGCGGGGGTTTTCTCCGGCCTCCTTCTTTTGTGGGCCGTTGAAGTTGAGGGGGCCGTTGCTTTGGGCACCCTGGTGACTGTCATCCTTTCCTGTTTGATCGGACAGTCTTTTTCTTTTTCCACTTTCGCCTTTTTCTGTTGACGAGAGCGATCTGGGTCAATTACGGAGTCTTGAACTCTCCGCCAAACTTTATAAATTTTTGAGGAGAGCCGTTGAGGGGGCTGTTCCTGTTTTGTTTCCGGAACTCTCTCCGCAGGTGGATGAGATCTTTTCAATGTAGCGGTTGGAGAATTCTTACGTACCCTCCTCAGCAGTTCAAAGCTGTTCCCAGTTGGAACATCAGCGTTGACTTCTACCACTGGAGCCGGTGGAGTTAGCCCAGAGGGGGAGTTGCCCCCTGCTTTCCTCACTCGTCGCCAATGGCGACGTCGAGCACGACGAGCCGTTGGGACTGGCTCGGAGATAGAGATAGCTTCTTTTTGCCCCCTGTCTGAATGAGGCGCCGCTGGTGTTAACCTCTTAAAGACTGAAGTTGTCTTTTGAGGGATGATATTCGACCTGTTGAAGACAGATCCTCGAGCAGGGGCAGGAGCAAGAATCGTCAGTCTTGAAAAGACTGACTCTTTGACAGGGGAAGCCGCCTTAACGACTTCTGGAGCAGCAATTATTGCCTTCCTTGGAACAACCAATTTAGAGTTCTGATCTAGCCTGGCGAAAACAGAGGCTGTCGGTTTGGTAGTGGGCGACCCGTTGACAGGGGCCGTCGTAGCAGTTAGCCGGTCGAAGACTGACTTCTTGTTCACTTCCGGTGCGGGTATTGGCATAGAGAAGCTTGTAGGTGGGATCATGGTCCCGAAAAACAGGCCAGTGGTGGCCTGGGTCACCTGGTCTACCGGCAGAGCGAGGAAGGAAGCCGCTTGGGGCCCATATGCTACACCTCCCGGTGAGGTGGAGCATCCGTTGCAGTGGCACTTCGAGCAGTTCGTGCAGTTAAAGGCCATTGAATCTTGAGTTCTGCGCCAGGCAAAAGACCAAATCTTAGTAACTTGAAATCCGAAGGCAACCATTTAACAAACCGCGATTGGTTCGCGAGGACGACATACGAAGTGTGGAGTGGAAAGAGGAAAAGGTCCCACCGGGCGTGCCAGAATCTGTTCCCCTCCGAATACAGAGACGAGTGCCGCGTAGGTTCGTCTTGCCTGAGATTCGGGGCAGATGCTATTTGGTTTTATCCGTCCACCTCTCCGAAGATGCCAAGTTGATTTATGGTACCGTATATCGGAGGTTTAGACGGATGCGGCCGATGTAGCAGAATTCGTCAGATTCCCCATCGCTTGAGGGGTTTTTGATTGTGGGGATGCTCTTCCCTGCAGGCGCAAGCCACTGCAGTTAATTACGCTACCGCATTGCGGTAACAACTTTCTCCTTCTCCAGAATTTCACTTCGTATCGTGTATGTTTGTTTTGTTTGTGGTTGCCCGTGGATTGTATACGGAGACTGAGTAATGCCGTCGCCCGTAGGACGTGGATTAGTCCGAATCCGTATTTACTTAGATTTGGATTTGGTGTTTTGGTTTAAGGATACGTCAGCCGTATTTAGGCTAAGATCGACTTAAACGGTTGTTAAGGATACGTTAGTCTTATTTAAGACTAAGATCAACTTAACGGGATCATTTAGATCCGACAAAAGAGCATTTGGGGGCTCTATTGTTCCAGTTTAGGGACATAGTGGTCCATGTTCCAGTTTACGGACGTGGTGGTCTATATTCCAGTTTACGGACGTGATGGTCCATGTTCCAGTTTACGGACGTGGTGGTCCATATTCCAGTTTAGGTACGTAGGGGTCCATTATTAGTTTAAGGACGTCTCGATCCAATATTAGTTTAAGGACGTCTCGGTCCACTATTAGTTTAAGGACGTCTCGGTCCAATATTCCAGTTTAGGGACGTGTTGGTCCATATTCCAGTTTAGGGACGTAGGGGTCCATTATTAGTTTAAGGACGTTTCGGACCATTATTAGTTTAAGGACGTCTCGGTCCAATATTAGTTTAAGGACGTCTCGGTCCACTATTAGTTTAAGGACGTCTCGGTCCATATTGATGGGTGTGGTCGTCGGGACCCGTCACCTCTCTGACGTCGTTGAAGGATTACAACGATAAGTGTCAGAGGAGCTCAGAGATGTGCCCTCGAACCGGATATAAATTGATTTAAGAGAGCAATCTTGCTCAGTCAATTTAATTTGAGGACTTACGGCCAAAATTGGGCTAAGTCCAGTTGACAATGTTCAACATTTTATTTGCTTTTGCATTGCATTTATTTTTATTTTTATTTGGGCTCTGGCCAGAAAGGATGCAGAGCATCAATTTGTTTTGGGGCTCTGCCCATTTATAAATGATGCAGAGCATCAATTTTATTTGGGCTCTGCCTTTTATAAATGATGCAGAGCATAAATTTTATTTGGGCTCTGCCTTTTTTATTGCTTTGCAATTTATTTTGGCCAGCTAGGTCTTTTTGACTTGGGCCGGGCCCTTTAACAATAGAAATGCATTGCATTTAATACTCTGACAATGCCCCACATGGCTTGTCAGATGCTTTGCGCAATTAATGAGCGCCAGCGCTCGTGGAGGTGACACGTGTCACGTTCTGGTGAGCGCGAGCGCAACAGCGCAGTGCACCGCGTTAGTGCGCTGCGCTGCTGCACTGCTGAACGTGGCGCTCCTGGCGGCTTTGCGCAATAGCGCAGTTTTGGCAAGTGCTGGGCACTGTTCTTTTGGATCAATTTCAGATCAAAGGAAAAACAAGTTTTTTTCTTGTTTTTTAAAGAACCAGTGGTTCATATAAGGTGCAAAGCACAGTTATCTTGAGAATCTTTTGGATTCTGAACCAACGGTTCATAAAAAGAAGTGCAAGGCACTATTTATTATTTATTTTTTTTTCATTAGAGATCGTTGATCTTGTTCTCAGATCAATGATCTGTTCATAAGAGAATTTTCTCTTTTTCTAAAGGTTTTTACCTTTTTCTTTTTTCTTGAGGATTTCTCTCCAATTCTTCAGAGTTTTCTCTGTTTAATTTTTCCACCATGTTTCTCCTCCTTTTTTTTGAGGTCTGGGGTCCTTTTTATAGTGCTCATAAATTAGTTAAATTTGTTAAAGAGATCTTTCTCTGAGTGATTTGGGAAATTTTCCCCACCGTTGGATCTTTGATCCAAAGGCCTTTGTTTTACAAAAGAAAATCTTCTTGTTTTAACAAGAACAGAAAAGATTTCTTTAAAATTCAATTCTGTTTTGCGCAAACGCCCCAGCGCGTGACACGTGTCGCGCAGCGCAGCGCTTGCGCAGCTGAGCTTGCGCAACTGCGCAGACACGTGTCGTGCAGCGCAGCTGTGCTTGCGCAGTTGTGAGACACGCGTCGCGCAGCGCAGCGCTTGTGTAGTTGTGCTTGCGCAACTGCGCAGACACGTGTCGCGCAGCGCAGCTCTTGCGCAACTGAAGCGTTGCTTCCTTTACTTTTTGTTTTAAAAGAGCCTTGCTCTGATTGGACGCAATGCCTTGAGCGCTGCGCTGATGTGTCTACGCCTGACACGTGGCGCGTTGCGCGCAGCGTAGAGGATCTGAAGCGTTGCTTCATTTATTAAAACTTAAATTTTCAAATTAGAGATTTGCTCTGATTGGGGGAATCGGAAGCGTTGCTTCACTTGAGATGTCTTTTCATCTTCCTTTTACAAGTCAAACTTGTATTTCCCAAAATTTTCATTTCCCGGGTCTTGGAAATAATTCCATTGTGCACGGAATTTTCTGTGCTTGGGTCTATATATAACCCAAGGCCGAGCCTTTCTTTTATCATCTCCAGAGAACTTCTTCGATCATGGCTTACAACCGCCCTCATGCCCGCCGACAACCGTGGGAAGTGCCGATCCGGGACATCGTTCCCCGTTTTGCTGCGCGCTTGGTGGACCCTTTTTTTACGGACGAGCAGTGCGATGATGCAATGTACGAGCTTTTGACTCGTGTGGGGTCTCCTCTTCCTCCGCACTCCATTTGGCTCCGGATGATCCTTGTTTCAGTGCTCGCCGATCTTCCTCCTCCTCCAGTAGAGATGTCCTCGGCAATGCTCGCCGCCGCCGAGGATAAGATCGAGTGCTTCTTTGAAGCGCACTTGATCACCAAAGCCCTGAGGGACTTTTCTTTCCACTTGCTGAGCCAGATACGGGCTCGCCGGGTTGTCATCGCCACCTTTTCTGACGAATGTGGCGATGATCGTTGGGCGTCTACTTCTCGGGAGGACCGACGCTTCAACGTGGTGGAGAAGACAGAAAGGGAACTGGAGAATCTTCTTCTTATTTTTGCGAACCCTTGTCTTTCCGATCCCATATTTGGTGATCTTTTTTAAATGTAATAATAATAATGAACAAGTATCTTTCTTTTTAATCAAGTATTTCATTATCTGTTAAGGGTTCTTTTTATTTTAGTTCTTTGTTGTGCTTGTGCATCGTATGATTTAATTTGCATGTGATTCTCGCAAGGATAAATTGCCTTTGGTGTTTAGCCTCTTTCATGAAGCGGTGCTTTACTTTTCAGTCTTAGAAATAGAGTTTCGTTCTAATCGGGGGAAACAGTGATCGTTAATGGTCAAAATACCATTAACAGAGATTTAAGTTCTCTAAAAACATCAACAGAGATTAAATATCTATATAAAAGAAACTAGCGCCTCACGTGTTTCCCATGTGAGCGCCCCTCTTTAACAACGCCTAGCGCCTCACGTGAAACACACGTGGACGCCATATAAAACGTGCTTAGCACTTCACATACAGCCAAAACGGCTGAGTGCTTAGCACTGATTGGGCAGCACCCAGCGCCGCACGTGCTCCTCATTTGGGCGCCACAAAAATAAGAGTTCTTAGCGCTCCATAAAAAACCAAAACGACCGAGTGCTTAGCACTGATTGGACAGCTCCAAGCGCCTCACGTGTTCCTTACGTGGGCACCACCAAAAAAAAAAGAAAAGAAGAGAGAAAAGTTCTTAGCACTCCACATACAGCCATAATGGCTGAGTATTCAGCGCTCATTGGACGACACTCATAATTAAATGCTTCACATGACACATATGTGAGTGTCAGAGCATCAAATAAGTGCTTAGCACTTTTGCATAAAAAGAAAAGGGACTGAACAAACAGAGCCCAAATAAATGCTTAGCACTTTTGAATAAAAAATAAAAAGAGTAGGCAGACTAAGCCCAAATTGGCTAAGTCTATGAAGTTTCTTGCAGCTGAGCCCAAATGCTCTTTTGATGGATCTTAAGTAAAAATGATCTTTAAAAGCATTGTTAAACTGATCTTAGTCTCAAACATGCCTAATGATCTCCTTTCATTGATGATATCCGAAATAATATTCATCCCATATCTTCTAAGATAATCTTAGTCTCAAATATGACTAACGATTCTTAGGTCCATCACCCTTTTCCCTCAAATACGGGATTTGGTTCAAGGGTACATTGTTCCCCTCCGAATCACGGAGACGCGACCGCGTAGGTCCGTCTTGCCTGAAATTCGGGGCAGATGCTAATTGGTGCTATCCGTCCATCTCTCCGAAGATGCCAAGTTGATTTATGGCACCATGTATCGAAGGTTTAAACGGATGCGGCCGATGTAGCAGACTTCGTCAGATTCCCCCTCGCTTGAGGGTTTTTTTGATTGTGGGGACGCTCTTCCCTGCAGGCGCAAGCCCCTGCAGTTAATTACGCTACCGCATCGCGGTAACAACTTTCTCCTTTTCCAGATGGTCACTTCGTGTCATGGGTGTTTGTTTTGTGTTTGGTTGCCCGTGGATTGTATACGGAGACTAATTTATGTTGTCGCCCGTAGGGCGTGGATTAGTCCAAATCCATATCTTTCTTAGATTTGGGTTTGGGGGGGTTTGGGTTTAAGGATACGTTAGTCTCATTTGAGACTAAGATCAACTTAAACGTTTGTTAAGGATACGCTAGTCTAATTTTAGACTAAGATCAACTTAACAGGATTGTTTAGATCCGACAAGAGAGCAATTAGGCTCTATTGTTTAGTTTAATGACATTGCGGTCGATAATTAGTTTAAGGACATTACGGTCCAATGTTAGTTTAAAGACATCGCGGTCGAGGTTAAGCACATCATAGTCCGTGAGTTTAAGGACTCCACAGCCCGTTGTTAGTTTTAAGACATCACGGTCGAGGTTAAGGACATCATAGTCCATGGGCTTAAGGAGCCCACAGTCCGATGTTAGTTTTAATACATCACGGTCGAGGTTAAGGACATCATAGTCCATGGGCTTAGGGACCCCATAGTCTGATGTTAGTTTTAAGACATCACGGTCGAGGTTAAGGACATCATAGTCCATGAGTTTAGGGACCCTACAGTCTTATGTTAGTTTTAAGACATCACGGTCGAGGTTAAGGACATCATAGTTTATGGGCTTAAGGACCCCCACAGTCCTATGTTAGTTTTAAGACATCACGGTCGAGGTTAAGGACATCATAGTCCATGAGTTTAAGGACCCCACAGTCCATGAAATGTATGGTTGTCGGGACCCGTCACCTCTTTGAAGACGTTGAGGAATTACAACGATAAATATCAAAGGAGTTAAGAGATGCACCCTTGAACCCAGGTGGATTAAATGATCTATAGTCCAGTTTGGAACTAAGACCAATTAATTATATTATGAGCACATTGGCTCAGTTAAGTCTGAATTGAGGACTTATGGCCTTCTTGGGCTAAGTCCAATCAAGTTTGGAATATTGGCCCTCTGTTGGTCCATTGAAGGGGAGGCTTTGCCTCTAGAAAATTAGTCAATTGAGCTGAAGCTAGTGTTCAACACTAAAGAACAACAGTATTAAACACTGGTAATAAAATTATCAAATTAGTGTTTAAACACTAGAAATATGATTATCAAATTAGTGTTAAACACTAACAGATAACAGTGTTAAACACTGGCAACAAAATTATTAGATTATTGTTAAACACTAGAAGAGGGAGGGATCACGTGGGAGCACGTGATAGCATCAAAAGGTGGGGCCAGATCCCCTTATTTTGTTCTCAGGATATTCAGATAAATGTTAAACACTTTTGGTCTTCAGGCCATCACGTGTGGGCACGTGATGGGCTTTCTGTCATTGATTATTAAAGCGTTTTCATAGGGGTCACGTGGGGGACACGTGAGGGCGCCTAAGAATGGTTCTGCCTTTGGATTTGTTCTCTTTTGTTTTAAGGGTCACGTGGGAGCACGTGAGGCATTGCCTCCGAGCTTTTTCCCTTCTCATTTTGGGGATCTTTTCAGGGGTCACGTGGGGCCACGTGACTTTAGTCCTTTGCATGCATGGAGATCCTTCAAATCTCTTTATTTTCAAGAATTGAATTCTTTTATAGGGTTAAACCCTAATTATGATTTTGGAGAAATTAAATTCTTATATAGAGCGAAACCCTATTATCATTGAGGAGGAATTAAATTCCTGTAAATCTGAGAGAATTAAATTCTCAATTAGGGTTAAACCCTAGTTCTGTCCATCTTGAAGGAATTAAATTCCTATAATTATAGGAGAATTAAATTCTCAGATAGGGTTTAAACCCCAAGTTCATCATGAAGGAATTAGATTCCTATGAGTTTGGGAGAATTAAATTCTCATATAGGGTTAAACCCTAATTTTGTTTTTGGGAGAATTAAATTCTCTAAACTCAATTCTCCCTCTAAGTTTTGGATCTGCATGGCAGGATCTCAACCCGATGAGAATTAAATTCTCATCTTATGGGGAGATATGCTCTGTGCAGATCTTCAACCAGAAGAAGAAATAAGTTCTTTTTTTTTTGTAGAAGAGTTAAACTCTTAGATTTGAGAGTTAAATTCTCTGTTTGAAGTTTTGATCCTCTTTCTTTTCTTACCTAGGATTTTTCTTTGTAGAGAATTAAATTCTCCTTTCTTTTTCTCTCTGAAATTTCAAGATTCCAAAGCTCTCTCTCTCAAACTCTCTCCCTTCTCTTGGCTCCTATTTATAGGAGGAGGAAAAGAATAAATTTGTTTAGCAAATCTTTTTTTGAAAGATTTTGTTTGTTTTCATAATTAATATGAGCCTTTAGATTATTAAGTGAATTTTATTCACCGTTGGATTTTCAATCCAAAGATATTCTGTTTGTTATTTCTGGTGAGATTTATGGAAATCTTTCCTTGTTTAAGATTTTTCCATAAATTGGTGATATTTAATCACCCATGGATTTTTAATCTAACGGTTCTCCTTAATCCTTTTCCATTTGGAAAGATTTTGGAGAAATTCAGAATTTTAATTCAACTAAACCGTAAGGCTTTCAAAGCTTGTCACGTGCTGGCACGTGACCCTTGGTCACGTGTGAGTACGTGACCCCCGTTGAGGTATTTTCTGATTTTTTTAGAATTAAATTCTGTTTTAAGCTGCAAGGCTTTCAAAGCCTGTCACGTGCTGACACGTGACCTCAATTGAGTCATCTTTCACCCTTTCTTTTGTTTTTCGTCTCTGTATAGTGAGATTTTAACCATCACGTGTCATCACGTGACCCTTGGTCACGTGTGAACACGTGATACCTCATTGAGGTAATTCCTGATCTTTTAATCAGGAAACAAATGCCCCCACAGCGTTGGTCTCACGTGTCTGCACGTGAGTGCAGCGCTGTCACTTTGTGACCGTTGGATCCATTTAGGGAATCGGGAAGATGAAGCGTTTCCATCACATCCTATAAATGCAGGGGTCTCTTCAGAAGCGCCTCCACTCTTTCATCTTCCTCATTTGGCTATCTTTTCTTTTGAGAATTTAATTCTCATTTCTCAGAGCTTAGTTCTCTGCTTCGAAAATTTCTAGAGTTTAACTCTGTTAAAAAAGATCCCCTTTTCTCAGGTAATGATCTTGAAAGGCTGAAGAACTTTCATTCATATGAACTCTTTGGATTTTAAATCTACACCAAGGGTTTTCCCTTTTAACAAGAACCCATTTTTCTTTAAGTTCTTTAACAAGAACAGAAAACCATTTAACCTTCAAATAGTAGATCTCTTAGGGTTTCTCTAATCTTTAGGGATCGGTGGTGGTGTTTGTCTTTTCCATGGAATTTAATTCCATCATCAAAAAGCTCTGGCTATGGGAAAAGCATTTCTGGGAATATAATTCCCTTTTTCAAAAAGGAATTTAATTCCTATGAAGAACTTAGTTCTTCTCAGGGGACTTCTTGGGTTTTCTTGCCCTGAGTTGTCTCTCTGTAACCAAGAAGAAGAAGTTTGCAATGTCTCTTTCTGGGAATTTAATTCCATTGATTCTGTTTGATTTGCCACAGAGTCCAAGATGAATTTCTTTTTAGGGGAATGTGTAGGGTCATTTGAAATCCACTGCTTATTTAATGAGAATCTTCCTTTTGTCTCATTATAATTGCTTTGCCTCATCATTAGCCAGCCGCCATCTTGATTTCGTGGGACCCACGTGTTTTATAACTAATAGTCCCATAAAATGAGTCCGCTGTCGCTTTCTTCCACTGTCTTTTTATATGCATATATTTATAGTCATATATATATACACTGTTGGCTTCGCTTTTAACAGTTTCCCCTTATTTTATTTCAGGTACAATGACTTCCGTTCCGTACTTTCCTTTCACTCGCTCGGAGGCCGCTTTTCCTCAGTCGCCATCTGATGAGGAAGTGATGGCGATGATCAGGGCTCATGACCCGAACTGCACCCACTTGCTTTTGTGGGGGACCTGGTATGGTCATATTATCCGGGGTCGCCGGAGTTTTCTTTGCGAAGTGCCGACGGAGCCTACCTTTCCGTTCCTGCCGATGGATCGACCAGGGACTGTCTTCGCTGTGGAGATGCCGAATTGGACCCCGATGGGACGGCTTGAGCCTTCGACGACTGGCATCCCAAACCATCCGATACCGGCCATAGATATTCTGGGACGCCGTATCTGCCAGAGCGAGGCCCAACCGTGGGGGCAGATTTATAAGATAGGGCTTACCCCTCGACAACCCACGGGCTATCTTCTTTGGGCTCGCTACATCCTATCCTCCCACCGCGCGCGACTGCAGAAGGTTGGGCTTTATCAGGCGATCTATGCGTCCCTCTTCCACTACTCGTCTCCTCACGTCTGGTGGGTTAAGGCCTTTCTGAACCAGTGGAATCTTCCCACCAACACTTTCCTCTTGGGGGACCGTGAAGTTTCAATTTCTTTGGAAGAATTTCGCGAGATCTCGGGGCTACCAATCAGAGGGACACTTTACGAGGAATTGCTGCCTTCTGACAAGTACGTCTTTGAGACTGAGCCCGCAACGCTTGACGGCTTGTCTACCGAGAACGTCGTCCGCCATAAGCGTCCGAGTTTGATCAAAGCGCTCGGTATCTTCGACAAACTGTTCACAGAATCTGAGGAGCAGGGCGTCACTTTCAAGAGCTTCATCGCTTGCTTCCTTCGCGAGGATGTCCTGTCGAAGACAGCTTCCAAGTTTGCAAGCATCAACGACCCTTTTGGGTTTGGTTTGAACATGCGGCCGACTAAGGAATCGGATTTACCGCAGTATTATATTCCTATCATGTCGCCGGTATCTTTCGAATCGATTGCAGCTCCCGGCATAGACGAGGAGACATTCTTTGTGGGCTTTATCAGTGTCTGGCTCAGCTGGTTCATCATCCATATGCATCGCCGCTTCATGAGAGTCTCGGTTATCTATCCGACTCATCGTATCGCTGAGGGGACACGGCTGGCCATAAGCATCCCGGCGCTAGCGCATCTCTATCATGGATTGGGCGTCGCCGCTAACACCTCAACTCCCGGTGTGGACGTAGTAAACTTCTCCCTTCACTACTTTACATCTTGGATTGAGATGCACGTGTTGGGGGTTTTGCTGCGCATCATAGACCTGCTTTTTATGACGCCTACACTTTTCCGCGACTCATGCGGCTGGTAGACGCTGCTGCTCCCGACCCGACTCAGTTCGGGGCTATTCGCGTGTTGATTGCTCCTTATGCTAGTGCAGGCGGGCTGGCATTTGTTGATCGGGTTCTATCTGCTCCTTCAGGCCCGATTCAACAACTCCACGACCAGTCGAAAGGTGAGGTGCCTTCTCTGAAGCCCCGGGAGGCCACACACTTGTACGCGATCAGATCGGGCTATCTTGTATTCCGTCAGAACAGTGCGGCTCTGTTTATGCGGTACAATCCGCATCGCTTCGCCTGGCAGCTTGGATATGATCAGGGCGTCCCCTTCGAGGCTTTTACGGTTGCGCCGGTCCCTTCACCCGCAGCTGTTCGTGATGCTGCTCATCACTTCGTGAGGCTGAACACTGGTTCTTACTTCATGATCCCCGAAGCAGATCATACTCCCCGATGCGTGGGGTCCTTCACAGGCTGGTATCTTCATCGGGTCAACCCAGTTATTGCTGAGGAGAAGAGGTTGCTTCTTGGCTATGGCGCTCTTGCTCCGGCTCAGGACGCGGGAATTCCTCTTCGGCCGCGCGCACCAATCCGCTTTCCCTTGAGGGACACCAGTGTTGTGCTTATTCCAGGGGAGTCGGAGGTGGACCTTACCCCCACAATTGGTATGCCGTTAGATACCCGAGCTCAGTCAGGCGGTAAAAGGGCGCTAGTAGCAGTACCACCGCCGGCGGCGTCGACAATGGCCGTGTCGTCCTCGGCAACACCGCCAAGCGAAGGTGCTGGAAATGAGGGTGTTGAAGGTGAGGTGGGCCAACGTCGTGCCAAGGCTCCACGGGGGAGGAAACGGTCGTTTTCGGCGGTCGGTTATGGATCCAAGCGGCGGAGGAAGGTGGCTACCAACCTGCTCGACTCTTTAGTAGAGTCTGAGCCCATTCTTCAGGATGAACCGTTGACCGTGCAAGAGTCGGATGCTGGCTTACTTTTTCCGGGTTCAGCTGCCGAGGAAGCCGCACAATTGGCTGAGGCTATAAGACGTTCTAAATATGAGTCTCAGAACGTAAGGGTTCTTAAGAAGCCTTACCTTACCGTAATCTTTTACGAAGACCCTTCGTGGATCCGGCGGCGGTTCATCGGCCCTTTGGAGGAATGGGGAGAAAGGGCCCTTAAGCAGGTTGCTTCGGAGGATGCTGCGGACGCGCTTTCGTTGTGGACTAGTGGCCACGAGTCCACCCTTGAACCTCGGCGAGCACACCTCCTTGAGAAGGAGCATCGGCTTGAAGAAGCCATATTGAAAGCTTCCTTACGCATTGGTATGTTCCTGTATTTCTTTGTAATACTTCATATTTCCTGCACTTGTATATATGTATTCTTATTCTTGTGTGAATTGTGCAGAGACTTCAGCGATGGGGGAGGTTCCTACAGGCTTACTGACGGTAGAGCCTGTTGACATCCCTAACGAAACATTGCTCGATGTGGAGGGGGTTGACGACACTGTCCCTCTCACGATAGAGCCTCCTGTGGTGGTTCTTGCTCCCGAAGCACTCGCTCCATTGGGAGAGGCACCCTTGGTGGTCGCTGTCCCCACGGATCTTCCTGAGGGTGGCCCAGAGGCTGGGATGGATATAGTCGAGGCCACCCCCTTTCGTTGGAGCCCGCAGTGGCTGCCGCTGCTCCTTCCTCAGAGGCCGTTATACCAGCTCGTGTCCCTGATACTGTGCCCGAGGTTGCGGCGGAAGCCGTTGATGCTGCTATCCCTCCAGCTCAGAATGGGAGGAGCGTCGAAGGCAACCTTCCACTTTTTAAACTAGTAATCTTTCCGTTATCTGAACTCTTTTGTCTTTTCAGAATTGCGCGGACTGGCGGCCGCTATTGCCGATCTGTCTCCCCGGCAATCCTTTCAGCGTCTGCTGGAGATGGCCGCTCCGCAGGCGATATCTCCTCAACGCATCGTCCTCTCGTATGGGAAAGGTGAGTGTTGTTTACCAACTTTTCATAGCATTGTTGTTATTTCGCGAAATGACGTTGATGTCCTTTACAGTTCTGGAGGACGACGACGAGGTTGAGGTCCTCGAAGGACCAGGGGAGTTTTCAGCTCCTTCTTGCATGACCGTGGGTAAGTGAAGTCTCAATATTGTCCTACTTGTTCTTTTGCTTAAAAGTTTCACTGATCTTTTTATAAATCTGAACAGCCCTGCCAGTTCTCACAGCGCTGGAGTCGCGCATCGTCATGCCGCCCGGCCCTTATGCTTTGCGAGCCTCAGACCGTCTGGCGAAATTAAGCCTCGACTCCCAGTCATCCCTGATCGAGGAGCTTCGTGCGGGCAGTGTAATCACAGCCGAAGCGTTTGCTGCTGAAGCTAACGGCTCTCTTCCCTTTCTTGCTACCTATCATAATGAGGCGGTGGTGCAAGTCTGGGTTGAGTTTTGTCGGCAAGTGGAGGCTTGCTTGCATGTGCTTGAGTGTACCCGCCTTTCTTCGGAGGCTGTGGCTGTGAAGGCGAGCTTACGGGGCTTAATCGAGCGGTGCGCGGCGAATATGGTGTCATGCGAGAAGAGGCTCGGCCGCAAATTCTCAGAGAGGGAGCTGGCTTCGAAAGAGTTGAATGAGCTCCAAGCCAACCTTACGGCCAAGGCCTGTAAGTGCACGGCAGCGCCCCGGCCGTCTGAACTAGGCCAAAATGCGGAAACAAAAATTTTCTTTAAACAGAAACCGGCGCTACCGTGGACTATAAACCCGGATCGGACCATTAACCTACCACTAGCAAATTAGAGAATGGGTAGAAAGCTATACCGAGCGATCCGTGTCCTTCGGTCTTCGGCCTCCATCCCGATCTCCTCGCGGAATTTCCGGTCTTCATCTCCTCGTCAGAAAGGGCACCACATCGCCGGGTCCATTTACGGGCTCCCACCTCTAGACCGAGGCAACTCGGGCACGAAGTTGGCGAGCCGACGTGTCCAAGAATGCTGTAGGATAAGTGTAGAATGGTTTTGTCTCATGGGGTTGTTTTAAGTTGCCATTTGGAATGGAAGAAGGATATCAACATTGGAGATGAGCTATAGGGTTTTTAGTGCAAACAAAAGAGATAAAAACCCCACCCCAATAATTTGGACAGCCCTCCTTCTTGTGTGGCCGGCCAAGCCTCATCCAAAATGAGAGAGGAGAGAGAGTGAGCAATAATGCAAGAAGGAGAAAAGGGTTATCATGAGGAATAATGATCACAACCAAATCCATATCAACTCCCATCACCAACAACCAAGTAATGATCAACCAATGAAAGTCAAAGTCAATTAAGAACCATCATGAACTAACCACATACAAGAAACACCCTCCACTTTGCTAATTTGCACATTTGCAAATAACCCCCTCCACACCAATTTTCAGCCAAAGAAAGAACAAAGGAAAAATGGCCGAAACGAAATGCAAACTGGCAACTTCAAAAAGTGATCCGGTAATAAATTACAAGAAAACCCCGCGACTGTATATACATACCCGCATTTGTATTGCGACCGAATACAAATGCAATGAGACAAAATCTATACTGTATAATACTAGGATCCGGCTTAAACCAAAGCCCGCTAATATTATCCGTCCGATCATGATCCGTGCAATACCGCACGTATATGATTGAACCCTGCCATATATCCATACGGCCTCTACAACATTTCGCCCGAAACTTGAGAAACTGTCTGTGGGGGACTCTAAAGACTCGTCAACACTTTGGCTGTGGATTTAACCACTAGCACGTCAGAGTTATTAGCCATACGTAACGGGCAACCAGGTATTGACCAAAAGGGACGTCGATGAGCGAACTCATCCTGACACTCTACTGAGCCTGTCAGTGACAATATCCGTACAGTCCGGTACGTTCGTCTATGAGCATCGCATGGCGGGCCTAGGGGGTTGGTAAAAGTCAGACCCCCAAAAGTGGTACAAGTCGTGTCGGAGTGTAGCCCAGAACACCCTGAGATACTACTGGAATACCTACCAGTAAATCTCCTGCCATGGCCAAGGACTTCGTGTAATGGCTCTCCTAGACACAGCGCGACCTCACCCCCAATACCGGGAGAGACGAACCCCTGCAGATCCGCTCACTGCCTCCATATGGCTCGGGACTGTACCCAACTAAAACCTGTTTGCACGACTCCTTTGAGCCGTGGTAGGGTAGTAATCAAAGAACAATGGGAACTCACACGAGACAAATGACGATCTCAGGTCGATGAACTAACCTGTACACATGTCACCAGGGAACTGCTATCTGACGTCTGGTATAATCCCAACTAGCAGGTTCCCGGCGAGTCCTGTCCGGTGTACTCATAACCCAATGAGCACCTATATACATCTTAGGTGAACCAACTGACACCAGTGTCTTGTGAGACCGGCCACCGCCCCTCGTCGGGGTCTCGACTGTATACACTAGTCTACTCCGGAGTATCGATGCCCTGTCTCGAATACTCCCACGACTAGGGACCACTTTAAGGATGTGCTTATAGACCCCAGCTCCCACGTATATGATCGCCATCATACAGCTGGCCGTCAAGCAAGAATCCTAAGGGCTCTACCAACGTGCAATAGTGATCTGTAATGTCACCTAAAGCAGTACACGATGATAAAGATAAACCAGATAGCATACTATCATCTTGAGTAAGACTGTCCTACTGGCATAGGTCCTCCCTCAATCATTGTAATCACGTGCTTTTGATCCAATAATTGACTCTAAGGGCACTATCTCCAGCAAGTCCAACAAAGCATATGAACTCTGGCGAGTGCTTCAAGAGGCCATCAAGGAGGTGGTGGCCATCGACAAAGCCGCCGTGTTTACTCGCGAAAGGGTCGAAGCTCACAAAGCTACCGAGAAAGAGCTCGAAGGTCGGCTTGCCTCATATCAGGCCCAGCAGGCTCAAGCGGAGGCCCGTCTCTTGACGATATTGAACCATGAAGGCGAGGCCCAGCGGAAGAGGGATGGGCTGATCAATCTACTAAATCGCCCGCCGACTTGAAGACTTGTATATTTTTTTATTCTTCATTTGTATACACTCCTGAATAAGAATATATTTTTGTTCTTTCACGAATTGTACTTTGTATCCATTTTGGTTCATGAATAAAAGACATATTTTTCTTCTCAATGGTGCGTCCCTTTTTATTGAATGTATTCTGCGGATAGTCTATCTTGATCTCTTTGCAGGACAACGATGGCTTAGGATTCAGGGTTAAGATCTGCCTCCTAAGACTTTTCAACTTTATGAGCCGTGAGGGTCTCATAAAGAGTTTTTCTCCCTACAGGTCGAGGGGATCCCGTAGATGTAATTTCTCCTTAAGAATCGTGAGGATTCCTAAGCATGTTTTCTCTTGAAATTCGTAAGGATCTCACAAGAGAATTTGCTCCCTTATGAGTCGTGAGGACCCGTAAGTGATGGGTGAAGTTGTCCTTATCCGTATTTCACGAGGTTAGGGGTTGCTCTGAATGCTTCCCACGGGTTCACTGCCGTATTTGGCGAGGACCATGCTCCGCTCTGGATGTTCTCCGGGGTACCGTAGTTTAAAGACATCACGGTCGAGGTTAAGGACATCATAGTCCGGGGATTTAAGGACTCCACAGTCCGTTGCTAGTTTTAAGACATTACGGTCTAGGTTAAGGACATCATAGTCCGTGGATTTAAGGACTCCACAGTCCGTTGTTAGTTTTAAGACATCACGGTCGAGGTTAAGGACATCATAGTCCGTGGATTTAAGGACTCCACAGTCCGTTATTAGTTTTAAGACATCACGGTCGAGATTAAGGACATCATAGTCCATGGATTTAAGGACTCCACAGTCCGATTTTTGCTCTGGATGCTTCCCATGGGTTCACTGCCGTGCTTGGCGAGGACCAGGCTCCGCTCTGGACGTTTCCTACAGGTCAGAATTGACGTTATCCGCGTTCCACGTAGCCAGGAATTTTGCTTTAGATGCTTCCCACGGGTTCACTGCCGTGTTCGGCGAGGACTAGGCTCCGTTCTGGATGCTTCACACGGGTTCACTGCCGTGCTCTGCGAGGACCAGGATCCGCTCTGGATGTTTCACACGGGTTTACTGCCGCGATTCACGTAACCGGGAATTTTGCTCTAGATGCTGTAAGTCGATGTACTTCACCCCAGTACTTATGGGGAGGCGGAATTTTCAAAAACAATCAAGTTTAAACAACGAACATCGACTAACCGCTTGAATCGAAGCTAAACTATAAATAACCGTATCTTATGAGTTTCTTTTCACAAGTGATTAGGGATTATACCTAATGAAACCGGTCCTTCTTCTTTACGTCCTCCTTTGTTCTCCTCGACCTTCTCTAGGTAGTAGACGATCCACCCGAGAGCGAAACTCCAAGCTAAACCTCTAACTTGAGGTAACTAATCAACTTTGATTGCTAATCAAAGATGAAAGGATGATGTAGAGTGTAGGTTATGGATTGTTTAGTCTAACTAATCCTTTGATCTCAACACATGAGGATTAAGGATTAGGGTTTGAAGATGAGAGCTTGAGGAGAGAGAATGTGAGATAAGATAATGAGAGAAGAGAGAGAGTGTATCATAATATTATGAAGCATTCTTATTTTAGAATAATCAATAAAGGAAATGAATAAGCATGCTTCATAAAATATCTTGTGGTGATTCATTAGCATGAGTCATTAAGCAATAAATGTGCATTAATGAAGTGAATGAATCACCACCATGACTCACTCTCTTATCCAAAAGAAACCTCCTTAGTCACATCTTCTAGAAGCTTCTCGAGTAATTACGAGAACGCCCCTCCAATCCGCAAAAATACGGAAAATCTTTAGACTGTAAAAATCCAATAACCGGATACCAGTAACTGGCTTAAACCAAAGCCGACTGGTAAAAACTGTCCGAAAGTCGTACGCGCGTAAACGCACGTATGCGTCCGAACCCTTTGTTGCAAAACCATGCAACCTCTATATCGTTTCGCCTGGAGTAGGAAACTCTCTGTGTGGGACTCTAGAGACTCGACTACTACGCTGGCAGTGGGTTTAACCACAGACCGCAAGCGGCACTAGCTGTACGTAACGGTCCCCAGGTAGTTGTCGATAAGAAGGCCGATGAGTAAACCCATCCGAACTCCTACTGAGTCTGATGTGACAATCTCCATACAGTCCGGTCCGTTCGTCCAAGACAATCGCATATCGGGCCTAGGGGGGCGGCAAGCGTCAGTCCCCTAATAGCGGTATAAGTCGTGTCGGAGTGAAGCCCATTACACCCTGAGAAACTACTGGAACCTACCAGCAAATCTCGCTTGCCCTGGCCAGGGACTTTGCGTAATGGCTCTCTGACACAGCACGATATCTACTCCCAATACCGGGAGGGACGAATCCTGTCTAACCGCCACTGCCTCCAAGTGCTCGGGACTGCACCCAACTGCCACCTGTTTGCACGACTCCTTTGAGCCGTGGTAGGGTAGCAATCTAAGAACAATGGGACACACTCGAGGCGAAGTAGCAGTATCAAGTCTGCGGACTACGCTGTACTCATGTCACCTGGGAACTGTTCACTGACGACTGGTATCAAACCAACCAACAGTTCCCTGTGAGTCCTGTCCGGTGTACCCGTAACCTAACGAGCACCTGTATACTATCTCCAGTACGACGTACTGACGGCTGTGGGACAGACCATCTCCCCAACTGGGATGAGAAGCGTACACACTAGTCTACTCCGGAGTATCGATGCTCTGTCTCGATAATCCAACGACCAGGGACCTGAATGAGGATGTGCTTGTAGACTACCCAGCCCCCACTAGTGTGACTGCCATCACAACGCTGGTAGACAAGCAAGATCCTAAGAGCTCTATCAATACGTACACTCACATATTAAGATAGAAAAACCAAGTAGCATACTACCATGCTTAGCAAGACTGTTATATACATGTGAATATCCCAAGCTTCCATTAAGTAATATACAAGCTAGTATGATACAGTAATGGCCTTCTAGGGCATAAACACTAACAATCTCCCACTTGCACTAGGGCCATGTACTGGCATATCGCAGACCAATGATCTCGAGTAGCCTCTCGAACTGAATCTGAGGAAGGGCCTTCGTGAATGGATCAGCAATGTTCTCTTCTGAAGCAACTCTCCGAACCTCGATCTCCTGACGATCAATGATCTCCCTGATCAGGTGATACCGCCTCAAGATGTGTCTGGACTTCTGATGGGACCTTGGTTCCTTCGCTAAAGCTATAGCTCCGTTGTTGTCGCAATACAGAGGTATTGGATCAACTATGGTAGGAACCACCTGAAGTTCTGTTAGGAACTTCTTCATCCAGACTGCTTCTTTTGCGGCATCGCAAGCAGCTATATACTCCGCTTCCATTGTCGAGTCAGCAACGGTGTCCTGCTTGGAGCTCTTCCAGCACACCGCCCCTCCATTGAGGGTAAAGACATAACCCGACATGGACTTGGAATCGTCCTTATCACTCTGGAAGCCGGAATCAGCAAAGGCCTCTAACCTGAGGTCTTTTCCGCCGTAAACCAAGAACATCTCCTTAGTCCTCCTCAGGTACTTGAGAATGTTCTTTACTGCTATTCAGTGTTTCTCCCCTGGGTCTGACTGATACCGGCTTACCACGCTCAGTGCGTAAGCTACATCTGGTCTGGTACACAACATCGCATACATTATAGAGCCTACCGCAGAAGCGTAGGGTATAATGGACATGCGTTCCCTTTCCAAATCAGTCTTGGGAGACATCTCTTTGGAGAGGGTGATTCCGTGACAAGCCGGTAGATTACCGCGCTTAGAATCTTCCATACTGAATCTTTTCAGTACAGTGTCGATATACCTGGACTGCGAAAGTCCCAACATCCTCTTGGATCTATCACGATAGATCCGGATCCCCAGAATGTAAGAGGCATCACCCAGGTCTTTCATGGAGAACCTGTGTGACAAGAATCCTTTGACAGATTGTAGCATAGGAATGTCATTTCCTATCAATAGAATGTCATCCACGTACAAGACGAGGAATACGACACTTCTGGCCACAACTTTACTATATATGCACGGTTCATCTGGATTTTTGATAAAGTCATATTCTTTGACTGTCTCATCAAAACAGATGTTCCAACTCCGCGATGCCTGCTTTAGTCCGTAAATGGACTTAAGCAGCTTGCATACTTTCCCGCTGCTCCCACTCTGATTGAAACCCTCTGGCTGATCCATATAGACGCTCTCTTCTAAATTTCCATTCAGAAAAGCCGTCTTTACGTCCATCTGCCAGATTTCATAATCATGGAAGGCAGCAATAGCAAGAAGGACCCGAATGGATTTGAGCATAGCCACTGGAGAAAAAGTTTCGTCATAGTCCAAACCAGGTCTTTGACGAAAACCCTTTGCAACAAGTCTAGCCTTATAGGTTTCCACCTGTCCATCTACACCAGTCTTTTTCTTGAAGATCCATTTGCATCCTATGGGTTTTACCCCATCTGGAGCAAAGTCCAAAGTCCATACTTTGTTGGTGTACATGGACTCCATCTCGGTCCGCATTGCATCTAGCCATCGTACCGAGTCGCCGCTCTGGATGGCCTGCTGGAAGTCAGTAGGTTCATCATCATCTATGATGCAATCCTCTCTATCCCCGTCTATGAGAAAACCGTAGTATCTCTCAGGCGGATGAGACGGCCTACTACTCCTGCGGAGGGGTGCGGGAATGTTCTGTTCTTCTTGAACCTCTGGTTCTACCAAAATTTCAGTAGCAGTTTGTGGTTCTGGAATTTCTTCCAGTTCTATTTCGCTCCCACTCTTCTGATTTTCCAAAAATTCAGTTTCTAAGAAGCGGGCATGACGAGAAACAAAAACCTTTTGTTCCTCTGCGTAATAGAAGCAATATCCATGAGAGTTCTTTGGATATCCCACAAACTTACACTCTACTGAGCGTGCCTCGAGCTTGTCCGGATGCTGCTTTTTTACAAAAGCTGGACATCCCCACGTCTTCAGGTACTGAAGATAGGGTTTCTTCCCACTCCACATCTGATATGGTGTGGTAGGCACAGTTTTGGTTGGAACTCTGTTCAAAAGATGTATCGCTGATTCTAGCGCATACCCCCAGAAAGATCGCGGTAACTCAGCATTACTCATCATGGATCGTACCATATCTAATAGGGTTCGATTCCGTCTCTCCGATACACCGTTGTGCTGTGGAGTGTACGGAGGAGTAAGCTGAGAGAGAATTCCTTTCTCTTTTAGGTAACCTAGGAACTCGGCACTTAAGTATTCTCCACCTCGATCAGATCTTAGTGTCTTAATACTTTTGCCTGTTTGGTTTTCCGCTTCATTCTTGAATTCCAGGAATTTCTCAAAGGCCTCTGATTTATGCTTCATTAAGAAAACATATCCATACCTAGAGAAATCATCTGTAAAAGTAATGAAGTAGGAATAACCACCTCTCGCATGTGTAGACATTGGACCGCATACATCACTGTGTATGAGTCCTAAGAGCTCGCTCGCTCTTACTCCTTGTCCAGTGAATGGAGTCTTTGTCATCTTTCCTTTGAGACAAGATTGACAAGTGTCATAAGTTTGATATTCGAACGTGTCCAAATATCCTTCTCTATGCAACTTAGTCAACCTTCTCTCATTGATGTGACCCAGTCTACAATGCCATAAGAAAGCTTTATTTAAATCTGGAGACTTTCTTTTTAGTGTGTTCTGGACATTGAAAATTTGGAGTTGGTTTAACACATATATGCCGTTATTTAGAGTACCGGACCCAATCAAACCATGATTAAGGTGGATGTTGACAACATCTCTTACAAACGTGAAATCATAACCTTTATTTGATAACAAGGAAACTGATATGATATTACACGTTAAGTTGGGTACAAAATAACAGTTATGTAAAACCAAAATGTGTCCACTCGTCAATCCTAGGTGATAATCCCCGACGGACGCAGCTCCCACGCTAGCTCCGTTAGCAACCCTGAGGATCATATCACCTTCCTTCAGCACTCTACGGTTTCTCAGTGCCTGCAATGAATTGCAAATATGAGATCCTGACCCGGTATCCAATACCCAGGAAGTAGAGTTGATCGACAGACAATTCTCAATTACAAACACACCTGAAGTCGAAGCCACAGCCTGCTTCGGTTCCTGGTTCTTGGCGTTCCACGCCTTGCAATCCTTCTTCCAGTGCCCTTTCCTGTGACAATGGAAGCACTCATCCAGGCCAACTACCGGTGCTGCTTTCTTTTTCTTTCCCTTCCCTCCCACCTTACTAACACCTCCTCTAGGTCTGGGTGCGGCCTTCTTCTTCCTTCCTTTGGCCCTAGCCTTGGACCCGGAAGAAGATGAACCGCCAACAAACATAGCGGGTGTTTCCCTTGCCTTCTGCAAGGTGCCCTCCGCACTCCTTAACATGTTCAGGAATTCCGCAAGTTCAACTTCTTTTCCTTGAAGATTGAAGTTGAGGATAAACTGGGCGTAGGTGGGAGGAAGGGACTGGAGAACAAGGTCTGTATAGAGCTCATTATCCAAAGTCGTCCCAAGGTCTGCGAGCTCTTCTATATAGCCAATCATCTGTAGGACATGTTCACCTACCGATGATCCGACAGCCAACCTCGCTCGAAATAATTTCTTAGAGGTCTCGTATCTTGCTATACGAGATTGCTCTCCATAAAGTTCCTTTGTATGGAGAAATATGCCATCAAGGGACATATCCTCGTGCCTCCTCTGATGTTCATTGTTCATCGAGGCAAGCACGATGCACTTGGCTCTCGCGCAATCTAAATCCCAGGTTTTGCGGATTTCCTTATCCGCATTACTGGATTTGGGACCAGGGACAGCAGGTGCCGTAGCGGTGAGGACGTACCCCAGTTTGTCATAGGTCAAAGCCATCTTGACATTCCGCAGCCAATCTTTATAGTTTGGCCCCGTCAGTATATTTTTCTCTAAAAGTAACTTAAGTCCAGTCATTTTCAGGGTCGCTGCAATTAGGAGAGAGAGAAGAAAACTCTTTAGCATGATGCTCTTGCAAGTTTAGAGTGGTTTTTAGTTTATCTAAACTGGATGGCTCCCACTGTTTCTCGAATCCTTCCTCAAACCATAAAAGAAGAATTAGCCAAAACTATTCTCACCGTACAATACTTGCTTAACCGTTCAGCCAGGCCGGTGTCGATACTTCGAGGGAGGTTTTCCAACGCTTTCGCGAAGTTCCTTAATTAAGTAACCTCTTTTCTCTGGGGGCGTAACCCCGCTGACACTTTTCTGGACACCTACTAGGTTTATAGCATTGATCGTTAAGCGACGAATATCCTGATAAGTAGCATATACTCACAGTAGGATCGGGATCCAAATATCATCGTATGATAATGTTGAAGGAATCCTACCAACATTCATCAAACTCCAAATGGTATGCATCTCTTTGCAAATTTCAGTTTCTTTAGAAATTCCCGATATAAGTTTTTGCCCCATGCTCTTATGACCTTGACGTATGCCAACAAATCATAAGTCACATGTCAAGTTCTGCCCATCATTATCTTGTTAATTTGAACCCACCCGTATATACCCTTGACGTATGCCAACAAGGTAATGCGACTGTCCCAAACCAACACATCTATCTATGCAACAAATGAATACCCCAGCAGCTACCAAACACTATGCCTTGACGTATGCCAACAAGCATAGCTTGAATACTACTGACCATCCATAAGAAATGACGGAGGGCTACGACTGGTTTTGGCGAAACCGTGAACGTAGTGAACTTGATATAACCGAAGGAACCTGATAGCTTTTAAAAGGAGTGGTTAAATCTCCGCATTTAAAAATATCTGTTTTAAAAATAACCGAGTGGTTTCTTTTAAATTGTTCCAACGATTTAAACTTTGGTTTATTTTACTTTGCATTATAGATAATGCGTCCCATCATTAACCTATCATTGCAGAAAACAACGAAAATATAACGTCCTCTTATGCCATCCGCATTCGCCACGGGGTCCCGTCATCACCCGTTAGGTTACTTAACTAACGACAGAGCGGGGGCTGGGCTAGCGCGGGTGTAAAACATAAGTGACGTCTAAATAGCTATAATAAATATAGATATTTTACATTCGTCTGACGCAATGATATTCATTCCAGAACACAGATAAACAATATTGGATTTACAAGCAATCTGTATTTCTTTTGAGCCTGCAAGAAAAGACAGATTACACAGTTGTGATGAATAGCCATTTACCCCACCCTCGACCCCTACGGGTACGGCAAACTACCCACCCGGCAGTCTGTGTACCCCACCTTGGGTCAGTCCTAGGAGCAAAAACAGTAAAATGAAATAATACAACGGTGGCTACAACCGCAACCTGGAAGTGCCCCGCGAAAATAATATTACAACAAATTACATTTACAACAAATGAATTAACCAATAACCCATTGCGAACCCCGGCTATACACCACAACAGTCCAATACAGTTTATATGCACAAACAGATATAACCATTTCAGAAATGTGCAACCCCCTGCCAACCGACATACTAGCAGTTAGGGGAGGTTTACGAACACATTAAACAATCACAGATATAATCCAATACGCAAATACTGTACTTTTCGATCGAATAAACAACATCAATATTGCTCCAAAATCTGCTCTTTTAAACAGTAACCTGAGCAATAATTAAATATTCTAGAAAACCCCAAATATCACAGGGGACCCACCCATGAAAAATGAGCTCATGACTCGGCAACTCGGCCGCGGAAGCGCGGCGGATCGGTGGGATCCGCCGCCCTTCCGCGGCGCTTTAGTCGAATCATGGGCTCGAATTTCTTGGGTGTTCTCCTGTGGTCATGTCAAGCTCTCTGAACACACCAGAAAAATTTTAGGACTTCATTTTAAGTTCGACAGAAACTAAACAGAATTAGGGTTTTCCGGCTTCGTTTTTTCGTTCGAAATTCGTACAAATTTGCGATTAAGTTATTTAGTGTTTAGCGAGGCTCTGATACCACTGTAAGTCGATGTACTTCACCCCAGTACTTATGGGGAGGCGGAATTTTCAAAAACAATCAAGTTTAAACAACGAACATCGACGAACCGCTTGAATCGAAGCTAAACTATAAATAACCGTATCTTATGAGTTTCTTTTCACAAGTGATTAGGGATTATACCTAATGAAACCGGTCCTTCTTCTTTACGTCCTCCTTTGTTCTCCTCGACCTTCTCTAGGTAGTAGACGATCCACCCGAGAGCGAAACTCCAAGCTAAACCTCTAACTTGAGGTAACTAATCAACTTTGATTGCTAATCAAAGATGAAAGGATGATGTAGAGTGTAGGTTATGGATTGTTTAGTCTAACTAATCCTTTGATCTCAACACATGAGGATTAAGGATTAGGGTTTGAAGATGAGAGCTTGAGGAGAGAGAATGTGAGATAAGATAATGAGAGAAGAGAGAGAGTGTATCATAATATTATGAAGCATTCTTATTTTAGAATAATCAATAAAGGAAATGAATAAGCATGCTTCATAAAATATCTTGTGGTGATTCATTAGCATGAGTCATTAAGCAATAAATGTGCATTAATGAAGTGAATGAATCACCACCATGACTCACTCTCTTATCCAAAAGAAACCTCCTTAGTCACATCTTCTAGAAGCTTCTCGAGTAATTACGAGAACGCCCCTCCAATCCGCAAAAATACGGAAAATCTTTAGACTGTAAAAATCCAATAACCGGATACCAGTAACTGGCTTAAACCAAAGCCGACTGGTAAAAACTGTCCGAAAGTCGTACGCGCGTAAACGCACGTATGCGTCCGAACCCTTTGTTGCAAAACCATGCAACCTCTATATCGTTTTGCCTGGAGTAGGAAACTCTCTGTGTGGGACTCTAGAGACTCGACTACTATGCTGGCAGTGGGTTTAACCACAGACCGCAAGCGGCACTAGCTGTACGTAACGGTCCCCAGGTAGTTGTCGATAAGAAGGCCGATGAGTAAACCCATCCGAACTCCTACTGAGTCTGATGTGACAATCTCCATACAGTCCGGTCCGTTCGTCCAAGACAATCGCATATCGGGCCTAGGGGGGCGGCAAGCGTCAGTCCCCTAATAGCGGTATAAGTCGTGTCGGAGTGAAGCCCATTACACCCTGAGAAACTACTGGAACCTACCAGCAAATCTCGCTTGCCCTGGCCAGGGACTTTGCGTAATGGCTCTCTGACACAGCACGATATCTACTCCCAATACCGGGAGGGACGAATCCTGTCTAACCGCCACTGCCTCCAAGTGCTCGGGACTGCACCCAACTGCCACCTGTTTGCACGACTCCTTTGAGCCGTGGTAGGGTAGCAATCTAAGAACAGTGGGACACACTCGAGGCGAAGTAGCAGTATCAAGTCTGCGGACTACGCTGTACTCATGTCACCAGGGAACTGTTCACTGACGACTGGTATCAAACCAACCAACAGTTCCCTGTGAGTCCTGTCCGGTGTACCCGTAACCTAACGAGCACCTGTATACTATCTCCAGTACGACGTACTGACGGCTGTGGGACAGACCATCTCCCCAACTGGGATGAGAAGCGTACACACTAGTCTACTCCGGAGTATCGATGCTCTGTCTCGATAATCCAACGACCAGGGACCTGAATGAGGATGTGCTTGTAGACTACCCAGCCCCCACTAGTGTGACTGCCATCACAACGCTGGTAGACAAGCAAGATCCTAAGAGCTCTATCAATACGTACACTCACATATTAAGATAGAAAAACCAAGTAGCATACTACCATGCTTAGCAAGACTGTTATATACATGTGAATATCCCAAGCTTCCATTAAGTAATATACAAGCTAGTATGATACAGTAATGGCCTTCTAGGGCATAAACACTAACAGATGCTTCCCACGGGTTCACTGACGTGTTCGACGAGGACTAGGCTCCGCTCTGGATGCTTCACACGGGTTCACTGCCGTGTTCTGCGAGGACCAGGATCCGATCTGGACGTTTCCCACGGGGTCATTGCCGCGTTCCACGTAGCCAGGAATTTTGCTCTGGATGCTTCCCACGGGTTCACTGCCGTGTTCGGCGAGGACCAGGCTCCGCTCTGGACGTTTCCCACAGGGTCAGAATTGACGTTATCCGCGTTCCACATAGCCAGGAATTTTGCTCTAGATGCTTCCCACGGGTTCTCTGCCGTGTTCGGCGAGGACTAGGCTCCGCTCTGGATGCTTCACACGGGTTCACTGCCGTGCTCTGCGAGGACCAGGATCCGCTCTGGGTGTTTCACATGGGTTCACTGCCGCGTTTCACGTAACCAGGAATTTTGCTCTAGATGCTTCCCATGGGTTCACTGCCGTGTTCGTCGAGGACTAGGCTCCGCTCTGGATGCTTCACATGGGTTAACTGCCGTGTTCTGTGAGGACCAGGATCCGCTCTGGACGTTTCCCACAGGGTCATTGCCGCGTACCACGTAGCCAGGAATTTTTCTCTGGATGCTTCCCACGGGTTCACTACCGTGTTCGGCGAGGACCAGGCTCCGCTCTGGACGTTTCCTATAGGGTCAGAATTGACGTTATCCGCGTTCCACGTAGCCAGGAATTTTGCTCTAGATGCTTCCCACGGGTTCACTGCCGTGTTCGGCGAGGACTAGGCTCCGCTCTGGATGCTTCACACGGGTTCACTGCCGTGCTCTGCGAGGACCAGGATCCGCTCTGGATGTTTCACACGGGTTCACTGCCGCGTTTCACGTAACCAGGAATTTTGCTCTAGATGCTTCCTACGGGTTCACTGCCGTGTTCGGTGAGGACTAGGCTCCGTTCTGGATGCTTCACACGGGTTCACTGCCGTGCTCTGCGAGGACCAGGATCCGCTCTGGATGTTTCACACGGGTTCACTGCCGCGTTTCACGTAACCATGAATTTTGCTCTAGATGCTTCCCACGGGTTCACTGCCGTGTTCGGCGAGGACTAGGCTCCGCTCTGGATGCTTCACACGGGTTCATTGCCGTATTCTGCGAGGACCATGATCCGCTCTGGACGTTTCCCATGGGGTCATTGCCGCGTTCCACGTAATCAGGAATTTTGCTCTAGATGCTTCCCACGGGTTCACTGCCGTGTTCGGCGAGGACTAGGCTCCGCTCTGGATGCTTCACACGGGTTCACTGCTGTGCTCTGTGAGGACCAGGATCCGCTCTGGACGTTTCCCACGGGGTCAGGATTGACATAAGCCGCGTTCCACGTAGCCAGGAATTTTGCTCTGGATGCTTCCCACGGGTTCACTATCGTGTTCGGCGAGGACCAGGCTCCACTCTGGACGTTTCCCACGGGGTCAGGATTGACGTAAGCCGTGTTCCATGTAACCAGGAAGGGTTGACTTTATCCGCATTTCACGGAATCGGGGTGTGACTCTTGGTTATCTGTGCACCGCCGAATCATGGAACTGGGAGTTGCCGCTGTTCCGCTTTGCTTGATATTGTGTCTGTTGTAATGAGACGAATGTTGAGTTGATCTCCAGGCTATCTGCGAACCGTCGAGATTTGGCTTCTTCTTCTGATTAAACCTGGGGAGGAGTGTGATTCCTTCTTTATTTGGGCCCCTGGATTGTATACAGGGACTGCTGTGATATCACCTGTAGGGCATAAATTATATTTTTATTTTTATTTTATTTCTTTCCACGATGCTCTATCATTTCAGCTTTTTATATTGCGAAGGTCGCGATTGCCCAATCATTTCGGCTATTTATTTTATTTTTATTCGCTGTTTTTTAATTGCGAGTTGCCCAATCATTTCGGCTATTTTGCATGCATACCTTTTTTCTTTTACTTGCTGCTTCTGTTGCAAGTTGTCCCATCATTTCGGCTATTTCGTATGCATGTGCGGCTCGCTAGCTTTTTGCCGCAAGCTTGGGATTAGACACCGATTTCGGCCTCAGCACTGCTACAACTGGGATATTGCCAGGAGAGAATCATCATTTGCCTCTGTCGATATCGAACAACGGTGGCTTAGCGGACAGGGTTAGGATCCTGTCGACTGAGGCTTTTGACTTCATGAGCCGTAAGGGTCTCATAAAGGTATTTCTCCCTACAAGTCGTGAGGATCTCGTAGGCGTGTTTTCTCCTTAGGAATCGTGAGGACTCCTAAGTGTATGGCTTCTTGTAAGTCGTAAGGATCTTACAAGAGAGTTTTCCCCTTATAAGTCGAGAGGACTCACAAGGGTTGTTCCCCGTACGAACATATCCCTAGTCACGGGTGGGACTTGGTCAGGGAACTGTTTATTCGCGCCCGTGGATTGTATACAAGGGTCAGTGTTGCACCACTTGTAGGGCAGTATTGAAGGTTGTGGGGGATGCTTAAGAACAGGTTCAGGTCTCTGTAACTTAAGACTTTCAAATCTTATGAGCCGTGAGGGTCCCATAAGAGAGTTCTCCTTACGAGTCGTGAGGATCTCACAAGTGTAATTTCTCCCTAGGGATCGTGGGGATCTCTAAGTGTGTTGCTCCCTTATGAGTTGTAAGGATCACACGCGGGTGGTTTCTCCTCACAAGGTCGAGAGGACCCTGCAAGTATCTTTTAACGAGGTTGCGCCCTTTCGGGTTTTCACAAACACTCGCCGGTAGCCCTGCTGTTTTTACTCACGGAGCCCTTTCGGGTTTTCATCCGTGCCCATTTTGCTTTTGGACATACCGTTTTTTTTTGTTCTAACGAGGTTGCGCCCTTTTGGGTTTTCACAAGACTCGCCGGTAGCCCTTCTTTTTTACTCACGGAGCCCTTTCGGGTTTTCATCCGTGCCCATTTTGCTTATGGACATACCGTTTTCTTTTTTTTTATTCTTTTTTTTTTCTTCTCTTTTTTTTATATCAGCTTTGGGATGCTGCAATCCACCGTAGTTTATCGACATCTCGGTCAACAGTTAGTTTTAGGACATAGTGGTCCGTTGTTAGTTTAAGGACGTTTCGGTCCGTTGTTAGTTTAAGGACGTTTCGGTCCGTTGTTAGTTTAAGGACGTTTCGGTCCAATGTTAGTTTAAGGACGTTTCGGTCCGTTGTTAGTTTTAGGACATTTCGGTCCGAGAAAAGAAAGCCGGCTACTACTTATAGAGTTTGGGCTTAGGAAGATAGCGAGCGGACATAGTCGTCGTCATCTATCATTGACCTAGGCCGTGACTCGTCAAGCGTAATACTTCTTTAGGAAGCGACCGTTTATTGGCCTGAAGGGCCTTTCGCCATGCATGTCCATGAGTAGATAGGCTCCACCTTGGTGGACCTTGTCTATAATGTACGGGCCTTCATAGTTCGGCTCGAATTTTCCCCGCTTGGCGCGATTGGGGATCATAGGTCTTTTGACCACTAGCACGAGTTCGCCTTGGCGGAATGTCCTCGGCCTGGTCAATCTTTCATATGAGCGCGTCATCTTTGCTTTATAAGCTTCCAGATTTTGCTGCGCCAGGAGTCGGGTTTCATCAAGGGCGTCGAGCTCCTCAAGCCGAAGGTGAGCGTTCTCTTCGTCCGTCAGCTCGTAATGAACTGCCACTCATAGAGAGGGTAACTCTATCTCGAGTGGGAGTACCGTCTCTGTACCGAATACCAACGGGTAGGGCGTTGTATTCGTAGCCGTCTTGAACGTAGTTCGATACGCCCAGAGAGCTTCATGCAGTCTCTCCTGCCAGTCCTTCTTATTTTGAGACACCGTCTTCTTCACGATCTTCGTCAGAGTCTTGTTGAAAGCCTCAGCTAGACCGTTAGCTCGGGGATTATAAACTGAGGAGTATCTCCAGTCTATGTTGTGCTGTTGTGCGAAGCGGCTGATCTTGTGGCTTCTGTAGGCTGGCCCGTTATCGGAGATGATCCGTCTCGGAGTTCCAAACCGATAAATGACGTGTGTTTTGAAGAAATGGAGGATATTCTCCGTCTTCACTTCCCTCTGCGGTACCGCTTCTGCCCATTGGAGAAGTAATCAGTCGTCGCCAAAATGAATCGATGTCCTCTGGACGATGCTGGCTCGATGGGTCCGATTATGTCAGTTCCCCACATTTCGAACGGCCAGCTAGCCACTGTCGGGTGTAATGGATTTAGATGCTGATGGATAAAGTCCCCATGAATTTGGCATGAGTGGCATTGCTTCGCATACTCGAGGCAGTCCTGGATCATCGTGGGCCAATAATAACCCATCCGTTTGATCTTCAACTTCATCTTCGGGCCTGCTTGGTGAGAACCGCAGAGTCCGTCATGAACTTCTTGGACGACTCTTTTCGCCTCTTCAGGTCCCAGGCATCTCAACCACAGAGAATCAAATGACCTCTTGTACAAAGTATCATTGACGAAGGCGAAATATAGGGCTCGCTTCATGAGCTGATGTTTTGAGGATGCATCTTCAGGCGTTCGACGGGATTTGAAGTAGTCTATAAATACTTCTCTCCAATCCTTAGCCTTTTCCTGGTCTTTTATTTGCATAGCCATTTGCTCAGTCGCTCCTTTTTCTTCGGACGACTCCGGAGATACTTCCGCCGGTGCGAGAACCCGACGGCTTTGCACAACGATCTTCACGTCATCGAGGTTCTCGTCGGCCAATTCTTTAGCAAGCTTGGCTAATGCATCCTCTTTGCTATTTTCCGCACACGGTATGCTTTCTAAGGCGTAGGAAGGAATTTGGGTCAGCAGTTGCTGTACCCTCTCACCGTACTTTACCAGTTCTGGTTTGCACATTTGGTAGTCGCCATTTACTTGACTGACGACCAGTTGTGAGTCTTCGTATATAAGGAGGTTTTCAATTCCCATGTCGATGGCGATCTTGAGGCCTGCTATCAAAGCTTCATACTCGGCTTCATTGTTTGTCCTCGGCTCTATTAAGGAGAAGGCAAAACGCATTATCCCTCCTTGTGGAGTCACGAAGATGAGGCCTACCCCTGATTTGATTATTGGCGTGTTTTGTTTGCGCTTCTTCATGGAGGATGCTCCATCGAAATAAAGTTCCCACCGGGTACCACTTCCGTCGATCGTGTCAATCGCATGTTCGTATGGCAGTTCGCAATTCAAGGGAGAATCGGCCGTTATCGGATGTTCAGCGAGGAAGTCAACGATGGCCTGGCCTTTCACTGCCTTAAGAGGCTGGTAAGTTATTGCGAACTCCATTAAGAGTAAAGTCCATTTAGCGAGTCCCCCCATCAGTATGGCCTTTGACATCAAATATTTGAGGGGATCCACCTTCGATATGAGACGAACTTCATGCGCCAATGCATAGTGCCTGAGTTTCGTTATCGCGAAGATCAACGCCAGGCAGTGTTTTTCGATGGGAGAATAATTGCTTTCTGCCCCCAGGAGAACTCGACTCAAGTAATAGAGAGCTCTTTCTTTCCCTTGGTCGTTCTCTTATGCCCATAATGCACCTAAGGAACCTTCGAGGGCTATTGTATAAAGAATAAGGGGTTTTCCCTTGACCGGAGCGGCCAGCACTGGCGGGTTCTGCAGATACTGCTTGATTTCTTCCAGCGCGCCTTGGCATTTGTGATCCCAGACGAACGGGTCCCCTTCTTCATCAGGTGACTGTAGGGGTGGCACTTTCCGGAAAGATTGGCTATAAATCGCCGGATATACGCGAGTTTCCCTTGGAGAGACCGCAATTGCTTAAGAGTCCTTGGAGGGGGCATTTCCATGATCGCCTTGATCTTCGACGGGTCTATCTCGATACCTCGGTGCCGGACAATGAATCCTAGGAATTTTCCCGAGGAAACTCCGAATGCGCATTTGAGGGGGTTCATCTTCAGGTTGTATTGCCGAAGGCGTTGAAATACGATCTTCAGATGTTCAAGATGTTCCTCGTATGATTTGCTTTTAACTACGAGGTCGTCGATATAACATTCGACGATTTCATGTATAAGGTCGTCGAAGATCCTCGTCATGGCCCTCTGATAGGTGACACCAGCGTTCTTTAGACCGAAAGGCATTACCTTATAGCAGAATATACCCAAAGGGGTCTGGAAAGCAGTATGCTTCTGGTCTTCAGGATGCATCTTTATCTGATTATATCCCGATGAGCCGTCCATGAAGGAGAAAACTTCGTGAGTGGACGTATTATCTATCATCAGCTCAGTGACCGGTACCGGGAAGTCATCCTTCGGGCAGGCTTTATTGAGATCCCGAAAGTCCACACATATGTGCACTGTCCCATTCTTCTTCATCACTGGGACGATGTTGGCGATCCAATCAGGGTACTGAACCTCTTAGATGAAGCCATATGCGATCAGCTTCTTGACCTCGGCGTTGATGCTCATCTCAAGCTCAAGCCGCATTCTTCTTGGCGCTTGTTTGATTGGCTTGGTATCTGGGGATATTGCCAATTTGTGGACAGCAATCTACGGATCTAGTCCTGGCATTTCGGAATAATTCCATGCGAAGCAATCTTTATGCTGCATAAGCACGTCTTTTAGCGCGACCACCCTTTCTTCAGATAGCAGCTCACTGACAAATGTCGGTCGAGGGTCGTCTGCCGTCCCCAAATCAATTTTCTTGAGGTTATCCACAGTGGTATGTATTCCATCTTCCAGCTCTTTTGGCGCCGGTGGAAACTCTGAGATCACCCCGTCATCATTGTTTTCGAAGCACCAGGGGAGGTCATCCATATTCTCAGGTTCTTCTTTTGATAGCGTTATCATATAATAAGTACGAGCTCGCTTCCAAGACCGATTTTGATCCAGTTCTACCCTCGCTGTATGGGCGACTTTTGGTTCGTGCTTCTGTGGCGGATTTATCCTCCAGCTGTTGGATAGAGCGAATTTGCCGAGCTGATATTGGTCTTCGACCCAGTTCTTGAAGATGAAGCAGTCTTCGAGAGGATGTCCTATTGCTCGGTGATAAGAGCAATAGTCTGGGTGGGAGATCTCGTTGACTTGCTCGGGGTGTTTGGATTCCGGAAGTGTAATCATTTGATGTCTTATGGCGAGCTCAAGCATCTTTCGTGTTTTGTTCTGAGGAAAAGAGTATGCTCGACTCATCTTCTTCATAAGGGACGAATCTGGATTGTTCGATTCCCGATCACGTGGCTTCTTGGTCCCGCTTTGTTGCTGTCGAACGCCTTTCTCGCTCTTTGATTTATTTTTGCCTCTGCGTCTGGCCTTTTGTATGACGGGTTGATAAGGAAGAGCATTGTCATTCCCTGTGACCTGCTGAAGGAGGCACTGTGCCCTGGCTTTTTCGTAAATGGCCATTTCACGGTTATGGTCATCCCGAATCTTTTGACCCGCTTCCCTGATAAACTTTTCCATTCGTTCTTCAAATGACGGACTCGGCATTTTGGTTGCAGGATCCCGTTTTGGTTCAGGGTCAGCATTTTCTGACAGGGCGTCCTCTTCTTCATCGAAGTCATATATGACGTAGCTACCATGGACTCGTTCCTGTTTCCCAGATTTCACGTATCCAAGCCCGAGCGTTTCCATTCTCCCGTTGGACAACTTGTGCTGAGTTCCAGGGACATCCCAAATCCTGTTGTAGAACCGAGCTTGTCGAATGGTCTGTTTGAAAGGTACCCCTTGGTGCTTCAAGAGCCTTCTCAAGCTTTCCTAGTAATATCTAGGCAGGCGGATAGGCTGGAGTCTGTCGAGCGTAGAATCGGCGCCATGCCAGATTTCTTTCTCTACTTTGGTCTCCCCAGATCGGTAGAATAGGATCGCCTTTTCACCCTTTCGCCTGGGAGGGACGTAAAATGTCTGCAGTTCTTGCACACTATAAGCTTTAAGTGCATCGAGCTCTTTGTGATGCTCCCGCAGAACCATGATAATTTGCAGACTCTGATTGTCGCCAGCGAAAACTTGTATTGACGGCCGAGCGCAGAATACAGCATTAACCTCATCTTCCGAGTCGCTGCCGAAGATCAACATGGGGGTGGACGGTCCTGGGTTGTTGCATTGAGGCGGCCCTGAATAAACTGTCTCTTCTTCTTCCTCGGTATCACTCCCGAAGACTGGAATAGTGGTGATAGCTTTGTTATTCGGTTGGTGACATCTTTCCGTATCCTCAAAATCTGGCAAGAAGTATTTTGCATCTTCGTATTTTCGGACTTCGTTCACGGAGAAATGGTTCAACTCCCCTGTCACAGTATAGTCGAGACCATCCTTGAAGTACTTCATACACTGGTGTTGTGTAGAAGGGATGATGTTGTACTTGTGTAACCAAGGCCGGCCGAGCAAAGCATTGTAGAAAGTCTTGGCGTCAATGACGTGAAATTTAATATCCGTGACGAGTAGCCCGAAGCGCAGCGTCAGTATTACAGATCCGAGAGTCCGTGATGACTGGGAGTCGAAACCAGAGATGGTTTATCGCGAGCGAGATGCTGAACGCTCATGCAGATTTCCTTCAAGACTCGCACGTTAAAGAGATTGACGGAAGACCCATTGTCGACCAGGATTTTGCCTATCTTTATATGGTGGCAGTATCCTGAGACATAGAGGGGACAGTTGTGCTCGCACGTCCCAAGGAGGAGGTCTTCATCGCCGAAGGTAATATCGGCTGTGTGTACTTCTTCTAGCTCGTTTTTCATCTTTTCTTTGGCGAGAAAAGCTTGGAACTGTCATGGCTCTTGTAGAGCCTTGATCAATGAATCTCTCGCCTCTTTGGATAATAGAAGGGCGTCGAGAATGCTGAGCTGCGATGGTAGCTTCCTCAAGTGTGCCAGAACGTTGTAGTCCACCTTGTTCTTCTTTGGCGGGTCCTTGGCAGTCAGCTCTTTGATGACTTGGTCATCTAGAGCGATATCCTCAGAGACCTTTTCTTTTCCCTTATCTTTTTTATTCGTGGGTCCGAGATTCTTTTCTGGAAGCATGCGGTTGTGTAGCTGAATATTTTCACAGGCCTTCGGTTCTTCCTCTTTCCCCAAGGGGGGTTCTTTAAAGAGAGGGCCAAGAGCCATTTCCTCGTCGGAGTCGCTCCCAAAGGTGAGAACCTGTGATCCCCCGGCGTTGACCATGCGACAGTTGTCGGTAATTCTTTTATGCTCCTCGGTCGTACTTCTCTGCTCCCGACGAGTTTTGCGTTTCATCCGCTTAAAATGTTGCCGGTGAGCAACATATCTCTGCCACCATCTTTTAAAAGCATTGCACTCTTCGGTGGGGTGCGCAATCTCTTGATGATATAACAGTAGCTCAGATGCATTTCGGCTTCACTAAGAGTACTTCCTTCGGAGGGTGGTAGCTTCATTCCCACTGATATGGCTTTCGCAAACTTTTTCCTCATCTTGAACTTGTTTTTATCTACAACCGATGTCCTTTGATTTGGCAGGAGTATCTCGACTCTTTCGTCCAGTCGCCGGCGTTTGGCTTTTTCAAATATGGTCATCTCACGCTCCCGATCGGCTTTACTTTTCTGATGAATTTCATTCAGGATGACGTCGATCATTTCGTCTGACGGCCATAGAAGTTCCGGCTCGGGACCTGCCCCCAGTCTCTTGGTGCAAGGAGCCTCTTCATCGTCTATCAATGAGTGAGAGATCATGTGACAACTTGCTACGTAATCCTCAGATCCATCTGATGAGTCTTCTCCATCATTTCCGTCCTCAAGGACGTGGCTGAGGAACTCTTGGAGCATGATTGGAGTCCGCGCCTTCTGGTTATACTCTTCCAGCGCGTCAATCTGCTTTTGTAGTTCCGTGCGCTTGTCGCCAGGCTTCACGGGCTTCTTGGATTTCTTCTTCTTTTTCGAAGATTTTGACGGCCGGATGTGAACACTTTGGCTATCACCACCAATCTTTGGAGTTGGGCGCGACTTCAGCATTCCTTCGATGATCTGGGGTTCTAGCGGATTTTTCCACCTGATCGCCGGGCATGTCCGGAGATCATTCAACATCCTTTTGGTTTTGGCCGAAAGAGCCACCTCCCATGGAGCTTCTTCAACAAAAGAACATGTTTCCCCCGGTGTGTCTGTCTTCTTAGGAGTGTGTGGTTGTGGTGGGCTTACTTTCCACGTCTCAGACAACGCAAACTTTCCTTGCTGATACTGATCCTCGATCCATCCCTTAAAGACGAAGCAATCTTCGATCGGATGGCTTACCGTTTGGTGGTATGGGCAATAATTGGGATTATTCACTTCGTTGGGTTGCGGTGGTCTCCTTGGATTCGGCAAATTGATAAGCCTGTTGCGCATCGCCAGCTCGAAGAGTCTCCTCGTTTTGTCTCGTGGGAAAGAGTAAGGGCACTTAATTTTCTCATTATAATAGCGCCATCTCTCTTCCAGTTGATCCGTTAGCTTTGGAGCACTGGGCTGCTGTTGAGTATTCGCAACGAATGTCGCCTTTCCTTTACCCTTTTCATTTCGCGGCTCCGGTTTCGGGGGAGACGGTCTGTGACCCATCTGATCCATCTGGGCTAGCTTGTCGATTAAAGACTGGAATGTGGTTGGTTTGAAGAACATCATGAACTGTGAAATAGTTGCATAAGGGTCTAGGGTGCCTACGAACATGCCCACCGCTGGCGCTTCTTTGATGCTCTGTTCGCACTTTGACAACAGATTTCGCCATCGAATTGTGTATTGAACCCAAGTTTCGCCCGGCTTCACTCTTGCATTGATCAACGCCGTTATTGGGGTGCGTTCGCTGGCACTCGCGAATCGCTGGGTGAATAACAACTCCATCTCCGCGAAAGTTTTGACGGAGTCGTTTGGAAGCTCGGAGTACCACTCAAATGCAGTCTCCGACAAGCTGCTGACGAATTGACGGAGCAAAAGCTTATCATCGCCCCCGGTGTTGCCGCACAGAGCTCTGAACTGGGCGACGTGCTGGTGGGGATTGCCTGTCCCTTTGTATACATGGAATTTGGGGATCGTGTAGCCTGGCGGGTACTTTATCTGATCATACCAGCCTGGATACGGTCGTCCAATTTTGACCACTTGGCCGGCTGCTTCATTCGCCTGGTGAACTTTTATTTGCTGAGCAATATAGTCTTCCAGGGTGGCCTTGGAGATAGTTTTCTCTTTGGCTGCTGAAAGAGCCAGAGGAGGATTCGACGTTTTCCCTTTATCGTCTTCAATAATGATCGGAGGGTCTTCCGCTGGAGGCTCCGGCTGTAACATCATCCCGACCATGTCTTGGAAGAGAAGTGCCATTCGCTTTATGTTGGCCGCTTTCTCCGCAGCCTCTTTTTCCTTCTTCTCAAGCATTCTCTGAAGGAATTCAGTATCAGTTTCCTGATCACGGCGCTGCTCCGTGGATGTTTCCGGGCTTTCTTTTGGCCCGGTGAGTGCGGCCATCGTAGTCAGCATCTCCTGAAGTTTCTGCTGCTACTGTTCCTGAGCTCTCGTGATGGATCGAGTGAGTGGTAGGTGGCCCGTCGAAGCGCGGCTATCCTCTTTTCCGGATGCCATGTAAACAGTATGTACCACCATGCCCCCAGACTTAGGGCGTTTGGGCTCGGTGTTTTTGTGGTCTGCCACGTTTACAAGGGCTTTCTCTGGCCTCCTTCTTTTCTGAATGGTTGACGTTGAGGGGGCCGCTGCAGTGGACACCCAAGTAGTCGTCATCTTTTGTGGCTTAACAGGACGGTTTTCTTCCTGTCGGACTTTCAGCTTCTTCTGCCGGCGGGAGAAATTTTGATCAATCACCGAGTCTTGGACCTGGCGCCAGACCTTGTAGATTTTAGAGGACAGCTGCTGAGGGGACTGTTCTGGCTTGGCTTTCGCAACATTCCCCACCGGAGGAGGAGATCTTTTTAGTACGGCGGTAGGAGAATTCCTGCGCACCTTATTCAGCAGCTCGAAGCTGTTCCCAATTGGAACAGCCGCATTAATTTCCGCCGTTGGGGCTGGTGGAGTTAGCCCAGATGGGGAGTTTCCCCCGGCCCTCCTTACTCGGCTCCAGTGGCGACGTCAAGCGAGTCGAGCTGTTGGGGTTGGTTCAGCAATGGCTTTGTCTTCCCCCCTTTCCAGGTGAAGGGTTGCTGCTGGCGTCAGCCTATTGAAGACTGATGTCCTTTGAGTAGCAGGAGCAGGAGCGGGAGTTGGGACAGTCAGTCTTGTAAAGACCGACCCCTTGGCAGGAGAAGCCTCCTTGACGACTTCAGGAGCAGGGTTTGTTACTCTCTTCGTAAAAACCTTCTCTGGAGGTGCAGGCTTCATCATGGACCCACCTGAACTTTGGCCCAATCTAGAGAAGACCGAGGCGCCGGTGCTGGACGACCCGTCGAGAGGGGCCGTAGTAGCTGTAAGCCGATCGAAGACCGACTTCTTGGGAGCTTCCGGTGTTGGTATAGGAGCGCTGAAGCTCGTTGGCGGGAGCATGGTCCCGAAAAATAACCCTATGGTGGCTTGAGTGACCTGTTCCATGGGCATCGTGAACAGGGAAGCAGCCTGGGGCCTGTAGGCTATGCCCCCAGTTGAGGCAGGACGCGGGTTGCAGTTGCACGTGGAACACTTTGAGCAGGTGAACTCCATTGATCCTTTGCTTTCTACACCAAGCAAAACGCCAAATCTTAGTACCTCGAAACCCACGGGCAACCATTAGCAAACCGCGATTCGTTCGCGAACACGACACACAAAGTGTGGAGTGGAAAGAGGAAAAGGTCCCACCGGGCGTGCCAGAATCTGTTCCCCTCCGAATCACGGAGACGCGACCGCGTAGGTCCGTCTTGCCTGAAATTCGGGGCAGATGCTAATTGGTGCTATCCGTCCACCTCTCTGAAGATGCCAAGTTGATTTATGGCACCATGTATCGAAGGTTTAAACGGATGCGGCCGATGTAGCAGACTTCATCAGATTCCCCCTCGCTTGAGGGGTTTTTTAATTGTGGGGACGCTCTTCCCTGTAGGCGCAAGCCCCTGCAGTTAATTACGCTACTGCGTCGCGGTAACAACTTTCTCCTTCTCCAGATGGTCACTTCGTGTCGTGGGTGTTTGTTTTGTGTTTGGTTGCCCGTGGATTGTATACGGAGACTAATTTATGTTGTCGCCCGTTGGGCGTGGATTAGGCCAAATCCGTATCTTTCTTAGATTTGGGTTTGGGGGGTTTGGGTTTAACGATACGTTAGTCTCATTTGAGACTAAGATCAACTTAAACGTTTGTTAAGGATACGGTAGTCTAATTTTAGACTAAGATCAACTTAACGGGATCGTTTAGATCCGACAAGAGAGCAATTGGGCTCTATTGTTTAGTTTAATGACATTGCGGTCGATAATTAGTTTAAGGACATTACCCTAATGTTAGTTTAAAGACATCGCGGTCGAGGTTAAGGACATCATAGTCCGTGAGTTTAAGGACTCCACAGTCCGTTGTTAGTTTTAAGACATCTTGGTCGAGATTAAGGACATCATAGTCCATAGGCTTAAGGACCCCACAGTCCGATGTTAGTTTTAAGACATCACGGTCGAGGTTAAGGACATCATAGTCCATGGGCTTAGGGACCCCACAGTCCGATGTTAGTTTTAAGACATCACGGTCGAGGTTAAGGACATCATAGTCCATGAGTTTAGGGACCCCACAGTCCTATGTTAGTTTTAAAACATCACGGTCGAGGTTAAGAACATCATAGTCCAGGGGCTTAAGGACCCCACAGTCCTATGTTAGTTTTAAGACATCACGGTCGAGGTTAAGAACATCATAGTCCATGAGTTTAAGGACCCCACAGTCCATGAAATGTATGGTTGTCGGGACCCGTCACCTCTTTGAAGACGTTGAGGAATTACAACGACAAATATCAAAGGAGCGAAGAGATGTACCCTTGAACCCAGGTGGATTAAATGATCTATAGCCCAGTTTGGAACTAAGACCAATTAATTATATTATGAGCACATTGGCTCAGTTAATTCTGAATTGAGGACTTATGGCCTTCTTGGGCTAAGTCCAATCAAGTTTGGAATATTGGCCCTCTGTTGGTCCATTGAAGGGGAGGCTTTGCCTCTAGAAAATTAGTCAATTGGGCTGAAGCTGGTGTTCAACATTAAAGAACAACAGTGTTAAACACTGGTAATAAAATTATCAAATTAGTGTTTAAACACTAGAAATGTGATTCTTAAATTAGTGTTAAACACTAACAGATAATAGTGTTAAACACTGGCAACAAAATTATCAGATTAGTGTTAAACACTAGAAGAGGGAGGGATCACGTGGGAGCACGTGATAGCATCAAAAAGTGGGTCCAGATCCCCTTATTTTGTTCTCAGGATATTCAGATAAATGTTAAACACTTTTGGTCTTCAGGCCATCACGTGTGGGCACGTGATGGGCTTCCAGTCATTGATTATTAAAGCGTTTTACTAGGGGTCACGTGGGGGACACGTGAGGGCGCCTAAGAATGGTTCTGCCTGTGGATTTGTTCTCTTTTGTTTTAAGGGTCACGTGGGAGCACGTGAGGCATTGCCTCCGAGCTTTTTCCCTTCTCATTTTGGGGATCTTTTCAGGGGTCACGTGGGGCCACGTGACTTTAGTCCTTTGCATGCATGGAGATCCTTCAAATCTCTTTATTTTCAAGAATTGAATTCTTTTATAGGGTTAAACCCTAATTATGATTTTGGAGGAATTAAATTCTTATATAGAGCGAAACCCTATTATCATTCAGGAGGAATTAAATTCCTGTAAATCTGAGAGAATTAAATTCTCAATTAGGGTTAAACCCTAGTTCTGTCCATCTTGAAGGAATTAAATTCCTATAATTGTAGGAGAATTAAATTCTCAGATAGGGTTTAAACCCCAAGTTCATCATGAAGAAATTAAATTCCTGTGAGTTTGGAAGAATTAAATTCTCATATAGGGTTAAACCCTAATTTTGTTTTTGGGAGAATTAAATTCTCTAAACTCAATTCTCCCTATAAGTTTTGGATCTGCATGGCAGGATCTCAACCCGATGAGAATTAAATTCTCATCTTATGGGGAGATGTGCTCTGTGCAGATCTTCAACCAGAAGAAGAACTAAGTTCTTTTTTTTGTAGAAGAGTTAAACTCTTAGATTTGAGAATTAAATTCTCTGTTTGAAGTTTTGATCCCCTTTCTTTTCTTACCTAGGGTTTTTCTTTGTAGAGAATTAAATTCTCCTTTCTTTTTCTCTCTGAAATTTCAAGATTCCAAAGCTCTCTCTCTCAAACTCTCTCCTTTCTCTTGGCTCCTATTTATAGGAGGAGGAAAAGAATCGATTTGTTTAGCAAATCTTTCTTTGAAAGATTTTGTTTGTTTTCATAATTAATATGAGCCTTTAGATTATTAAGTGAATTTTATTCACCGTTGGATTTTCAATCCAAAGATATTCTATTTGTTATTTCTGGTGAGATTTATGGAAATCTTTCCTTGTTTAAGATTTTTCCATAAATTGGTGATATTTAATCACCCCTGGATTTTTAATCCATCGGTTCTCCTTAATCCTTTTCCATCTGGAAAGATTTTGGAGAAATTCAGAATTTTAATTCAACTAAACTGTAAGGCTTTCAAAGCCTGGCACGTGCTGGCACGTGACCCTTGGTCACGTGTGAGCACGTGACCCCCGTTGAGGTATTTTCTGATTTTTTTAGAATTAAATTCTGTTTTAAGCTGCAAGGCTTTCAAAGCCTGTCACGTGCTGACACGTGACCCTTGGTCACGTGTGAGCACGTGAACTCAATTGAGTCATCTTTCACCCTTTCTTTTATTTTTCGTCTCTGTATAGTGAGATTTTAACTATCACGTGACATCACGTGACCCTTGGTCACGTGTGAACACGTGATACCTCATTGAGGTAATTCCTGATCTTTTAATCAGGAAACATACATCTTTCCACACCTCTGATATATGTCGTTGTAATTTCTCAACTTCTTCAGAGAAGTGGCGGGTCCCGACAACCAATAACTCCTTTCATCCTACATTAATGCACCTCTAAATTGACGTGAACACTTCAAATCAGACCGCACCCTAAATTGGGTGTATTCCATATCACCATTTTTCACTCTGTCGTGTAACAAATACACGTGCACGCAAGGTAAATAATGGACCGAAATGTCCTTAAACTAATATTCACCCTAAATACGGCAATGTTGGACCGAAAAGTCTCCAAACTAAAATTTCGCCCCAAACATGGCGATAATGGACCGCGATGTTCGTAAACTAAAATAATTGGGCCCAAATGCTCATATGTTTTAAGTTGATCTTAATCTCAAACCGGTTAACGGTCCATAAATAAAATAAGCTCAAATATAAGATATACGGATTTAGACTAATTCTCGCCCTGCGGACGACGACACAAACTAGTCTCCGTATACAATCCACGGGAAACCTAAACAAATAAAAACACACACGACACGAAGTGATCTTCCGGAGCAGGAGAAAATGGTTATTGCAATGTGGTAACGTAATTAACTGTAGGGGATTGCACCTGCAGTGAAGAGGGTCCCCACAATCAAAAACCCCTCATAAAATGATGGGGAATCTGATAAAGTCTGCTAAAACGGTCGCAACCGTCCAAACCTCCGATGTATGGTGCCATAAATCAACTTGGTATCTTCAGAGAGGTAGACGGATAAATCCAAATAGTTTCTGCCCCAAAATTCAGGCCAGACGTCCCAACGTCTCGGTCAGTCTTCCGGCGGTGAATAGTGGTGTTGATTAACCATGCATAAGAAAGTTCCGTTCTGAAATTCAGCGTCACCCTGAATTGTAAAATAGTTTAAAAATAATAAACGTTCTCCAAAAGAGACATGTCATATACCAAAACAAAGCTACAATATGGTTTTCATTTTTATAAGTTAATGTATCTAAGGTTATTCCTGCAAAAGTTATGAACATTCGAAATTGAAATTCTGCGGCTGGAATTTCCCTGAACAGCAGTTCAGAGGTACTTTCATTTACAGTTTACGTTATTTAAACAATTTATTTTGTAAGTAAATATTTTACAGGTGTAATACCCAGTCCCTTTTTATATGCTAATACCCTTATTTAAAATAAAATGTTATTCTAAATAGTTTACCCATTTTTTTTATTATTCTATTTATTTGATTTATATTTTATTTTTCCTATACCTACATATTCTAATTATTTTTCCCAACAACCTAACCTATATTCTACCCAAATGGTTTCACTTTTCTAACCCACGCCCAAACACTTTTTCCCTTTTCTTTTTCCTGTCTGTTTTCCCAAGGCCTAAACCCAATAAGCTAAACTCCCTTCTTTCTCTTCACCTTCAAATTCAAAAAAAAAGTTATCCTCTTTTAATTCCTCATAAATCCCCATTAACATCTAAATCTGTCACGACCCGAAAATATTGTTCGTGACCGGCACTTAAACCATACCACATCTAAAGGCGTAACGTAATTCAAGTATGCCGAAGCCCAGCAATCTAAACCTTTTAAAGAAAATAAATAAAAAAAGAGGTGAAGTTTTGAAATAAAGGTATGATGAAATCAAATGTTTTCTTAAATGCATAGATAAAGGAACATGAAAAAAATGCTAGTGGATTTACAAGTTGAAAAACATGTTTCGTCTTTTAAAAATTTGGGCAGCACATTCTTTGTATATTTTGATCCAAAACCACAAATACATGATAATATAAAAGGCATCCCCAAGCGGAAGCTAGCTCTTCACCAACCGGCGGATTCACAACCACGCAAGTCACAATATAAGTATACAATGCCCAACGGCGAAGATCAACACCAAAAAGATAATGTAAAGCAAGACATCAAACCCACCAAGCGAACATAAACCCTCGCTCTAAGTCTCGCAACCACAAGTCTCACTAAGTCTCACTATTATACAAATACTAGTTTCTGATTGATGGAGTTAACTAGATACAACAGGAATAATAAATACAAGAGTGGTACGATCCAACATGTACCACCTACCAAAGCAATCACCCGAATGCAACTGTGTGCCAGCGATGCCGCTACTGATCCATGCGGTCAACCTGCAAGAACTGTAGCACAACGGGGGTGAGTTGCCAACTCGTGAGTAGAAAACATCATCAGGTAGAAATCGAATAAAACAACGATTTCCTAGGTCAACTATATCATAAAGGTAATACTATGATATCTAGGGTGACCGTATCTGCATATGTGCCAACACTAAACTCAATGCCTATATGCATGTGGATGTCATCTAATCATATAATCAATGCCTGTATGCCTGTGGATCTCATCCACGTGTCCATCAACGACATATATCATGCATGTAAATATCATAAAAGCATATGGATATGGATATGAGGATATCAATCAACGTGTGTCCATCAACGACACATCAAAAACATGGAACCTGAGTGTCCAACATCGACACTCGAAACATCATGAAACCCGTGTCCAACATCGACACGTAAATCCTCATATCTCTTGGGCTCCGTCAGTCTGGATCGGCCCATGGGCTCCGTCAGTCCGGATCGGCCCATATCATCTCTCGACTTCGGTTGCCGAGTTCAAATACTATCACCGGTAGGTAGTGCTCCCCTGCCAGGCCCACCGCCTAACAATACGAGTCTGCTTGCCCCGGAATACCTCACCGGGTCCACCATGTACCCGCAGACGGTGCCTACCGCTCCTCGAATCAGGTTTCACATGCCAATCTCAGAACCGAGAAAACACATGGTGGACGCACTGAAATATCATATCAAGAGAAACCGGGTTTTTAAAACAATACATACTTTCTTTTGAAACATAACCACGGTTGTCAAATCCAGAAATCTCATGAAAACAACATATCTCAATGCGTATAATCGTAAAGTATGATGTATGCGACATATAACAGAATGTAAGCATATCCGATATCCGTATATTATGCAACATGGAACAATGATGTGAGCATGGGCATATCATCATAATGTGAGCATAGCAATATGTAGGGTTAGCATAGCACCTTGTGAAGGTTTTAGCAAGCATCAATCATGCTACTTTAAAATTTTTGGGGTGCTAAACAAACCCTAACCAAGATCTTAACTAGAGAATTAGGTTTAACTTGCATGTAAACAACTTTACATCTAAGAGAGAGAGATTACAACCTTTGTAGTCCGTTCCTTCGTTTCATAAGCTCCGAGTAGTAGTCCCTTTGCCGCGATCCATGATCTCCCGGACTCAAGAGAGGCTCCACAAGTCGAATGATCCATTCTTGCTTGAAGTCTTCCTTTTCGAAGATGATCTATCTTGAAGAATCTCAAACTCAAGCTCTCACTTCTCTAATCAAGTATTAGTGAAGTGAACACCCTAATCTAAGTGGCTAGAATAGATGAGGATGATGAAGTAGGAATTTAGCTCTATTTTATTTTCAATTTCTCACCATTTATCATCACATGTAAAAAGCTATCAAGCTTTTTCAAGGAGGAGAAAGAAGAAGAAAGCTTTTGTGATGAATAATGAATTATTGTTGTGGTTACAAATCCAACCATGGGTTAATAATGAAGGGCTTAACCCATGTAGAGAATAAACCTAAGGTAAAGGGTCTGGGTTGGATTAAGAAATATCTATACAAAATATCTTAGCAAAAAACAAAAGAAAGCTTCATGAAGCTTCATGAAAAAGCTAACCCAAATCAAACCCTAACTTGTTTTAATCTCCACAAAACATGTTGTATTTGTAACCCTAACTTGTTACAATATTATATATCACATATATAATATATTTTGCAACAAAAGAAAATAATACAATTAACATATATCGCATATTTATCAATGTATTATCCGGTGAGAAAATGAATCAATAAAGCGAGCTTATATTAGTTAACGTAATATAAAATATCTCATATATAATTATACATTAAATTATCGAATCAACACTTGATCCGACAATCCGGCTATATAGCATATAACCGACTAATATAACATGTACCGATTCATCGAATCAACACGTGATCCGATGACCCGGCTATATCACATATACCCGACCGATATCATATATCGCGAGAATAGAATACGGTATCTCATATCGTATTATTCTCGGTCCCGCACATATCACATATATGCTCCTACTCCGTTTTTCCTGAGCCAGGAAACCTCTGTGTAGGACTCTAAAGAATCGTCAATACGCCGGCAGCAGGTGATGATCATATCAAACACCCACAAGCTGCAAGCGGTCAGCTAAACGTAACAGCCACTCAGGTATTGAGCGATCAAAAGATCAACAAGCAAGCCTGTACATTCTCCTGTAAATCCAATCAGTAAACACTACCGTACAGTCCGGTCTCTTCGTCTGATATGTTGCATATCTAGTCTAGCATACTATCATTCTCCTGTAAAACAGTATTCGTTAACATGTTAAGATAAAGTGAAACCAGATAGCATACTATCATATCGAGCAAGAAAGTCCTCTCTATATATATCCAAGCATCCATTATAATATACATCACATGTACAACAATGGCCTCTAGGGCATACATATAACTAACACAATATAATTGCATGATGTAGCAATTCTACTGTGTGAGTGAGATAGCAATTATCGATGATGAAGTGTGTGAGCCGGCCAATCTGTGTAAGTGTGACATACGCATCATCGATAATGGTGTAGGTGTACTAGCACAGGTATATGTAATACAATGAGAATGACATGAACATAGCATAAAGTAAATCGTGGGTGCAATGCTATAAGGTATACGTCTCTATCACAAATCCGAGTCGGTGAATCTATCAATCGGCATCCAGCCTCACAACATCACGTACGGTATAATCTATCGTACGGCATCCTCTAGTCAATGGTATGGATCAATCATCATAAAACTCATCACGTACGGTAAATCATTGTTCAGTTGATAAAACTGCACATTTGTATTACATTTTTCCTACCATTTTCATATTAAAAAAGGACTTTATTATAATATATTATACATATGAGGGTTTACGTGTAAAAACACCATTTTCCATGTGTTAATATATTTTAATTAGTATTTGGTAGGAAAATGTATGCAAATAAATCTATTGACCAAATCCTAGTAGAACTAAGTCTACTAAATATTATTTGAGATTATTGTGCAGAATTTTCCAAGTTGTTATGCAGAATTTATCAAACAAATCAAGTTGTTGAAGAAAACTTGCCAAATTAAGAAGCAAAACTTGGAGACCAAGTCTGGGAGCAACCGAGAAAAGATTTCTGAATTCTGAAGGTGCCTAGGATTGCCACATGTCACAATCACAAAGCCCAAGAAAAATGATCAAGAGATCCCCACCATTGGCCGCGGAACCGCGGCCAAACCCCCCTGTTGGCCGCGGATCCGCGGCAATCTAGAGAGATCATTTGCTAAGATTTTGTGGCTTAAATCTCTGCTATATTTTACCAACTTTTGAAGCAAAAGATTGTGTCTTTAGACTATAAAAGGGCACCGAGAGCCTCTTGGAAAAGTGATCAAGCCGATGCGATCACGAAGCCCCAGACGCTTACGTATCCAGGCTGATCATCAACTGTTCGTCTACCTCTTTAGGAAAGATCGAGAAGCAAACCAAGTTTTGTAATCATTTTCTACGGAATAAAAGTGTAGATTGTTCAGTTGATTAATAAATGTAGTTATTTTATTTAATTCTTTTGCATTTTACATTATGTTTTTCCTCTCTTTCTTTTCATCTTCTTCTCCCAACATGCGCGAGTAATTCTCCGCTTGTTAGGGTTCGTAGGATTAGGGTAGGCTAATGGACGATGAAAATAACTAAACCCTTTTTAAGTCCTATAAAGTTTAGGAACTTTATCAAAAGAATCATTAACATCCTAATCGGGCGCGCTAGCAATTCTTTGCTAGTTCCGACCGTGATTAGAGATTAGATTAATGATTGTTTTGGTAAAGGCTAGATATGAACGGAGTTCCGTGTCGAGATAAGGGTTAAGAGTGGGATTCTTTTTCCCTCCAGAAACCCTAATCTACACGCATCACCGTCGTTCTAGTTCTAAATCTATTAATGGATAAAAAGGGTAACTTTTAATTAATCGTCCATAACTACTAAATCCTAACGAACCCTACAAGCCCTCTTATTATATTATCTACATCTTTAAAATAATCTAGATCTATATTTTACATTCTTGTTTAACGTAGATCTAGAAACCATTCTATAAAATTCTTTATTCCTCCTCTCTTTCTCAACACATCTAAAGTAAAAGTAAAAGGTTCCACGTTTCCCAGAGGACGACCCGTACTCATCTCGTTCTAGCTACACGCGACACCGTTATTGATTGCGGTTACACTACAAAAACAATCTTTCGTACCAATCAATTATCGTACGGCGGCATTAAACCATTAGGGATCCAATCAACCTATATGACAATGAGGGTACGGACCTAACGTCTCGTACAACATATCACTCATGATTCATAACATTATATATATATATATATATACCTATATCCCAGCTCGCATCCATAACAATATCATATCAGGGGACCGGCAAAGGTATCATTCCTCTCATATCGACTCGCATCCGTATACCGACATATCAATCAAGTCGTCATATCACATCGTACATTCTTTTCATCACATTTATATCCCACATCAAGTCATTTACATATATATATCCTATCTTATAAATCTCATGTCATGCTACTCTAAATCTCATACTTATTCTCGTGCACTACCTATCTATATATAGTAATTCACGTTCACCTATCATATCCTTATATATCAGTTCGAGACATCATTTCAATCATATTATGTCAAAGAGTCATATCCCTATAGTTTTCATCTCATATCTCGATATATATATTCAATCATTCACATCATCTCTAACTATCTTTTTAACCCTATCCATAGTTTTCTAATCCAGGTTTCCTTAACCATATTCTATATATCGGTTTTCATCAAAAACTTGCGGGGGTACTATACGCCATCCATCCGACTTTCCCCGTAGATATAAATCTACTCATCTTGATCCTTGCTTACCGAAGTCGATAACGCCATGCTCCGTCGTCTCGGAATCCACGCGAAGATACCTACAATAATACACAATCGCAATCGCTATTAACATCAAATCCGGAAAACCAATACGGCACATGGTGCGCTCATAGGTTAGAACCTATAGCCTACGCATGCAAAACAATCAAACAACCCTTGTTGTTGACGTACAAACGCCCAACAAGCAAATACAAATCCAAACATCAAAACCAAGCAATCCAAAATACGGAAAACAACCAAAAACACCCTAATATGCTCCCAAATTTTGGCTCAGGTCAATTGGAACAAAACTAGCAAGTATAGGATGTTGTATATGGAGTATGTGAGCTACTGAACCAACCTAGACACTAGATACCCAAATTTGGCCGCCCACATTGCCACCAAAACCGGCCTGCTCGGCCAAACAGGCTCCGTTGGGGCTCGTCTTCTCGGGGTGGTTTCCTATTGGTCTATTTGGGTCTCTGGAGTTGCTAGTTTTTCTCAGAAACTTCCCGGGTTGCTCCAGATTCCCTGTAGGCCACTAAAATGCCACAAAACCGACACGGGTAATTCCTAAGTCCGTATTCTCTGTTCTAGGCTAGTAAAAACACCACTCAAGTCTTGTAACAGCCCCTAAACATCACTAAATCCACACCATCACCCAACCCTTTCTTGGGATTTTCAAACATCATTAATCTAACAAGTTTAACTCTAAACTAAACTAGGATGCTAGGAAACTTAAAACTAAACTAAATGAAAGAAGATATACCTCATTTGGGCAACTCAAGAAAAACCATAGCTTCTCAAAGTCTCCAAAATCCAAACTTGAGAGGTCTAAAGTGTTGAGGATGAGGAGGGGATCATCTTTAATGAAAGGGGTTTTGGGTTTTGGTGAGGGAATTGAGATGATATATAGAGGTGGAGGTAGAGGGAATGTGAGGAGGAAGAAGATGAAGGAAACAAATGGGGGAGGAATTATGGCCGCTCTCTCTCTCTCTCTCTCTTAACCTTACTCTCTTACCCTCACTCTCTCTCTCTCTCTTATGCCCACCTCCCAATTATCCTCTTTTGTCTTTTAGCTTTCCTTTTCTTTTTACTTTCTTAAAACCAAATATCAACACATACTAATGAAACAACATGCAACAAAAATTCAACATGACATGGTGCACTAGCCATGGAAAACTGTAGAAACACGGATTTGGCCTGATCGCGATTTGTAGTGCACTAATCAATTTTTATTCAAACTGCATATAATTAATTATAAAAATGCCAAATCCGATAAATATATTTTTAAATGAATAAATCATTTTAATCTTCAATTATTTCACAAATATTGGTATATATTTATACCATTTTACGAAAACTCCAAATTCGCAAATCGGGTAGTTTTCGCGAAATATATTATTTTAATATTAAATTCCAAAAATAATATTTTATATTTTCAGAAATGTTACAAAATCAATCCCATATTAATCACCATAATTCATAATTATTTCTTTTAAATTACTTTTAATTCTCTCTCTCTCTCTAAACTCTCTTTCTCTCTTCCCCACAATCTCTCATCTCTCTCCAGCTGACCTTCTCTAAAACCTATCTCCACCACCGAGATCATCTCACTGGGCCACCGCTCAACTCTACCTCATTACCAACCGAGCCTCCCTACCACCGACGACCCCAGCGCACCTCCAGCTCCTGCCATGAGGCCCTGACCTTACTGCAGCCGACTCCAGCCCAAGCTTACTGCCGTAGCCGAGCCCAGGTTTGTGGTCGCCATGCGTGCGCCGTGCCGTTCATCATCGATTACTATTGTCGTGTTGCCAATCGTCGTCGCTAGGTAAGTTTCCAAGACTTGCTTCCATGCTATAATATTTATATTTCGATATATGATCCGATCGTATTACGCGATTAGTGCTAGACCATATTTAATTTGAATTGAGTTGGAACTGAGTATTAATTGAGTCCAACACCTCGTGTTAACATTATTTAGAAGTTCGTAAATTATTTTTCTTATGAATTGAACAAATATAACGGGTATTCCGGCAATAAATGACTGCTTAGTTTAACTGTTCGATATGAATCTAGGGCGAAAACCTATCTAGTGTGATGGAATTTATGGCTAATAGATTGATTTAGTGATATTGGTTGATATTTTAAAAGTTAAAATTAAAATACGGACTCTAATGCCATAAAATTTCACCACTAATTAGCTTCACCAAATCTGAAATTTTTCCGTATACCTATCTTGTAAAAATCATAGTAATTTGGATACATACTGGAACGGTGTGTTCAAAATCTCGTATCGAAGAAGACTCGACACCCTAGAACCCCCTATAATTTATATTTTGTTTCTGTTTTAAAACGATTATGAAAACTGTTCGGGAATGTGGCTCTGGACTGCAGTCCAGAGCAGCACTGCTTGTTGACACCTGAATTAAAATGCTTTTACAACTCTGTATGAAAATGATATTATGTGTAACCCTATACCGTTGAGAATAATATTCCGTTGTATAACCATTGGTGGTGGTTTTATTCATTTTTACTGTCATTTGCTATTTTAATCATATTTTAAATTATCGTTATGTACTGCAGTCCCAAGCAGGGACATAACGTATACCCCGATCTTAAAAAATACATATCTTCCAGCACAGTGGATATTATCAATAAATATGGTGTGTTGGAAACTTAATTAATGGACATAAATATTACCCAACTGTAGCATTGCCTAATTTTGATCCCAACAGGGTGAAAACAGTGATACGAAACGGACTTTCAGTTCAGGAACTGAATTTCCAGCAAAGAACGCTTAAAAAGAAATGACTGTAATTCGCAAACCCGAAACCCGATTGATTTGAAACAAATTTCGTTGAATTGATAATTAATTTTAATTTTTACCCCTTTTGTATCATTTTTCTTAATTCTGATCGTACGATTTAATGTGATTTTTATAAGTTCCTAAAACGTGTAATGACCTGTATTGCATATGATTTGTTTAGCGGCATAAGTCATATGTTTACCCGACTGCGATACCTCTAGCGATAGTGAGCGTCCTTATTAATTCTCAGTGTATAATGCATCATCGAATGTGAATGGTATCGGTTTATTCATGTCGAGTACGTTAGTAAAAAGTGAACGATTCATGATAGTGAACAGCACAGTGAATAATGAATAAAGCAATGTTATTGATGCGTACTTGTACACAACTAGCCCATACTTATAGATGGAGAAACCTGGGGAAAAAGGGGAAATCGAAGTGGAAAGGAACTTGTATTTAGCGAGGTTAGCGATTTAGAGAATGATCATTCGAACATCGACTCTTATATATATTAGGTTTGGACTTATCGGTTCGGCTGACAGAGTTATGTCCCGGGCAACAGTGGGTCATAGTCTCGGGTACGCATGAGAACCTCGTTAAACATGATCACTTTTTTCTACAAACTCGATTTCAAAATTGACTTAGAAACCAGTAGGAACACAGGTCATACATTGCATTGATTATTGACATATCGATTACCTGCATTTCTTGTCTCCACCGTTATTACTTTTATTTCTTGCCTTATTATTGTTATCATAATATTGCTATTGCATCGCCTTGATGACTTGAGTATGCATGCTCAGAGCTTGGAAAGGACCCAGTTCAGGAGTTAGACCTACCATTTGAGCTCGCAGAACGGTCGCGCCTTCAGTACTTTTACCGCTTTCCACAAATCAACCTTGTATTCTCACTTGGTTAGTAGTTTCCTTTTCTTTCGAATTATTATAAACTGCGAACAATGAAAGTTGGTGTAATAAACTAGTGATGTGTTTTCTTTACTTCTGTGTTGTGTTTATTGATTACCATGTAATGCTAGAAGCCGAAGTGTGACTACGGCGGGATTGTTCCCTGACCGCAGGAGCATGGATGGCCTAGTCGCCTCCTATATCCCGTATTTTGGGAAGCGGGGTGTGACATGGTTTTGTTGGTATTAGAGCGCCAGGCTTTAGTATTAAAGGATAACAGTAACTACGCTTTATTATATTATTTTCACTTCACTATCTTTCACTTTCATCCTTGTATCTAATCATATCCGTTCATCTATTTTCCAGCGACATGACTTCCCCGAATGACCTCTCCCCGGGTTCTAGTTCTCAAGATCGCACAGAGAGGATCCTGAATGCACCGACGACCCTCGCGGAAGCCCAAGAGAGAAAGACGAACCTACTTACCAAGGTTCTCAGAGCAATTACCGCATTTGGAGGACCCTCCGCTCTCATTGCCGCCCCGAGGGGTCGCTACACCAGCTACACCTGCCAGGACTGGTACCGTGTCGGATTTCCGAAGGCTACACCCAGCTTTGTTTATAGGGCTAGCCGAACCACTCGAGTCCAAACAATGGCTGGTCAATGTGGAGAATCTACTGACGGCCGCACGGGTCCCTGATGAAGAGAAAGTGAACGTGATAAAGATCCAGTTGGAGGACGAAGCCCGTACTTGGTGGTCCGTCGAAGAGAGCAGAGTCGATGGGCCGATTGAGTGGAGCAAGTTCAAAGAATTCTTCTTAGACCACTATTTCCCCTCTACCGCCAAGGCAGAAATGGAAGAAAGATTTATCTTGCTAAAGAAAAACTGCCGCCCCGTTGGCATATGTAAGCCAGAGTTCAACTATCTGAGCCGATTCACTTCATATATGGCCGCTTCAGAAGCCACCAGGGCCAGACGTTTCTTGCAGGGACTTGACTTTGAGCCGCAGCAGTTGATTGAAGAAGAGTTTGATTTTGATTCTGGCTCAGAACCGAAGTCACTCGAGTTGTAGACTTTCGCACAGGTGCTCAACGCTGCACGAATTCAGGAGAAACTAATCAATAAATTTAGGGGCCCCAGCTCGAGTGACAGGAGGCCCCCAGTTGTCCCGACATGTTCTCATACATCGCCCCGAGGGGTTATACCAGTTCACAGGCCAGGGGAGACACAGATGAAGCGTCCCTTCGTGCCCCAGCAGCAACCACAAAGGAAGGATTTAGTCTGCGGCTACTGTCACAGAGACAGGCACACCCAGAAGGACTGTCGCCGTGCCAAGGGACAGTGTTTGATTTGCAGATATAGTAAGCACAGGGTTAATGGTTGCCCTCAGCGAATAGAGTTACAGGGAGGATCTAGACTGCAACAGCAGAGGTCATTAGAGCAGGGGCAGACCAACACAGGTCGCGGTCAGGGGCGAGCTTTCACCCTGACTGCCGAGCATGCAGAGGCCTCAAGTGAAGTTGTTACAGGTACTCTACTCGTTCATTCTACGCCAGCTAGAGCACTATTTGATTTTGGAGCATCACATTGTTTCATATCTGCACATTTTGTCGACACTCACTCCATACCACATGAACCATTGACCAAGGGATGGGAAATACATATGGGTAATGGTATTATAGTGCTAGTCGAGAATGTAGATCTTGTCCAGTTGTAGTGTGTGGCAGGGAATTTTATGCGAATTTCCTTTTAATCGGAACAGGCAGTTATGACGCAATTCTCGGGATGGATTAAATGAGTACATTCTATGCGATCATTGATTTTCGAGCTAGGAATGTGACTTTCCGCATTCCCAATCACCCTGAGTTTGTTTTCGAAGGCGGAAGCAAATCTTTGGAGCCAGCCAAGTATAGAGCCAAGTCGAGGGTGTTGACGGCTATAGAGATTGATGAGAACCCAGCACCAGAGAACGTTCGGGAATTTCTCGATGTGTTCCCCAAAGATTTACCAGGTTTACCACCTCCTCGCATCTTGGGATTCTCAATCGACCTGATTCCAGGTACATCACCGGTTTCTAAAGCACTGTACAAAATGCACCGGTTGAATTAGCAGAATTGAAGAAGCAAATTGGAGATCTTCTGGAGAAGGGATTTATTCGCCCAAGCGCTTCACCATGGGGTGCACCAATCTTGTTGGTGAAGAAGAACAATGGATCGCTATGGATGTTCATAGACTACCGTGAGCTGAACAGAGTAACGATAAAGAACAAATACCCTATTCCGCGCATCGACGACTTATTTGATCAATTAGGTATTGCAAAGTTATTCTCAAAGCCGGATCTTCGTTCGGGTTATCACCAAATCAGGGTAATGTCTGAAGATATATGCAATACAGCTTTCCGAACCCGATACGAGCATTATGAGTTTCTTGTGATGTAGTTCGGTGTTACTAATGCTCCAGCAATATTCATGGATCTGATGAACAGGGTATTTACAAATTACTTGGACACGTTTGTCATTGTATCCATCGACGACATACTAGTCTACTCTAAGACTCGAAAGGAGCACGCCGAACACTTGCGAACTGTACTACAAATTCTTTAGGAAGAGAAGCTATACGCAAATTTGAGCAAGTGTGAGTTCTGGCCCGACAAAGTGTCGTTCTTGGGACACATTGTTTCGGGTGAAGGCATCTCAGTGGACCCAACAAAGATAGAATTTGTTAGGGATTGGCCGACACTGAAGTCAGTGGCAGAGATCAGAAGCTTCCTGGGATTGGCAGGATATTATCAGCGTTTCGTTCAAGACTTTGCGCGAGTCACTGGACCCTTGACAAAGCTGACGTAGAAGGAAGTGCCTTACTTGTGGTCAGAGGTGTTAGTGATATATGCCCTAGAGGCTATTATTGTATCATACTGGATTGTATATTACATATTGAAAGCTTGGGATATTCACAATTATAATAACAGTCTATCTCAAAATGGCAGTATGCTACTTGGTTTGATTCTACCTCAATATGTGCATATGTTTCTTTTAGCATATCGCTTATACATATTGGTAGAGCCTTTAGGATCTTTGCTTGACTACTAGCGTTGTGAAGGCAGTCACACTAGTGGGGGCTAGGTAGTCTATAAGCACATCCTTATACAGGTCCCTAGTCGTAGGATTATCGAGACGGGGCATCGATACTCCAGAGTAGACTAGTGTATACGCTTCTCATCCTAGTAGAAGAGATGGTCTGTCCCACAGCCATTGATACATTATACCGGAGATAGTATACAGGTGCTTATTGGGTTATGAGTTACACTGGACGGACTCGTTGGGAACTGCTGATTGGTATTATACCTATCGTCAGGTAGCAGTTCCCGGGTGGCATGAGTACATGTTAGTCCGTTGACTTGATATCACTATTCGTCTCAAGTGTGTTCCCACTGCACTTAGATTACTACCCTACCACGGCTCAAATGAGTCATGCAAACAGGTAGTGGTTGGGTGCAGTCCCGAAGCACTAGGAGGCAGTAGCGTTAGATAGGATTCGTCTCTCCTGGTATTGGGGGTTGATATCACGCTGTGTTCGGAAAGCCATTACACAAAGTTTCTGGCCAGGGCAAGCGAGATTTACTGGTAGGCACTCCGGTAGTTTCTCATGGTGTATTGGGCTTTACTCCGGCATGACTTATCGAGCTATTAAGGGTCTGTCGTTTACCATCCCTCTAGGCCCGATATACGAGTATCTTAGATGAACAGACCAGACTGTACGGAGATTGTCACAGATAAGCTCGGTAGGAGTTCGGATGAGTTTGCTCATCGGCCTTCTTATCGACAGATACCTAGGTAGCTGTTACGTGCGGCTAGTACCGCTGACGAAATTGTGGTTAAACCCATTGCCAGTGTACTGTCGAGTCTTTAGAGTCCCACACAGAGGGTTTCCCTACTTCGGGCAAAATGATGTAGAGGTCGTATGGTTTTACGGCAGGGTTCGGATCACATACGTGTACTAGCTACACGGATGTCGTTCGGGCAGATAATACTAGTGGGTTTTGGTTTAAGCCGGATCCTAGTATTATATTATTGGATTGTTACCATCTCATTGTATTCATATTTTTTGAATATGAATACAGGTATGTATATACGTGAGGGAATTCTTGTAATTTTACATGACATGCTTCTAGAAGGAGACACTTCATTATTTGGATTATCTATTTTGGGAAATAGATTAATGAGGTGGAAATTTGGAGAAATACTTGGCATGGGTGAAGCATGGCTCTATGGATTTCTTTATTTGTTTGGACTCACTATTCAAGTATGGTTGTAATTTCTTATTGTGAAATAATCCATGCTTAAATGAGTGAGATGAGAGTGAGCCATCCTTCACTTGAGCCAAGACTTGCTCATTTGTTCATTCTAATTCTCTCTCCATTATCTCCTCCTTCTTCCTCAAAGACTCTAACCCTCACATGAGTTGTGAAAAATAGAGTCTCATGAGATAAAACACTTCATTAGATACTCTATATCATCTAGGCTACTTAGCTTAGCAAACAAAGTACCCTAGTTATCTTGGTTTAGAGGTTGGAGCTTGAAGCACATACTCTCGGGTGGATCGTCTTTGACGCGAAAAGGCCGAAGTTGCAAGCTCGATCCGGATCTTTGGGGAGCTCAAGAAGAGGAAGAGAAGAAGACCCAAAGGACAATGTTCTAGGAGGTATAAAACTCTTACCGAGTAGTTAAACCTCCAAGTAATTTTAGCTAGTTAAGGTTTCTGTTAAGATCCTGGAGTTTAGTCGGTGTTGCGAGCTTTGTAAAAACCATTTTTTGTAAATTCCGCCTCCCCGCGAACCCGCAGGGTGCACGACATCGACCTACAGAGGTATCAGAGCCTACTAAACCTTAACTAGCTAGTTAGCAAGTAGTTAAAAATTCGATCGACGAAAAATTTGCCCGAAATCAAAATCCAAGACTTGCCTTGCTGTCGATTTTCAAAACTGCTCCAAAAATATTTTCAGTGGCCTTAAAAATACGTGCAAGCATTTTAGTGAACGAGAAAAAATTTTGAGACGATGATTCATCAACTTAGCTGCGGAACCGCGGCCAAACAAGTCTTTTGGCCGCGGAACCGCCGCAGAGTTTAAGATTCAATACTTACAATTTTTTTGAAGTTCAAGTGTTTGGAATTATGATTTTTGGCATATGCGTTTTCTACCCAGATTTGTTTGTGTACTGGTTTGTACATGGGGTAGACACGGATTTGTTTATCGATCGAAATTCTAAAGGTTCTTGGCTAATTGTGATTCTGTGTTTGTATATATGATGCTAAACGTCTGCTAATAATTATACGTCGATTAGTGGGGGTTGCACATATCTGTATTGTGATGGTTTGTGTATATGGAGTATTGGATCGTTGTGGATGAATTGCCGGGGGATGTGAGAAGAGTGTTTTCTTTTTTTCATTCATGTAAATTTGTAATTGATCTAATATTCTTTTGCGGGGCACATTAGAGTTAAGGTTGTAGCCACCGTTGTATTATTTCATTTACTATTTCTTGCACCTAGGATAGACCCATGGTGGGGTGCACAAACTACCGGGTTCTTGAAGTGCCGAGTGTCCTACTCATTTTATTGAGGGAGGTTGCTTCACTTTGGGAATTTGGCGGACAGTTTGCCGCATCCGTAGGGGTCTAGAGTGGGGTTTGGCTATTCATTACGACCGTGGAATCCGTCTTTCGTTCTAGGCTAAAAAGAAATACAGAATTCCTAGTATATCTGTGATCTGTGATCTAGAATGCCTATTATCGCGTGGGACAAATGGTTATATATATATATATATTATATAATAAATGTTGCTTATGTTTTGCACCCACGCTAGTCCAGCCCCTGCTCTGCCGTTAGTTAAGTAACCTAACGGTGCATGACGGGGCTGATTGAGTAATTTAGCGTGCTTGCGCTTTTAAAAGATATGAATCAAAGAATATTTGTAACCGCAATCAAGAACGGCGTCGCTTGGTAGCTAGCCGGTGAATACGGGTCGGTACACAGGGATTTTATGAATTTCCTAATCGCTCTAACGAGTTAATTCCAAACGTTGTGAATGGATTATCTCTAAAACCTAAATTGATTTATACTAAGACTAGAATCTTGCTAGGGTTAGGTTTAGGGTAAGTTCGGAAATTGAATGTTTCCTCACCGCTTTCAATGCCCTATTTTAGATCTATTAGGTGTTATGGTAATAATTAATAAAGGGGATTAATACCATCGGGAAGAAACGATGTTCCTTCCTCTAGGTTCTTATCCTTCCTTTCTCAATTATTACCCTAACCTCCATGGAAAACATACATAACCGGTCCTTTATACTACGATATCACCGTTACCTCGAGGGGGTAAGGTGCCGCAGGGAACGGTGTGTGTATGTATGCATGGAGTCCTAATTATTATGTGTGATGGGCAAGAAAGGGGTGAAAGATTTCATCTCTCAAACCTTTCCCTAAAGCTAACCCTAACAAGCGAGGAGACTACTCGCTCATTAGGGAATTGAATAACATTCTAAATTAAAAGTAAACTAAGGCAATGAAATAGAAAACTTACTAATTTTATTGATGGCTCTCTCCAAACATCAACACAGGAATTACAGATCTGAATTTATGAAATGAAAAGAGGCATGACCTAATACAAGATTTAGGGTTCCTATTTATAGATTCATAGAAACCCTAGGTTACAATCGCGTCACATCTGCTTTTACAAAAATACCCCCTAAGAAAAAGACCTAGTCAACGCCCGCCAGCGCACCGACTCGTTTTGCACCGACACGGGCACAACCCGGCCGCGGTTCCGCGGCCAATAGCATGCTTTGGCCACGGTTCCGCGGCCAAGTTGGGAGCTTAATGCTTCATTTTCTGGGGGTTTCTTCTGCTTTATTTAGGTACTTGTTTCTTCAGGTTTTTCTTCAGAATATCTTCTAGTTCTCTTCCAGATCTTTCCAGTGAACATTGTAGTGGACTTTTGCCGCTTCTTCGTGTTGCTGTCTTTGTGCTTTGTGAACTTTGTTCATTGATCTTCATTGTCCTTCAAAATGCAGGCACGATCAAGATTTCACCATTTATCATTCACAGTCTCACTTTGTATCGTCTTTTGTCTTTTTCACTGTTTTTATTCCGAGAACCTATAACCTGTAACTATGTAGCAGACATGGGTCAAAAACACCTGTTTATTTGTAAAATGCATAAGAATGGGGAATATAATAATGCAATATTATGATATGAACAAATACCCCCAAACTTATCTTTTGCTCATCCTCGAGAAAACCTAGTTTTATTCTCAACAAAATCCTAACCTCACTTTCGCAGGGAATCGCGATTGCACTGAGCTCGTGCAACAAGCCGTTAAACCTCTAGGTGTCCCTAGTAGGAGGAGTGTTGTCTCCTGAGGGTTTTCAGCGGATACTACCCACAAAATCCTATCAATTAGTCCTATTGACTTTTATTCTCCAATTAGGTTTTCTAACAAGGAATTCTATTATCTTTGACTCATAAATTATCCACCCGTATTCTTCACGCTTCCTTATCATTTAACTTAAGATTATATAAGTTCTTGTGAATTTACTTAGCTTTTGGCATCTCTTAAGTTTTCCTTCTAGGGTTCTATCTCAACTTAGGAATTTTTATCATCTCTATTAAAGATATAAGTCATATTCTTCATTCCTATGTATTATCTAAATCCCAATCACATACCCCTACGTGTGTGTATAAATCACCCCTACACTTGGAATCAAATCAAGCAATCATACTCTTGTCCGTTGTCTAAAGAACTTCTTAATTGGCGAATTTTTAGATGAATTTCGCTCACACATCCTTCATGCGATCGTTAATACTTCTTGAGGTACCAACAACCGATTACAAGATGTGTTTGCACATTAAAGCGTAATTCCTAGTCTTGTAACACCTAATGCTTTAGCAGTGACTCCCAAACCAGTTGGTCTAAGGCACTAGGTGATGAAGCACCCTCGCTAAATATTTTTCTATTTTGCAGCCTTAAGTAATCACAAAAACCAGTGTTCATTTTTTTATTATCCCTTTATTCACACTTGAATTTTTATTTTATTTTCTTCGTACTAAGGACTTTAGACAAGAGCATTTCAAGGTCTTTTCTACTATTCCAAGTTTCAAGGTTCGTGTTTGTGCAAGTTGTAGGGTATATATTTTCAGAATTTAGACTTAAGCTTAAGAATTATTTTTCAAACTTACACTTTAATAAAAACATCAATACTCTTCCCTTGTTTTAACTTAGCCCAAGAAGTGAACTCAAAATTTTGCCTATTTCTAAATAAACTACAAAGACATATACTTTCTACCGTTAAATTTTAAGAAAGGTTATTTTTAGGGTTTTTAATTTACTAAGTCTAGAATCTAGTTGTTCCTAACTAGTTAACCTTTTTGTCAAACTCAAGTCAATTATGGCCAAAATTGAATACTTTAACTTTTATAATTTTTGAATTTTTTCAATTTTTATGAGTTTTTAAAATAGTATGCAAATGCAAAATGCAAAGGAAGAAAGCTTACCGAGCATACTTCCAAACTTAACCTTGACAGTGTCCTCACTGTCATGCTACACTAAGAGGGTTGAGAATGTCGGCACTCCCCTGTTTATTTATTTATAAAAAAAAATTAATTTTTTTTAATTTTTAAAAGAAAAACAAAAATATATATACAGAAAGGACCCCCCAAACTTCATTGAAACAATGTTAAACGTCATTGCCAAACTTTGCAAAGACCAAACGTCAACACCAACCAGTCGAAAAATTTATCTGTATAGAGTATCGGTTGGTGGAAGAACATGTTGAACCGATCCAAAAAGAATTGTGGAATATAGAAGTGGTGGTATGGAAAGTGTGAAAGTGAATAGATAGGAGGTGATGATGAATCAAAACGAGAATGTGAATGATCAGCAATCAGTGGAATATTGGCATTCTCGTAGCTTATTAAAAGAAAAGGCGGTGGTTCAACTTCTAAAGGAGGAGGTTGACTATCCACACTATCCCCAAGATGTTTCTTGGCATCATCCATCATATGCATATGATATTAAATTATGAGGGAACTAATCTCCTCGATATCCGCCGTAGTCCAGCCGAAAACTTGCCGCTTATCTTGTAAGACCATTAAAAGGGCTTTCTCTTGCTCGAGGGCTAGAGAGGTCGATATGATAATGGGAAAGGTCTCATTCTCACCTAGGTAAGCATATTTAAGGTGAGACGGCAAGGGCTTTAGTTCGAGTTTCGGAGGCGAAACAATTAAAGGTAAAATTGGGGATCTACCTCGAACTCAAAGGACTCCAACATTGGTTCGAAATCACTGCAAACAACCGATTCGGATGGTTCAACTAACTCATCCAAAAATTCAAAAGACGTATATTCGGACGGTGAGTCGTCAAAATCATCCGAAAAAGTGAAACATTCATAATCAATATCGGTTGTGTCAACTGTGGTAGATTCAAGGAGGGACGCACTAATTGCGTCAAAATTGTTGTCATCAAACAGAAATCTTTCAAGCTCGCAGTCCTCCTGCGTGATTTCGTGAATAGAGCAAACTTCTCGTGTACTAGTTTTAGGCACGGGGGGCAGACTTCCTATCGTGTAAATATTGAACTCACTATACGTCTTCCCGAAGGATGGAGTCATGGAGCCATTGTGACAATTTATTATGGCATTGGAAGTGGCCAAAAATGGTAGACCGAGGATCACCGGAATTTGGTTCCGTGAGTTAGCAACAGGTTGTGTGTCCATAACAATAAAATTAACGGGGAATATGAAATCCTCAACTTTGATCAACACATCCTCTAACCCACCCTTAGGATAGGTGATTGATCGATCAGCCATTTGGAGAGTACAACGAGTGGGTTTCAACTCTCCAACCCCTAATTGCTCGTACACGGAGTAGGGAAGCAGGTTAACACTAGACCCAAGATCTAAAAGTGCTCGATTTATTTTCTTATCCCCAATTGTTATTGAAATCGTAGGACAGCCAGGGTCCTTTCGTTTTTGGGGTAAGGGTTGAGGTTGGTTAATAGCATTGCTCACTGCACTAGCCACTAGCACTTTCTTGGGTATTTGAGACTTTCTCTTCGAGGAGCATAAGCCCTTTAAGATTTTCGCGTATGAAGGGACTTGTTGGATTGCATCCAAGAGAGGTATATTTATGCTAACCTGTTTAAATAACTCCACAATCTTCTCCATTTGTGGAGTTGGTTTATTGGGACTCAACCTGTTTGGAAATGGAGCATTTTGAAAATCTGTTGAGTCCAATGTCTGTGGAGTAGAATGGGGAGTTAGAACGGATCCCAGTATGGGTGTGTTCGTGAAGTGAGAAGTGGGTCCGTTCGGATTAGAAGAAGAAGAGACTTTTGAAGAACGAAGAATAGGCTCTAGCGGAGAAGATGAAGGTGAAGAAGAAGAGGATGGAGAAGAAGAAGAAGAAGAACCACCGGCGGGGGTGTCATCACTAATACCCACGTTATTTTGCAACACTCTTCCAGATCTCAACGTGGTCACCACATTTACATTATGATTTTGATATTCATATGCGACATGTGCGTTGTGTGTGTGACCGGCATTTGGCAATGGTTGAGATGAAAGCTTTCCCTTTTCTCTCTCGCTCGACGCAGCAGTTAGTTGTGCAATTTGTGCCTCAATAGATTTGATGCTTTGATCATGTGAAGCATTGTTGTGCACTAAAGACTGGATGGAATTTTCCAACCTTTCTGCGGATTGTGTAGATTGCTTGAGAAACGCATCTAGACTTTTTTCTAGCGAGATAACCTTATCATCATTTGGTTGAACAAAATTGTTCGTTTGATTTGGATAAGGTTGTTGTTGGAAGGGTTGCTGGTATTGAGTTTGTTGGGTTGTTTGTTGTTGTGGAGGAGGAGGCCTTTGAAAGTTGTTGTTTCCTTGGAATTGTTGTGTTTGATTCCAAGCAAAATTTGGGTGGCACCTCCAACCCGGATTATATGTCGAAGAGTATGGATCATTTCTTTGTCGTTGCTGAAAGACAGCATTGACTTGATCATGTCCTTGAGCAGATGGATTGTAAGGACACTCTTCGGTTAGATGTGATGGATCCGAACAACAAGCACAAACAGTTCGTGGGGGCACAACAGGGGGAGGTGAAGACGGTGAGATTTTGGTCTCAATCGCTTCTAGCTTTTTCGTAAGTGCGGCCATCTCGGCCTTCATAGCAATCAACATATTTAATTGATGTATGCCTGCCCTAGACTGACCAATAGAAGAAGATGAGATGGTCTTGGTGCTCTCCCACTGAATTGTTTGTTCACTAAGATCCTCGAGAAACTGCCACGCTTCCTCACTAGATTTTGTTAGAAAGTGACCTTGACAAATGGTTTCTAGCAACTGCTTCGTTGCCGGGGTCAATCCCTCGTATAATGTTTGGCAAAGTTGCCAATTTTCGATCCCATGGTGAGGGCATTGAACAAGTAGGTCTTTGAATCTTTCAAAACACTTCCAAAATGGTTCGGAAGGAAGCTGGGAAAATTGTATTATCTCATTGCGAATTCTCGCGGTCTTGTGATGAGAATAAAACTTTTTAAGAAAAGCTTTAACAAACTCGTCCCAATTTCTAATTGAATGTGATGCTGTGCTGTATAACCACTTCTCGGCTAAGTCACATAAGGAGAAATGAATGACCCTTAGCCTTATAGCATCATCTGATAATTTGGTTGTTTTCATCATAACGCAAACATTTTGGAATTTGTTGATAAAGATATAGGCATCTTCGGATTCCAATCCGTGAATTTTTGGCAGCATATTGATGAAGTGGGGTTTTATCTCAAAATTGTCCCCATTTGCCGGTGGGAGCGAAAGACAGGAAGGTAAGGCAGTGCGGACAGGGTAGAAGAGATCCTGGAGCGCGATTCGTTGGGGCGCTTCAACAGGCGGGTGATTTGGATTATTCGCACCTAACGGAGGTGGAATCAGTCCCGTGGGTAAGGTGTTGTTGGGATTATATCCCGACATACCTTCGGAAGAAGAATTTGAAGGTAGAGGTAAGGAAGTGGAAGGAATTTCGATTTCGGAGTCGAAAGCTTCGTCGGTCGGTACCAACGAAACACGGACTAATCGGGCCCTAGTGTCCCTAGTCCACACGGACATACACTAAAGAGGTAGTGTAGTCAAAAAGGTGAAAAACAGAATATGGGGGTAAGAAAATGTCAATGAGAAGAAAGTGGGTGGTGGTGGGGTGCACGGATTTCTTAGCGACAAAATTTGCAAGTTTTTGTAAAAAAATTTCTTTTTTATGTGGAGCTTTTTGCAAAAAGATTTTCCGATAACAGGCTTTGACACAAATGCAATCAACCACAAATGCACAATTAGGCCTAGATCTAGGGTCACCTAGGTCAGCTAGACAGCTCCTAACTGTTCCAAAGGGCTAGAAATAGGACCTCAAACCACCTATTCACCGTCAATTGCGGCCAGGTAAGTGCCAGGTGAGTGGGAGGCTCTCCACTACAAGTAGTGGCCCTAATTAAGTAACCACTCGCCTTAGACACACTTGCCTAGACACCGCAAAGTCAGGTTAGGATCAACGGCCGATGCCTACAACTAGTCCTCTGTCCTATTGAGCGCGAAGTCCTTAGGGCTGAGTCTAGTATTTTTTTAATTAAAAAACGGTCAATGCAAATGCCTTATGTGATTTCTGGGGTCCTGGGAAGGGTGATGAAATCCCCACCCAATCTGGATTGGTCTCAAGCCCCTTAAAGTCCGATTAAAAATATGCAAAACAGTAACAACCACTTGCAATAAAAAAAAATATTATTTTAAGCGCGGCACAAAGAATCCTACACAAGATCAATTATTGGAAGGGGGAGATTTTTTAGCGCAAAGAATCCTGCAGGAGATTTAACAAAAGATATATCGGGATTTGCAGAGGAGGAGAAAAGAACTATTACAGAGCTATCTCCAGAGGCTGACGTCACCTTATCGCGGCGCTTCCGCGGCCAGAGCGAGGTAATGCAGCGGATCCGCGGCTGAAGAGGCGACGCGGTTCCCAAAATTTTTGCTGCTGTTCTGTTGTTGAAATCCCCTTCTGCTCGGATCTCCCGTTTTCTGTTTCGCACTCTCGATTTTTCCAGATCCGTCGATCCTGCAAAGATTCACACAAGAAACCCTTCAAACAATAAAAGAATGATAATATATATATATATATATATATATATATATATATTATGTTTTTATGATTTTTAATTTATATCAACCCGAAATTGCAAAAAGGAAATATTACGCCATCCCCCGCAACGGCGCCATTTGATTGAGTAATTTAGCGTGCTTGCGCTTTTAAAAGATATGAATCAAAGAATATTTGTAACCGCAATCAAGAACGGCGTCGCTTGGTAGCTAGCCGGTGAATACGGGTCGGTCCACAGGGATTTTGTGAATTTCCTAATCGCTCTAACGAGTTAATTCCAAACGTTGTGAATGGATTATCTCTAAACCTAAATTGATTCATACTAAGACTAGAATCTTGCTAGGGTTAGGTTTAGGGTAAGTTGGGAAATTGAATGTTTCCTCACCACTTTCAATGCCCTAATTTAGATCTATTAGGTGTTATGGTAATAATTAATAAAGGGGATTAGTACCATCGGGAAGAAACGATGTTCCTTCCTCTAGGTTCTTGTCCTTCCTTTCTCAATTATTACCCTAACCTCCATGGAAAACATACATAACCGGTCCTTTATACTACGGTATCACCGTTACCTCGAGAGGGTAAGGTGCCGCAGGGAACGGTGTGTGTATGTATGCATGGAGTCCTAATTATTATGTGTGATGGGCAGGAAAGGGGTGAGAGATTTCATCTCTCAAATCTTTCCCTAAAGCTAACCCTAATAAGCGAGGAGACTACTCGCTCATTAGGGAATTGAATAACATTCTAAATTAAAAGTAAACTAAGGCAATGAAATAGAAAACTTACTAATTTTATTGATGGCTCTCTCCAAACATCAACACAGGAATTACAGATCTGAATTTATGAAATGAAAAGAGGCATGACCTAATACAAGATTTAGGGTTCCTATTTATAGATTCATAGAAACCCTAGGTTACAATCGCGTCACATCTGCTTTTACAAAAATACCCCCTAAGAAAAAGACCTAGTCAAAGCTCTCCAGCGCACCGACTCGTTTTGCACCGACACGGGCACAACCCGGCCGCGGTTCAGCGGCCAATAGCATGCTTTGGCCGCGGTTCCGCGGCCAAGTTGGGAGCTTAATGCTTCATTTTTCTGGGGGTTTCTTCTACTGTATTTGGGTACTTGTTTCTTCAGGTTTTTCTTCAGAATATCTTCTAGTTCTCTTCCAGATCTTTCCAGTGAACATTGTAGTGGACTTTTGCCTCTTCTTAGTGTTGCTGTCTTTGTGCTTTATGAACTTTGTTCATTGATCTTCATTGTCCTTCAAAATGCAGGCACGATCAAGATTTCACTATTTATCATTCGCGGTCTCACTTTGTATCGTCTTTTGTCTTTTTCACTGTTTTTATTTCGAGAATCTATAACCTGTAACTATGTAGCAGACATGGGTCAAAAACACCTGTTTATTTGTAAAATGCATAAGAATGAGGAATATAATAATGCAATATTATGGTATGAACAGGGGCCCCGTGGCGAATGCGAATGGAATAAGCGTACGTTCTATTTTCGTTTCTTTTATGCAATGATAGGGTTAAATGATGCGACCGTATTAACATTGATTAATGCAAGGAAAACAAACCAAAGTTTAAATCGTTGGAACAATTTCAAAACCACTCAGTTTTCTTGAAAAACAACTTTTAAATGCGGAGCCTAAACCACTCCTTTTAAAAGCTATCATGGTTCCTTGGACTATATCAAGTTCATTACATTCACGGTTTTGCCAAAACCATTCGTAGCCCTCCATCATTTCAGATGGGTATTCAGTAGTATTCAAGCTATGTATTTTGACCTTCTCCAAGGCATAATGATTGGTAGCTGTTGGGTATTCATATGTAGTATAGATAGATGCGTTGATTTGGGACAGTCGTAGAGCTATTTTGACCTTCGTCAAGGGTTTGTATGTGTGGATTCAAATTAACCTGGATAATGATGGGCAGAACTTGACTTGTGTCTTATGATATGTTGGCCTTCGTCAAGGTCATAAGCGCCTGGGGCAAAAATCCACATCGGGAGTTTCTAAGGAAAATAAAACTTGCTGGTGTTGTATACCATTTGGAGTGCGATGATTTTGGTAGAATTCCTTCAAGATTGTCACACGATGATATTTGGATCCCGATTCTACTGTGAGTATCCGCTACTCTTCAGGAGATTTTTCATTAAACAATCAATACTATAAACCAAGTAGGTTCCTAGAACGGTGTTAGCGGGGCTACGCCTCCAGGGTAAAGAGGTTATGTAATTAAGGAATCTCGCGAAAGCGTTGGAAAAGCTCCCTCGAAGTACCAACACTAGCCTGGCCGAAAGGTTAATCAAGAATTGTAACAGTGAGATTAATCCTGACTAATTCTTCTTTTATGTTTTGAAGGAGGATTCGAGAAACAGTAGGAGCCATCCTGTTTAGATAAACTAATAACCAATCTAAACTTGTAAGAGTATCATGCTGAGTGTTTCTTCTCTCTCCTGACGGCAGCAACCAAAATGACCGGGCTTAAATTACTGCTAGATAATAATAAATTGACTGGGCCAAACTATAAAGATTGGTTAAGGAATGTCCAGATGGCCATTACCTATGATAGGTTGGCTGCCTCCTTACTACCAAACCCCCCGCTGTCCCAGGTCAAGATTCCACCATCACGGATGTTGAAATCCGTAAGACATGGGAAAAAGACAGTGCGATAGCCAAGTGACTCGTGTTAGCCTCAATGATTATGAACACCAGAGGCATCACGAGAAGATGGACTTAGTTTCCATCTTCCTCCATACTAAGGATTTATATAGAGAGCAAATTTGTATCGCAAGATATGAGATCTTGAAAATATTGTTTCAGGTGAGGTTGGTTGTCGGGTCATATGTAGGGGACCACGTCCTTACGATAATTAGCTATGTCACGCCCCGCTTCCTAGAGTACGCTAAGATGGGCACGTGACATAGCCAACCATGCAACCTGTGGATAAGAAACATCCTTCCACAGTCACATTACGGCTGTAGAGATATCAAGAACAGGAAAGTAAACTAACTATCAAGTACATGTCCATAAGCCAGAGTAAAAGAGTCAAGAAATAACAATATGCGGAAGCCAAAGATACAATAAATGAAACACCTGGAAGTGAAACTACATACCGACAGGAACTTCACCGCTCGTCTAACAGCGGCAATACTCCTGATCAGTCAGCAACAAGGTAGAAGAATCTGGGCCATGCAAATCCCAGACGTCAGCGCGTCATGTCATCAAGCAATAAAATATAAACAGGGTAACATGCAATGCAAATATAATCATGAATGAAAAGCAGCGGTAACAGTAATGTAAATTAGGGCAGTGAAGGGTAGTGTGCAGTGAGTAAACTAAACTGTTCTATTGGGTTATCTACTCTCAAGTCTTTGAAATCAATTTGAGTAATCCTCCATGTAACTCAAAGGATATGTCCCGTTACCCCTCGGGACCACGAATCAGGAATATGTGAACCAAGAGTGGTTCTGTACCGTTACCCCCCGGGACTACGGATCAAGAATATGTAAGAGTCACGAATGGCTCTGTCCCGTTACCCCCCGGGACCACGGATCAAGTAATACCCTTTTAAGTTACACTTTAGTTTACACTTTTGATTTCCCCATACCCCCAAGTTATATGTGTCAAGTCAGGTATTCCGTAATCAAGAACTAATGCCAACACAGGATCAGGTAAGAGCAGGTTTGTCTGGATAGACAGCAGGAACGGTCCGTGAGGACTACATGTTAGGTTTGTTGGCATTAGACACAAGATCAGGTAACATGTAAAGCCATGGTACATCAGGTCAAGTCGAGTAGTGTACTTAGATGTCATGTCATGTAAAGAGTGTACGGTACCATGTCGTGTCACGTAGGAAGTGCAACAGGTCATGTCAGGAAGCACAAAATGCTATGTGGGTGCTCATAAATCAAACTAACATAATTATGGTTATAAACGAACAAGCATGAGTGATATCAGCACAATGAACCAGATCAGGTGATGTGATAAGCAATTAGGTACTAATTAAATCATAACGATGCATGGTTATCACATTGCGTTTAAGGGATGGTGTCAACATTACTTAACTACAACATAACTAAAATGGATGTTTATTCATGTTATCAGGTATTAAGAAATTTTAAGGATGCAGTGATATATAAATATGTTCACTAGATGAAATCCTAGCTAAGCAGGTTAAAATGCACATGAGTGTCCGATGGAGCAAAACTGTATAGAGAATATCATAGGCCGTGTCAATAGTTAAAATGTGGTTTAAACATATAAATGTGGTTATTGGGTTTAATAAAGTAAATGCACACGGTAGGTTCCAAATTTGGAAAATAAAATGATATAACACGACATCGAGCATGAAAAAGGAAAATCATGGTACTAAGGTTAGACTACGGGTTTAATGTGCCATAAAATGTATAAGTAATAAATTAAGTAGCATGTAGCAAGTTTTACTTGCCTTAACTGGATCACGATACGGTAAACGGAACGCTACGCGTCGGCGGAAAAGTCGCGACGCGCGTACGGTGCACGGAAAGAGTCCAAACCACGCACGGAGGAAACACACGGGTCAGGTATCCGTGCTGGGTCGTCGGAATAGTCGTCGGCCCGCCGGATCCCGGCAAACGAGAAACAGCAGTGAACACCAACCTAAAAGGTAAAGAAATATTATAGAAGGAAAGAAATTAGAGAATGGAAATGAGGAAGGAGAATGAGGCAAGAAGAATTGCTCACTGGGTATACAGAGGAATGATGGCGTCGACGACGATGGTCGGAGGCCGGCGATGAGATTAGGCTGTTTGGGGTTCGGTTAGGGTTACGCCGAGTGTTCTGTTGGCGACGAGGGTGAAGGGAGGTTGAAGAAGGATGGTGATGAAGGGTTCTCGGTGGTTTCTTAGTTTTGGGTTCAACGACGAAGATGAGGGGTGAACGAGGTGGCAGTGATCACGGTTAGGGTCTTGACTGTTGATGGAAGTTGGGCTCGAGAAAGGTGACGACGGTTTCATAGGGTTCTCAAAGATGACGATGGTGGTGTTGGGCTGGTGCTAGGAAGAAGGAGATGGCAAAGGTGTTGGTGTTAGGGGCGTCGTCAAAGCAGTCGGGGTCGGGGTTGTGAGTACTCGGCTGAGAATAGCAGAGATGAAGTCGTTGTCGAGTTGGGATGCTCGACGACGAAGAGGAGGTGTGGCGGCAGGTAGAGGAGAGAGGAGCTACGCGGACGACTAGTAGAGGGCTGTAGGCGACGGCGAGGAAAGGCTAGGGTTAACTCGTTGGCGCTGGATTTTTGAACGAAGAAGAAGAAGAGAATGGAAGAGGGAGGTGACGGTAGCAGGGGCGGTGACGGGATCCTCGCGAGAGGAGAGAGACTCGTCGCGAGAGGGGAGAGATAGAGAGAAAAGAGAGGAGAGAGAAAGAAGAGGAGAGATGAAGTTGGTCGCTAGCGGGTGAGGGAGGAAGAGAGAGAGAGAGAAGAAAAGGAGGGAGAAATCCTTGCGAGAGGAGTGAGAGAGAGAGAGAGGGTAACAGTACGGAGAGAGAAAATTGGATTTTAGTGGATGAGAGATGAAGAGAGAGAAGAGAGAGATAGAGAAAGAGAAAAGGGAGAGAGAGGGAGAGACGGTGGGGCCCGGGGGTGTTAAGGAAACGATTGTGATTGGTTGAGGGGGGTTAAGAGAACTGTTTGGAAATTTGTAAAAGATTTAGTATTTTAAAGATTCATTCTAGGCTGAGGAAGGAAGAGAGAGATCAGATGGATTTAGTTAATAAACTGTTATGATTAAATTTAAAAAAATATTTGTTTGGTTAAGGAAAGATTTAAAGCGTGAATAATATATATTAAGCAGTTAATATTATAATAATATAATATTAAGAAAATTTGAGTTTTAGGCTAATACAAAAAATAGTCCAAAACACGCCCGGGTCGGGTCTAAAAATCCAGTTTTAAATATGAAAAATATAGGCAGGTTCCAAAAATTGAAATGAAGGATTCTGCAATTAAAAGCATACCCCCAAGAACGGACGCACGTACGCGCGCGTAGTCGTCCAAACACACCCGTTTTACTGAACGGGACGAGAACACGATGCAAGGACGCTACAACAGGGTTAGGGGTAACGAGCAGGTCATAACACATACTTTAATTTATTTTACATGATTTAAACTGTTATATGCAAAAGATGTGATACAAGACAAATACCAGTATATACTAAATTATGAAATGCACTAGTCCAAGTAACAAGTCAAAGTAACCTATAAATGAGAGTTACACATGTTCAAGCAAGCGGGTCGGGTCGAATGCCCAGTGACCTGTGAAGTACTATTCGCACCCAAACACGCTAAATCAGAAATAGACCATGGATAAGTAAAATACTGAAACTGAATTGGTATAAATGAACTCGGGTGTTACATTATACCCAACTACAAAAGAATTTCATCCTCGAAATTCCAAGAACAAGAAAGGATAATCAATCAAGAAACTACAAAGATAGCTGGGAAAACTTCTGTCGGACTTCAACTTCTCGTTCCCCAGTTAATTCTCCCAGTGAGCGATTACTTCAGGAAACAAGTACAACAGTGATAACCTCGTTCTTAAGAACCTTTTCTCTTCGATCCACAGTTGACATCGGTCGCTCCTCAAAGGTTAAATCTTCTCGTACAGTCATCTCCGAAAGATCCAATACATGTGTTTCATTTCGAGCATACCTACGGGGTTGAGATACGAGAAACTCGTCATGAACATTCTCCAAAGATTGCGGTAACACCAAACGATGCGCCACTTCTCCAATATGCCCCTAAATCTTAAAAGGTCCAACGAATCGAGGACTAAACTTTCCTCGGCTTCTATAACGGATCACCCCTCTAGTCGGTGACATCTTCAAGAATACCAAATCACCCACGGCGAACTCTAGAGGTCTTCTCGACGTATTTGCCTAACTCTTCTGTTTGTCTTGTGCTGCTTTCATATGATTTCTGATAGTGTTAACTTTCTCAACTGTCTGCACAACCAGATCCGGTCCCAACAACCTTCGTTCACCGACATCGTCCCAACAAAAAGGTGAACGACATTTGCGACCATACAAAGCTTCAAATGGAGCCATCTGAATAGTTGCCTGGAAACTGTCATTGTAAGAATACTCCACTAAGTGTAGATAATCCTTCTACGAACCCATGAAGCCCAACATGCAGCTCTCAACATGTCTTCAAGAGTTTGGATCATTCTCTGACTGACTATTAGTTTGAGAATGATACGCTGTGTTAAACTTCAATCGAATCCCCAAACTTTTCTATAAACTCCTCCAGAAGTGCGATAAGAATCGGGTGTTACGGTCGGACACGATGCTCCTAGGTACTCCATGCAATCTTACTATCTCCTGTATGTATCGTTCTGCCAAAACTTCTGTTGATTGATCATCTCGAAAAGAGATGAAATGAGCTGCCTTGGTCAAACTGTCAACAATCACCCCAACTGCATTGTTGCCTTTTGGACTTCGCGGTAAAGCCGTCACGAAATCCATGGTTATATGTTCCCACTTCCACTGAGGAATCATAAGTGGTTGCAATAAACCAGCAACCCTTTGCTGTTCAGCCTTAACTTGCTGACACACCAAGCACTTTGCCACAAAGCGAGCAATCTCCTGTTTCACGTCTTTCCACCAGAATTGCCGTCGTAGACCTCAGTATAACTCCATGCCTCCTGGATGTATGGAATATGCGGAACTGTGTGCCTCCTTCACAACTTCTTCGCGAAAGTCTCCCTTTGGCACACACAAACGGCTACCAAAACGCAACGAACCATCTTCATGGATCAACAAGTCCGTTCGAAGTCCAGCTTCAACTAGTTCTCGAAACTTCCGCAATCTTGGGTCCTGCAATTGCACTGCTTCTATTCTCGACCAACGACGACTATATCTGCAGTTGCATCAACTGTCCCGAAGAATGCGGTAGCACAACCTCCAAAACAAACCTCCGAAAGTCTTCAATAAGTCCCCTTGGTGCATACAACATCAGAATTTCTGGCAACCGACTAGGCGCTTCCGGCACAACATTAACTTTCCCGGGTGGTACTCAAGATCAAGATCGTAGTCAGCCATTAGCTTCAACCATCTTCGCTGTCTCACAATTAGCTCCTTCTGAGCGAACACGTACTTTAGGCTTTTGTGATTGGTGAATATTTCGACCCCTTTCGCCCAATAAGTAGTGTCTCCAAATTTCAAGCGAAAAATCCCAGCCGCAAGCTCCAAGTCAAGAGTTGAGTAATTCTTCTCATGCTGTATCAAACACATCGCAAACGTTTCCCAGATGCGTCGCTGTGAATCACCAATCCTCCGGAACCGTCTGGTACGGTCAAAAAAAAAGCGGTTATCAAACATTGCTCCAACGCCTCAAATGCTGACGCACACTTATACGTCCACACAAAAGGTACTCTCTTATGCGTAAGCTTGGTCAGAGGCTCAGCCAAACGAGTAAAATTCTTCACGAACCTTCTATAGTATCCTGCAAGTCCAAGAACTTCTGATCTTTGCAACGTTCTTCGGAATTGGCCGGTCTTGAACTGCTGCAATCTTCCCTGGTAAATGGCGATTCCATTTCCAGCTACGATATGTCCCAAAAATTTACTTCTTCAAGCCAAAACTTGCACTTGCTCATCTTTGCATATAATCTTTCTTGTCTCCAAGTCTGCAGTGCGATCTTCAAGTGTTCTGCATGCTCTTCAATGCTCCTCGAGTAGACCAGAATATCTTCCGTGACCATTACTAAAACTGGTCCAAGAATGGTGAAAAGATTCCGTTCATCAAGTCCATAAATATTGCCGGTGTATTCGTTACTCCGAAGGGCATCACTAATACTCGTAATGTCCATACTGAGTTCGGAACCCAGTCTTGCAAATATCTTCTGATTTAACTCGGACCTGATGATATCTGAACCGCAAATCCAGCTTCGAGAATACCCTCGGGCCACTAAGCTGCTCAAACACTTCGCCAATGCGAGGGATCGGATACTTGTTCATAATAGGCACTCGGTTAAATTCTCAATAATCAACACACATCCTCCTGGTGCTGTCTTCCTTCTTTACTAGAAGAACCGGAGCTCTCCAAAATGAGTTGATGCTGCGAATCCACCTCTTCTCTAGAAATTCGGTAACCTGATTCTTGACTTTCTTCCAACTTCACTGGTGCCCTTGGATAGTACGCCCTTGAGGTTGGCGTTGCACCAGGAACAAGTCAATTGCGAACTCCACGTCTTGCCTCGGTGGTAAACCTGATATGTCTTCAAACACGTCCATGAAACTCTCGAATATTGCCGGCGCTTCTTCCTTACCCATTTCCATCGACGAAAGAACATTGTTCGTCGGCCTAGCTCTAAACTCGACTGGCCCGACAGAACTGCTTCCTCCAGCAAAACAACCTCCGAATGTCCAGGAATCTGGAGAATCACTTTCTCTTCCTTACAATCAATAAGAGCGTGAAAAGTGCCGCAAAATCCCATTCCCAAGACAACAACAAACAAGGAAATGCTCCAGGATTGAATAATCCTAACGCGGGGAAAAACAAAAACGAGTAAGATACCAAGATGACTTCATCCGAAGTCAAGATACTGAAGAGGGTTAACCACGGTAAACATGATTCAAGCTGGCGATGAAACAATAACTGGTAAGCAATGAAACCGGGAGGGACAAGGTAGTACAACGATCATGGAACATAGAAGTGAATCAAGACCAGGACTCCAAGTTACTTAGATAGAGTACCGCATTGTAACCATGCTGCAGTTCATGGGCACAATTACATAACTCCACCCAAGTCGCCCAAATCCTAGTATCAGAATTAAGAAGCAGGGAAAAACAATAGAGAACCAAAAGGATTTCAGGTCGAAATGCAAAGTGGTTTGCATATCGCCCAAACAAAGGATCAAGAGAAGGATATGATTCCATAATCACGATAATCAAGGTGGCAGGACATGTTCCTATTCACGAGTATTCTGATTCGTGTATTGGGTCCAATACCCAACTACAAAGAATCAACCCGATTAACCTATATCCTATGGCTCTGATACCAAAAGAACCATGTCACGCCCCGCTTCCCAGAGTACGCTAAGATGGGCACGTGACATAGCCAACCATGCTACCTGTGGATAGGAAACATCCTTCCACAGTCACATTACGGCTGTAGAGATATCAAGAACAGGAAAGTAAACTAACTATCTAGTACATGTCCATAAGCCAGAGTAAAAGAGTCAAGAAATAACAATATGCGGAAGCCAAAGATACAATAAATGAAACACCTGGAAGTGAAACTAAATACCGACAGGAACTTCACCGCTCGTCTAACAGTGGCAATACTCCTGATCAGTCAGCAACAAGGTAGAAGAATCTGGGCCATGCAAATCCCAGACGTCAGCGCGTCATGCCATCAAGCAATAAAATATAAACAGGGTAACAGGCAATGCAAATATAATCATGAATGAAAAGCAGCGTTAACAGTAATGTAAATCAGGGCAGTGAAGGGTAGTGTGCAGTGAGTAAACTAAACTGTTCTATTGGGTTATCTACTCTCAAGTCTTTGAAATCAATTTGAGTAATCCTCCATGTAACTCAAAGGATATGTCCCGTTACCCCCCGGGACCACGGATCAGGAATATGTGAACCAAGAGTGGTTCTGTCCCGTTACCCCCCGGAACCACGGATCAAGTAATACCCTTTTAAGTTACACTTTAGTTTACACTTTTGATTTCCCCATACCCCCAAGTTATATGTGTCAAGTCAGGTATTCCGTAATCAAGAACTAATGCCAACACAGGATCAGGTAAGAGCAGGTTTGTCTGGATAGACAGCAGGAACGGTCCGTGAGGACTACATGTTAGGTTTTTTGGCATTAGACACAAGATCAGGTAATAGGTAAAGCCATGGCACATCAGGTCAAGTCGAGTAGTGTACTTAGATGTCATGTCATGTAAAGAGTGTACGGTACCATGTCGTGTCACGTAAGAAGTGCAACAGGTTATGTCAGGAAGCACAAAATGCTATGTGGGTGCTCATAAATCAAACTAACATAATTATGGTTATAACCGAACAAGCATGAGTGATATCAGCACAATGAACCAGATCAGGCGATGTGATAAGCAATTAGGTACTGATTAAATCATAACGATGCATGGTTATCACATTGCGTTTAAGGGATGGTGTCAACATTACTTAACTACAGCATAACTAAAATGGATGTTTATTCATGTTATCAGGTATTAAGAAATTTTAAGGATGCAATGATATATAAATATGTTCACTAGATGAAATCCTAGCTAAACAGGTTAAAATGTATATGAGTGTCCGATGGAGCAAAACTACATAGAGAATACCATAGGCCGTGTCAATAGTTAAAATATGATTTAAACATATAAATGTGGTTATTGGGTTTAATAAAGTAAATGCACACGGTAGGTTCCAAATTTGGAAAATAAAATGATATAACACGACATCGAGCATGAAAAAGAAAAATCATGGTACTAAGGTTAGACTACGGGTTTAATGTGCCATAAAATGTATAAGTAATAAATTAAGTAGCATGTAGCAAGTTTTACTTGCCTTAACTGGATCACGATACGGTAAACGGAACGTTACGCCTCGGCGGAAAAGTCGCGACGCGCGCACGGTGCACGGAAAGAGTCCAAACCACGCACGGAGGAAACACACGGGTCAGGTATCCGCGCTGGGTCGTCGGAATAGTCGTCGGCCCGCCGGATCCTGGCAAACGAGAAACAGCAGTGAACACCAACCTAAAAGGTAAAGAAATATTATAGAAGGAAAGAAATTAGAGAATGGAAAGGAGGAAGGAGAATGAGGCAAGAAGAATTGCTCACTGGGTATACAGAGGAATGATGGCGTCGACGACGATGGTCGGAGGAACTCCGGCGATGAGATTAGGCTGTTTGGGGTTCGGTTAGGGTTACGCCGAGTGTTTTGTTGGCGACGAGGGTGAAGGGAGGTTGAAGAAGGATGGGGATGAGGGGTTCTTGGTGGTTGCTTGGTTTTGGGTTCAACGACGAAGATGAGGGGTGAACGAGGTGGCGGTGATCATGGTTAGGGTCTTGACTGTTGATGGATGTTGGGCTCGAGAAAGGTGACGACGGTTTCATAGGGTTCTCAAAGATGACGATGGTGGTGTTGGGCTGGTGCTAGGAAGAAGGAGATGGCAAAGGTGTTGGTGTTAGGGGCGTCGTCAAAGCAGTCGGGGTCGGGGTTGTGAATGCTCGGCTGAGAATAGCAGAGATGAAGTCGCTGTCGAGTTGGGATACTCGACGATGAAGAGGAGGTGCGGCGGCAGGTAGAGGAGAGAGGAGCTACGCGGATGACTAGTAGAGGGCTGGAGGCGACGGCGAGGAAGGGCTAGGGTTAACTCGTGTGCGCTGGGTTTTTGAACGAAGAAGAAGAAGAGAATGGAAGAGGGAGGTGACGGTAGCAGGGGCGGTGACGGGATCCTCGCGAGAGGAGAGAGACTCGTCGCGAGAGGAGAGAGATAGAGAGGAGAGAGAAAGAAGAGGAGAGATGAAGTTGGACGCTAGCGGGTGAGGGAGGAACAGAGAGGGAGAGAAGAAAAGGAGAGAGAAATCCTTGCGAGAGGAGTGAGAGAGAGAGAAAGGGTAACAGTACGGAGAGAGAAAATTGGATTTTAGTGTATGAGAGATGAAGCGAGAGAAGAGAGAGAAAGAGAAAGAGAAAAGGGAGAGAGAGGGAGAGACGGTGGGGCCCGGGGGTGTTAAGGAAACGATTGTGATTGGTTGAGGGGGGTTAAGAGAACTGTTTGGAAATTTGTAAAAGATTTAGTATTTTAAAGATTCATTCTAGGCTGAGGAAGGAAGAGAGAGATCAGATGGATTTAGTTAATAAACTGTTATGATTAAATTAAAAAAATATTTGATTGGTTAAGGAAAGATTTAAAGCGTGAATAATATATATTAAGCAGTTAATATTATAATAATATAATATTAAGAAAATTTGAGTTTTAGGCTAATACAAAAAATAGTCCAAAACACGCCCGGGTCGGGTCTAAAAATCCAGTTTTAAATATGAAAAATATAGGCAGGTTCCAAAAATTGAAATGAAGGATTCTGCAATTAAAAGCATACCCCCAAGAACGGACGCACGTACGCGCGCGTAGTCGTCCAAACACACCCATTTCACTGAACGGGACAAGAACGCTATGCAAGGACGCTACAATAGGGTTAGGGGTAACGAGCAGGTCATGACACATACTTTAATTTATTTTACATGATTTAAACTATTATATGCAAAAGATGTGATACAAGACAAATACCAGTATATACTAAATTATGAAATGCACTAGTCCAAGTAACAAGTCAAAGTAACCTATAAATGAGAGTTACACATGTTCAAGCAAGCGGGTCGGGTTGAATGCCCAGTGACCTGTGAAGTACAATTCGCACCCAAACACGCTAAATCAGGAATAGACCATAGATAAGTAAAATACTGAAACTGAATTGGTATAAATGAACTCGGGTGTTACAAGCTATATTAAAAAGTTCGAGGACTTTGGGACCACGTTAGAGAATGAGTTATATACTGACTTGATTCTACAACCACTCTCCTCTACATACGCCCAGTTTATCTTGAATTTCAACATTCATGGGAAAGAAGTTTCACTTTCAAGACTCCTCAACATGTTGAGGAGCGCTGAGGGCACCCTGCAGAAATCCATGGAGACACCCGCTTTGCTTAATGGGGAATCTTCCTCTTCTAGATCCAAGGAAAAAGCCAAGGGAGAGAAGAAGAAGGCCTCCACCAAGCCGATAGGCGGTGTCAGTAAGGTAGAGGGAAAGGGCAGGGCAAAAGTTTTAGGGCTAACAGTAGAGAATGAGGAATGTTTCTATTGTCACGGGAAAAGGGCATTGGTAGAAGGACTGCAGGGCTTAGAAAGCCAGAAAACAGGATTTGAAGCACGTTGTGGTTTCGGTTTCAGGTTTGTTTATGATTGAAAACTGTCTGTCAATTAACTCTACTTCCTGAGTACTAGATACCAGATCAAGATCTCATACCTGTAATTCATTACAGGCTCTGAGAAACCGTAGAGTTATCAAGGCAGGTGATATAATTCTCAGGGTTGCTAACGGAATGAGCGTGGATGCTGTATCCGTAGGGGAATATCACCTAGGATTGACAAGTGGGCAGATTTTGATTTTGCGTAATTGTTTGTGTGTACCTAATCTGGTTTGTAATATCATTTCTGTAACTTTACTTTCTAAAGAAGGTTATGATTTTACATTTGTAAGCGATGTGGTCCACATCCACCTTAATCAAAATTTGATTGGGTCAGACACACTAGATAACGGTATATACGTATTAAATCAAGCTCAGGTTTTCAACGTCTAGAACACACTTAAAATAAAATGAGGCTTTCTTATGGCATTGTAGACTGGGTCAGATCAATGAAACACGATTGATGAAGTTACATAAAGAGGGATATTTGGATCCGTTCGAATATCAGTCCTATGCAACTTGTCAATCATGTCTCAAAGGAAAAATGACAAAGACTCCGTTCACTGGACATAGAGAAAGAGCCACTGAGCTCTTGGGACTCATACACAGCAACGTATGTGGTCCAATGTCTACACATGCAAGAAGTGGTTGTTCATATTTCATTACTTTTACGGATGATTTCTCAAGGTATGGACATGCATTCTTGATGAAACATAAATCCGAGGCCTTTGAGAAATTCCGGGAATACAAGAATGAATTGGAAAAACAAACCGGCAAAAGTATCAAGACACTTAGATCTGATCGAGGTGGTGAATACTTAAGTTCCGAGTTCCTGGGTTACTTAAAAGAGAATGGAATTCTCTCTCAGCTTACTCCTGCATATACACCTCAACACAACGGTGTATCGGAAAGGCGAAACAGAACCTTATTGGATATGGTACGTTCCATGCTGAGTAACGCTGAGTTACCGCGATCCTTCTGGGGTTATGCACTAGAATCAGCTGCATATCTTTTGAACAAGGTTCCTACTAAGTCAGTGCCTACCACAACATATTAGATGTGGAGTGGGAAGAAACCCTATCTTCAGTATATAAAGATATGGGGATGTCCAGCTTTTATAAAAAAGCAGCATGCGGACAAACTCGAGGCATGCTCAGTACTCTGTAAGTTTGTGGGATACCCAAAGAACTCCAGGGGGTATCTTTTCTATTATGAGGCAGAACAAAAGGTCTTTGTTTCTTGGCATGCACACTTTTTGGAAACTCAATTTCTTGAAAAAGAAATAAGTGGGAGCGCAATAGAACTGGAAGAAATTCCAGAACAACAAGCTATTACTGAAAGCATGGTGGAACCAGAAGTTTCGAAAGAACCGGACATTCCCGCGTCACTCCGAAGGACTAGTAGGCAGTCTCATCCGCCCAAGAGATATTATGGTTTTCTCATAGACGAGGATAGAGAGGATTGCATCATCGACGATGATGAGCCAACTAGCTTCCAGCAAGCCATCCAGAGCCACCGAAATGGAGTCCATGTACACTAACAAAGTATGGACTTTGGACATTGTTCCAGAAGGGATAAAACCAAATGGATCTTCAGAAAGAAGATTGATGTAGATGGACAGGTTGAAACCTAAAAGTCTAGACTTGTTGCAAAAGGTTTTCGTCAAAGACCTGCATTGGACTATGATGAAACCTTTTTTCCAGTGGCTATGCTCAAATCCATTTGGATCCTTCTTGCTATTGCTGCCCTCCACGATTATGAAATTTGGCAGATGGACATAAAGACCTTATTTTTGAATGGAAATTTGGAAGAGTGTGTCTATATGGATCAGTCGGAGGGTTTCATAGAGAGTGCGAGCAGCGGAAAAGTGTGCAAGTTGCTTAAATCCATTTATAGATTAAAGCAGGCATCGCGGAGTTGGAACATCTGTTTTGATGAGACGGTCAAGGAATTTGAATTTATCAAAAATCCAGATGAACCATGTATTTGTAGTAAAATTGTAGCGAGAACTGTGGTATTCCTCGTCTTATACATGGATGACATTCTCCTGATAGGAAATGACATTCCTATGCTACAATCAGTCAAAGGATTCTTGTCATAAAGGTTCTCCATGAAGGATCTGGGTGATTCCTCCAACATTCTGGGGATCCAGATCTATCGTGATAGATCTAAACAGATGTTGGGATTTTACAGTCAAGATACATCGACACCATACTGAAAAGATTTAGTATGGAAGATTCAAAGCGCGGTAATCTACCGGCTTGTCATGGAATCACGCTCTCCAAAGAGATGTCTCCCAAGACTGATTTGGAAAGGGTTCGCATGAGTATTATACCCTATGCTTCTGCGGTAGGCTCTATAATGTATGCGATGTTTTGTACCAGACCAGATGTAGCTTACGCACTGAGCGTTGTAAGCATGTATCAGTCAAACCCAGGAGAGTAGCGCTGGACAGCAGTGAAGAACATTCTCAAGTACCTGAGAAGGACTAAGGAGATGTTCTTGGTATACGACAGAGAAAACCTCAAGGTTGAGGCCTTCGCCTACTCCAGCTTCCAGAGTGACAATAATGACTCCAGGTCCATGTCGGGTTATGTCTTTACCCTCAATGGAGGGGCAGTCTGTTGGAAGAGATCGAAGCAAGACACATTTGCTGACTCGACAATGGAAGCGGAGTATATCGCTGCATGTGACGCCGCGAAAGAAGCAGTCTGGATCAAGAAGTTCGTGACAGAGCTTCAGGGGGTTCCCTTCATTGTTGATCCAATACCGTTATATTGTGACAACAACGGTGCTATAGCTTTAGCGTAGGGACCAAGGTCCCATCAGAAGTCCAGACACATCTTAAGGCGGTTCCACCTGATCAGGGAGATCGTTGATCGCTGGGAGATCGAGGTAAGGAAAGTAGAGACAGAGAACAACACTGCAGATCCACTCACAAAGGCCATCCCTCAGACACAGTTCGAGAGGCTAATCGAGATGATAGGTCTGCAATATGCTAATACATGGCTTTAGTGCAAGTGGGAGATTGTTAGTGATATATGCCCTAGAGGCCATTATTGTATCATAATGGATTGTATATTACATATTGGAAGCTTGGGATATTCACATTTATAATTACAGTTTTGCTCAAAATGGTAGTATGCTACTTGGTTTGATTCTACCTCAATATGTGCATATATTTCTTTTAGCATATCGCTTATACATATTGGTAGAGCCTTGTTCCCTTATAAAAGGGGGAAGGGGGAATTCCCTGCTATTCAAGTTTCACGTGTTAAACACGTGGGCACCTATATGCAAAAGCATATAGACGCCGCAGTTAAAAAGAAATCAAACAACAAACATGCTTAAATGAGTCTCACGTGTTAAACACATGAGCGCCTATATGCAACGCATATAGGCGCTGCAATCAAACAACTAAAGGCTAAATAGGCCTCACGTGTTAAACACGTGAGCACCTATGTGTAAAGAATGAAAACAAAAAAAGACCCCACAACTAGGGCTACGTGTTAAACACGTGAGGATACCCCTTTGAAGAATTAGCTTCAGATAGAGTTAAACTCAATGCATAGAATTAAATTCTATTTTTTATGCAAAGCATATGAGCATTGATAGCCAACGGTCAACGGCCAAATTAACCTCACGTGTTAAACACGTGAGCGTCCAAATGCAAAGCATATGGGCGCCAAATAAGGGAAGCTAAATAAGCATCATGTGTTAAACACGTGAGGGCGCCCCCTTACATAGAATTAAATTCTACTCAACCAAGAACCATTGGATCAAAGATCCAATGGTGATTAAACATAGAATTAAATTCTACTCAGCTTTCTAATGAGGAGGGATATTTTCTGTTAAACGGAAAGTTGGTGAGATGGAAAATATTTTCCATATCTTTCTAAACAAAGAAAGATTGTGCTATGTTAAACCGAGCACTCTTGGGTTAAAAATCCAATGGTAATTAAAAATCACCATTTTATAGAATAAGATTCTGCATATGGGAAAATAATTCCCCAATCTTGTTAAAAACAAGAAAACCATATTCTGTAAATCAAAAACTCTTGGATCAAAGATCCAATGGTGGGTAAAATTCCTCAAATCAATTGGAATCTCTCAATACTAATTAACAAATTTGCCTCCACTATATAAAAGACTCGAGACTTCAAGTCTCGGAAAATAAGAAAAGAAGGAAAAAAGAGAGAGAGAAAAGAGGAAAGAGAACTTCACAGAAACTTCTGCAAAAAAAAGAGTACAGTAAGATCTCGAGAGAACAAGAGAATTTAATTCTCAAAGAAAAAGACTTTCCTCATTGAAACGAGAGGTAAAAAAAATAGAGATCACATTGTCTCTCCTTTATCTATCTAAGGGTTTAACCCTTCACTTAAGAACTCAGTTCTTTCCCCAGTTGAGATTTGCAGAAGCAAATCTCCCCACAAGTTGAGAATTTAATTCTCATCGGGAAGATTTTGCTCCACGGATTTAAAACTTAGGGGAAAAGAATTAAGTTATAAAAAAATATGAGAGAAGAAGAACGAGAACATATAGGAATTTAATTCCTCCAAAAATTAGTGTTTAACCCTATATATATAAAGAACTTAGTTCTTCCATAAAAAAAACAGTGATGATGATCCAAAATCTTCAAAACTAGAATCGTTAGTGCTTAGTACTATTTTGAAGCCTTACGTGTTTCCCACGTGAACGCTTCAAACGAAAGAAGAGAACAAGTAAAGCTGCCTCACGTGTTTCCCACGTGAGTGTTAAAGCACCCCAGTATAAAAAAAGGTAGAGACAGCTACGTGCTTTGTACGAGAACTCTAGCTATATGGGCAACACATATATTTGTGGTGCCGCACGTGTTTCACACGTGAGCGCCACAAGAATAAAATGCTTAGCACTTATATAAAAAGGGGGGAAATAAAAACTTATGGGCAGTGCCCATATTTTAGTGCCTCACGTGTGTCACGTGAGCGCCACAAAACTCTAGTGTTTAACACTAATTCAATGCCCACGTGAAACGCACGTGAGCACTGTACGCCTCAGTGCTTAGCACTGTTGGGTAATTATGGAAACCCAATCTCAGCCCAAATTGGCTAAGTTTCCTGAGGTTAAACCTCTTTGATTCTAAAACAACCGAGCCCATATTGCTCATGTTTTCCCAATCTGACCTTAGTCTGAAAAATGACTAGTGGTCTCCCATTGATAATATCCCAAATGATATTTATCTTATATCTCCTAAGATAATTTTAGTCTCAAACATGACTAACATGTTGGGGTAAAAATTTACACCCCGGTTGACCAAGTCAAAATCAAAGTCCCAAGCCAAGTGGGCCCAAGCCCAGGTCAAGTGGGACAATGCCAGGGTCGAGCCCGAACATGAAGCGGCCGGCCTCCCCCATGCCAAAATAAATTTTGTAATAAATAATTTTGGTGTATTTATTTTATTTTATTTTATGAATAAATGTAAGAAAAATGGGCAGAAAGCCATATTTTTGTAAAACCCATGGCTCATGTGCAAAAGAAATGAGCACATGAGGCATGAGATGGGCAAAATGCCATTTTGTAAAGCCCAAGGGGCTATATGTAAAGTTTATAGCCTATAAAGGCAAACGTGATGAAAATATCAAGAAAAACTTTTTCTCTCTCTCAAAAATTAAGATCTGTGCTCTTTCTCCTTCCTCAAGATTCTAAACATTCTTCTTTTTTTTTGAATTAAATTAAGAGTTTTACTCTTCCTTTTCCAAAACTAAATAGTTTTTCACCATAAAACCCACAAAGGGGAGCTCAGATCTTCCATTAGATCTCAAAAGGGCGAGATTTTTAAATCTCACGCCCCCTTTTTCTCCAAGATCCGGCCAACAAAGAGGAGAAAGAAGGAGACCCATCTCCGAAAATCCCACTTTGGGAAAGATCCAAGGCTTAAGAGAGAAGAACCTCTGAAGATTCTTAGGGAGTTCAACTCCAAGACCCAAATCCTCAAAGGAGTTGAACTCCTAATCCAGATCTTTTAGAGTTTAACTCCACTCAAAATCCTCTTTTGGAGTTTAACTCCTATTTCCGGGGGTAAAAATCCCTTCTTTTCGCCAGCGTCCAGCGCCCAAAGCGCCAGCGCCCGAGCGCCCAAAGCGCCAGCGCCAGCGCCCGAGCGTCCATGTGCCGGGCACGTGAGGCGCTAGCGCCAGCGTGCCGCGCACGTGAGGCGCTGGCGCCTTCTCCCACGCATCGTTTGGATGCCCCTTTCCCTTTTTTTATATATATGTACACACACACACATACTCCACAACACTGTCCCCGTTAAAAAAATTCTAACGGGGGCTGCCCCGTACCCCGCAAGGGGCTGCTAGCCCCCTTGACCCCCAGCCCGCTATCCGGGTAGCGGGATCCCCGTAAAACTCTGTGGGGCCCCCGATATATCCAAAACCCCTCCAAAACACAACACTACACATTGAGTTTGCATGACTTGTTTGACCCGCCAATCGGAGGTTCTCTCGCTCCAAAGGCGGGGGGTAATTAACGGCAGCTTAGTCCGCGGCCGCCGGAGATTCGGATCCCCACAATCAATAAACCCCAGCCTACCCTAGGCAGGGGGAATCTGTAATGCGCCTGACAAGCGCGCGCGTATTCCCATCTCAATAGGGTGACGAAAAACACCCTACAGATTCTGGCACGCCCGGTGGGACCTTAAGGAAGCCTCTCGCTCCGAATTCTCTATTCGGCCGGACGCTATATTTCATCCGGGGTCTCGTTCGTGCGGCGATGAAATCTCCTCCCATATCTCGGGTCGAGTGTTCATGCGAACTCATTTAGCATATATGCCCATGTTTGTACTGAAATAATGTTTTTCCATGCAGCAATCAACTTTCAACGACAATGTCTCCTAAGATGGATCCAGCTTCGGATGCGACCCTGATTCCGTACGTGGTCAAGATCAATGCTCGTGTGGTTCTCCCCGCAAGCCTCAGTCAACAGTGGGAGGAACTGCCCCGCCGGTTTGGTTCCGTCATCATCTACCCTGCCGGAAGCGCTCATCTGGCAGAAATCCCGGCAAAACAGGTGGCCAAGCCAGTCTCAAGAAGCAAGAGACCGAATGTTGTGATCGCTAAGGCACCATGACCGAAACTTAAGACGGTGTCTGAACGACTCTCTGGTGCTCCAGCTGGGGGCAAGACTTCCGGTACAAAGGGCAACATCAAACGTTGCGGACGAGATCAGGCGATGACTCCAGCAAATGCACAATCAGGCGTATCTCCAAAGCCCTCCATCGCCCGGTTTACGGCGGCTTCCCGAAGAGCCGTAACCAGCCAAGTGCTCAAAACAGAAAGGCTGAGACAGAAGCGGCTCAGATATTGAGCCAACAAGAGGGCCAAGACTCTGGCCAGGTGGAATCTTGTGAGATTCCAAGAGCAGAGTCATCTTGCGACGACGGATGAGTCGGTCGTAAAAATCAGCAATTCCTTCTAACCTCTAAAGTGGGTTCAGAAAAATGCCATGACCGCTAGAATTAAGAAGACAGCAGTCCGAACGTCGCTACAAAGAGACGTGTCCCGGCCCCAACAGAAAAAGTATGACACTGCCTCTTCAAGAGTCTACCAGGCGCTCTGTGCCGTGTGAAAACAGTGGGGCAAAACCAAAAAGGAAGCGTCAGCACCATTCAAGAATCCGGCCAGGCCAGCCGCCTTCAGTCGACTGCCCGTTACCGAAATAGGAGGGTCAAGACAGCGATCCATGAAATCAGCCGTCGATAATAAAAAGACGGCTGGATATGTTATCCATATGGTCTATATGGCGGGAGGGCGCCCCAGCGACAACCTTCGCAGCAAAAGCAAGGATGGGGCCACCACATCCCAAGCCCAATCTGGTATGAATGTGGTTGCCGCTTCCCAAGAACAGCCACCTCCACTGGATGATGAAAACCCTCTCGATGAGGATGATAGGAAGAAAAAAACCCCAGTCCATGTAGAGTCAAGCTCGGACAGTGAGGAAGAGCCGACTTTCCGCCCCAGGACCGCAGAGTAAGAGTTGCTTCAAGAGCTTCGAAAACAGCTCAGGAGCAAAGATAAAGAGATGGCCAAGCTCTATTCAAAAATTGATGACCTAACAAACGTTGTGATGCAGCTTACGGCTCAAATTTCTCGAGCGCCTCCCAATCAAGCACAAGTCTCTACTCATGAGCCGGGTGATGACAATCCGAAGCAGCCGATGTCTGTCCCATTGGGTCCAAGATTGGTCGAGCCGCACGAAAGCCGGCTACATTCCGCTTCTGGGGACGCCTTGGCCCCAGATAGCACTATCCCGCTAACACAAGATCGGATAATGGATTTGGTCACCAGCAAGGTTAAAACATTGGTGGCTGAAGCTGTAGCTCAGAAAGAAATTGGCAGTAGTGGGCGGCCATATCCCGCACAGTACGATCTGATCGAGTTCCCGAGCGGCTATGTCATTCCTAAGTTCGAAAGATTTGACGGGACGAGAAATGCGAATCAGCACGTCGCCCACTTTAAAGCATCGTGCGGAAATGCAGGGGGCAATGATGCGCTCCTTCTTCATCAGTTTGTCAACAGCCTGACCAGCGTCGCTTTTGACTGGTACGCGAGTATACCAGATGGGTCCGTCATTACCTTTGCCCAAATGGAGTCTCTGTTTCAGCAAAGGTTCATGAGTGTCAGTGATAAAATCTCCATTGCTAACCTTGTGAGGACCAAGCCGGGGAAGAATGAAAGCAACACCGACTTTATCGCCCGATAGCGTACTCTCATAGTCAAGTGCGAACCGCAGCTGGAGCAGGACCAGTCCGTCGGCCTTCTCATTAGGAACCTCAGCAATTAGATGGTCCCTTTCTTGTGTACAGCAAGCCTTAAGACGTTTCAAGAGCTAACCAAGAAAGTCCAAATGCTGGAACGCTCGAAGCAAGAGTCTACCCCGGACTCTCAGAGAGACAAGACTTGGAAAAGCAAGCGCGACGACAACCGTAGAAGCGAGAATTCCAGCAGTACCAATGTCTTCAATGCGTCCGGCAATGAAGACAAGCGAAGGGCAGGCGATTCTAAAACCAACCGGTCTCGAAAGCCATTGCTAGGAGGAGAAGGGCCTTCCCTAGAGGAGAAAAAGAACAAGGTTTACTCTTTCAGAAGGGACAAGCTCTGCAAGATATTTAAAGATGCCTTGAACAACGGTCTACAATTGTCGGAGTCGAAAAGACCTCAAGAAGCAAAAATGACTGACAATCCTTTGTATTGCCCGTACCACCGAGTAGTGAGTCATGCGATCAAGGATTGCTATATCTTCAAAGACTGGGTCGAGAAACGGTACAAGGCTGGAGAGATCGAGCTGTCCAAAAGTGTGTTGGTGAACAATCAAGTTGCAACCACCAACTTTATACAGACAGAAGCTGAATCCTTATGGGAGCAGACAGCCGAACCCGCTGCCCTGAGAAATGAAACCGACTCACCACAGCCTCCTTGGAGTAAGCACATATCTAATAAGACGAAGAAGATGCTAAAGCTACTTCAGAAAGAGCCCAGGACGGAATGGGAAGGGCAGAAGAAACCTACCATTCCAGCTGCCAACGCGGCTCCATCAAGCTCAAAATCCAAAAAGCTCAAGAAGAAGAAAAGTGCAGCTCGGTGCGAAAAAGAGTCTGCAGGGAGATCGACCATTCAAAAATATATCGATTCCTCGAAGACTATGAACAAAAGGAAAGAACTCTAATTCAATTGAAAGATTTCTTCCCTGTTGTAGCGGCTGAGATTCTGGAGGAGTTAGAAGAAGACTCCAATGAAGAGATCCCTATAGTGACCTGCTACGACATCCATCTAGGCAGCGACTCTGAGGAGGAGATCTGTTTTCCCGAGGAGAACGAGGAGCTCGCTACAAAGGCCAACCAAATCCAGCTCAGAAGGGGCAGGGCTCTACCGCCAAATCAGGGCAACGTCCCAAAAGGGAAGGAAAAACAAGTCGCTAATGAAGAAGATGGCAGAGAACTTTCTCATGAAGATCCGAGTCCTTCCCCGGTAGACTATAATGTCTTGGCTCATCTCCGAAAGCTTCCGTCTCTCCTTAGCATCTACGATGCCTTGGTTCTATCTAAAGAGCTTAGAGATGTTCTCATTCACGCTTTACAAAACCCCGAGCGGTACCAGGCTCGCTTTGCGGAAATTAATATGAAAGAAGCCCAGTACACCCTGCATACCACCGCGGTCATGTTTAAGGATGAAGACCTACTACTGGGAACAGCTGAGCATAACCGATCGCTTTACGTGACATGGTACATCGACGGAGATCGGATTAATCGCATATTGATTGATCCGGGATCCTCAGTGAACATCATGAACTTGCGGACTCTGAAGAGTTTGTCAATGGACGTCCGACACCTATCAAGGGAAATGAATGTCATTCAAGGCTTTAATCAAAACTGCCAGCAAGTTCTGGGGTCTATAGCTCTGCCAATCAAATTTGGGGATCTGCAAACCGAAACTAAAATATACGTGATCGACGCTGACACGTCTTATAAAATTCTCTTGGGACGACCGTGGCTCCAGGATTACGGCATCGTTCTGTCAACTCTCCATCAATGCATGAAGTATATTGAAAATGGCGAAGAAATACGCATTGACGGAGACATACAGCCGTTCGGTGTGCATGAAATCCGATATGAAGATTCTCGGTACTTTGTGAACCTCCAAAGTGCTGAGCCACAGCTGACCAAAGACAGAACAACCCCGAAACTCAAAAGCAAGCCTGAGCCGGCTGTCACTTTCAAAAGCATAAACCCCATGTTCGTCCGCGTTTCAGCAGTGACACTGATGAGTCCGACGCTGGAAGTCTATCCTTCCGTAAAACTCGCCCTCATTTCGGTAGCGATACGGACAAATCTGATACTGAAGGCCCATCCGACAGCAAAATCAGCCCTCGTTTAGGTAGTGACACCGAAGAATCAGAAGAAGATGATTCGTCTTGTAACAACTGTGTGAATCGGGCTATCGTATGAACAACGAACCTACGAGAGACCTTCGAAGTCACAGAGGGGTCCCTAGCCGTCACAAGGGTGCCGGAGCAGATGTGCAAAGAGCTCTCAGTCTCTACCGTGGACCGGCTGAAAACTTTCTACGTTCCTGCAAGAAAAAATGGACAGAAGGGCATCCTGTTTTATGGGTCAAATCCTGTTGTGCACCCGGACAATTTGTCTATCGCGTGCCTTCCCTATGAGAGAGGTATAAGAGCCGTCCTCAATCCCAGAGAATATGCGTCCGAGATGAGGGAATATTTCAAAAGGTGTGGATGCCGGTTATATCAAATGGAGTCCGAAGCAAAGTTTTATGAAGGGCTATGGCATCCGCCTCAGGTCCGAGCACTCATCGACGGAAGAATTCCAGATAGACGGGGCATAGGTTTCATCCAGGCCTGATTCCAAGGCATGCTACATGATCCAAAGCCAGCGAAAGATCAAATGATGAGACGAGCTAGCCGAGCCAGAAGAAGCTCTTCAAGAGCTCGAAGATGGCGGACAAGCAACCTTTGACGAGCTAACCGAGATTGACTTAGGAACGTCCGATAATCCAAGGCCGACCTAAATCAGCTCACTCTTGTCAGAGGAAATGAAAGAGCAGATAGTAGCCCTGCTGCATGAATTCGCTGACTGCTTCGCATGGACGTACAAAGAAATGCCTGGCCTCTCCCCTGAGATAGCCGTGCATAAGCTGGCTATTTCTCCAGATGTCAAGCCAGTCAAACAAGCTCCCCAAAGAATGAGAAGGGAGCTAGAAGAAAAGGTCATCGAGGAAACTAAGATACTTATCGATGTTGGCTTCATCAGAGAAGAGAAATATGCAGACTGGATCGCATGCATAGTCCCAGTGAAAAGAAAAATGGGCAGATCCGAGTTTGTGTCGATTTCAGGGACCTCAACAAGGCATGCCCTAAAGACGACTTCCCGCTACCGGTCATGGAAATGATGGTCGATGACACCTCTAATTACGAGCTGTTCACCTTCATGGACGGCTCGTCTGGATATAATCAGATCAAGATGTCATCTGAGGATGAGAAACACACAGCATTTCGAACCCCGATCGGAATATACTGCTACAAGGTGATGCCGTTCGGACTGAAGAACGCAGGTGCTACATACCAAAAGGCAATGACCAATATCTTTGATGACCTAATCCATAAAGTCGTCGAGTGTTATGTTGATGATCTGGTCATCAAGACTAAAGCCAAGGCCGATCACATCCAAGATCTTAGGACCATTCTCACGAGACTGAGGGAATACGATCTGAAGATGAATTCTCTAAAGTGCGCTTTTGGCGTGTCATCGGGAAAATTCCTGGGCTTCATAGTCCGACATCGAGGGATCAAAGTTGACCCATCAAAGATAAAGGCCATCATGAAGATTCCCCCTCCAAAGAGTCCGACGCAGCTAAGATCTTTTCAAGGCTTGCTTGCTTATATACGAAGGTTTATCTCAAATTTATCGGGGAGATGTAGGCCCTTCTCAAAGCTCATGAAGAAAGGAGCTCCTTTTGTCTGGGATGTCGAATGTCAAGAAGCGTTCGAAAGTATCAAACAGTACCCGTTTCACCCTCCAGTGCTTGCTGCCCCTATTCTAAATAAACCGTTGATTCTCTATACTGCCGCGCTAGATGAGTCACTCGGTGCACTCCTTGCCCAGAACAACGAGGAGGGAAAGGAGAATGCCCTCTACTACCTCAGGCGAACTTTAGTCGGGGCGGAACACAACTATTCCCCGATCAAAAAGCAATGCTTGGCTCTGATATTCGCTGTGAAGAAGCTGAGGCACTATCTGCTTGCTCATCGGGTTATGCTGATCTCTAAGGTCGACCCGCTCAAACACTTGATGACCAAAGTGAGCCTCGCCGGCAGAATGGCAAGATAGGCTATCATGCTGCTTGAGTTTGACATAGTTTATACTCCTCAGAAAGCAATAAAAGGGCAAGCCCTCGCCGATTTCCTCGCTGCTCATCCTATACCAGAAGGGTCGCCGCTAAATTGTGAATTACCCGATGAACAAATAGTGCACCTCGATGATAGCGAGCCATGTTAGGAGCTCTACTTCGATGGAGCTTCATCAATAAGGACCTCCAGAAAATCAAGTGTCCCGGAGATAAAAGCAGGGATAGGATTGGTGTTCATCATGCCATCGATGGGAACCCTACGGCGTTCTTTTGCTCTCACCGAGCCCCGCACAAACAACGAGGCTGAGTACGAGGCTCTGATAGCTGGTCTAGAGCTCGCAATAGAAATGGAAATCCTTCGGCTACGAGTCTACAGTGATTCCCAGCTTGTTGTCAACCAAGTAAGTGGCGAATATAAGATATACAAACCGGAGTTAGCTCGGTACAGAAGCCGAGTGGTGGAACTCATGAAACGGTTCACTCACATTGAACTAATGAGAGTCCCTAGAGCGTTGAACGGAAAAGCCGACATACTCGCTCGCCTAGCTAAAGAGCTAGCTGATCCTGACATGGACGAAATTCTAATAACAGTTAGAAGCCGGCAAATTCTGCCTCCAGCCTCTTTGCGTAAAGAAGAAAGCGTAGAACAAGAGAACAATCCTGCCGAAGAAGCTTCGATCATCCAAGACGAGCCCGATTGGAGAGAACCCTTCATAGAGTACCTCCGATACAACAAGCTGCCCGAAGGAAAATCTGGGAGGATTCAGCTGAAGAAGAGAGCTCTCCGATATGTGTTTGTAAATGATACTCTATACCGCAGGTCATATGACCAACTCTGGCTCAGGTGTCTGTCATTGGCCGAAGCCCAAAAGGTCATGAAAGAAGTTCACTCGGGCGTTTGCGGTGCTCACCAATCTGGCCCTAAGATGCGACTTCAAATTAAACGGCTTGGGTATTACTGGCCCACCATGATACGGGATTGTGGAGAGCATGCAAAGAAATGTCATATCTGCCAAATTCACGGTGATTTCATTCACACGCATCCCAATCCATTGCATCCTACGGTGGCGTCGTGGCCCTTCGAAGTCTGGGGAACCAACATAGTTGCCCAATTGATCCTCCGTCATCCAGAGGCCACCGGTTCATATTAGCCGCAACTAACTATTTCTCCAGATGGGCTGAAGTTGTCCCACTAAAAGAAGTCAAGACAGAAAATATTCTGACGTTCTTCCAGCATAATATTCTATACCGCTTCGGTACACCATGAGGAATCATTTTCGACAACGGGCCTTCTTTCAAGAGTTTCAAAGTCTCAAGGTTTGCTACTCAGCACAACATAGACTGGAGATATTCCTCCATCTATAATCCAAGAGCCAATGGGCTAACCGAAGCCTTCAACAAGACTCTATGCAAGCTCTTGAGAAAAAATGCTTCAGCCAACAAGAGAGACTGGAATCTCAAACATCACGAGGCGTTGTGGGCATATCGTACCATGCACCGTACTCCAACTCAGTCCACTCCATACTCATTGCTCTTCGGAGTGGAAGCGGTCCTCCCCCTCGAAGTCGAAGTTCTAAGCTTAAGAATGGTCGTGCAGCACGAGTTGACGGAGGAGGAAAACGTGCTCCTTCGGCTTGAAGAGCTCGACGCCCTCGAAGAAAAGAGGCTTGCAGTACAGCAACATCTAGAGCTGTACCGAGCCCAAATGTCATGGGCCTATGACAAGATGACTCGTCTCTGCTCTTTCAAGAAAGGAGAATTTGTGTTGGTCCTCAAAAGACCGATCATCCCCAATCGACATGCCAAGGGAAAATTCGAGCCAAACTGGGAAGGACCATACGTCATCTAGAAAGTGTTCGACGGAGGATCCTATCAACTAATAAGTGCCGAGGGAGAAATGCACATGCCACCCATCAATGGCCGATATCTCAATAAATACTACGCGTGAATGCTCCAAGTCGCAGGCGAATTGAGCACACCGGCCCTACGGTCTGGATCATATATCCTGCAAAACCGTATACAATTCACGGGCATAAACGAACCCTATCTCTCCCAAATTCCTACCGGCGAGACTACATTTAAAGTCCCACCGGCCTTAAAAAAAGGTATGTCCACAAGCAAAACGGGCACGGATGAAAACCCGAAAGGGCTCCGTGAGTAAAAACAGCAGGACTGCCGGCGAGTTTGTGAAAACCCGAAAGGGCGCAAACTCGTGAAAAGAGATAAAATACACTCGCAAAATCCTCTCGACCTTGTGAGGAGAAAATCCCTGCGTGTGATCCTTACGGCTCACAAAGGAGCAACACACTTAGGAATCCTCACGATTCCTAAGGAGAACATACACCTGCGAGATCCTCTCGACTCGTAGGGAGACAATGCTTTTATGGGACCCTTATGGCTTATAAAATTGAAAAGCCTTAAGTGATAGGGATCTAAACCTGTCTCCTGAGCCAACGCTCCCCAACGGGCAACGGCAAATGATGAGTCGCTCCTGGCATTTCGTTTCAGTGTTAGCGGTGCTGATGCCGACCAAAAACCCAAATCCCAAGTCCTCCCGGAGCAAATGATGAGTTGCTCCTGGCATTATTTCAGTGCAGCAATACTGATGCCAAACAAGATCTAAATTCCAAGTCCCCAAACGGCAAATGATGAGTCGCTCCTGATATCATATTCTAGTGCAGTGATGCAGACGCCAACCAAAATCCAATCTCCCAAAATTCTCCCAGCCCTGTGGTTGGTCCCCAAGTTGACTACCGTATACAATCCATGGGCTCAAATAATTCTCATCATACCCATGCCCCACCGCAATCACCAGTTACGCGGCTGGTCTCCGCCCTTGGAATTATGCTCCATTTGGGAAGACCCACTCATGTGTCCTCACAATACATGAGAAGAACAAACTTATGGGATCCTCACGACTCGTAAAAAAACACCTTCGTGGGATCCTTACGACTCACAAAGGAAAAACACACTTGGGAGTCCCCACGACTCCTAAGGAGAAAGTACACCTACGAGATCCTTTCGATTCGTAGGGAGAATACTTTTATGGGACCTTTACGGCTCATAAAATTGAAAAGTCTTAGGTAATAGGGACTTAAACCTGTCTCCTAAGCCATCGCTCCCCAACAGGAAAAGGCAAATGATGAATTACTCCTGGCACATGTGCTTCAGTGTTAGCAACGCTGATGCCTACCCTAACCCCAAAATTCCAAACTCCAATCCAATAGACCCCTAAGTCTTTAAACTGGGAATATATGACCTCTAAGTTGTTAAACTGGGAACAAATGACCCCTAAGTCATTAAACTGGGAACGTGGGAAATCTCCTCATGGCAAATGATGATTCACTCCTGGTACCATATTCCAGTGCAGCAATGCTGATGCCAAACCAAAAACAAAATCCCCAAATCCTGTCATGGCAGATGATGATTTGCTCCTGGTACCATATTCCAGTATAGCGATGCTGATGTCAACTCAAATCATATCAAGTCAGCAAGACAACCAACGACCTCCCTGGCGGAATCAAGCTCCACCTCGGAAACAAGCCAAATTCCGACACCGCGAAAAGTGGAGCAAGTCAAATCGAATTCTGACACCGCAAGAAGTGGAGCAAGTCAAATCGAATTCTGACACCGCAAGAAGCGTAGCAAGCCAAATCAAGTATCGACCATCCACGTCTCTAAAAGGGAAGAACCGACCGTCCAAGTCGCAAAAAGGCTAGCATCGACTGTCCACGTCGCTAAAAGGGCAGAACCGACCGTCCAAGTCGTAAAAAGGGCAGCACCGACCGTCCAAGTCGCAAAAAGGGGCAACACCGACCGTCCAAGTCGCAAAAAGGGTAGCATTGACCGTCCACGTCGCTAAAAGGGCAGAACCGACCGTCCAAGTCGCAAAAAGGGCAGCATCGACCGTCCAAGTCGCAAAAAGGGCAGCACCGACCGTCCAAGTCGTAAAAAGGGCAGAACCGACCGTCCAAGTCGCAAAAAAGGCAGCACCGACCGTCCAAGTCGCAAAAAGGGAAGCACCGACCGTCCACGTCGCTAAAATGGCAGAACCGACCGTCCAAGTCGCAAAAAGGGCAGCACCGACCGTCCAAGTCACAAAAGGGGTAGCACCGACCATCCAAGTCGCAAAAAGGGCAGCACTGACCGTCCACGTCGCTAAAATGGAAGAATTGACCGTCCAAGTGGCAAAAAGGGCAGCACCGACCATCCAAGTCGCAAAAAGGGCAGCACCGACCGTCCACATCGCAAAAATGGCAGCATCGACCTCCGTGTCGTTAAAACGGGAACCAGATCAAGCCGACCGTCTACATCGTAAAAAGGGCAGCACCGACCGACCAAGTCACAAAAAGGGCAGCACCGACCGTCCAAGTAGCAAAAAGGGCAGCACCGACCGTCCACGTCGCAAAAATGGCAACATCGACCTCCACATCGTTAAAACGGGAACCAGATCAAGTCGACCTCCACGCGAAAGAAGATCCATCAATTTCATGCACACAACCCACATGTGTGGTGTGCATTTATTGATGGGGGCAATTTGTTGGGGTAAAAATTTACACCCCAGTTGACCAAGTCAAAATCAAAGTCAACCCCAAGCCAAGTGGGCCCAAGCCCAGGTCAAGTGGGACAATGCCAGGGTCGAGCCCGAACATGAAGCGGCCGGCCTCCCCCATGCCAAAATAAATTTTGTAATAAATAATTTTGGTGTATTTCTTTTATTTTATTTTATGAATAAATGTAAGAAAAATGGGCATAAAGCCAAATTTTTGTAAAACCCATGGCTCATGTGCAAAAGAAATGAGCACATGAGGCATGGGATGGGCAAAATGCCATTTTGTAAACCCAAGGGGTTATATGTAAAGTTTGTAGCGTATAAAGGCAAACATGATGAAAATATCAAGAAAAACCTTTTCTCTCTCTCTCAAAAATTAAAATCTGTGCTCTTTCTCCTTCCTTAAGGTTCTAAACCTTCTTTTTTTTGAATTAAATTAAGATTTTTACTCTTCCTTTTCCAAAACTAAATAGTTTTTCACCACAAAACCCACAAAGGGGAGCTCAGATCTTCCATTAGATCTCAAAAATGGGAGATTTTTAAATCTCACGCCCCCTTTTTCTCCAAGATCCGGCCAACAAAGAGGAGGAAGAAGGAGACCCATATCCGAAAATCCCACTTTGGGAAAGATCCAAGGCTTATGAGAGAAGAACCTCTGAAGATTCGTAGGGAGTTCAACTCCAAGACCTAAATCCTCAAAGGAGTTTAACTCCTAATCCAGATCTTTTAGAGTTTAACTCCACTCAAAATCCTCTTTTGGAGTTTAACTTCTATTTCCGGGGGTAAAACCCCCTTCTTTTCGCGAGCGCCCAGCGCCCAAGCGCCCACGTGTCGGGCACGTGAGGCACTAGCGCCCAAAGTCCTTGCGCCAGTGCCTAGAGCCCACGTGCCGGGCACGTGAGGCGCTCGTGCCCAAAGCGCCAGCTCCCGAGCGCCCACGGGCTGGGCACGTGAGGCGCTAGCGCCCAAAGCGCTAGCGCCAGCGCCTGAGCGTCCACGTGAGGCGCACGTGAGGCGCTGGCGCCTTCTCCCACGCATCCTTTGGATGCCCCTTTCCCTTTATATACACACACACACACACACACACACACACACACACACACATACTCCACAACACTGTCCCCGTTAAAAAAAAATCTAACGGGGCGCTGTCCCATACCCCGCAAGGGGGCTGCTAGCCTCCTTGACCTCCAACCAGCTATCCGGGTAGAAGGACCCCCGTAAAACTCTGCGGGGCCCCCGATATATCCAAAACCCCTCCAAAACACAACACTACACATTGAGTTCGCATGACTTGTTTGACCCGTCAATTGGAGGTTCTCTCACTCCAAAGGCGGGGGGTAACTAACGGCAGCTTAGTCCGCGGCCGCCGGAGATTCGGATCCCCACAATCAATAAACCCCAGCCTACCCTAGGCAGGGGGAATCTGTAATGAGCCTGACAAGCGCGCGCGTATTCCCATCTCAATGGGGTGACGAAAAACACCCTACATAACATTTCTTACGTCTACAACAGCCCCCTTTTTTCCCTCAAATATGGGATATGGTTTAAGGGTACATCTCTTCACGCCTCTGATATATGTCGTTGTAATTCTTTAATGTCTTCAGAGAGGTGGTGGATCCCGACAACCAACAACACGTTGATGCACTTCCAAACTAACGTGCACACCTCAAATCGGATCGTACCACAAATTGGGTGCATTCCATATCATCATTGTTCGCTTCGTCACGTAACAAATACACATGCGCGCAAGTCGAACTTTGGACCGAAATGTCCTTAAACTAAATATTCGCCTCAAACATGGCAACCCAATCCTAGCCCAAATTGGCTTAGATTATGTTTGTGATATCCAAACCGATCTTCATTCATATCTCATAAGTTAATCTTAGTCTTAAATATGACTAACGATTCTTAGGTACATCACAATATTTTCCCTCAAATACGGGATTCGGTTTAAGGGTACATCTCTTCACACCTCTGATATATGTCGTTGTAATTCCTCAACGTCTTCAGAGAGGTGGCGGGTCCTGACGACCAACAGCTCCTCTTAATGCACTTCCAAATTGACGTGCATGCCTCAAATCGGATCGTGCCCCAAATTGGGCACATTCCATATCAACTTCGTTCATTCCGCCACGTAAGAAATACACGTGCGCGCAAGGTGAATGTAGGACCGAAACGTCCTTAAACTAACACCTCGCCTCAAATATGGAGATAATGGACCGAAATATCTCTAAACTAATATTCGTCCTCAAATACGGCGATAATGGACCGAAACGTCTCTAAACTAACATTTCGTCTCAAACATAGCGATAATAGACCGCGATGTCCTTAAACTAAAATAATCGAGCCCAAACGCTCATACGTTTTAAGTCGATCTTAATCTCAAACAAGATTAACGATCCATAAATCAATCCAAACCCAAATCTAAAAATATACGGATTTGGACTAATCTACGCTCTACGGGCGACGACATAAATTAGTCTCCGTATACAATCTACGGACAACCCAAAATAAAAACAAACATCCACACGATATGAAGTGAACCTCCGGAGTAGGAGAAAGTGGTTATCGTGATGCGGTAACATAATTAATTGTAGGGAGGGAAGAGTGTCCCCACAATCAAAAAACCCCTCGCAAATAAGAGGGAATCTGATAAAGTCTGCTACAACGGTCGCATTCGTTTAAACCTCTGATATACGGTGCTATAAATCAACTTGAAATATTTGGAGAGGTGGACGGATAAATCCAAATAGCATCTGCCCCCAAATTCAGGCAAGACGATCTATCCCAGTTCATCTCTGTTTTCAGCGGTAAACAGATTCTGGCACGCCCGGTAAGACTCTTTTCCTCTTTCCACTCCACACTTCGTGCGTCGTGTTTCGCGAACAAAATTGCGGTTTGCTATGGTTGCCCATGGATTTGAGGTACTAAGATCTGGTGTCTTGCTCCTGTAGAGAAGAGAACATCGATGGCTTCCAACTGCACAACTTGCAACAACAACTCCCACTCCGTCCCAACTGGAGGAGTGACTTATGGGTCCAACGCGGCCTCCATCTTTTCAATGCCGGTGGGGCAGGTAACTTAAGCTACTACTGGATTATTCATCGGGGCCATGCTCCCACCAACGAGTTTCAGCGCCGCAAGATAAAGTTCCTAAGAAGTCAGTCTTCGATCGACTCGCAACTACAACGGCCCCTCTCAACGGGTCGTCCAAGTCCGATGCCTCAGTCTTCAATAGGCTGAGCCGAAGCTCAGACGTCTCAGTCTTCAACAGGTTGAGCCAGAACCAAAACGGGCTTGCAAAGAGGCTCGTCATACTTGAAAGGGCTGACCCAAAAAGGATAGCCCTCCTAATTCTTGCTGCAAATGAAGCCGTCAAAAGTGCTTCCCCTACCAGAAGATCGGTCTTTGAAAGATTGGTCGTTCCTCCTCAAACTCTGCCAAGGACGTCAGTCTTCAACAGGTTGACGCCAACAGCAGCCCCTCACCAAAGCCGGGGGAATGAAGAAACCGCTTCCGAAACTGAGGCGGTCCCGTTTGCAAGACACGCTCGACGTCGCCACTGGCGCCGAGTAAGAAGAGCTGGGGGCAACTCCCCCTCTGGACTCACTCCGCCAGCTCCAATGGTGGAAGTTGACGCTGCTGTTCCAACCGGGAACAGCTTTGATCTGCTTAGGAGGGTGCGAAAAAACTCTCCGATAGTGGCACTGAAGAAATCACCCACGCTTGCAGAAACCACAGTGCAGGAGAAACCGGAGTGCCCCCATCAACGGCTCTTCTCCCAAATTCTCAGGGTCTGGCGGAAAGTCCAAGACTCTGTAATCGACAAAGACTACTCTCGTCGACCGAAGAAATCGAAGGCTCGACAAGAGAAAGGATATCCCTCCGTCATACAGTGAGGGACTTCTCCCACACGGGTGCCTGTTACAACGGCTCCTTCAACTTCGATCTCCCACAAAGGGATGAGGCCAGATAAAATCCCACCGCCGGTGGCAAATTCTAAAGGCGATGGACCCAAACGCCCCAAGTCTGGGGGCATGATCGTACACACGGTTTACATGGCTTCCAGAAAAGAAGAAATTCGTGCTTCCGTAGGTCACTGGACACAAACTCGGTCGCTGATAAAAGCTCAGGAGCAACAACAAAAGCTCCAAGAGATACTGACCAAAATGACAGCACTCACCGGGCAGAAAGAAAGTCCGGATCCAACAGCTGAGCAGCGCCAAGAGCAGGTGACCGATACAGAGTTCCTGCGAAGAGTGTTTGAAAGAAAGGACAAGTAGGCCGCGGAACAAGATGTTAACATAAAGCAGATAGCGCTTTTGTTCCAAGACATGGTTGGAATGATGATCCAGCCAGAACCTCCAACCGACGATCCACCGATAATCATCGAGGACGACAACGGTGAAACATCAAACCCTCTTCCGGCTTTATCAGTGGCCAAGGAGGAAACGATCTCCAAGGCTTCTCTTGATGACTATATAGCTCAAAAAATACGAGCCCATCAAGCCAGTGAAGCGGTTGGCCAAATCATCAGAACCGGGTGACCGTACCCAGGCTGGTATAATCAAATCAAGTACCCGCCGGGATACACGATCCCCAAGTTCCATGTATACAAAGGGACGGGCAACCCACACCAGCACGTCGCACAGTTCAGAGCTTTGTGCGGAAACACTGGAGGCGACGACAAAATTGTTAGTTATATGTATGCCCTAGAGGCCATTACTGTACATTGGATGTATATTGTAGTGGATGCTGGGACATATATAGGTAAGACTTTCTTGCTCGACATGATAGTACGCTATCTGGTTGCTTTTTATCTTAACATGTATACTTTCTGTCGCTCTGATTACATGTTGATAAAGCCCTTAGGATGTGTACTCGACTTCCAGGACTATGATGAAGATCATACTAGTGGGGCCTGGGTAGTCAATGAGTACATCCTTCATTGTTCCTAGTCGTGGGAATATCGAGACGGTGCATCGATATTAGACTAGCGTATATCTTCTCGACCCATGTGATGGGCGATGGATGATCCCATATCCATTGGTGTTTGACATCGGAGATGGTATGCGGGTGCTCAGTGGAGACTGGGTACACTGAACGGACTCGCCGAGAACTCCCAGATAGTATTATACCTCACGTCAGATGGCAGTTCTCTGGTGACACTGGTACAGCTTAGTCTGTTGACCCGAGATCGTCATAGAGTCTTGTGTGTCTCCCACTGTGCTTTGATTTCCACCCTACCACGGCTCTACTGAGTCGTGCAAACAGGTGGTTTTTGGGTACAGTCCCGATTCACATGGAGGCAATGAGCGATAGGAGGGGATTCGTCTCTCCCGGTATTGGGGGTTGATGTTGCGCTATGCTCGACTGGCCATAACAGGAAATCCCTAGCCAGGGTTGCACTGATATACTGGTAAGAGTTATCAGTAGTTTCATGAATCTTATGGATCTTACGTCGGCATGACTTATCAAGCTACTGGGGTCTGACGTTTACCACCCCTAGGCGAGATATGCGACATATCAGACGAACAGACCGGACTGTACGGTAAGTGTTGCTGGTTGGATTCACAGGAGTGTGAGCGGGCTTGCTCGTCGATCTTCTGATCGCTCAATACCCGGGTGGCCGTTACGTTTAGCAGACCGCTTGCGGCTTGTGGGTGTTTGATATGATCATCACCTGCTGCCGGCGTATTGACGAGTCTTTAGAGTCCTACACAGAGGTTTCCTGGCTCAAGCGAAACGAAATAGGAGCGCATATGAGATATGTGCGGGACCGAGAATAATGCGTGTATGTGATACCGTATTCTATTCTCGCGATGAATGTATCGAATGGTTGTATGTGATATAACCTAGTTATCGAATCGAGGATTGATTCGATAAGCCGATACATTGGATATTAGTCGGTTATATGCGATATGACCGGATCGTTAAATCAAGTATTGATTTAATGATTTAATGCATAATTATATATATTTGATATATTACTTTGCATTAACTAGTATTGGTTCACTTTAAATGGATTTTCTCACTTGAAATGCACATTGTATATGTGATATATTTTTATGCACTTGATTGTGTCATGTTTGATGATACATGAATGTTTGTGTGTTTGATTAAACCATGGTTATGCAATGGTTAGGGTTTTCATTTTCTTATCTATTCATTTATTTATTTATTCCTTTTTGCAAAATAAGTCATGGTGGCTTTCTTTGTTTGCTTGTTGAAGCTTCATGAAGTTTTGAACAAGTCCACCATTCTTGTCTCATGCTTAACCCTAACCATTCAAACTAACCATGGTTTATTCTCTACACCTAACTATGGTTGCTATATGATAAGTATTCATTTATTTTCTATTTTTGAATAATACTTATCATATTCCTTCTTCTTCTTCTTCTTCAACAAAGAAGAAAGCTTGTTTCCATCAATGGCAACTTGAGAAAAAGAGTGAGAAATCCAATTCTAAAGTGAACCCACTTCCTATTTCTTCATCCTCTACCACTTGCCAAGTAGTATAGGGTGTTTTCTTCACAAGTTTCATGACTTGATGAAGTTGGAGTTTGATCTTGAGTTGCCTCGACGTAGATCATCTTCGGCATCGAAGTCAACGACCTAGCCCGCCCATTTCTCCGATGAAGCCGATGCTAGAGTCCGGGATATGATATGGACAACAGAAGGACGTCATCACAGAGCCTAGGAGGTGGAGGACTGGATCTACAAAGGTTGTAGTCACTTTCCTTTAGCAATAAATTCGTTTACTTGCTTGCATCGCCTATACATCTAGTTAACGGTCCGTATTAGGGTTTGTAGGCTCTGTTTATTTGAATTGGGCATGTTTGATCACTTGTGAGACCTCATTAGTGTGCCTAGAAACCCTACAGTGGTATCAGAGCCTAGCTAGAGCCTTAGGCGATACGTAGACGGAGTTAGAAGTCCGATCGAACCGAAACCCTAACTCCAAAATGCTCTCTGGACATTTTTTAAAAACTGGGTTTTTTCCAGATTAAAAATTCTTAATAAATTCAGCAGGAAGTTATAAGAATTATGGTGCAAAACGGAGCTCCTGAATCATCTAAACCGCCGCAGTTCCGCGGCACGAGCATGGCTCGTGCGGCGGTTCCGCGGCCGTACGGTCGCCTCTCCCAATAATGTTTGCAGAGTAATTCCTATATTTTGGTTCTGGATTTTCTGGGATTTTTTAAATCTTACTCAAGAGTTGAGTATTCTGGGTTGTATTGGGAGTTCGTAGATTCGATCGGATTGTCAAACTTTGTCTATGTGTTTTTCCGGGTAATTTTAGAATATGTTAAAAAGTTCGACCGGATATAAATACCCAATTTTTCCCCTGCCGGGAAATTTCCAATTGTTGGATTTTTCCGTAGTTTAACGACGTTCTAAGTAGTGCAAGTAACGCGATGGTCCCTCTAGAAGACAACAAACCTTAACTCGATTATGTAACCGTCTTGAACTGCCCTTTGAACCTTAGGGTTTGGGGCAGTAGGCGTGCCACATGTGAGGCGTTGGCTTGACCCTTCTACGGCTAGACCGTTGGTACTGAGGCACGAACTGAATGTTTTTAGACTTATTTCATGTGTTGAGCTGTATCGGGAAAACTTGGGTGTTCGATTGTTCGATCGAAAAGTTTAACATTTTTCTATTTATCCGGAATGTGATACAACATTTGGAATTCACAAGTAGTTATGAGATAACTGAATGAATGTTATAAACATAGCACTTTAGTCTCACTTGATCGGTTGCCACAGAATTTTGATGTGATCAAAAGTCCGTCGCAATCACGTAGCGTACGCGGATACTCGCCTGGTAAACTTAATAGACAGCCTTACCCCATAGCCCCGACCAAGTGACTGTAGGAGAACCCCGTCGCTGAAAGCATCCGTTTGGGTGCTCGCGGCAGCGGTATTCCGCCTCGGTGCACTTCGTCGACGGCGTCGGGGGTGCGGCCGCCTACTAAAGTTTGCGACGAGCATTCGATCAGAATGTCGGGAATCCTGTTGAATTGCCCGACTTGATATTAAAAAGAGTTTTCGATAATGAGACTAAAATGCGGGGTTTATAATTATTAGGCATGCGATGTCTAAGGAATTCATTTGATTAGGCATGCGGTGTCTAAAGAGATTGCGGATTCCAACTGTTGTAGTTTTACATTTTCTTTTCTGTGACCGTAAGTGTAATATGTGATATCGCCGGTTTCGTTGCTATATGTCAACGACAATTGGGATGCGCATATTTACTTACGTTGATGACATGTGATGTTATGTGTTGCTGGATCTGTTATATTGGATCGTCGTGTTTGAATAGCCGGGGTTTTTTTATGTGAGATGAGTGTTTTTCATTTTCATTCATGTAAAAACTTGTATGTAATATTCTTTTATTGGGGCACTTCCAGGTTGCGGAAGATGTCACCGTTTGTATATTATTTACATTTCCGCATTAGGATAGACCCAAGGAGGGGAGCACAAGTAACCGGGTTCTAGGGTCCAGTGGGAGACCATCTCGAGGAGTCGAGTCCGGGTCTCCTAACCCTAGAATTGGTAGGGTTGCTTGCCTCTCTCGTAGGGGTCTAGGGGTGTGGGATTGGCTATTCATCACGGCCGTGGAATCCGTGTTTTATACTGGCTCGTATTAAAAACACGGATGTCCTAGTATATCCAATATTTCATATGATATTTTCTGCTGCGTTATCTGTGATGTGATCATGTGATTTGTTCAGATAGATATAGTATATAGTATATATGATATATTATATAGACGTTGCTTATGTTTTACACCCGCGCTAGCCCTGCCTCGCTCTGGCGTTAGTTACCTAACCTAACGGTGCAGACGGGACATCGAGGCAAATGCGGATGGCATAAGCGTACGTTATATTTATCTGTGATGTTTAGGTGGACTTAAATGATGGGATATTCATTAATGAGATTAATGAAAGAAAATAAACCTAATTGATGTTGTGGAATCGAATTTCAAAAATAAAACAGGTAGCTACAGTTCTTGCTTTGCATCGTGGTGTTCCTTGTAGAACATCCTGCACCTTATTCGATGAGGAAAGGACCGAGATCCCTTCACCGAGAGTGACTCCTTTAGCAATAACTGGCAGATGCTACAACCCTCGGTTTGTCTTTTGATCGCTTCTATAGTTTCTGCTTTGCACAGTGATATATATAATATATCCCGCACCTCATTCGACGAGGAAAGGGCCGACGATCCCTTCGCCGGGAGTGACCCCTTTAGCAAAACTAGAAAAGCCTCAAAAACATTGCATTTAAAAACCATTTGATTCCGCAACGAGATCAAGTTCAAAGCGTTGAAGGTTTTCATAAAAACCATTCGCAACCCTCCGTCATTTTAGGAAGTAGAGTACTTAGTATTCGTGCTGTGTTTGTTGACTTTAGTTAAGGCACAGTGTACGGTAGCTAAGTGATGTCTTCCTACACCGCATATGATGCGATTAGTTAGGACAGTCATGTGGCTTTGTTGACCTTAGTTAAGGGTCATGTGGGTGGGTCTAATTAATCACGAAATGACGGGTAGAACTTGACTAGTACTTATGATTTGTTGACCATAGTTAAGGTCATAGGTGCTAGGGGTAAAAACCACTATCGGGAGTTTCAAGTGTTGAAATTTGCAATGAGATTGCATACCTTCTATGTGATAGTTGGATCCCGATACCCACTGCGAGTAATTGTTACTCCTGGGAGAGTTTTGCACTTTGCAATTAGTCGATCAAGTAGGTGTCTAGAAAGGTGTCAACGGGGTTACGCCTCTGGGAAAACGAGGTTTACTGTAATTAGGTCCGTGCGAAAGCACGGGGAACCTCCCTCAAAGTACCGACACTGGCCTGGCTGAAAGATTGGCGAACTTGTAGAGTGTAATTAATCCCGGCTAGTCTTTCCTTTTAAGGTTTGAAGGAAGATTTGATAAAAACAGTGGGAGCCATCCTGATTAGATAATATAAATAACCAATCTAATCTTGCAAGAGCGCACGCAGAGTGTTTTCTTCTCTCTCTCTCCAGGTAGCGACCATATCACGCCTTAATCAAGATAATAATATGGATGTATTGACCGAACCCGCTTGTTATACTGAGCTGGGGAACGTTGGTCCCGCTCCAACTTATAATTGTTATAAGACAGAGCAGGAAATAGGGGAATACCAGAATTCCTATTCCGCCCAAACGAAGAAAGTGCATATGATGCATCTCCTTCGGGTATGTTCATTATAAAGAACTGTTTCTCAGTATCCTCCGCATCCTGGGTATTTGATACCGGATCAGGATCCCAGACATGTAATCTGTTACATAGGGCTACAAAAAGGTAGAAAAACTGAGAACGGGTGATAAGTTTCATGAGACAGAAAACGGGGCAAGTGTTGCAGCCAAGTCTGTTGGTCACTGTCACCCTGTATTACCAATACATTGATTCTGAACAAATGCTATTAGATACCGAACCTGATATACAAAATCATATCAATCTCTTTATTTATTAAAGTAATGATAAAATTTTGTATTGATGGATAATGTTTTGAACATTTCCTATATCAAAAGTTGATCGGTTCAGGCACGTTATCTAAAAGCATTGACGTTCTAAATCAAACTACAGTTCCTAGTATACAGAACACACACAAGAGGAAGAGTTCAGAAATGAACGAATCATTCTTGAGGCATTGTAGACTAGGTCATATCAATGCGACCCGACTGGCTGAAGTTACATTTTAGATGCATATTTAAATCAGTTTGAATTTACATCTTGTGAAACTTGTCAGTCATGTCACAAAGATTAGATGACCATAGCTCCGTTTACTGGAAACAGAGAAAGAGTTAGTAAACCCTTGGGATTGATACATGATGATGTATGTAAGATCCCCTGTCTACACATGCCAAGACCGGTTCTTTGTATTTCATTACATTCTCTGATAATCTCTCAAGATTCAGACATATGTTCCTGTTGAAACATAAGTCCGAAGCTTTTGAGGTATTCACAGAATATAAGTTAGAAGTAGAGAACCAATAACCGGGTATAAGTATTATGTCCTATGATGAGATCAGGGAGGAGAATACTTGTGCATAGAATTCCTGGACTATTCTAAAGGAGAATGAGATTCTCTCTCAGTGTTACTCCTCTGAATACACCACAGCACAACGGTGTATCGGGGTGGAGCAATCGCACAATATTAGATATGGTGTGCTCTATGATGAGTACTACTGAGTTTCCTATTTCCTTTTGGGAGTTATGCGCTTGAGAAGCTGCATACCTATTGAATTAGGTTCGAATCAGATCACTGCCTACCATTCCATATGAGATATGATATGGGAAGAGCCTATCTCTTAAGTAAGTTAAGATTTGGGATTGTCCGGCCTATGTCAAAAGCAAAATCCGGACAAGATCGAGGCAAGGTCAGTTCTGTAGAATTGGAAAGGTTCCAGCTATACAAAACTGCAGCTGATGATTTGACAGAACCAAAGGATTCAATAGTTCCCGACGAACCTCAGCCTCTCCGCCGATCTGGTAAGGTTCCTCACCTGCCTGAGAGATACTTCGGTTTCTCGATGACAGTGAGAGCGAGGAATGCATCATGAGATGATGACCCAACTAGTTTCGAGCAGGCCATCAAGAGTAGGGACTCTGTAAGAATGGCTGGATGCTTAGCGATCTGAGATGGAATCCATGTACACCAGCAAAGTATGGACTTTAGCTGCTATATCTGAAGGGTTAAATCCCCATCAGGAGCAAGTATATCTTGAGAAGATTACTTGGTGTAGATGGAAAGGTTGAGACTTTCAAAGCTAGACTTGTTAAATGTTTTAGTCATCAACCAGGTGTGGATAATGATAAAACCTTTTCTAAGGACTATGCTTAAGTCCATCCAGATCCTACTTAACATTGCTACATACCATGACTACGATATCTGGTGGTTGGGTGTCATGACTACTTTTCTAAATAATGATTTAGAAAAGAACGTCTATAAGAACACAGCCAGAGGGCTTCGTAAACAGTGGGAGCAGCGGAAACGTGTGCAAGTTTCTTTACAGGATAAAGCAGGCATCGCGGAGATGGAACGTCTGTTTTGATGCGATAGTTAAAGAGTTTGACTTCTTCAAAATAATAGATGAACCTTGTATATACAAAAAGGTAGTAGAGAGTAAGGTGGTCATCCTCGTATTGTACGTGGACAACATACTCTTAATAAGAAAAGAGTTTCCTATGCTACGCACGGTCAATCTCCGCTTATCACATAGATTCTCCCAATAGGATAAAGGTGATACCTCCTAAATCCTGGGTTTTGGATCTATGAGATAGATCTAAATGGATGTTAGGATTCTCACTAACTATAGTGAGATAGTATCAGTTGATCCTGGGGAGAATCACTAGAAACGTTCCAGGGTGATAAAGACGACTGAATGTTAGTCGCAGGTATTGTCTTTACCCTCAGTGGAGGGACGGTATGTTGGAAGAGTTCCAAGCTAGATACCGTGGCAAACTAGACGATAAAGGCCGGTAACATCGCTATTAAAGATACTACCAAAGAGACAGTTTGGGTGTATATTGGTTCATAAGATGAACTAGGTTCCTACCGTTGTGTGACAATGGAAGTGTGGCTTTGGCCAAGGAACCATGATCCCATCAGTGACCCAGACATATTCTGAGGCAGCATCACCTGATCATGGAGATAGTTGATCTCCAGGGTGATCGAGGTTAGGAGAGTAGAATCAGAGGACAACACAGCGGATCCACTCACGAAGTCCTTTTCCCAAAGAGAGACTTTTATGGGATGGTTGAGTATGTGATACTGCAACCACTGCTACAGATGACCTTAGTGCAAGTGGGAGATTGTTAGTTATATGTATGCCCTAGAGGCCATTACTGTACATTGGATGTATATTGTAGTGGATGCTGGGACATATATAGGTAGGACTTTCTTGCTCGACATGATAGTACGCTATCTGGTTGCTCTTTATCTTAACATGTATACTTTCTCTCTCTCTGATTACATGTTGATAAAGCCCTTAGGATGTGTACTCGACTTCCAGGACTATGATGAAGATCATACTAGTGGGGCCTGGGTAGTCAATGAGTACATCCTTCATTATTCCTAGTCGTGGGAATATCGAGACGGGGCATCGATATTCCAGAGTAGACTAGCGTATATCTTCTCGACCCATGTTATGGGCGATGGATGATCCCATATCCATTGGTGTTTAACATCGGAGATGGTATGCGGGTGCTCAGTGGAGACTGGGTACACTGAACGGACTCGCCGAGAACTCCCAGATGGTATTATACCTCACGTCAGATGGCAGTTCTCTGGTGACACTGGTACAGCTTAGTCTGTTGACCCGAGATCGTCATAGAGTCTTGTGTGTCTCCCACTGTGCTTTGATTTCCACCCTACCACGGCTCTACTGAGTCGTGCCAACAGGTGGTTTTTGGGTACAGTCCCGATTCACATGGAGGCAATGAGCGATAGGAGGGGATTCGTCTCTCCCGGTATTGGGGGTTGATGTTGCGCTATGCTCGACTGGCCATAACAGGAAATCCCTAGCCAGGGTTGCAGTGATATACTGGTAAGAGTTATCAGTAGTTTTACGAATCTTATGGACCTTACGTCGGCATGACTTATCAAGCTACTGGGGTCTGACGTTTACCACCCCTAGGCGAGATATGCGACATATCAGACGAACAGACCGGACTGTACGGTAAGTGTTACTGGTTGGATTCACAGGAGTGTGAGCGGGCTTGCTCGTCGATTTCTTATCGCTCAATACCCGGGTGGCCGTTACGTTTAGCAGACCGCTTACGGCTTGTGGGTGTTAGATATGATCATCATCTGCTGCCGGCGTATTGACGAGTCTTTAGAGTCCTACACAGAGGTTTCCTGGCTCAAGCGAAACGAAATAGGAGCGCATATGAGATATGTGCGGGACCGAGAATAATGCGTGTATGTGATACCGTATTCTATTCTCGCGATGAATGTATCGAATGGTTGTATGTGATATAACCTAGTTATCGAATCGAGGATTGATTCGATAAGCCGATACATTGGATATTAGTCGGTTATATGCGATATGACCGGATCGTTAAATCAAGTATTGATTTAATGATTTAATGCATAATTATATATATTTGATATATTACTTTGCATTAACTAGTATTGGTTCACTTTAAATGGATTTTCTCACTTGAAATGCACATTGTATATGTGATATATTTTTGTGCACTTGATTGTATCATGTTTGATGATACATGAATGTTTGTGTGTATGATTAAACCATGGTTATGCAATGGTTAGGGTTTTCATTTTCTTATCTATTCATTTATTTATTTATTCCTTTTTTGCAAAATAAGTCATGGTGGCTTTCTTTGTTTGCTTGTTGAAGCTTCATGAAGCTTTGAACAAGTCCACCATTCTTGTCTCATGCTTAACCCTAACCATTCAAACTAACCATGGTTTATTCTCTACACCTAACTATGGTTGCTATATGATAAGTATTCATTTATTTTCTATTTTGGAATAATACTTATCATATTCCTTCTTCTTCTTCTTCTTCAACAAAGAAGAAAGCTTGTTTCCATCAATGGCAACTTGAGAAAAAGAGTGAGAAATACAATTCTAAAGTGAACCCACTTCCTATTTATTCATCCTCTACCACTTGCCAAGTAGTATAGGGTGTTTTCTTCACAAGTTTCTTGACTTGATGAAGTTGGAGTTTGATCTTGAGTTGCCTCGACGTAGATCATCTTCGGCATCGAAGTCGACGACCTAGCCCGCCCATTTCTCCGATGAAGCCGATGCTAGAGTCCGGGATTCGATATGGACAGTGGAGGGACGTCATCACAGAGCCTAGGAGGTGGAGGACTGGATCTACAAAGGTTGTAGTCACTTTCCTTTAGCAATAAATTCGTTTACTTGCTTGCATCGCCTATACATCTAGTTAACGGACCGTATTAGGGTTTGTAGGCACTTGGAAAATTTGAATTGGGCATGTTTGATCACTCGTGAGACCTCATTAGTGTGCCTAGGAACCCTACAAAACTGCTGCTTCGCCAGTTCGTTGGTAGCCTGTCGAATATAGCCTTTGAATGGTACTCGAAGCTCCCGAATGACTCCGTCAAAATATTCACAAAGATAGAACTGCTGATCACACAGCGGTTCGCCAGCACAAACGAGCACACCCCGATCACGGCATTAATCAATGCCGGGGTGAACTCAAGAGAAACCTGGGTCCAATACGCGATCCGGTGGTGGAACCTATGGTCAAAGTGCGAACAACGCATCGAAGAATCCTCTGCCGTGGGCATGTTCATCAGGACTCTTGATCCTCAAACGACTGTGTCCCAGTTCATGACGTTCTTCAAGCCGACCACCTTCCAGGCTCTGATCGACAAACTAGCCCAAATGGACCAGATGGGCCACAGGCCTTCCTCCTCAAAAATGGACCTTCGAAATGCCAAGGGTAAAGGGAAAGCGGCCTTCGTTGCCAACACTCAACAGCATTCGAGTGACCCGAAACCGGTTGCTCGCCAAAACAGCATGTGTTCACGCCTATCCATGGAAGAAAAGCTAGGACGCGCTTACTCGTTTCCCCATGACAAGACGAGGAGACCATTCGAGCGGGCAGTACGCAACAAACTCATTACATTGCCAGACCCACGGCATCCACCGCAACTTGGCGACGTCAACAACCCCAACTACTGCTCTTATCACAGGATAGTGAGCCGCCCAATTGAGGATTGCTATGTCTTCAAAAACTGGGTCGAGAATTAGTATCAACAGGGAAAGTTCGCGCTGTCTGAGAACTGGAGGGTGAATCCACCACAGAAGCATGCTCCTAAAATGGTGGATACGCCGGGGCATCATGCTCGCTCATAGAAGAAGCTTCATGAAAAGTCGTCCTTTCAGCTAAAACTAAAAGAATGCTGAAGGATCTCCAGGCATGTCCGGCAATCAAGTAGAAGAGCCCACTTGAACCGGAAATCATCAAAGGGATGCTGAAACCGCGTCCCGTACCGAAAACTGTCGACAAAGGGCAAAATCCCCAAGTCGAGCCTTCAAAGTCTTCGAAGAAAAAGAAGAAGACCAAGAAGCCTGTGCAACCTGCCGAGTATGACGAAAATGCATAAATCTACAAAGGTACATTGACGTGCTGGAGAAGTACAACTAGAAGGTGTGGACACCGGTCACCCTCGAAGAGTTCCTCAAACATATTCTTGAGAACGAAGAGAGTGACAACGATGAGGAAAATAACTCATCAGAAACCGAAGACTACGTGGCAAGTTGCCACATGGTTTCCCATTCGTCGTTAAATGACGAAGAAGCTCCCTCAGCGTCAGAAAACAACGCAGAGGAACTGGGGGCAGGATCGGCGCTAAAATCCCCGGAGCTGCCAGAAGAACCGATCGATAGGCTATTAAACGAAGCCTTTCGAAAAAGTAAAGCTGACCGAGAACGCCGACCAGACCAAAGCACACCTGCGGCAAAAAAGAGCAGGATCAAGACAGAGAAGCGGTTCGCCAAAGCCCTGTCAGTGGGAATGAAGCTGCTACCTCTCAAAGGAAACACGTCCGGGGTCATAAGCCTCGACGGAAAGGACTCATATCCGAACTACTGCCTATATCATCGGAGGGTTACTCATCCCACCGAAGAATATAATGTCTTCAAGAAGTGATGGTAAGGATACATTGCCTATCAACAACACTTCAAGAGAATGAAGCGCGAAGCTCGTCGACAGCGAAAAAGTGCGACGAATACACATGAGAAAATGACTGGCAACTATCATATGGTTGATACTAGTTCGGAAAAGGAAAAACTCCAAATTCTTACCTCCGGGAGCGATTCTAAGGAAGAAACAACCCTCGGCCCTCTCTTCATGGACTCCACCTCAGAAAAAGAAGATGAGGAGAAGACCTGTAAGAACATTCAGCTGCGTAACCGCATGCTGTCTTAAAAGAACATCGGACCTACAAACAAAGGTTCAAACAAAAAAAAACAAAGGAAAAGAGAAAATCCCTGAGGAAATCACCTCGATGAGGTGGATTATAGTGTCTTAGCACATCTGAGGAAAATGCCCTCATAATTGAGCATACTGGATGCTCTCCTCCTGTCCAAAGAGGCATGAGATTCTCTTATCAAAGCATTACAAGAGCCTGATCAGTTCCAAGCTTTCTTCGCAGAAGAGAAGATAAAAGACGAGCTGGCAAAGGTTCACACAGCTGACATTACATTCAGCGATGAAGATCTCCTCCTCGGAACGTGCGAGCATAATCGCCCGTTATACATCACTGGATACTGCCACGACATCAAGATAGACAAAATTCTTGTCGACAACGGATCCTCCGTCAACCTTCTCAACGTGAAAGTGTTGAAGGAGATTTGCATGAACGTTCAACACTTAGCTCGAGACAAAATTACCATCTCTGGAATTGACTCACAGTCGTCACGGACGCTTGGGTTCGTAATTCTGACGTTACGCTTCGGCTTGCTCGTTAGTGACATTAAATTTCAGGTCATTGACGCCAAGACTTGCTATAATGCTCTGCTCGGTAGGCCTTGGCTACATGAGTACAACGTCGTCCCTTCTACACAACATCGGTGTATGAAATATTTCAAAGACGTCTTGGAATGCACCGTTACGGGGGAACTAAACCTGTTCTCGATAAACGAAGTCCGGAAATATGAAGATGCAAAGTACTTCCAACTAGATTTCGAGGATACGAAAAGGTGTCATAGGCCGGAGGTTAAACAGAAGCATGTCGCCACCATCCCTATCTTTAGGAGCAACACCAAGGAAGATGAAGAAGTAGTCTACTCGGGGCAACCCCAAGTCAACAGGCCCGGACCATCTACTCCTATTTTGGTCTTTGGCAGTGACACTGAGGACGAGGCCAACGCTATGTTCTCCGTCTACCCGTTAGCACAAACCTTTACTGAAGCCGATCAGAATTTACAAATCACCATGGTTCCGCCTCGGCATTATAAGGAACTTGAGGCGCTCGATACTCACAGCGTACAGGAACTACAAACTTTCTACGTGCCTCCTAGGCAAACGGGTGAAAAGGCGATCCTCTTCTACCAATCTACGGAGACCAGAGTAGAGAAAGAAGTCTGGCATGGTGCCGATCTTGTACTCGACAAGCTCCGACCAATCCGTCTGCCAAGATACTACGCAGAGGGACTGAAAAGGATGTTAAGATGTTAAGATGTTAAGGTGTACCCCTCGAACAAACTAGTCTACAAGCCCAATTCTATAAAAAGATTTGGGATGTTCCCGGGACGCAGCGAAAGATGCCCAACGGGAAGATGGAGAAAACTGGGCTCGAATACGTTCGGTCCAAGAAATGGGATCGACTCTACAGCTGCCGCATCATAAACAGCTCCGGTGAAGAAGAGAACGCTCTTTCAGATAGCTGTGATGTTGAAACAGAGCAAAATCCTGCTCTAAGAATGCCAAATTTGTCGTTCGAAGAACAAGTTAACAAGCTAATACGCGAAACTTGTCAAAAGATTCGGGATGACCGCAGCCGCGAAATGGCCATTTACGAAAAGGTCAGGACGCAATGTCTCAATCAGCAATCTGCGGATAAAGAAGACTACGATGCCCTTCATCCTCAGCCAGCTGTACATTCTCGCCTCGAAGGAAAATCCCGAAATAAAGGAAAAAAAACAAGGCGAAGAAAGTAAACAATGATAAAAAAAAGCTACAAGGCAGATCTAAGAAGTTGCGTTATCAAGAAAAACGTGGTTGGAACCTGTCCTTTATCAAGAAAATGGGTCGGGAATACTCTTTCCCTCAGAACAAGACAAGAAAAATATTCAACCTTGTCATGAAGTATCAAATGATGACGCTCCCGGAGTCTCGGCATCCCGAACAAATAAACGAGGTCCATCATCCGGATTATTGCTCCTATCATCGAGCAATAGGACATCCCCTCGAAGACTGCTTCACCTTCAAAGATTGGGTTGAAGATCTGTATCAGCAAGACAGGTTTGCATTATCTGATAGCTGGAGGGTAACCCCACCGCAAAAGCATGAGCCAAAGAAAACCTATATCGCAAGGATAGGACCAGCCCAGCATTAAGAATGGAAGCGAACTCGTACTTGCCACATGATAACACTCTCAAAGGAGGGAGGGCACGAGAATATGGATGACTTTTTCTGGTGATTCGCAAATGAAGACGAGGACGAGGTGATCTCAGAGTTTCCACCAGCCCCGAAAGAGCTGGAAGATGGGATACACACTACGGTGGACAACCTAAGGAAAATTGAGTTAGGGACGGAAAACGATCCGAGGACGACGTTTATCAGTGAGCTGCTATCTAAAAAGTAGGTGGCCACTTTAAAAGATGTACTCATGCAGTATAAAGATTGCTTCGCGTGGAACTATTCAGAAATGTCAGGTCTAGATCCAGAAGTAGCAATACACAAACTGGCCATATCATCGGACATCAAGCCAGTCAAACAACCGCCGAGGAGGATGCAACTCGAACTCGAGATGAGCATTAACACTGAAGTTAAGAAGCTAATCGACTCCGGCTTCATCCAGGAAGTTAAATACCTTGACTGGATCGCTAACATTGTTCCGGTGATGAAGAAAAATGGGACAGTGCGCATTTACGTGGAATTTCGGGATCTCAACAAAGCCTGCCCGAAGAATGACTTCCCAGACCCGTTACCGAGCTAATGATCAATAACATGTCTACCCATGAGGTCTTCTTCTTTATGGATGGATCTTCAGGGTACAACCAAATAAAAATGCATCCTAAAGATCAAAAACATACCGCCTTCCGGACTCTATTGGGTATATTCTGCTACAAGGTGATGCCCTTCGGCGTGAAGAACGTTGGCGCTACCTACCAGAAGGCCATGACGAAGATCTTCGATGATCTCATTCACGAGATTGTCGAATGCTATATCGATGACCTTGTGGTGAAGAGCAAATCTCATGAGGAACATTGGGAACATCTAGACATAGTGTTCCAACATCTTCAGAAGTATAATCTAAAGATGAATTCTTTAAAATGCGCGTTTGGAATCTCCTCAGGCAAATTCCTAGGATTCATCATACGGCACCGGGGCATCGAAATCGACCCTTCAAAGATCAAGGCGATTATGGGGATGCCCATGCCAAGGACTCTCAAGCAGTTGCGATCCCTTAAAGGAAAACTCGCATATATCCGGCGGTTCATAGACAACCTCTCCGGAAAATGTCGTCCCTATAGTCATCTCATGAAGAAGGGGACCCCATTCGTTTGGGATCAAAAGTGCCAAAATGCACTAGACGATATTAAGCAGTACCTGCAAAATCCACCAGTACTGACCGCTACGATTAGAGGAAGGCCCCTCATCCTACACACAACAGCCCTTGATGGTTCTCTGGGTGCGCTATGGGCACAAGAAAACGATCAGGGAAAGGAGAGAGCTTTGTACTATTTGAGTCGAGTTCTCCTGGGGGCAAAAAACAACTGCTCGCCCATCGAAAATCATTGCTTGGCATTGATCTTCCCGATAACGAAGCTCAGGCATTACGCTTTGGCGCATGAGGTCCATCTCATATCAAAGGTGGATCCTCTTAAATATCTGATGTCAAGAGACATATTAGCAAGAAGGCTTGCCAAATGGGCCCTCCTCCTGATGGAGTTCTCGATAACGTATCGACCTCTCAAGGCGGTGAAAGGCCAGGCCATCGCCGATTTTCTCGCCGAGCATCCGATACCAGCCGACTCCCCCTTAAATTGTGAGTTGCCGGATGAACATGCATTTGACACAATCGAAGGAGAGAAAGAAGAAAATGATTCCCGATGGGAACTTTATTTTAATGGAGAATCTTCCATGAAGAGGCGAAAGCAAAACACCCCCATAATCAATGCCGGGGTGGGCCTTATCTTTCTGACTCCACAAGGGGGGATATTATGCCTTCTCCCTAACGGAGCCGAGGACTAATAACGAAGCTGAATATGAAGCTTTGGTAGCAGGTCTCGAGATCACTGTCGACATGAGAATCAAAGACCTCCTCATATATGGAGACTCCCAATTGGTCGTTAGCTAAATAAAGGGCGACTATCAGACATGCAAGCCGGAGTTGATAAAATAAGGCGAAAGAGTGCAGCAACTGCTGACGCAAATCCCCTCTTACATCTTAGAGAGCATACCGCGTGCAGAAAATAGTAAGGCGGTTGCATTGGCCAAGCTGGCTAAGGATTTGGCCGATGAAGACCTCAATGACGTAAGGATCATCGTGCAAAGCCGTAAGGCTCTCGCGCCAGCAGAAATATCTTCGGAGGATTCAATAGAGCCATCCGAAGGAAAAGAAACGACCAAACAATCAGTCCTCCAAATCGAGGACGCAGAAAAGGTCAAGGATTGGAGGGAAGTCTTCATAGACTACTTCAAATCTCGACGAACACCCGAAAATGCGTCGTCTAAACATCAGCTCATGAAACGAGCTCTGTCTTTCGCCTTCGTCAATAATACTCTATACAAGAGGTCGCTTGACTATTTGTGGTTAAGGTGCTTAGGGCTAGAAGAAGCAAAGAGAGTCGTCCAAAAAACTTACGACGGACTCTGCGGTTCTCATCAAGCCGGGCCAAAGATGACGCTAATGATCAAAAGAATGGGTTACTATTGGCCCACAATGATTCAAGACTGTCTCGAATATGCGAAGCATTGTCACTCATGCCTGATTCACGGGGATTTTATCCACCAACATCCAAATCCGCTACACCCAACGGTAGCTAGCTGGCCGTTCGAAATGTGGGGAACCGACATAATTAGCCCCATTGAACCGGCATCATCCAAAGGACATCGGTTCATACTAGCAACGACCGATTACTTTTCTAAGTGGGAAGAAGCAATACCACTGAGGGAAGTGAAGATGGAGAATATTCTCCATTTCTTCAAGACACATACCATCGACCAGTTCGACACTCCACGATGGATAATCTCGGATAATGGGCCAGCCTACAGGGGCCATAAAATCAGCCGCTTTGCAGAACACCATAAAATAGACTGGAGATACTCTTTCATCTATAATCCCCGAGCTAACGTTCTAGCTGAAGCTTTCAACAAGACCTTGACAAAGATTATAAAGAAAACGGTGTCGACTGGCATGAAAGGCTGCACGAAGCTCTCTGGGCATACCGAACGTCGTTCAAAACAGCTACGAATATGACCCCATACGCGTTAGTATTCGGCTCGGAAGCAGTGCTTCCTCTGGAAATAGAACGCCCTTCTCTTCGAGTAGTGGTTCGATACGAGCCGACAGATGAAGAAAACGCTCATCTCCGGCTTGAGGAGCTCGACGCCCTCGACGAAACTTACCTTATAGCACAGCAAAACCTGAAGGCTTATAAGGTAAGGATGACATGGTCATATGAAAAACTGACTAGGCCGAGAACATTCCGCCAAGACGAACTTGTGTTAGTCGTCAAAAGACCTATGATCCCCAACCGTGCAAAACGGGGGAAATTCGAGCCAAACTATGAAGGCTCGTACATCATAGACAAAGTCTACCAGGGTAGAGCCTACCTGCTCATGGATATGCATGGCGAAAGACCTTTCAGGCCAATAAACGACCGATTCTTCAAAAAATACTACGCTTGACGAGTCATGACTTAGGTTAATGATAGATGATGACGCTCGTGTCCTCTCGCTATCTTCCTGAGTCAAAAACTCTGAATTGTATGTAAAGAAAACCGTTCGCCTCAAATATGGCGACATCGAACCGAGATTTCCTTAAACTAAAACTTCGTCAAAAAAAATGGCGATACCGGACCGAGATGTCCTTAAACTAATTTCTCACCTCAAATATGGCGACATCAGACCGAGAGGTCCTTAAACTAGAACTGCATCCCAAAAATGGCGATAATGGACCGGAATGTCCCTAAACTAGCACGTCGTCTCCAAAACGGCAATCTCCACCTTTGAGATCTATATTGCAATTGAAGCCTCAACGACGAGGGTTGCAACTCAAGTCCTATTTGCTACATAGCTACTCCAGCAGTGAAGTCGTCCCCAAGCCCCACTGACAAACAGATGGGTCATAAAAAAACCAATACGTCCACAAGCAAAATGGAGACGGATGAAAACCCGAGAGGGCGCCGTGAGTAAAAACAGTAGGACTGCCACCGAGTTTGTGAAAACCCGAAAATGCGCAATCTCGTAAAAAATGGTACGTCCACAAGCAAAATGGGCACGGATGAAAACCTGAGAAGGCGCCGTGAGTAAAAACAGCAGGACTGCCGGCAAGTTTATGAAAACCCGAAAGGGCGCAATCTCGTAAAAAAAAGGTTTTGTTATACACTTACGAGATCCCTACGACTCGTAAGAAGAATTTCCCCCATGAAACCCTCACGGCTCATAGGGTTCAAAAGCCTTAAGCTACGGGGATCTAAACCTGCTCTTAAGCCCTCATATTCCCGAACATGCCCTACAAGTGGTCCAATATTGACCCTTGTATACAATCCATGGGCATAAATAAATACTTTCTCACCAAGTTCCACCAACGAAGAGAAATATCCCTATATGGTGAACGACGCTTGTAAGTCCTCTCGACTTATGAGGAGAAAACGCTCTTGTAAGATTCTTATGACTTGCAAGAGAAAATACCACTTAGGAGTCCTCATGACTTCTAAGGAGAACGTACACCTACGAGATCCTCACGACTCGTAGGGAGAAATACCTTTTTGAGACCGTTATGGCTCATAAAGTCAAAATTGCTAAACCATCTTTGTTCAAATCGATAAAGGAAAATGATAATTCGCTCCTGGTAACATTTCAGTTGTAGCGATGCTGATGCCTAAACAGGTATCAAACCCCAAGTCCTTTCACGGCAAATGATGATTCGCTCCTGGCAACATTCCAGTTGTAGCGATGCCGATACCTAAACAGGTGTCAAACTCCAAGCCCTTTCACGGAAAATGATGATTCTCTCATGGCAACATTTCAGTCGTAGCGATACTGATGCCAAGGTTGGTATCAGATCCCAAACTCGCAATAAAAACAGCAGCGAGTAGTAAACAAAAATATGCATATGAAATAGCCAAAATGATGGGGCAACTCGCAATAAAAATCAACGATTAAAAATATGCATATAAAAACAGCCAAAATGTTTGGGCAACTCGCAATAAAAAGCAGCGAGTAAAAAATAAAGAAAATAGCCGAAATATTTGGGCAGCTCGCAATAAAAAGCAGCGAGTAAAAAATAAAAGAAAATAGCCGAAATGATTGGGCGCCGCAAATAAATAGCCGAAATGATTGGGCAATCGCGACTTTCGCGATATAAAAAGCTGAAAAGATAGAGTATCGCGGTAATAAAAAAAATGAATTAAATAAAATAAAGTTTTCTCTGCCCTGCAGGAAGGTCCACACCGACCCCTGTATACAATCCATGGGCGCAAATGAAAGGAAGGGAACCATATTTTCCCACCAGGCTCCGTCAAAGGAAGAGCCAGATCTCGACAATTCGTATACAATCCAGAGATCAGCTCGACGTTCTTCTCATTCCAGCTCGATACAGACGCAACGTTAATAAAGACCCAAGGGTCAAATCAAAATCGGAGTGACGGGAAAATTCTAGCTCCATCCCGACGTTCTTTCTCGATGTAGACGCAACGTCAACAAAGATCCAAGGGTCGAACAAAGTGGAGCAACGACATATTCTTAGCTCCAGCCCGACGTACCTTCTCATTCCATCAGAGTGCAGACGTGGCGTCAACAAAGCTCCAACGATCCAAATCGAAACGGTGACATAGCAAATTCCTAGCTCCGAGTCTTGACGGTTCATATACAACCTAGAGACAATCCCGATGTTCCTTCTCATTCCATCAGGATGCAGACACGACGTCAACAAAGACCCAAGGGTCAAATCCAAAATGGAGCCATGGCAAAATCCTAGCTCCAGGTCTTGACAGTTCGTATACAACTCAGAGACTACCCCAGCGTACCTTCTCATTCCATCAGAGTGCAGACGTGACGTCAACAATGCTCCAATGAGCCAAATGAAATTAGAACAAAAGCATATTCCTAGCTCCAGACTTCAACTGCAATACATACAGCATAAAGGTCCTACAGGTGTCTACCCTACTTCAGATAAGAAACAGTATGGCATCGTCAAAACAAAAATCGGGTCTCAATGGCAACTCATATAAAGCCTTAACTACTATCGGAGATCTTCCCACACCAGCGCGGAGTGGTTATGACTCATCGAGGCTCCAAATTGAGCCTAACCTCAAGTAAAAAGCGATATGGCAAATTCCTAACGCTTGCTCTTCTGACGGTCATATAGCCTAAGAAGATTACTTGAAGACGCGTTGTCCAGCCCCCAAAGGGATCAGAGACACGACAGTCGCGGGGTTGCTCGAACAACAGCTTAAAGACTGTATATCGAGGAATACATCAACCAACGCGACAGTACCATGGATAAACCCTAGTACCACAAAAAACCTAACGGACCTCTGTCGCAAAGAACAGGGGTTATCTATATACAACGTTAGGACAAGTTTGCCTGTAAACCCCAGGGAGATAAACTAAATAAACTCCGAAATGAGTACATAAACTAGAGACTCCAAAATGAGTGAATAAACTACAGACTCCGAAATGAGTACATAAACTAGAAACTCTGAAACGGGTGAATAAACTACAAACTCCGAGATGAGTACATAAACTACTTTATGTCAAGTCAAGACAGAGAGGCACAAGTATGAAATGAAATATGTCTTTTATTCATTAATCAAAATGAATACAAGATACAAAAGAACAAAAGAAGAAAATATACAGCGACAACAATTTCTAAGCTGGTGGGCGGTTCAATAAGCCGGCAAGTTCGACATTCTTCCGCCGGACTTCCGCTTCAAGCTTTATCAACGTCGCGAGCTGAGTCCCTGCCTGTGCCTGTTGGTTCTGATAAAGAAAATCGACTTTCAAGCTCTTTCTCGGCAGCTTTATGGACCTCGACCATCTCGCGTGTAAAAATAACGGCTTTATCAAGAGCCACCACCTCCATAATGGCCTCTTGACGAACTCGCCAAATTTCATAGGCACGAGTAGTCTTGGTGGTGAGTTGGACTTGAAGTTCCCCTAAACCTTTTAGAGCCAGTTCCCTCGCCGAAAACTTTCAGTTGAGCTTTTTCTTACATGTCTGGAGATTGGCTACACATCGGTCAATCCATCCATGCAGGCTGGCCATTACTGACGAAATGTCAGAGGGAAGGCGTATGCATTCAACCCCACATAGGGAAGCCTCAACTTGACGACAGTACTCGACCCTACGCACCAGCGCCTCATCATGATAGGTGGCAAGAACAGATAAGAAAGCATTGGCTTCAACAGTGAATTCTTCGGTCGTAATGAAGGTACCAGCGCGAAGATCTTCAATATGAGTTGCCAGCGAATGAATGCTTTGTTTTTCCATCCTCTTAGACACGCGTCGAGCGTAAGGGCCCGGTGGCATGGAAATCCGGGATTCCAATAGGGTCAGGATTGGCAAAGCTGTAAGCATACGTGTATGGTTAGTTGCCTTTCTAAACATAGAACAAGTAAAAGAATGCCAATGCTAAAGCGTTACTTACCCACGGAAGGAGGATTTGAGAGGTCACCGGGTCCATCAAGAACTTCAACCTCGTCGTCAGCTTCTAGGACTGCGGTTTAAATAGAGGGAGCATCAACATCATTACGAAAATATAAAACGAAAAGGCAAAAGAATACCAACCTTGACCAAAAGAAAGGACTATGCTCTATGGAGGTATCGCTTGCGGGGCCGCCAGGTCATGTAAATGCTGGAAAGTTTTCTTCAAAGAAAGATCCACAATAAAGGACGCCAACTCCCGCAATTCTGAGAGAAAGAAAGGTTCAAACATATGGAAGGGTCATTAAACAAAAAATGTAGATGTATATAACATTACCTTCGATACTTCGTCCGCTTTGAACTGGTGGGATGGCAGCTTCGGTGATCTCCTCTACACCCTCTGGTGTGTCACTGGAGATATCCATTGAATCTATCACCAATGTGGTAATCTCTGTTGGAGGAACAGAGGCCATCATCGGGGGCTCCAAGGCACGGATGGAAGCTTCGGTGATCTCCTCTACACCCTCCGGTGCGTCACTGGAGATATTCATAGGATCTATAGCCGGGATAGCAGTCTCCACTGGAGAAATAAAAGCCATCACCGGAGGCTTCAAGGCGCTATCTGGGCTCAAGACTATGCCCGCCGCAGAAGGCCCTACAAAATTTTGTAAAGATAAGATGAGGTGAAAGTAGTACCAATTAATTACCAAAAGAGACGTAATATATATATATATATATATATATATATATTCATACCAATACGCCAGGGAGCTTGAAGTATGGCCTTCTCGAGTTGCTTCTCTTTTCTGATCAATTGCGCTCGTCGGGCTTCGATCGAGAACAAATGCTTGCCTGTCTTCAGAGCAGTCTCGTCTTCAGAAACGGCCGAGATAGGCTGTTTCAGAGCCCATTCTTCTTCCATCGTTAGAGGACCCATTAGTGGCCTAGGTGATAACGGATCAACGTTATAGAAAACAACAGGGGAAAGCCTCCCTTCTTGGGGAGCACATTCTCACTTTCATCCTGCGATCGTTTCAATGTTTCAGCCAATTAAGCGGCTTCCTCAGCAGACGTGCCAGGAAAAAGGAGGTCGTCGTTTGGTTCATGCACAGATATGGGCTCGTCATGAAGAGGCTCGGACTCAAGCAACGCATCGAGTAGACCGGTAACTAATTTCTTTCTCCTTTTAGAGCCTGAGCTAACACCAGTGGAGGGGCGCTTCCTCCCCTTTGGCGCTTTTGTGCGGCGTTGCCCAACACCGCCTTCGGTATCTGCCTTTTGGGGCACCACAGTTGGTGCTTTATCAGGAGTCGATGTCTCGGCTCTTGTATGTACCGGCATACCAGCAGTACGGCGGGTTGATTCGGCTTGTGCGGCTTTAGGAATGAGCACTGAGCCGCTGTCCCTCAGAGGAGAGAAAACAACCGACCTTGGCCGCAACGGGGCATTGATGGCTTGAGCGGGAGCAGGAGGTTTATAATCAAAGAGCACCCTTCTTTCCTCTGTAATGATGGGACCAACCTGGTGACGATACCAGCCCTTGAAGGATCCCACGGGCCTCGGAAGATAGTCAGGCTCGGAAATCATGAAGAAGGAACCGGTATCCAATCGCATGAAGTGGTGGATGACGTCGCGAGTGACCTCTAGCGAGAGAGTGGGCTCAATTAAAAAGGCTTCGAGGGGGACGCCCTGGTTGTATCCCAGCTGCTGGGTGAAGCGATGCAGATTGTACCGCATGAAGAGAGCAGCACTAAGTACCCCGGCCGGATCAAATATAAATGCATGTCTCTTTAGGCTTTAAAGCCGGAGCTCCACTCTTTGACGAATCGAACAATTTTTGAATGGGCCCCGCTGGAGCAGAAAGGACTCTGTCACTAAAAACCATCACGCCTTCATTTGAATACGGATTGAGTAGTACGCGTAGAGCCCCCAACTGAATCGGACCAGGAGCGGAAGCATCAACCAGCCTCATCACCCGCGGGAAGGTATATGCTTCATTGAAAGCAGGGCGCTGGTGTGCCGCAAATGTGCCTAACACGTGCATCTTGATCCATGATGTGAAATAGTGGAGGGAGAAATTCACGGTGTCCGCGCCCGGGTTTGAAGTGTTGGCGGCAGTACTTAGACCATGATATAGGTGTGATAGTCCTGCAGCATCAACAGCCAATCGCGCTCCTTCGGCTATGCGATGGGCGGGATAGAAGACGGACGCTCTCATAAAACGGCGATGCATCGGCATGGAAAACCAGCTAAGCCAGAGACCGATGAAGCCCACAAAGAAAGTTTCTTCGTCCAATCCGGGGGCAGAGATCGCATCAAAAGCCACGGCCGATAAAATTGGAATGTAAAACTGTGGCAGGTCTTCTTCTTTGGCCGGCAGTTTCTTCAAGCCAAAACAGAAGGGGTCCTTAACCTTTGCGAATTTCGAAGCTTTCTTGGATAAGACATCCTTGCGGAGAAAACAAGCAATGAAATCATCAAAAGTGACGAATTGCCCTTCCGACGCCACGAACAGTTTCTCGAAAAAACCCAAGACTTTGATCAGACTCGGGTGCTTGTGCCGAACAGCATTTTCGGTCGTCAAGCCCTCAAGCACCGTTGGCACCGTAGATACTCGTCAAGGGGTAATAATTCTTCATAGTGTTCTTCCTTGACCGGCAGCCCTAAAATTTCGCGGAACTCCTCTAGTGAAATAATGACTTCATGGTCCCTCAGTAGAAAAGTGTCCGTCGGAAGGTTCCACTGGTTTAAAAAAGTCTTGATCCACCAGACGTGGGGAGCATGATAGTAGAACAGTGACGCATACACCGCTTGGTACAGCCCAACTTTTTGCAGCCGTGATCGTTGGGACGAAAGAATGTACCGGTCCGGGAAAGATAACCCACTGAATGATGCGGGGTAACACCTACTTTATAGACCTGCCCGCAGGGTCAAGCTTCACCCTGACATATTCAGCGCCCTAAGATATCAATAGCCATCATGGGTTGATTTGAGATCCCTGTCGTCGATGGCTCAAGCCGGCCCTCGGGGGTCCAGTTAACCGCTTCCATCGCATAAGCAGTATGCGGACTCTCCATCAATGATATCGAGCAGATGGGTTCTGCTGGCACTTCGCACGTGAAGCTACGACGGCCTCTGATAATGTGACCGTACCAGACTCCCCATAAGAGAAGGCTTTTATTATCCTTATCATGCTCCCTAATCATCGCCATAACTTCCTCGTCTGACGGCGACTGTGGGAAAGAGGCCTCGGAACGTGTGTAAGGGAAGTAGTGAAGTGATGCCATCTTACCTAATAAAAAAAGGGGAACCCGTTAATAAAAAATATATATATGAGTTTGACGGGACCACTAACTACAAAGCCAGTAGGCCCCCACGAAATCTAAATGATGGCTCACCAATGATGGGGCAAGATAATCATTATGAGAATAAAAAAAGATTCTCATCAAATAAACAATGGAGTTTAAACAACTATTAATATCCTCGAAAAACGAGTTTTGTTAAAATGCACAACAGATTCAAATCTGTGTCGAGAGTATTAAAACCCTAAAAAGGAAAAATGCTCAAGAACATTAGGGAATAAAATTCCCAAAAATCTTTGAGTTTTTCAGAGCTGAACTCTGCAATATGGAATTAAATTTCTTTAATAATGGGATTAAATCCCAGAACCCCCCCCCCCCACACACACACACACGGTAGAGAGACAAGGAAAATGGAATTAAATTCCAAGATCAGAGATAGGGTAAAACTCTAAGAGGAAAACTAACCATCCTCATTAATTCAAAAACTACAAAGTCTACTTAAAAAAAAGAGAGAAAGAGTTTTTTTTAGATCTTCAAAAGACCAGAATAAAGCTTTACTGATGGATCAAAGATGAAAATGAAAGGGGGTGAACGTCGTTCAAGATACTTACCAAAAAAGGAGTTTTGCAAAGTTTAACTCTGAAAGATCTGTGGACAGAGAACTAAGCTCTGAGAGGAGAATTAAATTCTCAAGAAAAGATTGAGGAAGAAGATGAAGGAACAGTGATCATCTAATGAGCCAAATATCTCATTTATAAGACATGATGGGGAGCAGTTTATTTCCCCGTTCCCCTAGGCAATCCAACGGTTGTAAGGGCAGACAGCGTTGCACTCACGTGTAAGCCACGTGAGAGCAACGCTAGGAGGCATTTGTTCCCTTATAAAAGGGGGAAGGGGGAAATTCCCTACTATTCAAGTCTCACGTATTAAACACGTGGGCACCTATATGCAAAAGCATATAGGCACCGCAGTTAAAAAGAAAACAAACAACAAACATGCTTAAATGAGTCTCACGTATTAAATGCGTGAGCGCCTATATGCAATGCATATAGGCGCTGCAATCAAACAACTAAAGACTAAATAGGCCTCATGTGTTAAATACGTGAGCACCTATGTGTAAAGCATGAAAACACAAAAAAAAAGACCCCACAACTAAGGCCACGTGTTAAACACATGAGGATACCGCTTTGAAGCATTAGCTTCAGATAGAGTTAAACTCTATGTATAGAATTAAATTCTATTTTTTATGCAAAGCATATGAGCATTGACAGTAAACGGCCAAAGGCCAAATTAACCTCACGTGTTAAACACGTGAGCGTTCATATACAAAGCATATGGGCGCCAAATAAGGGAAGCTAAATAAGCCTCACGTGTTAAACACGTGAGGGCGCTCCCTTACATAGAATTAAATTCTACTCAACCAAAAAACGTTGGATCAAAAATCCAATGATGATTAAATATAGAATTAAATTCTATTAAGCTTTCTAATGAGGAGGGATATTTTCTGTTAAACAGAAAGTTGGTGAGATGGAAAACATTTTCCATATCTTTCTAAACAAAGAAAAATTATGCTCTGTTAAACCGAGCACCCTTGGGTTAAAAATCCAATGGTAATTAAAAATCACCATTTTACACAATAAGATTCTGCATATAGGAAAATATTTCCCTAATCTTGTTAAAAACAAGAAAAACATGTTCTGTAAATCAGAAACCATTGGATCAAAGATTCAATGGTAGGTAAAATTCCCCAAATCAATTGGAATCTCTCAATGAGAGGTATCCTCAAAAATAATTAACAAATTTGCCTCCACTATATAAAGAACTCGAGACTTCAAGTCTCAGAAAAGAAGAAAAGAATGAGAGAGAGAAAATAGAGGAAAAAGATAGGAAAGAGAACTTGACATAAGTTTCTGCAAAAAAACGAGTACAGCGAGATCTTGAGAGAACAAGAGAATTTAATTCTCAAAGAAGAAGACTTTCCTCATTGAAACGAGAGGTAAAAAAAAGAGATCACACTGTCTATCCTTTACCTATCTGTTTAACTTTTCATTTAAGAACTTAGTTCTTTCCCCAGTTGAGATTTGCAGAAGCAAATCTCTCCACAGGTTGAGAATTTAATTTTTATCGGGGAGATTTTGCTTTGCAGATTCAAAACTTAGGGGAAAAGAATTAAGTTATAAAAAAAGGAGAGAAGAATAACGAGAACATATAGGAATTTAATTCCTCCAAAAATTAGGGTTTAACCCTATATATATATATATATATATATATATATAAAGAACTTAGTTCTTCCATAAAAAAACAGTGATGATGATCCAAAATATTCAGAACCAGAATCGTTAGTGCTTAGTACTATTTTGAAGTCTCATGGGTTTTCTACGTGAATGCTTCAAACAAAAGAAGAGAACAACTAAAACTGCCTTACGTGTTTCCCACGTGAGTGTTAAAGCACCCCAGTATAAAAAAAAGGAGAGACGGACACGTGCTTTGCACGAGAACTCTAGCCATATGGGCATCGCTCATATTTGTGGTTCCTTTCACATGTGAGCGCTACAAGAATTAAGTGCTTAGCACTTATATAAAAAAGGGGGAAATAAAACCTTATGGGCAGTGCCCATATTTTAGTGCCTCACGTGTGTCACGTGAGGCACACAAAATTCTAGTGTTTAACACTAATCCAGTTCCCACGTGAAACTCACACGAGCACTGTATGCCTCAGTGCTTAGCACTGTTGGGTAATTATGGAAACCGAATCTCCGCCCAAATTGGCTAAGTTTCCTGAGATTAAACCTCTTTGATTCTAAAACAACTGAGCCCATATTGCTCATGTTTTCCCAAACTGACCTTAGTCTCAAAAATGACTGGTGGTCACCCATTGATGATATCCCAAATGATATTCATCTTATATCTCCTAAGATAATTTTAGTCTAAACATGACTAACATTTCTTAGGTCTACAACAACCCCCCCTTTTCCCCCCAAATATGGGATTTGGTTTAAGAGTACATCTCTCCACACCTCTGATATGTGTCGCTGTAATTCTTCAACGTCTTCAGAGAAATGGCGGGTCCCGACAACCAACAACACGTTGATGCACTTCCAAACTGACGTGCACACCTCAAATCGGATCGCACCACAAATTGGGTGCATTCCATATCATCATTGTTCGCTTCGTCACGTAACAAATAATCGTGCACGCAAGTCGAACGTTGGACCGAAATGTTCTTAAACTAAATATTTGCCTCAAACATGGCAACCCAATCCTAGCCCAAATTGGCTAAGATTATTTTTGTGATATCCAAACCGATCTTCATTCATATCTCCTAAGTTAATCTTAGTCTCAAATACGACTAACGATTCTTAGGTACATCACCATCTTTTTCCTCAAATACGGGATTCGGTTTTAGGGTACATCTCTTCACACCTCTGATATATGTCGTTGTAATTTCTCAACGTCTTCAGAGTGATGGCGGGTCCCGAAGACCAACAGCTCCTCTTAATGCACTTCCAAATTGACGTGCATGCCTTAAATTAGATCGTGCCCCAAATTGAGCACATTCCATATCAACATCGTTCATTCCGCCGCGTAACAAATACACTTGCGCGCAAGGTGAATGTAGGACCTATTTACCGCCGGAAGACAGACGAACCGGGATGGATCGTCTTGCCTGAATTCTAGGGGCAGATACTATTTGGATTTATCCGTCCACCTCTCCGAAGTTGCCAAGTTGATTTATGACACCGTATATCAGAGGTTTGGATGGATGCGGTCGTTGTAGCAGACTTCATCTGATTCCCCCACGTTTTGCGAGGGGTTTTTGATTGTGGGGACGCTTTTCCCTGCAGACGCAAGCCCCTGCAATTAATTACGCTACCGCATCGCGATAACCACTTTCTCCTGCTCCGGAAGTTCACTTCGTGTCGTGTGTGTTTTTGTTTGTTTAGCTTGCCCGTGTATTGTATACGGAGACTAATTTATGTCGTCGCCCGTATGGCACGGATCAGTCCAAATCCGTATATTTTAGATTTGGGTTTGGTTTATTTAAAGACCGTAATCTGGTTTGAGATTAAGATCGACTTAAATATGTATGAGCATTTAGGACTCAGTTTGTTTTAGTTTAAAGACGTCACGGTCCATTATCGCCATGAGGCGTAATGTTAGTTTAAGGACGTCAGTCCATTGTCGCCGTATTTGGGGGCGAAATTAGTTTGAGGACATTTCGGTCCATCATTCAACTTGCGCGCGCGTGTATTTGTTACGTGGCGGAGTGAACGATGTTGATATGGAATGTGTCCAATTTGGGGTACGGTCCAATATGAGGCATGCACGTCAATTTGGAAGTGCATCAACGAAAGAAGTTGTTGGTTTTCGAGACCCGCCACCTCTCTGAAGACGTTGAGGAATTACAACGACATATATCAGAGGTGTGAAGAGATGTACCCTTAAACCAAATCCCGTATTTAAGAGGAAAGATGGTGGTGGACCTAAGAATCGTTAGTCATATTTAAGACTATGATTAACTTAGGAGATATGAGATGAATATCATTTTGGATATCATCAATAGGAGACCACTAGTCATTTTTGAGACTAAGGTCAGTTTGGAAAATCATGAGCAGTATGGGCTCGGTTGATTTAAAATCACAGGGGTTTAACCCCAGGAAACTTTTGCCGGTTTGGGCTGAGATTTAGCTTCCATAATTACCCAACAGTGCTAAGCACTGGGACATACAGCGCTCGCGTGCGTTTCACATGGGCACTAGATTAGTGCTAAGTGTTAGTTATATGTATACCCTAGAGGACATTATTGTACATGATTGTATATTAAAATGGATGCTTGGACATATATAGAGAGGACTTTCTTGCTCGAAATGATAGTATGCTTGCTCTTTATCTTAACATGTAGACTTGTATTGTGATACTGTCTTACTCTCACATGTTGGTAAAGCCCTTAGGATGTACTTGACTACCAGGATTATGATGCAGATCATACTAATGGGGCCAGGGTAGTCCACAAGTTCATCCTTTAATTGTTCCTAGTCGTGGGTGTATCGAGGCGAGGCATCGATATTCCAGAGTAGACTAGCGTATACATTTCTTGACCCATTTGATGGGCGATGGATGATCCCACATCCATTGGTGTTTGACATCAAAGATTGTATACGGGTGATCAGTAGAAACTGGGTATACTGAACAGGACTCGCCGAGAACTCCTAGATGGTATTATACCTAACGTCAGATAGCAGTTCTCTGGTGACACTGGTACAGGTTAGTCTGTTGAGCCGAGATCGTCATAGAGTGTTGTGTGATTCCCCCTGTGCTTTGATTTCTACCTTACCACGCTCAAAAGAGCATGCAAAACGGTGGTTTTTGGGTACAGTCCCGAGTCACATGGAGGCAATGAGCGATGGGAGGGGATTCGTCTCTCCCGGTATTAGGGGTTGATGTTGCGCTGTGCTCGATTGGCCATAACAGGAAATCCCTGGTCAGGACTAATACAGAGATTTACTGATAAGTGTTATCAGTAGTTTCTCGACCCGTTATGAGCCTCACATCGGCATGACTTATCAAGTTATTGGGGTATGACGTTTACCACCCCCAGACTCGATATACGACATATCAGACGAAGAGACCGGACTGTACGGTAGTGTTACTTATTGGATTCACAGGAGTATGGACAAACTTGCTTGTTGATCTTCTGATCGCTCAATACCCGGGTAGCCGTTACGTCCAGATAGTACCACTGATGGCTTGTGGGTGACTGATATGATCATCATCTACTGCTGGCGTATTGACGAGTCTTTAGAGTCCTACACAGAGATTTCTTAGCTCATGCGAAACGAAGTAGGGCACATATGTGATATGTGCGGGACCGAGATTAATACATGTATGTGATACCGTATTCTAATCTCGCGATATAGGTTATATGTGATATAACCGGATTATTGAATCAAGTGTTGATTCAATAATTTATTAAATGATATTAGTCGGTTGTATGCGATACAGCCGGGTTATTAAATCAAGTGTTGATTTAATAATGTAACAACCCTAAACTTTCTGTACAATTTTTTCAAAAAATACAGAAATGGGTACTTTTGCCTGAGCACAAGTTATAAGTTTGTTTTGCTTTTTAATAGCAAGAAGGAGCTTGTAGCTCATTGGTAAGACATTGCACTGCTGAACCAAAGCACCAGAGTTCAAATCCTATCACCCACATTATTTTTAATATTGTTTTCTTTTAAATTTTTAGAAGCCCAAGAGCCTACACGTACATAACTCGTAAAAACCATAAGTCACATATAAAACAAACTGACCCAGAGGATACACCATGAGATGAGGGACACGTGGCAGTGAGATCGGCACTGACTCGGCCGGATCGGGCTGGCGACTCGGACGACTCAGCCGCCGCCGCCGGCCGATTCCGCGCCAACTCCGATTATTCCTTCATGAGTGTTGTGGCTTTTGGTCTTCTTGAAACCCCTGTATAATTTAAATATCCTGCACGGTAACAGAGCCTCTTTAAAACTCCATTAAACCATTTTTTAAATACAATTTTTAATACAATTTTCAATACAACCTTTCACCTACTCTAACCCTAGTTTTTCCTATAAATACCACCCCTAAACACACACCCCTCACTCAAAAACTCTGTCCAAAACTCTCAAGAAAACTCTTTAGAATTTTTGTGTACAAGTGGAGTTAGCGAAGGGAGAAAATCCGGCGAAATTCCGACGACGACCCTAGGAGCTCCCGGCGACGAAACGACGCACCGGAAGCTAATTCCACTCCCTCTTCCTCTCCTATAAATCAAAAGCCTGTAAGTCCCTTGTCACGCCCCGCTTCCCAGAGTGCGCTAAGATCGGCACGTGACAGAGCCAACCATGCTACCTGTGGATAGGAAAAATCCCTCCACGGTCACATTACGGCTGTAGAGATATCAAGAATAGGAAAGTAAATAAACTATCTAGTACATGTCCATGAGCCAGAATAAACGAGTCAAGAAATAATATAATATGCGGAAGCAAAAGATCCAATAAATAAAACACCTGGAAAGTAAAACTGGATACCAACAGGATCCTCACTGCTCGGTCTAACAGCGGCAGTACTCCTGATCAGCCTGCGACAAAGGTAGAGGATCTGGGCCATGCAAAACCCAGATGTCAGTGCGTCATAATATCAAGAAATAATATAAACAGGGGGTAACGAGTCATGCAGGCATGAGTATGAACAGTAAAACAGGTATAACAGTAATATAAATAGTGTCAGTGAAGGGTAAAGCACAGGTGATGTGCATTGAGTAATCTAGACTGGTCTACTGGGTTAACTACTCTCAAGTCTTTGAAATCAATTTGATGAATCATCGATGTAACTCAATAGTATCCCGTGCATGCCCGGAATCACGGTCTATGACTCTCGGGCTGAATCCGAGACGTGCCGCAAGGCAGTAAAGGGTGGTAGGTAATGACGAGTGATGTCAGCAGCATCACCCCGGGGCTGGCCTAGCCCGTAAGACTGATCAGAAAATGTATCGAACTGTCGAGTTACAAGTCAGGTTTCATCATTGATTTCCCCATACCCCCAAGTTATGTATTCAAGTCAGGTATTGATAAATCTGGAGCTAATGCCATCACAAGATCAAACATGTACAGGTTTGTCTGGATAGACAACAGGAAATGTCCGTAGGGACAACAGGTCAAGTTTGTTGGCATTAGTAACAAGATCAGGTAACAAGTAAAGCCATGGTAGCACAGGTCAAGTCAGGTAATATATAGGTATCATGTCATGTTAAGAAGTGCGCGGTATTATGTCGTGTCAAGTAATAGTGTATCAAGTCATGTCAGGGGGTGCACATATGTCACGTGGGTACTCATAATCAAACTATAATAAGCATGGGTACACAAAAACAAGTATCGAGTACTAACGAAATGAACTAGCATGAATGGTATGTACATAGATAGAAAGACAACGACATGGATGCACGTTATCGATTAGGGTTACATTTAATAGTTCTAAAACTAATTAGATTACACTTTATTAAACATGGGGTATTAAAACAACAATATTGGGTTATTAATAAGATCTGTAAATGCAGCTATGTGTATTCTATTCGATATGGATGCGGATGGATACCATATAACCTTTAAATGATAAACTAGCTAATGCACGATGTTCAATTAAACAATGTGAATAGTTATATTCAATTTGATGCGGTATACTATAGTATGATATGTGACAAGATAGGTTTGCATATGTTAGATATGAAATGATAAGAATAGATGCATACGGTCATTGTAACACTGTGAAACAAGTACTTTAGATGTACGGTTTGAAATTTAAATATCATATTCATTAAAATAGATGCATAAAATATAATGTAGCATGTAGCAAGATAAACTTGCCTCGATGGATCACGATGCGGATACGCGCTGCAACGTCCAATGTCGGTAAAAGTTGCAATGCACATACGGCGCACACGGGACTGAACCAAGCAATGCAGGAACGGACCACGTTGGATAGGGATGTCCCCTGGGTCGCCCGGATCGGCGGCGGCAAGCACGGCTCCGGCGGTGATCGGAAACATTGATCAAGAAACAAGAAAACAAGAAGAGAAGGAAAAACAAGAAGAGAAGAACGAGAAGAAAGAAGAGATGAAGGTTGTGGTTGTTCTGTGGTTTGGTACGAAGGCGAGGACAGAGGGTGACGGCGGCAACGGGTCTCCGGCGATCACCGGAAAAAATACAAGATCAAGAAAGAAACAAAGAAAAGAAGAAGGAGAAGAAAGAAGAGAAGAGGGATGTCTGGGTTTAGACTCTGGGTTAAAGGAGAAGGCGAGGGAGTGATGTCGACGATGGACCGTCGACGGCGAGGATGCAAGCAGGGTTTTCCGGCGAGGCAATGGGATTCTTGGGTTGTGTTTGGATGTGCAGGTTCTTGATGTTTGGATCGGGGATCTGTGCAGGGAGGAGAGGAGAGAGGTGAGGTAGAAAAGGGTAAAGCGATGGAGATAACGACGGTGAGGATGGTGGCGAGAGGGTGCCGGCCACAGCGACACAGGCGGGGTGCAGGCATGGGTCGCGGGTTCTGTGCAGGGTTTCTGGGTTGAAAGGAAAAGGAGAGGAGAGAAGAGATGGCGGTGATGAAGAGAAGGCGGCAAGGGGTGATGGGGTCGGGGTCGCCGGCGGTGGGGACGATGACGACGACAAGGTGCATGGGTTTCAAGATCTTGGGTTGGGTTGCAGTGGGGTTAGCAGGCGGGAGAAGCAAGGTGAGGAGGTTGGAAGCGAGGTCGAGGGCAGTGGGGAGATGAGAAAAGAGAGGGAGGAAGGCGACGATGGCGAGGATCGGAGGCGACGGGGGCATGGGTTGCTCGGTGATGGGTTCGAGGGCGAAGGCGGTCTTGGGTGTGCAGGCTCGGGAGAAGAGAGGGGTGCGTGGATGTGAGGGTGTTGACGACGAGGGGCTGAGGCGAGGGTGGAGGGTTGAAGGTGAGGTCGAGGGCAGGCGAGGCCTCGGCGTGGGTTCGAGCAGGAAGAGGAAGCGGAGGGAAAATAAAGAAGAGAAGAAAGAGAAGGACGTGGGGAAAATGGGTTTAAAGAAAGAAAAAAAACATTATATATATATATATATATATATATATATATATATATTATGCAGAGGAGAGAGACTGAGAAAGGGCGCTGAGAGAGAGAGAGAGAGAACGGTGAGATTAGTGGGGTGAATAGATTTGTGAAGATTTTAAAATTTTAAAGTTAATGGAGAGAGAGAGAGAGACAGATATCTGTGAAGATTTAGATTAGAAAATATATTTGTTTGTTGTAAAATTTTATATAAATCGTTATATCTATATATATAGAATATAATATTATAATATTAGTCCGTTTTGAGATTTTGGCAAATACAAACTTACTCCAAAACACGTCCGGGTCGGGTCTAAAAATCCGGTTTTAAAATATGAAAAATATATGCGACTTTCAAAATCCAAAATGAATGCTCTGGTAACGAAAATGCATACCCCCAAGAACGGACGCACGCACGTGCGCGTAGCCATCCAAACACGTCCGTTTCACTGAACGGGACGAGAACAAGATGCGCGGACGCTACCACGGGGTTAGGGATATCATGCAGGCTTTGAAATGAAATTTTAAATTATTTTACATGACTTAAAATGTTATATGATAAAAGATGCAATGCCATATAAAATGCCAGTATGCAGTATACATGAGACACACGTGTCTATTTAACAAGCCAGGGTAGTCTATAAATATGATTCAACAAGTTCAAGCAAGCGGGTCGGGTCGAATGCAATGTAAAGATGTAAAGTACCATTCGCACCCAAACACGATAAATCAATAAAATACAACAGATATATAAATACGGGAACTGGAATTGGTATAAATGAATTCGGTTGTTACATTATACCCAACTACAAAAAGAATTTCGTCCTCGAAATTCCAAGAACAAGACGGGATAGACAATCAAGAAACTACAAGAATAGATGTGGAACTTCTGCCGAATTTCATCTTCTCGTTCCCAAGTTGACTCTCCATGTGAGCGGTTTCCCCAAGAAACAAGTACAAGAGGGATAACCTTGTTCTTAAGAACTTTTTCCATTCGATCCACAATCGACATCGGTCTCTCCTCAAAAGTCAAATCTTCTCGTACAGTCAGCTCCGAATGATCCAACACATGTGTTTTATCTCGAACATACTTACGGAGTTGAGATACGTGAAACACGTCATGAACATTCGCCAAGGATTGCAATAACGCCAAACGATATGCCTCTTCTCCAACACGCTCCAAAATCTCAAAGGGTCCAACGAATCGAGGACTAAGCTTTCCTCGACTTCCGAAACGAATCACCCCTCTAGTCGGTGATATCTTCAAGAATACCAAATCACTAACGGCGAACTCTAGAGGTCTTCTCGATGTATCTGCCCAACTCTTATGTCGGTCTTGTGCTGCTTTCATATGGTTCCGGATAGTGTTAACCTTCTCAACTGTTTGCACAACCAAATCTGGTCCCAACAATCTTCGTTCTTCAATATCGTCCCAACAAACAGGCGAACGACACTTGCGACCATATAAAGCTTCGAACGGAGCCATCTGAATAGTCGCCTGAAAGCTGTTGTTGTATGAAAACTCCACCAAGTGTAGATGATCCTTCCATGAACCCTTGAATTCTAACATGCAAGCTCTCAACATGTCTTCAAGAGTTTGGATCGTTCTCTCCGACTGGCCATCTGTCTGAGGATGATAAGCTGTGCTAAATTTCAAACGAGTCCCCAAACTTTCCTGTAAGCTCCTCCAGAAATGTGATAAGAAACGGGTGTCACGGTCGGACACGATGCTCACCGGTACTCCATGCAATCCTACAATCTCCTGCATGTACCGTTCTGCAAAAGCTTCTGTTGATTGACCAACTCGAAATGGGATGAAATGAGCTGTCTTGGTCAAACGATCAACAATCACCCAAACTGCATTATTGCCTTTCGGACTCCGCGGTAAAGCTGTCACGAAATCCATGGTTATATGTTCCCACTTCCATTGAGGAATCGGAAGTGGTTGCAATAAACCAGCAACCCTTTGATGTTCAGCCTTAACTTGCTGACACACCAAACACATTGCTACAAAGCGGGCAATTTCCCGTTTCATGCCTTCCCACCAGAAATGTTGTCGTATATCTCGGTACATCTTCGTGCCTCCTGGATGTACGGAATATGCTGAACTGTGCGCCTCCTTCATAAGTTCTTCATGAATATCTCCCTTTGGCACACACAAACGGCTACCATATCGCAACGAACCATCTTCATGAATTAACAAATTCGTTCGAAGTCCAGCTTCAACCTGTTCTCGAAACTTTTGCAATCTTGGGTCCTGTGACTGCGCTGCTTTAATATTATCGATCAATGACGACTGTACTTGCAGCTGCATCAACTTTCCCAAAAAATGCGGTAGCACGATCTCCAACTCGAATCTCCGAAAGTCTTCCATAAGCTCCTTCTGTGCAGTCAACATTCGAATTGCTGGCAACCGACTAAGCGCATCCGGCACAACATTAACTTTCCCCGGATGGTATTTAAGATCAAGATCGTAGTCAGCCATCAGCTCCAACCATCTGCGCTGCCTCATATTAAGCTCCTTCTGCGTGAACACATACTTTAGGCTTTTGTGATGGGTGAAAACTTCGACCCCTTTCGCCCAATAAGTAGTGTCTCCAAATCTTCAAAGCGAAAATCACAGCTGCTAGCTCCAAGTCATGAGTTGGATAACTCTTCTCATGGGTCTTCAACTGTCTCGATGCGTAAGCTATAACTTTCCCATACTGCATCAAAACACGTCCCAATCCTTTCCCAGATGCGTCGCTGTGATTCACCAATCCTCCGGAACTGTCTGGCACGGTCAAAATAGGAGCGGTTATCAATCTCTGCTTCAACGCCTCAAAAGCTGACGCACACTTATCCGTCCACACAAATGGTACTTCCTTGCGCGTAAGCTTGGTCAAAGGCTCAGCCAAACGAGCAAAATTCTCCACGAACCTTCTGTAGTATCCTGTAAGTCCAAGAAAACTTCTGATCTCTGCAACGTTCGTCGGAATCGGCCAATCTTGAACTGCTGCAATCTTCCTTGGATAAATGGCGATCCCATCTCCAGCTACGACTTGCCCCAAAAACTTCACTTCTTCAAGTCTAAACTCGCACTTGCTCATCCTTGAATACAATCTTTCTTGCCTCAATGTCTGCAGTGCGATCTTCAAGTGTCCTGCATGCTCTTCAGTACTCCTCGAGTAAACCGGAATATCATCAATGAACATCACTCTAAACTGGTCCAAGAATGGTGAAAAGATTCGGTTCATCAAGTCCATAAATATCGCCGGTGCATTCGTTACTCCGAAGGGCATCACTAAATACTCGTAATGTCCATACCGAGTTCGGAACGCAGTCTTGCAAATATCTTCTGATTTAGCTCGGACCTGATGATATCCGGACCACAAATCCAGTTTCGAGAATACCCTCACGCCACTAAACTGCTCGAACAATTCGCCAATGCGAGGGATCGGTACCTATTCTTAATAGTCACCCCGTTTAATTCTCGATAATCGATGCACATCCTCCTTGTGACATCTTCTTCTTTACTAGAAGAACTGGAGCATCCCAAGGTAAATTGCTGCTGTGAATCCAACCTTTCTCAAGCAATTCGGTAACCTGATTCTTGACTTCTTCCAACTCCACTGGTGCCATTGGATAGTAAGCCTTTGAGATTGGCGCTGCACCAGGAACAAGATCGATCGCGAACTCCATATCTCGTTTTGGCGGTAAACCCGAGATGTCCTCGAACATATCCATGAACTCTCAGACTACTGCTGGCACTTCCTCCTTATCAACTTCCATTGACGAAAGAACATTGCTTGTCGACCTAGCCCTAAACTCGACTAGCCCGACAGAACTGCTACCTCCAGCAAAACAACTCCGGATGTCCGGGAATCTGGAAAATCACTTTCTTTACCCTACAATCAATGTGAGCGCGGAAAGTGCCGAGGAAAACCATTCCCAAGACAACAACAAATAAGGGATGCACCAGAATTGAATAATTCTAATGCGGGGAAGACATGATCAAGTAGGATACCTGAAATGATTTCACCTGAAGCCAAACACTGAAGAAGATAAGCACGGTAACCAGGATTTAAGCTAGCGATGAAACATGAACTGGAAAGCAAGAGAAGCAAGGCAATATGACGACCATGGAACAAAGAAGTGAATCAAGACCAGGACTCCAAGTTACTTAAATAGAGTACCGCATTGTGACCATGGTGCAGTTCATAGTTACAATCACATAACTCCACTCAAGTCGCCCAAATCCTAGTATCAGAATCAAGGAACATGGAGGAACAATAGGGAACCAAAAAGGTTTCAAGTCGAAATGCAAAGGGGTTTGCATATCGTCAAGGCAAAGGATCAGGAGGGAGTTAAGATTCAAGAATGGCAAGATGGCAAAGTGGCAGGACATGTTCCTAGTCTCGGGTATTCCGATTCATGTATTGGGTCCAATACCCAACTACAAAAGAATCAACCCGATTAACCTAGATCCTATGGCTCTGATACCAAACAAACTCTGCCACGCCCTGCTTCCCAGAGTGCGCTAAGATCGGCACGTGGCAGAGCCAACCATGCTACCTGTGGATAGAAAAAATCCCTCCACGGTCACATTACGGCTGTAGAGATATCAAGAACAGGAAAGTAAATAAACTATCTAGTACATGTCCATGAGCCAGAATAAATGAGTCAAGAAATAATATAATATGCGGAAGCAAAAGATCCAATAAATAAAACACCTGGAAAGTAAAACTGGATACCAACAGGATCCTCACTGCTCGGTCTAACAGCGGCAGTACTCCTTATCAGCCTGCGACAAAGGTAGAGGATCTGGGTCATGCAAAACCCAGACGTCAGTGCGTCATAACATCAAGCAATAATATAAACAAGGGGTAACGAGTCATGCAGGCATGAGTATGAACAGTAAAACAGGTATAACAGTAATATAAATAGTGTCAGTGAAGGGTAAAGCACAGGTGATGTGCATTGAGTAATCTAGACTGGTCTACTGGGTTAACTACTCTCAAGTCTTTGAAATCAATTTGATGAATCATTGATGTAACTCAATAGTATCCCGTGCGTGCTCGGAATCACGGTCTATGACTCTCGGGCTGAATCCGAGACGTGCCGTAAGGCAGTAAAGGGTGGTAGGTAATGACGAGTGATGTCAGCGGCATCACCCCGGGACCGGCCTAGCCCGTAAGACTGATCAGAAAAGGTATCGAACTGTCGAGTTACAAGTCAGGTTTCATCATTGATTTCCCCATACCCCCAAGTTATGTATTCAATTCAGGTATTGATAAATCTGGAGCTAATGCCATCACAAGATCAAACAGGTACAGGTTTGTCTGGATAGACAACAGGAAATGTCCGTAGGGACAACAGGTCAAGTTTGTTGGCATTAGTAACAAGATCAGGTAACAGGTAAAGCCATGGTAGCTCAGGTCAAGTCAGGTAATATATAGGTATCATGTCATGTTAAGAAGTGCGCGGTATTATGTCGTGTCAAGTAATAGTGTATCAAGTCATGTCAGGGGGTGCACATATGTCACGTGGGTACTCATAATCAAACTATAATAAGCATGGGTACACAAAAACAAGTATCGAGTACTAACGAAATGAACTAGCATGAATGGTATGCACATAGATAGAAAGACAACGACATGGATGCACGTTATCGATTAGGGTTACATTTAATAGTTCTAAAACTAATTAGATTACGCTTTATTAAACATGGGGTATTAAAACAACAATATTGGGTTATTAATAAGATCTGTAAATGCAGCTATGTGTATTTTATTCGATATGGATGCAGATGGATACCATATAACCTTTAAATGATAAACTAGTTAATGCATGATGTTCAATTAAACAATGTGAATGGTTATATTCAATTTGATGCGGTATACTATAGTATGATATGTGACAAGATAGGTTTGCATATGTTAGATATGAAATGATAAGAATGGATGCATACGGTCATTGTAACACTGTGAAACAAGTACTTTAGATGCACGGTTTGAAATTCAAATATCATATTCATTAAAATAGATGCATAAAATATAATGTAGCATGTAGCAAAATAAACTTGCCTCGATGGATCACGATGCGGATACGCGCTGCAACGTCCAATGTCGGTAAAAGTTGCAATGCACATACGGCGCACACGGGACTGAACCAAGCGATGCAGGAACGGACCACGCTGGATAGGGATGTCCCCTGGGTCGCCCGGATCAGCGACGGCGAGCACGGCTCCGGCGGTGATCGGAAACATTGATCAAGAAACAAGAAAACAAGAAGAGAAGGAAAAACAAGAAGAGAAGAACGAAAAGAAAGAAGAGATGAAGGTTGTGGCTGTTCTGTGGTTTGGTACGAAGGCGAGGACAGAGGGTGACGACGGCAATGGGTCTCCAGCGATCACCGGAAAAATTACAAGATCAAGAAAGAAACGGAGAAAAGAAGAAGGAGAAGAAAGAAGAGAAGAGGGAGATCTGGGTTAAAGGAGAAGGCGAGGGAGTGACGTCGACGATGGACCGTCGACGGCGAGGATGCAAGCAGGGTTTTCCGACGAGGCAGTGGGATTCTTGGGTTGTGTTTGGATGTGTAGGTTTTTGATGTTTGGATCGGGGGTCTGTGCAGGGAGGAGAGGAGAGAGGTGAGGTAGAAGAGGGTAAAGCGATGGAGATAACGACGGTAAGGATGGTGGCGAGAGGGTGCCGGCCACAGCGACGCAGGCAGGGTGCAGGCATGGGTCACGGGTTCTGTGTAGGGTTTCTGGGTTGAAAGGAAAAGGAGAGGAGAGAAGAGATGGCGGTGATGAAGAGAAGGCAGCAAGGGGTGATGGGGTCGGGGTCGCCGGCGGTGGGGACGGCGATGACGACGACAAGGTGCATGGGTTTCAAGATCTTGGGCTGGGTTGCAGTAGGGTTAGCAGGCGGGAGAAGCAAGGTGAGGAGGTTGGAAGTGAGGTCGAGGGCAGTGGGGAGATGAGCGAAGAGAGGGAGGAAGACGACGATGGCGAGGATCGGAGGCGACGGGAGCATGGGTTGCTCGGTGATAGGTTCGAGGGCGAAGGCGGTCGTGGGTGTGCAGGCTCGGGAGAAGAGAGGAGTGCGTGGAGGTGAGGGTGTTGGCGACGAGGGGCTGAGCCGAGGGTGGAGGGCTGAAAGTGAGGTCGAGGGCAGGCGAGGCCTCGGCGTGGGTTCGAGCGGGAAGAGGCAGCGGAGGGAAAATAAAGAAGAGAAGAAAGAGAAGGACGTGGGGAAAATGGGTTTAAAGAAAGAAAAAAAACCATAATATATATATATATATTATGCAGAGGGGAGAGACTGAGAAAGGGCGCTGAGAGATAGAGAGAGAACGGTGAGATTAGTGGGGTGAAAAGATTTGTGAAGATTTTAAAATTTTAAAGTTAGTGGAGAGAGAGAGAGAGAGACAGATATCTGTGAAGATTTAGATTACAAAATATATTTGTTTGTTGTAAAATTTTATATAAATCGTTATATATAGAATATAATATTATAATATTAGTCCGTTTTGAGATTTTGGTAAATATAAACTTACTCCAAAATACGCCCGGATCGGGTCTAAAAATCCGGTTTTAAAATATGAAAAATATATACGACTTTCAAAATCCAAAATGGATGCTCTGGTAACGAAAATGCATAAGAACGGATGCACGCACGTGCGCGTAGCCATCCAAACACGTCCGTTTCACTGAACGGGACGAGAACAAGATGCGCGGACGCTACCACGGGGTTAGGGATATCATGCAGGCTTTGAAATGAAATTTTAAATTATTTTACATGACTTAAAATGTTATATGATAAAAGATGCAATGCCATATAAAATGCCAGTATGCAGTATACATGAGACACACGTGTCTATTTAACAAGCCAGGGTAGTCTATAAATATGATTCAACAAGTTCAAGCAAGCGGGTCGGGTCGAATGCAATGTAAAGATGTACAGTACCATTCGCACCCAAACACGATAAATCAATAAAATACCACAGATATATAAATACGGGAACTGGAATTGGTATAAATGAACTCGGTTGTTACATCCCTCCTCCCCCTTCTCTATTCCATTCTAAAAATTGGTAAAACTAAAACCCGACGGAAGCGGAGTTAATCCGACTTCCGATTCGGTTTTCTTTAAAAAGATCAACTTTCCTCAAATACAACCATACTAAACTCTTACATCTTGACTATTAATCATTAAAAAAACATGTTGAACAAGTTTCATAGCAAAATATTTTCTATTGCAATTTTTATCATACTTTTTCAGTAAAATACCATGTAGTTTAGTTTCGACTTTAAAACATTATTAATCCTGCTATACCTTTAGATAGATCATGAGGTAATGACCTATCTCTTCACAACACTCATATGCAACATAGCGGTATACCTTTTGGGAAATATATAATACGGAAATTCGATTTTACAAATAAATACCATAAACTACAAAACCATTTTCTACAAAAAGGGTATTTAATTTTCCATGAAATTGTACCTCTACAACCCATTTTTGGGCAACCCTGTTTTCGAGATAGTGCGGTTTATCGCACATCCTTGGGTCTGGTAGAGCGGAATTCAGACCTCCGCAAGGTGCATTCGGATTCCGATGGAAATTTTAATATCATCTTAAGAAAATGAGATTTCTAGAAATATAATATATTAAAATTATTTTTATAAATAAATATATATATATGTGTGTGTGTATCATCAAAATATCTATTTTTGTGATAATATAAATATTCCAACTTTTCTAAATCACAAGAATCATTTTACATGAAAATACCATGCAATTCCATACAAGTTCAATATTACAAATAAATACCCTATATTATGAAAATAGGTTTTAATCACTAGAATTGTCACAATGATAAAATATACATCAATGAAAACTTTAAAGACGATAATAAAATACTTGAGGTGGATTTTGAAAACTATACAAAATTATTTTTACATAAAACCCCCTCAAGTTCTATAAATTACCCTAAGGACCATGATAAACATGGGTTTAAGCGGGACCAGTCTCTTGAGCCTCAGGGAGCCGGAGATATGGGTGATTGCCTATTTAAGGTAGACAACAAAATAAACGGTGTTATCAACACGGTAATTGTCTTTGAAAAATACACAAATCCTGCCGCCCATGTGCAGCGGTTACCGATAACACTATAACCTAATTCAGGACTTCAATTTTATTTTCTAATTGTTCTGACTCGGACCGAGTCTCATTATAATAATCTGACTTGAATATGATTCAAGTACAAACTACAATTCAATATGAATCCATGAATCTGTGTATTATATATATTCAATCTATTTAATCTGTATTGACTGAACCGAACCATGGATATACATCCATCTACATGATTCTCCAGTTACATCCATTTACATGATTCTCCAGTTACATCCATTTACTGATATCATGGTTTTGGCAAATCATCCAATTATACAATCTATATTATAAGACAATACAAATTGCAATACAATACAAACAATACAATCAAAACATCGCGGGGTTTAAGGGGTAGATTGGTACGGAAGGTGTTAGAAGTGGCACGAGACTGCAAGATTTAAGACACCTAACCTGAATTCAATTGTCGTTGTTCCGGGTTGTATAACGGAGCCTTGTACTCTATATTCTGTCCACCTTAGTCTCTGGTCTACTGAGACTCCTCTTGTATACACCGGCATCCTTCTGTACAAAGCTACAAACAACAGTGTTAACATTAAATACAATAGTATAACAAAATAAATACAACTTTAAAAGTTACACTCCCTCTCTGTCTATTCTACTTCTCCTTTATCTTTGGGACTTACCGAGCGATTTGTTCGCTGACGACATTCTCTTTCTTCTTCTTTGAATGTCGTCAGGTGATTCGGACCTTCCAGAGATCGAGCCTAGCACTGAAGACTTGGACCAGTTTATTGAAGATCCCGAGCTGTAGTTTCACTTGTACTTTTCTTTTACGTTCTGTATTTTCATTTTCTGATATGCCACTGTTTAGGCATTGCTTTCATTCAGATGTATTTACTTTTCCATGCATTGTACAAAAGAATGTTAATAAATAAAGATGATGTTTCATTACATTGTCTCTTGTGTACATTTCTTTTATATTGCTTATATACGCTTAGCGTATTTACTTCAGAGTAAATACGTAGCGGCCAGTCATACCCTCTGCCCGTATACTGGGAAGCGGGGCGTGACAGGTTTTGTTGGAGGCCCATGCAAATCAGAGCTGTATGGAACCGTACCATGTAGTTCAGTTCTGCGTGGACAACCTAAGCAATATAACACAAGAACTAGCAACTGAAAACATTCTTTACAATTCACATTGCTTGAATCTTATCATTTCATATACTTTGAATCTGTCCTAACCCAAATTTTTCATTCAAGGTTATGAATTCCCCGAACAACACCAGCACCAATGTCAACAACACACATCCACCACTACCACTCACACATGTCGTCCCTGCTCCGATCAACGAGTAGACGGTTCTGCTTGAGGCAATCCGCGGCCTCCTGGAAGGACAGCAGCAGCAAACTGCTATACTAATGAACCGTCCTGAGGCAGAAGCACCTGGGGTGAAGCAATTCAGAGTTTTGCACCCCAAACAATTCTCAGGAAAAGAGAGCCCGCTGGAAGCTGAGGAATGGGCTCAGAGCATTAAAGATGAGTCCGGGAGACCACCACTTGGAACTAAGGGACTACTGCACGAAGCTTTAGAAGTGAAGGACCGGTCTACAAAGGTTGTATTCGTTGTTCACTTAGAGTAAAGTTGTTTAATTGCTTGGTTAAACCCTAATTCTTTAGTTAGATCCTAGGTTCGGGTTTCTTAGCACACTAAAATTTTTGAAATTGTGTGCTTGATGCCTTTGAAAACCTAGTAGTCGTGCTAAGGAACCCTTCACTAAGCACTAGATTCTTGTGGCGCTCACGTGTGAAACACGTGAGGAACCACAAATATGGGTGCTGCCCATTAGGTTTTATTTTCCCCCTTTTTTATATAAGTGCTAAGCATTTAATTTTTGTGGCGTTCACGTGTGAAATACGTGAGACACCACAAATATGAGCGATGCCCATATAGCTAGAATTCTCGTGCAAAGCACGTGGCGCGTTTCTCTTCTTTTTTTACTGGGGTACTTTAACACTCACGTAGGAAACACGTGAGGCAATTTCAATTATTCTCTCTCTCTCTCTTTTGTTTGAAGCACTCACGTGGGAAACACGTGAGGCTTCAAAATAGTGCTAAGCACTAACAATTCTGGTTTTGAAGGTCTTGGATCATCATCATTTTTCTTGTGGAAGAACTAAGTTATTTATATGTGTAGGGTTAAACCCTAATTTTTGGAGGAATTAAATTCATATATGTTCTCGTTCTTCTTCTTCTCTCCTTTTTTTTATAACTTAACTCTTCTCCCCTAGGTTGTGAATCTTCAGAGCAAAATCTCCCCGATGAGAATTAAATTCTCAACTTGTGGGGAGATTTGCTTCTGCAAATCTCAACTGGGAAAGAACTGAGTTCTTAAATGAAGGGTTAAACATTTAGATAGGTAGAGGAGAGACAATGTGATCTCTTTTATTACCTATGGTTTCAATGAAGAATTCTTTTTGAGAATTAAATTCTCTTGTTCTCTCAAGATCTCGCTGTGCTTTTTTGTTTTGCAGTAGCTTGTGGTAAAAAAATTCTATCTTCCTTTTTTTCTCCTGAGACTTGAAGTCTCGAGTCCTTTATATAATGGAGGCAAATTTGTTAATTAGTTTTGATGAAATCTCTCATTGAGAGATTCCAATTGATTTGGGGAATTTTACCCACCATTGGAGCTTTGATCCAAGGGTTTCTAATTTACAGAACACGTTTTCTTTTTTTTTTAACAAGATTGGGGAAATATTTTCCCATATGCATAATCTTATTCTGTAAATTGGTGATTTTTAATCACCATTGGATTTTTAACCCAGGGGTGCTCGGTTTAACAGAGCACAATCTTTCTTTGTTTAGAAAGATATAGAAAATACTTTCCATCTCATAGGATCTTTGATCCACCAACTTTCTGTTTAACAGAAAATATCTTTCCTCATTAAAAAGCTCAATAGAATTTAATTCTATATTTAATCACCATTGGATTTTTGATCCAATGGTTCCTGGTTGAGTAGAATTTAATTCTACGTAAGGGGGAGCCCTCACATATTTAACACGTGAGGCTTATTTAGCTTCCCTTATTTGGTGCACATATGCTTTGTATATGGACGCTCACGTGTTTAACACGTGAGGTTAATTTGGCCTTTGGCTGTTTATCGTCAATGCTCATATGCTTTGCATAAAAAATAGAATTTAATTCTTTGCATAGAGTTTAACTCTATCTGAAGCTAATGCTTCAAAGGGGTATCCTCACGTGTTTAACACGTGGCCCTCGTTGTAGGGTCTTTTTTGTGTTTTCATTCTTAATACATAGGTGCTCACGTGTTTAACATGTGGCCCTAGTTGTGGGGTCTTTTTTGTGTTTTCATTCTTTATACATAGGTGCTCACATGTTTAAGACGTGAGGCCTATTTAGCCTTTAGTTGTTTGATTGCAGCGCCTCTATGCTTTGCATATAGACGCTCACGTGTTTAACACGAGAAGCTCATTTAAGCCTGTTTGTTGTTTGCTTTCTTTTTTACTGCGGCATCTATATGCTTTTGCATATAGATGCCCACGTGTTTAACACGTGAGACTTGAATAGGAGGGAATTTTCCCCCTTCCCCCTTTTAGAAGGGAACAGGACCGAAACGTCCTTAAACTAACACCTTGCCTCAAATATGACGATAATGGACCGAAATGTTCCTAAATTAATATTGTTAGAGTTTCTTAGCACCCTCATAAGGTTTTAATAAGCATCAAGTATGCAATTTTAAAAATCTATAGTGCTTAGCAACTCAAACCTAGAATCGAACTAGAGGATTAGGGTTTAACTAGCAAGTATCATTTACTAATAGTGTCTAACACTAAGAGAAAAATAAATACAACTTTTGTATACCTCTCCTTCTCTTCTATAGCTCCGTGTAGATGTCCTTTGAACTCCTTGGTTCCACTCGAAGCTTGAACACGTCCGCTTGAAGCCTTCGAAGTCCGCGATGATCCACCACGGAGTTCATTGCACTCAAGCTCTTGCTTCACTTAACCTAAGTAGAAGTGAAGCAAATAACCTATACAAGTGTGCTAGACAAGTATAGTTTGATGAAGTGGGCATTTTTCTCACTAAAGATCATTTTCTTTCTTTTTTACTCACTAGAAAAAGGTAGAGAGCTTGGAGGAAGAAGGAGATGGAAATGGATAAACTTGAGCTAAAGAGAGAAAAAATGATCATAAGAGAGAGAGAGAGAGAGTCACACTCGCTCTTAACCAAGAGCATAGAAAATATCTAGATATTTTAGAGATTGGGTTAGTGGAGGATTAGATAATAAACCATGGTTACTTAGATATTTTGAAGAAGTGTGTAGAAGAAAAATATCAACGATGGATTTATTATCTAATTTCCATTAACTCAAAATCCATAAAATATCAAAAATGTTTCCATGTGAGTCTAACATAGCCATCTCCAATGTATCATCCACCATGACACAAGCACACATGTATATGTGTATATATATCCATATAAGCATACATGCATACAATATACAGAAAGGAATCAATAATGAGCTAATGGTCATTTTATATTAAATCAACACTTGATTTAATAATCCGGTCATATCGCATACAACCCGACCAATAGAAAACGCCAGATTAAAATATGGTATCATATACTCGTATTTAATCAAGCTCCCGCACATATCACCATATGCGCCCCACTTCATTTCGCCTAAGCTCGGAAACCCCTTTGTGGGACTCTAAGACTCGTCAATACGCTAGCAGTAGGTAGTGATCATATCAGATACCCACAAACCGTCAGCGGTACTAGCTGCACGTAACGGCTCCCAGGTATTGAGAGAACAGAAGAACAACAAGCTAACTTGTTGAAACTCTCGTAGATCCAACCAGCAACACTTACCGTACAGTCCGGTCTCTTCGTCTGATATGTTGCATATCGAGTCTAGGGATGGCATCGTCGACTCCAATAACTCAATAAGTCATGCCGATGTGTGGCCTATAACAGGTCGAGAAACTACTGATAACACTTATCAGTAAATCCCATCAGCCCTGACCAAGGACTTTCAGTTATAGCCAATCGCGCATAGCACAACATCAACTCCGAATACCGGGAGAGACGAAATCCCTCCTATCGCTCATTGCCTCCATGTGTCTCGGGACTGTACCCAAAAACCACATGTTTGCATGACTCAGTAAAGCCGTGGTAGGGTGGAAATCAAAGCACAGTGGGAGAACACATTACAGACTAACCTATACAAGTGTCACCTGAGAACTGCTATCCGACGATAGATATAATACCATATAGGAGTTCTCGGGGAGTCCGTTCAGTGTACCCAGTCTCCACTGAGCACCCGTATACAATCTTTGATGTCAAACACCAATGGATATGGGATCATCCATCGCCCATCCTAATGGGCCAAGAAATATATACGCTAGTCTACTCTGGAATATCGTTGCCCCATATCGATACACCCACGACTAGGAACATTTAAGGATATGCTTATAGACTAGTCAAGTACCACTAGTATGATCTGCATCATAATCATGGTAGTCAAGCTGATATCATAAGGGCTTTATCAACATATATCAAATGAATAGTATACACAATCAAGTGAACATGTTAAGATAAAGAGTAACCAGATAGCATACTATCATGTCGAGCGAGAAAGTCCTCTGTATATATACATATCCAAGAATCCACTATACAAATAATGGCCTCTAGGGCATACATATATCCAACAATCTCCCACTTGCACTAAGGCCAATTATTGGCGTATCTCATACCCAACATCTTAAAAAGTCGCTCATGCTGTGGCTGTGGGAGGGCCTTAGTGAGTGGATCCGCAGTTTTATTCTTTGTATCTACTCTCCTAATCACGATCTCGCGGTGATCAACTATCTTCCGGATCACATGATATCGCCTTAGAATGTGTCTGGATCGTTGATGGGACCTAGGATCTTTAGCCAATGCCATAGCCCCATTATTATCACAATACAATGGTATTGGATCAATAATGGTTGGAACTACTCCTAGCTCCGAGATGAACTTCCGCATCCAGACGGCTTCCTTGGCAGCATCATTTGCAGCAATATACTCAGCTTCCATCGTTGAGTCTGCAACGGTGTCCTGTTTGGAACTCTTCCAACATACCACCCCTTTATTGAGGGTAAATACAAACCCTGAGATAGATTTACTGTCATCCTTATCACTCTGGAAGCTCGAATCGGTAAAGGCCTCCATCTGGAGATCTCTATTACCATACACCAAGAACACTTCTTTAGTCCTTTGTAAGTACTTAAGAATGTTCTTCACAGATGTCCACTGTTTCTCCCCTGGATTGGATCGATACCTGATTACTACACCCAGTGCATAAGCTACATCAAGGCTAGTACATAACATCGAATACATTATAAATCCCACGGCAGAAGCGTAGGGTATAATGCTCATGCGAGCTCTCTCTTCATCAGATGTTGGGCAAAAGTCCTTGGAGAGAATGATTCCATGACAAGCGGGTAAAGCACTTCGCTTGGAATCCTCTATGCTAAACCACTTTAGGATGGTGTTAATGTACCTTGATTGGGACAGTCCCAACAATCTTTAAGATCTATCCCTATAGATCTTAATGCCCAAAATGTACGAGGCATCACCCAGGTCCTTCATGGAGAACCTTTGTGATAAGAATAGCTTGACCGATTGTAGTATAGGAACGTTGTTTCCTATCAAGAGAATGTTATCCACGTACAATACGAGGAATGTGACAGTACTCCCTACAATCTTCTTATAAATACAAGGTTCATCTGGATTTTTGATAAAATCAAACTCATTTATCGCACCATCAAAGCAGATGTTCCAACTCCGTGATGCCTGATTTAATCCATAAATGGATTTAAGCAACCTACATGCTTTCTCGCGACTCCCACTATCAACGAAGCCTTCTGGCTGGTCCATATAAACGCACTCTTCTAAATCAACATTTAGAAATGCAGTTTTAACGTCCATCTGCCAGATTTCATAATCGTAGTGAGCAGCAATAACAAGTAGGATCCGAATGGATTTAAGCATTGCTACATGAGAGAAATTTTCATCATAGTCCAGTCCTGATCTTTGACGAAATCCTTTCGCTACAAGCCTTACCTTATAGGTCTCTACCTGTCCATCTACACCGATCTTTCTCTTAAAGATCCATTTGCACCCCACGGGTTTTACCCCAAAAGGTGCAACTTCCAAAGTCCATACTTTTTTGGTGTACATAGACTCCATTTCGAATCTCATAGCATCCAACCACTTCACTGAGTCACCACTCGTGATAGATTGCTGAAAACTAGTAGGTTCGTTATCATCCATGATGCAATCTTCTCTATCACCATCAATGAGAAAACCGTAGTATCTCTCCAGTGGGCGAGAAGTCCTACTAGATCTACGGAGTGGCTGAGGTTCATAAGATTATATTGCAACATCAGGTTCAACCAAATCGTCATTAGTAATTTGTGTCTCTAGAACTTCTTCTAGTTCTACCACATTGCCATCATGATTATTTGTAAAAAAATCATTTTCTAAAAATGTGGCATACTGAGAAACAAACACTCTTTGTTCCTCCTTATGGTAGAAAAGATATCCATACGAATGTTTTGGATATCCCACAAATGTACACATGACCGATTATGTCTCGAGCTTGTCTGGATTCTGCTTTTTAACAAAAGCAGAACAATCCCATATCTTAACTCGTTTAAGAGATGGTCTCTTCCCTTACCATATCTCATATGGAGTGGTAGACACGGTTTTGGTGGGAACCCTGTTCAATAGATATGCTGCAATCTCCAATGCATGCCCCCAAAAGAAAAGTGGCAACTCAGCATCACTCATCATAGAACCTATCATATCTAATAGGGTACGATTCCACCGTTCTGACACACCGTTGTGCTGTGGTGTGTAAGGGGGAGTGAGCTGAGAGAGAATCCCATTCTCTTTTAGGATGTCCGAAAACTCTGTGCTCAAATACTCTCCATCTCGATCCGATCGAAGTTTCTTGATGATCAAACCGGTTTGTTTTTCTACTTCAAGTCTATACTCCTTGAATTTCTCGAAAGCTTCAGACTTATGCTTTAATAAAAACACGTGTCCGAACCTTAGGAAATCATCAGTAAAAGTTATGAAGTAAGAATAACCACCTTTAGCTTATGTAGACATTGGTCCGCATACATCACTATGTATGAAGCCTAAGAGTTCAGTAGCTCTCCCCCCGTGTCCAACAAACGGAGTTTTGGTCATTTTACCCTTGATACAAGACTGACAAGTCGCATAAGATTTATATTCAATGGGATTTAAATATCCATCTTTATGTCGCTTGTTTAGTCTTATTTAATTAAAATGACCAAGTCTACAATACCAAAGAAAAGCTTCATTTATATCTGAAAATTTTCTTTTATTTGTGTGTTGTATGTTGAAAACTGTGTGTTGATTTAGGACGTATATCCCGTTATTCAGTGTACCATGCCCAATCAACTGTTGATTCGGGTTAATATTCATAACATTATTTTGCAACACAAAATTATATCCTTCATTGTCTAAAAAAGAAATGGATATTATATTACATAGCATGCTTGGTACATAATAACACAGGTTCAAAACCAATATACATCCCGATGGCAAGCCCAGATGATACTCTCCCACTGATACAACATATACATTGGAACCATTTCCAACCTGGAGAGTGTGATCACCAGTCTTCAAAACTTTGTTATTTCTTAATCTCTGCATACAATTGCAGATGTGAGAACCTGAACCGGTATCTAATACCCAGGAAGTAGAGTTTATAGAAAAACAGTTTTCAGTCACGAACACACCTGAAGCGGAAGCATCACCATGCTTCTTCTTCTTGAGATCGGCGAGGTACTCAACACAATTTCTCTTCCAGTGTCCCGACTTGTGGCAGTAAAAACATTCTCCCTTTCCCGATCCCTTAGCCCCGGATTTGTCTTTCCCTTTTGCCTTTCTAACTCCACCTCTCGGTTTAGTGGGTTTCTTGTTATTCTATCCCTTAGCCTTGGGTTTTGGGATGGAAGAGGAAGATTGCCCAATAATCATAGAGGGAGTCTTCGCTATGAGCGTGCTCTCTGCACTTCTCAACATATTGAGAAGTTTAGGAAGTGACTTCTCCATGCTATGCATATTGAAGTTCATAATAAACCGAGCATAGGCGGGGGGAGAGACTGCAGAACAATATCAACATATTGCTCGTTCTCCATGGTCCATCTCAGGCCCTCAAGTTCTTCAATAAGAGCTATCATCTTCAAGACATGATCACCTACTGATGTGCCAGCAGCCATCCTCATCTGAAACAACTTTCTAGATGCCTCATAACATAGGGTACGAGATTGCTCCCCATACAACTCCTTTGTATTGAGAAAGATGGATTGAACATCCATCTTCTCATGCTGCTTCTGATGTACATTATCCATCGAAGCTAACGTGAGGCATTTGGCTGTGGCACAATCACATGTCTTGCAGATCTTCTTATCCGCAAAGAGGAATCAGGGCCAGGGATGGGAGGAGCTGGGGCAGTGAGGACTTATGCAACCTTATCATATGTAAGGGAAATGTTTATGTTCCTCAGCCAGTCTTTATAATTGGGTCCCGTCGGTTTATTTTTCTCTAATAAAAGCTTAAGTCTAGTCATGGGTATCTGCTATTAGGAGAGAGAAAAGAATACACTCAGCAAAATGCTCTTGCAAAGATTAGATTGGTTATTATCTTATCTAATCGATGTCTCCCACTGCTTTTATCAAATTTTCCTTCAAACCTTAAAAAGAAAATTAGCCAGGATTAATTACATTCTACAACTTCGCTAACCAGTCAGCCAGGCCAGTGTCTTTACTTTGAGGGAGGTTCCCTGTGCTTTCGCACGGACCTAATTAAAGTAAACCTCATTTTCCCATAGGCATAACTCCGTTGACACCTTTCCACACCTACTGGATTAGCTAATTGTAAAGTGCAAAACTCTCCTGGGAGTAACTCTTACTCACAGTGGGATCAGGATCCAACTATTAACATAGATGGTATGCAATCCCATTGCAAATTTTAACTCTTGAAATTCCCTATGTGGTTTTTTCCCCTAGCACTCATGACCTTAACTATGGTCAACAAATCATAAGCACTAGTCAAGTTCTACCCGTCATTTCATGATTAATTAGACCTACTCATATGACCCTTAACTATGGCCAACAAAGTCATATAAATGTCCTAATTAATCGCATCATATGCTGTGTAGGAAGACTTCACTTAGCTACTGTATACTACGCCTTAGCTATTGTCAACAAACGTAGCACGAATACTAAGTACTCTACTTCCTAAAATGACGGAGGGTTGCGGATGGTTTTTAAGAAAACCTTCAACGCTTTGAACTTGATCTCGTTGTAGAATCAAATAGTTTTTAAAAGGAGTGGCTTAAGCTCCGCATTTTTGAAACTTGCTTTTTCATAAAAAGGCCGAGTGGGTTTCAAATTCGATTCTACAACATCTTTAGATTTCTTTTCCTTTACATTAATCTCATTAATGTAGTCCCATCATTTAAGTTCCTAAGCATTACAGAAAGAAACGAAAATAGAACGTACACTTATGCCATCTGCATTCGCCACAGGGTCCCGTCATACACCGTTATGTTACTTAACTAACAGCATAGCGGGGCAGGACTAGCGCGGATGCAAAACATAAGCAATGTTTATTATATATCATATATATAATAACATTTGTCTCATGTAGTTATATGATCTCATCACAGAACATTGCAGAAGAATCGGATATATGAATGTATAGGATATACTAGGAAGTCTGTATTTTAAATTAAGCCAATGATAAAAATATGGATTCCACGATCGTGACGAATAGCCAAGCCCACACCCTAGACCCCTACGAGAGCGGCAAGCAACCCTGCCAATTCTAGAGTTAGGAGACCCGGTCTCGACCCCTCGAGATGGTCTCCCACTGGACTCTAGAACCCGGTAACTTGTTCTTCCCTCCTTAGGTCTATCCTAATGCGGAAAAGTAAATAATATACATCAAAGGCGACATCATCCTCAACCCTGAAGTGTCCTAATAAAAGAATATTATATATAATGAATTTTACATGAATGAAAAGAAAAACTCCTATCTCACATAAAAAAAACCGGCTATTCAATCACGACGATCGTATACACCATATCAACACAGCAACAGAATAATCATCACAGATCATCAACGTAAGTAAATATGCGTATTCCCAACGTCGTCAACATATAGCAACGAAATTAGGGATACACATATTACACTTACGGTCACATAAAAGAAATGTAAAACTACAACATTTGGAATCCTCACAATACTTAGACATCACAAACCCGGAATATCTCATATCCCGGCTTTCATGCCTAACCATGTAGATCTTACATTTAGGTCTCAAAAATGAAAACACCTTTTCAAAAGAAATCGAGTAATTCAACAAGATTCCAGATATCCTACGAGACCGAAATGTTAGATTTACAAACAACCAATTAATTTTCTTAAAACTAATTAGTGTAGATTCCAAATATTGTATCACATTCAGAAAAACTAGGCGATGTTAAACATTTCGATCGATTCATCAAACACCGACAATTCTCAGAGACCTCAACACTTGAGTCAGATTTAAAAATACCCAGAGAATGCCACTAGGACCTACGGATCAGCACAAGAAGGTACGATCCTTGCCTCACCAACGGCTCCGCGGAACCGCCGCTAAAAGCATGTTTTGGCTGCGGTTCCACGTCCGTTTAGTCGAGTTAGGCACTCGTTTTTCTTGGGGGTCCATAGAATACCCTGCACTATTTTTTGCATATTTTTAAACCAAAAAATTCCAACTTTTGAAAAATTTCCAGAGAGCATGCAAAGTATCGGTTTCGATGTTCGATCGAATACTTTAACGTCGTCTAGGCCACGCCTAATATTCTAGCTTGGCTCTGATACCACTGTTGGAATTTCTTAGCACCCTCATAAGGTTTTAATAAGCATCAAGTATGCAATTTTAAAAATCTATAGTGCTAAGCAACTCAAACCTAGAATCGAACTAGAGGATTAGGGTTTAACTAGAAAGTATCATATACTAATAGTGTCTAACACTAAGAGAAAAAGAAATACAGCCTTTGTAGACATCTCCTTCTCTTCTATAGCTCCGTGTAGATGTCCTTTGGACTCCTTGGTTCCACTCGAATCTTGAACATGTCCGCTTGAAGCCTTTGAAATCCATGATGATCCACCACGGAGTTCCTTACACTCAAACTCTTGCTTCGCTTAACCTAAGTAGAAGTAAAGCAAACAACTTATACAAGTGTGCTCGACAAGTATAGATTAATGAAGTAGATATTTTTCTCACTAAAGATACTTTCTTTTTCTTTCTCTTTTACTCACTAGAAAAAGGTAGAGAGCTTGGAGGAAGAAGGAGATGGAAATGGCTAAGCTTGAGCTAATGAAAAAAATGATCATAAGAAAGAGAGAGAGTCACACTCACTCTTAACCAAGAGCATAGAAAATATCTAGATATTTTAGAGATTGAGTTAGTGGAGGATTAGACAATAAACATGGTTACTTAGATATTTTGAAGAAGTGTGTAGAAGAAAAATATCAACGATGGATTTATTATCTAATTTCCATTAACTCAAAATCCATAAAATATCAAAAATGTTTCCATGTGAGTCTAGCATAGCCATCTCCAATGTATCATCCACCATGACACATGCACACATGTATATGTGTATATATATCCATATAAGCATACATACATACATGCATACAATATAAAGAAAGGAATCAATAATGAGCTAATGGTCATTTTATATTAAATCAACACTTGATTTAATAATCCGGTCATATCGCATACAACCCGACCAATAGAAAACGCCAGATTAAAATACGGTATCATATACTCATATTTAATCAAGCTCCCACACATATCACCATATGCGCCTCACTTCGTTTCTCCTGAGCTCGGAAACCCCTTTGTGGGACTCTAAGACTCGTCAATACGCTAGCAGTAGGTAGTGATCATATCAGATACCCACAAACCGTCAGCGGTACTAGATGCACGTAACGGCTCGCAGGTATTGAGCGAACAAAAGAACAACAAGCTAACTTGTCCAAACTCTCGTAGAGCCAACCGCAACACTTACCGTACAGTCCGGTCTCTTCGTCTGATATGTTGTATATCGAGTCTAGGGATGGCATCGTCGACCTCAATAACTCAATAAGTCATGCCGATGTGTGGACTATAATAGGAGAAACTACTGATAACACTTATCAGTAAATCTCATCAGCCCTGACTAGGGACTTTCAGTTATAGCCAATCGCGCATAGCACAACATCAACTCCGAATACCGGGAGAGACGAAACCCCTCCTATCGCTCATTGCCTCCATGTATCTCGGGACTGTACCTAAAAACCACCTGTTTGCACGACTCAGTAAAGCCGTGGTAGGGTGGAAATCAAAGCACAATGGGAGAACAAACAAGACTCTATGACGATCTCGGGTCTACAGTCTAACCTGTACAAGCGTCACCTGAGAACTGCTATCCGATGATAGATATAATACCATATAGGAGTTCTCGGCGATTTCGTTCAGTGTACTCAGTCTCCACTGAGCACCCATATACAATCTTTGATGTCAAACACCAATGGATATGGGATCATCCATCACCCATCCTAATGGGTCAAGAAACGTATACGCTAGTCTACTCTAGAATATCGATGCCCCGTCTCGATACACCCACGACTAGGAACATTTAAAGATATGCTTATATACTAGTCATGCCCCACTACTATGATCTGCATCATAATCATGGTAGTCAAGCTGATATCCTAAGGGATTTATCAACATGTATAAAATGAATAATATACACAATCAAGTGAACATGTTAAAATAAAGAGTAACCAGATAGCATACTATCATGTCGAGCGAGAAAGTCCTCTGTATATATACATATCCAAGAATCCACTATACAAATAATGGCCTCTAGGGCATACATATATCCAACAAATATTCGCCCCCAAATACGGCGATAGTGAACTTAAATGTCCCTAAACAAACATTTCGCCTCAAACATGGCGATAATGGACCGCGATGTCCTTAAACTAAAATAATCGAGCCCATACGCTCATACGTTTTAAGTCGATCTTAATCTCAAACCAGATTAACGATCCTTAAATCAACCCAAATCTAAATCTAAAAATATACGTATTTGGACTAATCCACGCCCTACGGGCGACGACATAAATTAGTCTCCGTATACAATCCACGGGCAACCCAAAATAAAAACAAATATACACACGACACGAAGTGAACCTCCGGAGCAGGAGAAAGTGGTTATCGTGATGCGGTAACGTAATTAACTACAGGGGCTTGCGCCTGCAGGGAAGAGGCAAGAAATCCCTCTCGCCAAGTTCCGGTGCCTCTGACTTCCAGGAATGAATGAGCCGCTCGGAAAAAGCCTTCCATTTCCGTCAAATGACCCGGCCTCCCCTAGCTTTTCCATCGTACAGGCTCCCTTTCCTCCCTATGCTCCCCCGGCGCAGGCCTACGACGCTTCGCTCCTTCGGCGTTTTCGCCAGACAGTCTTTGCCAGTAGTGCCATCCTCCCCACAGGCTGTCTGTATGGGTGGGTTTTCCCTTGCTACTACGTTCTGTTAGGCGTTATGGATTACAGGAAATAAAGTGGTTGACAGCAGGCGGATTTCCTTTCCGAGTACGCTAATCTGGAAGTGAAAGTTTCCTAATTCGATTGAGTCTTTTGTGATGGTAAACTGACCCAGCCCGGCAGTGTGGTGGACCAACCATTCTTCTTAATGAAGTTCAGTATCTGCCTTCTCCAACCCAGAAGAGATGGCTCATGTAGAACAAAGCTCTTTCTTAGTTCCAACCACCTGGGATGCCTTATTAGCGTCATTTAATTTAGGTCCTTCTCGGCCGGCCTATAGAACGAGAATGACGTGTCGTCCAGCGGAGCTTAGAAGAAGGTGACTCGGAGCCTAGAAGAAGGAAGGTGACTCGCGCAGACAACTGACTCCTTTTCAATAGAAAGGAATAGTCAAACCAACCCAGCTGGCTGGTCAATCTCAGTGATCTTATCGGCCGGCAAACTGGAGACGGGCGACCACGGTCCCGACCTTACCAGCACTGTAGGTTTACTAATCAATGAAGCCCCTCAACCCACTTACTTTTATTACAAAGTCAACCAAACCGTCATGGTCACGACATGTTGTTTATATTGATTGAGTTTACAGGATTCCATCGCCATGGAATCCATCCATAAACCGTCACCCCGGTGCAATACAAACTACAACAGTGTCCCCACAATCAAAAAAAACCCTCGCAAACGAAGGGGGATCTAATAAAATCTACTACAACGGTCGCATTCGTTCAAACCTCCGATATACGGTGCCATAAATCAACTTGGCATCTTCAGAAAGGTGGACGGATAGATCCAAATAACATCTTCCCCCAAATTCAGGCAAGACGATCTATCTCAGTTCGTCTCTGTTTTCGGCGGTAAACAAGCTCTTAGGATCTTTGCTTGACTACCAGCGTTGTGATAGCAGTCACACTAGTAGGGGCTGGGTAGTGTATAAGCACATCCTTATACAAGTCCCTAGTCGTAGGATTATCAAGACGGGGCATCGATACTCCAGAGTAGACTAGTGTATATGCTTCTCATCCCAGCAGGGGAGATGGTCTGTTCCACAGCCGTTGGTACGTCGTACCGGAGATAGTATACAGGTGCTCATTGGGTTATGAGTTACATTGGATGGACTCGTTGGGAACTGCTGGTTGGTATTATATCTATCGTCGGGTAGCAGTTCTCGGGTGGTATGAGTACAGGTTAGTTCGTTGGCTTGATATCACTATCTGTCTTAAGTGTGTTCCCACTGCACTTAGATTACTACCCTACCACGGCTCAAATGAGTCGTGCAAATAGGTAGTGGTTGGGTGCAATCCCGAAGCACTTGGAGGCAGTAGCGGTTAGATAGGATTCGTCTCTCCCGGTATTGGGGGTTGATATCGCGCTGTGTTTGGAAAGCCATTACACAAAGCCCCAGGCCAGGGCAAGCGAGATTTACTGGTACGCACTCCAGTAGCTTCTCAAGGTGTTTTGGGCACTACTCCGGCACGACTTATTGCGCTATTAGGGGTCTGACGTTTACCATCCCCCTAAGCCCGATATGCGAGTATCTTAGACGAACAGACTGGACTGTACGAAGATTGTTACAGATAGGCTTAGTAGGAGTTCGGATGAGTTTGCTCATCGGCCTTCTTATTGATAGATACCTGGGTAGCCGTTATGTGCAGCTAGTACCGCTGATGAACTTGTGGTTAAACCCGCTGCCAGCGTACTGTTGAGTCTTTAGAGTCCCTCACAGAGGGTTTTCCTGCTCCGGGAAAAATGATATAGAGGCCTTATGGTTTTACGGCAGGGTTCCGATCACATACGTCCACTGGCTACACGGATGTCGTTCGGGCGGATAATACTAGTGGGCTTTAGTTTAAGCCAGATCCTAATATTATATTATTGGATTGTTATCATCTCATTGTATTCGTATTTTTCGGAATACGAATACAGGTATGTATTTACGGTGAGGGCATTCTTGTAATTTTTCATGACATGCTTCTAGAAGGAGACACCTCATTGTTTGGATTATCTATTTTGGGAAATAGATTAATGAGGTGAAAATTTGGAGAAATACTTGGCATGGGTGAAGCATGGCTCTTTGGATTTATTTATTTATTTGGACTCACTATTCAAGCATGGTTGTAATTTCTTATTGTGAAATAATCCATACTTGAATGAGTGAGATGAGAGTGAGCCATCTTTCACTTGAGCCAAGACTTGCTCATTTGTTCATTCTCATTCTCTCTCCATTTTCTCCTCCTTCTTCCTCAAAGACTCTAACCCTCGCATGAGTTGTGAAACATAGAGTCTCATAAGATAAAAAAAACTCCATTAGATACTCTATATCATCTAGGCTACTTAGCTTAGCAAACTAAGTACCTTAGTTACCTCGGTTTAGAGGTTGGATCTTGAAGCACATACTCTCGGGTGGATCGTCTTTGACGGGAGGAGGCCGACATTGCAAGCTCGATCCGGATCCTCGAGGAGCTCAAGGAGAGGAGGAGGACAAGACCTGAAGGGCAAGATTCTAGGAGGTATAAAACTCTTACCGAGTAGTTAAACATCCAAGTAGTTTTAGCTAGTTAAGGTTTCTGTTAAGATCCTGGAGTTTAGTCGATGTTGCGAGCTTTGTAAAATTCTTTTTTTGTAAATTCCGCCTCCCCGCGAACCCGCGGGGTGTACGACATCGAGTTACAAGAGAAATGTGCACATACTTTTGAATTGCTGAAACAAAAGTTGACCACGGGCTATATTCTTACATTGCCGGATAAATCAGGTGGTTTGGTGATACACAGGGATACTTCAGGGATTGTTTTAGGCTGTGTTCTGATGCAGAACGGTCGGGTGGTTGCTTATGCCTCACGGCGGCTGAAGAATCACCAGAGGAACTACCCAACACACGACTTGGAGTTAGCTGCAGTGATTTTCACATTGAAGATCTGGAGACATTACTTATTGTGCGAAAAGGTAGAAGTGTACACGGATCACAAGAGTTTGAAATACGTGTTCACTCAGAAAGAATTGAATATGAGACAACGCCGATGGATAGAACTAATGGATGACTACGACTTGGACTTACAGTACCATCCGAGGAAAGCAAATGTCGTACCCGACGCCCTCAGTCGCAAGCCAGCGGTTATGATGTTGACCAATCAAAGGAGCATCATTGAGGACATTCAGAAGCTCGAACTAGAGGTTGTTACAGCAAGTGCAACCGGGCAGTTTTGGCAGTTACAGGTGCAATCTTCACTTGTAGATCACATTAAGGTTGCACAGGCTGATGATCCTCGATAGCAGAAGTTTAGAGAGCGGGTGGAAGCCGGACTAAGGACAGACTTGCTCATATATCGAGACGGTTCTTTGAGATTCGGTAGCAGACTCTGTGTTCCTAAGGGGGATGTTCGAGAAGAAGTACTAGCTGAGGCTCAAAGTTCGGCTTATTCAGTGAATCCGGGAGGCACGAAGATGTACCGAGATCTGAGGCAGCACTATTGGTGGAACAGGATGAAGCGGGAGATTGCATGGTTTGTGTCCATGTGCTTAATATGCCAACAAGTAAAGGCTGAACACCAGAGGACAGCGGGTTTGTTACAACTGCTTCCGATACCCGAATGGAAATGAGAGCACACCATTATGGATTTCATGACTGACTTACCACCGAGCCCAAGAGGCAACAACGCCGTCTGGGTTATCGTCGACCGTCTTACGAAAGCAGCACACTTTATACCATTCCGAGTGGGACAGTTGACAGAGTCGCTTGCGGAGAAGTACATGCAGGAAGTAGTGTGATTTCATGGAGTTCCGGTCAGTATAATATCAGATCGAGACACCAGATTCGTTTCGCACTTTTGGAAGAGCTTACAGGAGAGTCTGGGTACACGTCTCAGGTTCACAACGGCTTACCATCCACAGACGGACGGACGGTCCGAGCGTACTATTCAGATGCTCGAGGACATGTTGAGGGCATGTATGCTAAACTTTCAGGGTTCTTGGAAAGATCACCTCCATCTAGTGGAGTTTTCTTATAACAACAGTTTCCAAACCAGCATCCAGATGGCTCCGTTCGAAGAGCTTTACGGACGGAAATGTCGATCCTCTGTTTGTGATGACGTTGGTGAGCGAAGATTACTGGGCCCCGAACTTATAGTTCAGACTGTAGACAAGATCCAGATGATCAGACAGCGCATCAAGACGGCTCAGGAGGACCGACGGAAGAGTTGGGCAGATGCCAGCAGGAGATCGCTAGAGTTCGAAGTCGGTGATCATGTATTCCTGAAGATTTCACCTACCTGTGGTGTTATCAGATTTGGGAGTCATGGGAAACTCGATGCCCGATTCATCGAACCATTCGAGGTATTGGAGCGAGTAGGGGAAGTGGCTTACTGGCTTGCCTTACCCCCATTGTTAGCTGCTGTACACAACACATTTCATGTGTCACAGTTGCGGCGCTACGTTCAAGACGACAGTCACGTTTTCGATCATTCAGAATTGACATTGGGTACCGACTTATCTTATGTGGAGCAGCCTACTACTATACTCGACCGAAGAGTGAAAGTGCTGAAGAATAAGGTCATTCCGTTAGTCCGAGTATCTTGGGGCGGTCATTCACCGGGGGAATCTACCTGGGAACGTGAGGAGGATATCCGTTCGCAATTCCCGCATCTTTTCATATAATTGCCTGTATTTCTGCTTGTTTATGTTTCTTAATTTCGAGGGCGAAATTTTTATAAGGGTGGTATGATGTAATACCTAGTCCCCTTTTGTATGCTAATACCAGTATTTAAAATAAAATGTTATTCTAAATAGTTTACCCATTTTTTTATTATTCTATTTATTTTATTTATATTTTATTTTTCCTATACCTACATATTCTAATTATTTTTCCCAACACCTTAACCTATATTCTACCCATATGGTTTCACTTTCCTAACCCAAGCCCAAACACTTTTCCCCTTTTCTTTTTCCTATGTCTTATCCCAAGGCCCAAACCCAATAACCTAAACTCTCTTCTTTCTCTTCTCCTTCAAATTCAAAAAAAAAATTATTCTCTTTTAATTCCTCATAAATCCCCTTTAACACCCAAATCAATTCTATATTAATCACCATAATTCATAATTACTTATTTTAAATTACTTTTAATTCTCTCTCTCTCTCTCTAAACTCCCTTTCTCTCTCTCTTCCCCACAATCTCTCCTCTCTCTTTAGCTGACCTTCTATAAAACTCATCTCCACCACCGAGCTCATCTCACCGGACTACCGCTCAACTCTACCTTGTTACCAACCAAGCCTCCCTACCACCGATGACCCCAGCGCACCTCCAGCTCCCGCCGTGAGGCCCTGACCTTGCCGCAACTGACTCCAACCCAAGATTGCTGCCGTAGCCGAGCCTAGGTTTGTGTTCGCCATGCGTGCGCCGTGCCATTCATTATCAATCACCGCTGTCGCGTCGCCGATCGTCATCGTCAGGCAAGTTTCCAAGACTTGCTTCCATGCTATAATATTTACTTTTCGATGTATGATCCGATGGTATTACGTGATTAGTGTTAGACCATATTTAATTTTAATTGAGTTGGAACTGAGTATTAATCGAGTCCAACACCTCGTGTTAACATCGTTTAGAAGTTCGTAAATTATTTTTCTTGTGAATTGAACAAACATAACGGGTATTTCGACAATAAACGACTGCTTAGTTTAGGTGTTCGATATGAATCTAGGGCAAAAACCCTGTCTAGTGTGACAAAATTTATGGCTACTAGATTGCTTTAGTAATAATGGTTGATATGTAAAAAGTTAGAATGAAAATACGGACTCTAATGCCATGAAATGTCACCAATAATTAGCTTCACCAAATCTGAAATTTTTCCGTACACCTAACTTGTAAAAATCATAGTAATTTGGATACATACTATAACGGTGTTTTCGAAGGCTCGTATCGAATCTGACTTGACACCCTAGAACCTCCTGTAATTTATATTTCGTTACTATTTTAAAACAATGACGAAAACTGTTCGGGAATGCGACTGGACTGCAGTCCAGAGCAGCACTGCTTGTCGACACCTAAATTAAAATGTTTTTACAATTATGTATGAAAATGATATTATATGGAACCCTATACCGTTGCGAATAATATTCTTTTAGATAACTATTGGTGGTAGTTTCATTCATTTTTATTGTCGTTTGCTATTTTAATCATATTTTAAATCGTCGTTACGTACTGCAGTCCCAAGCAGGAACAAAACATATATCCTGATCTTAAACATTGCATATCTTCCAGTACACAGTGGAAATTATCAATCCGTATGATGCGTTGTAAACCTAATTAATGGACCTAAATATTATCCAACTGTAGCGCCGCCTGATTTTGATCCCAACAGGATAAAAACAGTGATATGAAACGGACTTTCAGTTCAGGAACTGAATTTTCAGCAGAGAACATTTAAAAAGAAATGACCGTAATTCGAAAACCCGAAACCCAATTGATTTGAAAGAAATTTCTTTGAATTTCTAATTAATTTTACTTTTAATCCCTTTTGTATTATTTTGCTTAATTCTGATCTTACGATTTAATGTGATTTTTCTAAATTCCTAAAACGTGTAATGACTTGTATTGCATATGATTTGTTTAGCGGCATAATTCACATGTTTACCCGACTGCGATACCTCTAGCGATAGAGAGCATCCTTATTAATTCTCAGTGTATAATGCATTGTCGAACATGAACGGTATCAGTTTAGTCGTGTCAAGTACTATAGTAAAAGTGAACGATTCGTGATAGTGAACAGCACTGTGAATAGTGAATAAAGCAATGTTATTGGTGCGTACTTATACACAACTAGCTCATACTTATAGATAGTGAAACCTGGGGAAAAGGGGGAAATCGAAATGGAAAAGAACTTGTATTTAGCGAGGTTAGCGATTTAGAGGATGGTCATTCGAACAACGACTCTTATATATATTAGGTTAGGACTTAGCTGTCCGGCTGACAGGGTTATGTCCCGGGCAACAGTGGGTCGTAGTCTCGGGTACGCATGAGACCCTCATTAAACATGATCGCTTCTTTCCGTAAATTCAATTTCAAAATTGACTTAGAGACCAGCAGGAACACAGTTCATACATTGCATTGATTATTGACATATCAATTATCTGCATATATTGTCTCCGCCGTTATTCCTTTTATTTCTTTCCTCATTATTGTTATCATAATATTGTTATTGCTGTAACATTTCAGAAAATATAAAATATTATTTTTGGAATTTAATATTAAAATAATATATTTCCCGAAAACTGCCCGATTTGCGAAATTGGGGTTTTTGAAAAAGGGTATAAATATATACCAATAATTATGAAATAATTGGAAATTAAAATTATTTATGCGTCTAAAAATATATTTAAAGGATTTGGCAATTTTAAAATCAAATATATGCAGTTTAAATGAAAACCCAATTAGTGCACTGCTAATCGCGATTAGGCCAAATCCGTGTTTCTACAGTTTTCCATGGCTAGTGCACCGTGTCATGTTGCATTTTGGTTACATGTTGTTTTATTGTGTTGTTTTGGGGTATTATATGGTTTGAGTTTTAAAAAGAAAAAGAATAGAAAAGGGATAAAGAAATGGGGTATGGGCATGAGAGAGAGTGTGAGGGGTCTTCATTGACCATGGGCCTTTGATAATCATTCATCCTCTTCATCATTTCCCCTCTCCCTTCCCTCATGACTGCCTTCTCTTTCCCCCCTCCTCTTCATCCTCACAAACACCATCAAAAACAACTCAAAATCTCATATTGCCTTCACAAAAAACATGCACAAGCTTCTCACAAACACTTTGAACCAAGAAAAATTGGATTTTGGAGACTTGGGGCAACTCAAGAATTTTCTTGAGTTGCCAAATGAGATAATACCTTCACCATTAGTATAGTATTTCATTCCATTAGCTTCTACGTTTAGTTTAGAATCGATATATTGAGGTTTAGTGGACTTTGAAATTTCCAAGTTAGGGTCTTGATGAAAACATGAGTAGTAAAGTGTAATTGATATTAGTAGAGGCCATACAACCCCTGTAGTGATGGTATATTGGACTAAACCTGAGAGTGAACCCCCAATTCACAAACTTAGAAACCCTGATATCGTATTTTTGTGAAAATTGTGATGGAAATTGGAGATCTGCTAACACCCGAGTGACCTGAAAATTATTTAGCGAAGCCTGAGAGATGTGCAGGAAACCTAGAAGCTACCCTAGAAACACGAGACCATATGCTCATGTTTAGGTCGCAATTTTTCTCATTTTGGCCGCAATTTACGGCCTTGGTACGTTGGAATCGTCCCTTGCTTGGTCCATGGCTTTATCATAGGCAAATTAGACCTACCCCATATGCAGAATTGGCTAATTTCACCTGAAACAAAATCTGGGACCATTTCCTTGAGTTGCTATTTTGAAATGTGACTTTTAAATGACTTGAACTTGTGATATTTCATTTTGTCTCGATCGATTGGCGTTTGTACGTCGATGTCGAGGGCTATTGGTTCTTCTTGCATGTGTAGACCATATGTTTAAACCTATGTGTGATACGTGCATTGTTTTGGTTTTGTGCGAGATTTCTGTTTACGATACTATATGTGTATATATGTAGGTACCCTCAAGTAGACTTCGGACGACGAGTAAGAGCAAGGCGACATCGACTTCGGCAAGCGAGGATCAAGATGAGTAGATCTATATCTATGGGGGAAGTCGGGTGGATGGAGTATAACACCCATGAAATTTTTTGATGGAAACCGATTCATAGAATGTGGTTAAGGAAACTTAGATTAGAAAACTATGGATATGGTTAGAAAGATAGTTAGAGATGATATGAATGATGGAATATGTATATTGGGAGATGAGATGAAAGCTTTAGGGATATGAAAATGTGAATGTGAATCATGACTTATAGATATATAGTTGCACTAGAATAAGTATGAGTTTTAGAGTAACGTGACATTGATGTATAGGGTAGAATGTATATGTAGAATTGACTTGATGTGAGGTATAAATGCGATGAAGGAATACGATGTGATATGATGATATGATGATATGTTGGTATACGGATGCGAGTCGATTGAGATGTTTGATACCTTGCCGGTCCCCAAATATGAGATTGTTATGGATGCGGTCTAGGATATAGGTATATATATGTATATATATGTTGTGAATCTTGAGTGATATGCCGTACGAGACGTTAGGTCTGTACCCTCATTGTCATATAGGTTGATTGGATCCTCATTGGTTTAATGCCGCCGTACGATGATTTTCCGTACATGATGAGTTTGACTTGAGGTTTGATCCATACCCTTGACTAGAGGATGTCGTACGATGGATTTGTTAGTTATATATATATATATATATATATATATATATATATATATATATATATATATATATATATATATATATGCCCTAAAGGTCATTGCTGTACATATGATGTATATTATAGCGGATGCTTGGATATATATAGAGAGGACTTTCTTACTCGATATGATAGTATGCTATCTGGTTACACTTTTTCTTAACATGTTGACTTGTATTAGTTTACTGTCTTGCTCTCACATGTTGATAAAGCCCTTAGGATATGTACTTGACTACTAGGACTATGATGAGATCATACTAGTGGGGCTAGGGTAGTCAACGAGTACATCCTATAACTGTTCCTAGTCGAGGGTGTATCGAAACAGGGCATCGATACACCAGAGTAGACTAGCATACTTCTTCTCCTTCTTCTTGCTCTTGAAAAAGCTTCACTAGCTTGTGTGTTTGTGATGATAAATGGTGAGAAATTGAAAACAAAAGAGAGCAAAATTCCTACTTCATCATCCTCATCTATTCTAACCGCTTAGATTAGGGTGTTCACTTCTCTAATAAGTTCATTAGTGAAGTGCAAGCTTGGGTTAGAGATTCTTCAAGGTAGATCATCTTAGATCAAGAAGACTTCAAGCAAGATGCATCATTCACCTCTTGGAGCCTCACGAGAGTCGGAGTTCTTGATGATCGCAGCGAAGGGACCTCAAAACGGAGCTTATGAAGTGAAGGAACGGACTACAAAGGTTGTAATCCTAATCTCTTTAGTTCTTTGTATGTGATACAAACTTGTTACCATAGAATTTCTAGTAAAAATTCATGGTTAGCTTGCTTTGCACCTCTCTAAATTTTAAAGTGGCATGGGTGATGCTACCAAACCCTAGACTAGGTACAAGGGAAGCCCAACAGTGGTATCAGAGCCAAACTAGAATTCTAGATGCGGTGTTAAAATAATTACGAAAAGGAAATCGACTCCGAAATACGATATTATGAAACCCCCATTTTGCTCTCTGTAAATTTTCAAAAAAGTCCTTTAAAAATTTTTCAAACAGGTGCAGAATGATCTATGGGCCACAATATGAACATGGGTGAAATACGGAGGGGGATCGGATTTGGACAGAGCATCAAGGCCTAAATTTCGGCCTGGCCAGCCCCAGTGCTTCCTCTGCCTTCCGTATTCCATCTGTGCTCTTTTGGGTTCATTTTGGTTTTCCTAGTATTGTTTATTTAGCCCAATTTTCATGTGATGATTTGTTTGACCTGGGGCTAATTCGTAGTGCTTCGTAGTCGTATAATTTAACACTGTATTGATAGCCTTGACTATTTTTAGCAGTTCGATCGAACTTTGCACACCACATTTTTTACCCCGCTAAAATTTCCAAGTGTTGTAATTTTCCGAAGTTGATTATATTCATAAAATCGCGCAAGTACCCCTATGGACCCCCTAGAAGAATATACTAACCTTAACTCGATTCTATGCCCACAGAACTGCGTTCGAACCTTCGGATTTTCCGTAGTTCTGTGGTGTCATAGGTGAGGCGTTGGTTAACTCCTTCTACTGCTGGACCATAGACACTGTGGCACGGTTTTTGAGTGTTTTGACTTTGCTCAAGTGTTGAGCTCACGGGGGTAATTTGTGAGTGTATGTTGATTCGATCGAAACGTTAAACATCATCTTGATATTCTGTGATTGTGATACAATATGAGGAATTCATATAGTTAGGCATGAAATCCGTAATATGTGATGTTTCGGGTTTACGATGTCTAAGGTGTTATAGGATTCCAAATATTGTAGTTTTTCACTTTCTTTTCTGCGACCGTAAGTGTAGTATGTGGTGTATCACCGGCTTCGTTGCTATACATCAACGACAATCGAGATACGCATACTTGCTTACGTTGATGATATGAGATATTATGTGTTGCTGTGATATGTTTTATTGGATTGTCTTGTTCTGAATAGCCGGGGGTTTTATGTGAGATGAGGGTTTTTATTTTCATTCATGTAAAATTCATTGTATGTAATATTCTTTTATTGGGGCACTTCCGGGTTGAGGTTGATTTCACCATTGTATATTATTTACTTTTCCGCATTAGGATAGACCCAAGGAGGGGAGCATAAGTAACCAGGTTCTAGGGTCCATTGGGAGGCCATCTCGAGGAGTCGAGACCGGGTCTTCTAACCCTAGAATTGGCAGTGTTACTTGCCGCTCTCGTAGGGGTCTAGGGATGTGGGTTTGGCTATTCATCGTGACCGTGGAATTCGTGTTTTATACAGGCTCGAAATAAAACACGGACCTCCTAGTATATCCAATATTTCATATGTTTCTTCTGCTGCTGATATACTGTGATGTGATCATATTATATGCATGAGACGAATGCTTTATTATTGTATATATGATATATAATAAACATTGCTTATGTTTTACACCCGTGCTAGTCCCGTCCCGGTATGCCGTTAGTTAAGTAACCTAACGGTGCATAACGGAACATTGTGGCGAATGCGGATGGCATAAGCGTACGTTGTATTTTCGTTTCTTCTGTGATGCTTAGGAAGCATAAATGATGGGATCTATTAATGAGATTAATAAAAGAAAAGAAACCTAAAAGATGTTGTAGAATCAAATTTTCAAAAAGGGTAGCTACAGTTTTTTGCTTTGCATAGTGGTATATGTGATATACCCTGCACCTTATTCGATGAGTAAAGAGCCGGGATCCTTTCACCGGGAGTGACCTCTTTAGCAAAACTGGCAGATGCTACAAACTCACGGTTTAGTTTTTGATTGCTTCTATAGTTCTTACTTTGCACAGCGGTATATGTGATATACCCTGCACTTTATTCGATGAGGAAAGAGCCGAGATCCCTTCACCAGGAGTGACCTCTTTAGCGAAACTAGAAAAGCCTCAAAAACACTCATTTTCAAAATCACTTGTTTCTACAACGATATCAAGTTCATTACGCTCATGGTTTTCTGAAAAACCTGCGTAGCCCTCCGTCATTTCAGATAAGTAATATTTAGTATTCGTGCTACGTTTGTTGGCTTTCGTCAAGGCATAGTGTGCAGTAGTTGTTTACTGCTTATCTGCAAGCATATGATGCGATTGGATTAGGGTAGTCATACGACTTTGTTGGCTTTCGTCAAGGGTCGTGCGGGTGGGTTTAATTCAATCAAGAAATGTACGGGTTGAACTTGACTTGCGGACTATGGTTTGTTGGCATTCGTCAAGGTCATAGCATGTTAGGGGTAAAAGCATTATCGGGAATTTCAAGTGTTGAAATTTACAATGAGATTGCATACCTTCTATGAGATAGATGGATCCTGATACCCACTGCGAGTAAGAGTTACTCCTGAGAGAATTTTACACAGGACAATTAGCTGATCAAGTAGGTGTCTAGAAAGGTGTTAACAGGGTTATGCCTCTGGGAAAACGAGGTTTATTCTAATTAGGTCCGTGCGAAAGCACGGGGAACCTCCCTCAAAGTACCAACACTGGCTTGGCCGAAAGATTGGCGAACTTGTAAAGGTGTAATTAATCCCGGCTAATCTTACCTTTTAGGGTTTGAAGGAAGATTTGATGAAAATAGTGGGAGCCATCCTGATTAGATAAGATAATAACTAATCTAATCTTGCAAGAGCATACGCTAAAATGTTTTCTTCTCTCTCTCTCTAGGTAGAGACCATATTAGGCCTTAATCAAGATAATAATATGGATGTATTGACTGAACCCGCTTATTATACTGAGCAAGGGAACGTTGGTCCCGCTCACACTTATAATTGTTATAAGTCCGAGCAGGGAATAGGAGAATATCTGGATTCTCACGCCACCCAAACGAAGAATAAGCATGTTGATGCATCTTCTTTAGTTGTGTTAGTTATCGAGAACTGTTTCTCAGTTCACTCTACGTCCTGGGTATTAGATACCGGATTAGGATCCCACATATGTAATATGTTACATGGGCTACGAAAAGATAGGGAACTGGGAGAGGGTGATCATTCCGTAAAAGTAGGGAATGGTGCAAATGTTGTAGCCAAACCAGTTGGCGAATATCACCTTATGTTACCAAATAGTAATACATTGATTCTGAACGAATGCTATTACATTCCGACCCTGATATGCAATCTTATATCAGTTTCTTTATTGAGTAAAGAAGGATATAATTTTGTAGTACAGGATAATGTTATGAACATCTTCCTGAATCAAAAGTTTATTGGATCAGGCTCCTTAAACAATGGCATATACGTTTTCAACAAACTACAGTACTTAATGTACAAAACACACACAAGAGGAAGAGTTCAGAAATGAACGAATCCTTCTTGTGGCATTGTAGACTAGATCATATCAATGTGACACGGCTAGCTAAGTTACATAAGGATGGATATTTGAATCCGTTCGAATTTTCATCTTATGACACTTGCCAGTCATGTCTCAAAGGCAAGATGACCAAAACTCCGTTTAGTGGACATGGAGAAAGAGTTACAGAACTCTTGGGACCGATACATAGTGATATATGTGGTCCCATGTCTACACATGCCAGGAACGGTTCTTCCTACTTCATTACATTCACTGACGATCTCTCAAGATACGGACATATGTTCCTATTGAAACACAAGTCTGAAGCTTTTGAGAAATTCAGAGAATATAAGAACGAAGTAGAGATCCAAACAGGAAAAAGTATTAAGATCCTACGATCTGATCAAGGAGAAGAATACTTGAGCAATGAGTTCCTACATTATCTAAAAGAGAATGGGATTCTCTCTCAGCTTACTCCTCCCTATACACCACAGCACAATGGTGTATCGGAGCGGAGAAATCACACCTTATTAGATATGGTGCGCTCTATGATGAGCACCGCTGAGTTACTTATTTCCTTCTGGGGGTATGCGCTTGAGACAGCCATACACCTATTGAATATGGTTCCTACCAAATCAGTGCCTACCACTCCATATGAGATATAGAAGGGGAAGAGACCATCTCTTAAGTATGTTAAGATATGGGGTTGTCCGGCCTATGTCAAAAGGCACAATCCGAACAAACTCGAGGCAAGGTCTGTCCTGTGCAAGTTTGTAGGATATCCCAGGAACTCACAAGGGTATATCTTCTACCACACTGAGGAACAAAAGGTGTTTGTTTCTCGACATGCCACCTTTTTAGAAAAGGAATTTCTTGCAAAGGAAATTAGTGGCGAGGAGGTAGAACTGGAAGAAGTTTCAGCAACACAAACTACGACAGAAGATTTGGTAGAACCAGAGAATTCGGTAGTCCCCGACAAACCTCAGCCTCTCCGCCGATCTAGCAGGGTTCCTTATCCACCTGAGAGATACTACGGTTTTCTCGTAGATGGTGGAAGCAAGGATTGCATCATGGAAGATGATGACCCGACTAGCTTCGAGAAGGCCATCACGAGTGGTGACTCTGTGAAGTGGCTGGATGCAATGCAATCTGAGATGGAATCCATGCACACCAACAAAGTATGGACTTTGGAAGTTGCTCCTGAAGGGGTAAAACCCATTGGGAGCAAGTGGATCTTTAAGAAGAAACTTGGTGTAGATGGAAAAGTTGAGACTTTCAAAGCTAGACTTGTTGCAAAGGGTTTTCGTCAACGACCAGGTGTGAATTATGACGAAACCTTTTCTCCAGTGGCTATGCTTAAGTCCATCCGGATCTTACTTGCCATTGCTGCATACCATGACTGTAAAATCTGGCAAATGGATGTTAAGACCGCCTTTCTAAATGGTGATTTAGAGGAGTGCGTGTACATGACTCATCCAAAGGGCTTCGTAGATAGTGGGAGCAGCGGAAAGGTGTGCAAGCTGCTTAAATCCATCTACGGGTTAAAGCAGGCATCGTGGAGTTGGAACATCTGTTTTGATGTTGTAGTCAAAGAGTTTGACTTCATCAAGAACGTAGATGAACCTTGTATATACAAGAAGGTTGCAGAGAGTAAGGTCGTCTTCCTCGTATTGTACGTGGATGACATACTCTTGATAGGAAATGATGTTCCTATGCTGCACTCGGTCAAGCTCTTCTTATCACATAGATTCTCAATGAAAGATCTAGGTGATGCCTCCTGCATTTTAGGAATTAAGATCTATAGAGATAGATCTAAAAGGATACTGGGATTGTTCCAATTCAGGTACATTGACACCATACTAAAGAGGTTTAGTATGGAAGAATCCAAGCGTGGGAACCAACCCACGATCTCTGGACTCACTCTCTCCAAAGAGATGTCTCCCAAGACTGATTTAGAGAAAGCTCGCATGCAAGGGATACCCTATGCTTCGGCAGTAGACTCTATCATGTACGCGATGCTATGTACCAGACCCAATGTAGCATACTCACTAAATGTAGTGAGTAGGTATCAAGCAGATCCAAGAGAGAATCATTGGACAGCTGTGAAGAACATTCTCAAATACTTGAGAAGAACTAAGGAGATGTTCTTGGTGTATGGTAACGGAGAACTCCAAGTGGAGTCCTTTACCGATTCGAGCTTCCAAAGTGATAAGGACGACTCTAAGTCGCACTCGGGATTTGTCTTTACCCTAAATGGAGGGGCGGTTTGTTAGAAGAGTTCCAAACAAGAAGCCGTGGCAAACTCGACGATGGAGGCTGAATACATTGCTGCCAACGATGCTGCCAAAGAGGCTGTCTGGATGAAGAAGTTCATCACTGAACTTAGTGTGGTTCCATCCATTGAGCATCCAATACCTTTGTATTGTGATAACAATGGAGCTGTGGCTTTGGCCAAGGAACCCAGGTCCCATCAGAAGTCCAGACATATTCTGAGGCGATATCACCTGATCCAGGAGATAGTTGATCGCCGCGAGATCGAGGTTAGGAGAGTTGACACGAAGGACAACACTGCGGATCCACTCACGAAGGTCATTCCCCAGATACAATTTGAGAGACTCTTCGGGATGTTAGGTATGAGATACTACAACAGCTGGCCTTAGTGCAAGTGGGAGATTGTTAGTTATATATATATGCCCTATAGGCTATTGTTGTACATATGATGTATATTATAGTGGATGCTTGGATATATATAGAGAGTACTTTCTTGCTCGATAGGATAGTATGCTATCTGGTTACACTTTGTCTTAACATGTTGACTTGTATTGGTTTACTGTCTTGCTCTCACATGTTGATAAAGCCCTCAGGATATGTACTTGACTACTAGGACTATGATGAGATCATACTAGTGGGGTCATGGTAGTCAACGAGTACATCCTATAACTGTTCCTAGTCGAGGGAGTATCGAGACAGGGCATCGATACTCCAGAGTAGACTAGCGTATACGCATCTTGACCCATATGATGGGCGATGGATGATCCCATAGCCATCGGTGTTTGACATCAAAGATGGTGTACGGGTGCTCAGTGAAGACTGGGTACACTGAACGGACTCGCCGAGAACTCCTAGATGGTATTATACCTATCGTCAGATAGCAGTTCTCCGGTGACACTGGTATAGGTTAGTCTGTAGACCCGAGATCGTCATAGAGTCTTGTGTGATTCCCACTGTGCTTTGATTTCCACCTTACCATGTCCAAGAGGGCATGCAAAACGATGGATTTTGGGTACAATCCCGAATCACATGGAGGCAATGAGCGATAGGAGGGGTTTCGTCTCTCCCGGTATAGGGAGTTGATGTTGTGCTGTGTTCGATTGGCTATAACTGAAAGTCCCTGGCCAGGGCTGATATGGAGTGCTACTGGTAAGAGTTATCAGTAGTTTCTTAACCTGTTATGAGCCTCACATCGACACGACTTATCGGTTACCGGGGTCTGATGTTTACCATCCCTAGACTGGATATGCCACATATGAGACGAAGAGACTGGACTGTACGGTAGTGTTACTGATTGGATTCACAGAAGAATGTACAGGCTTGCTTGTTGATCTTCTGATCGCTCAATACCTGGGTGGCTGTTACGTTTAGCTGACCGCTTGCAGCTTGTGGGTGTTTTATATGATCATCACCTACTGCCGGCGTATTGACGATTCTTTAAAGTCCTACACAGAGGTTTCCTGGCTCAGGCAAAACGGAGTAGGAGCACATATGTGATATGTGTAGGACCGAGAATAATACGATATGAGATACCATATTCTATTCTCGTGATATGAGATATCGGCCGGGTATATGTGATATAGCCGGGTCATCGGATCAAGTGTTGATTCAATGAAATGGTACATGTTATATTAGTCGGTTATATGCAATATAGCCAGATTGTCGGATCAAGAGTTGATTCGATAATTTAATGTATAATTATATATGTGATATATTACATTACGTTAACTAATATAAGCTCGCTTTATTGATTCATTTTCTCACCGGATAATACATTGATATATATGCGATATATGTTAATTGTATTATTTTCTTTTGTTGCATTATATATTATATATGTGATATATATTATTGTAACATGTTAAGGTTACAAATTCAACATGGTTGTTGAGTTTAAACCAAGTTAGGGTTTGGATTAGGGTTAGCTTTTGGATGCTTCATGAAGCTTTGACTTTGTCATTTTCCTTTGATATTTTGTGAAGATATTTGTTAACCCAACCCAAACCCTTAACATATGGTTTATTCTCTACGAGAGTTAAGCCTTTCATTCTTAAGCCATGGTTGCAATTGCAACCACAACAATAATTCATTATTCATCACAAAAGGTTTAGCTTCTTCTTCTTCTTCTTGCTCTTGAAAAAGCTTCACTAGCTTTTGTGTTTGTGATGATAAATGGTGAGAAATTGAAAACAAAAGAGAGAAAATTTCCTACTTCATCATCCTCATCTATTCTAGCCACTTAGATTAGGGTGTTCACTTCTCTAATAAGTTCATTAGTGAAGTGCAAGCTTGGGTTAGAGATTCTTCAAGGTAGATCATCTTAGATCAAGAAGACTTCAAGCAAGATGCATCATTCACCTCTTGGAGCCTCACGAGAGTCGGAGTTCTTGATGATCGCAGCGAAGGGACCTCAACACGGAGCTTATGAAGCGAAGGAACGGACTACAAAGGTTGTAATCCTAATCTCTTTAGTTCTTTGTATGTGATACAAACTTGTTACCCTAGAATTTCTAGTAAAGATTCATGGTTTGCTTACTTTGCACCTCTCTAAATTTTAAAGTGGCATGGGTGATGCTACCAAACCCTAGACTAGGTGCAAGGGAAGCCCAACAGGATTATACCGTACGTGATGATGTGAGGCTGGATGCCGATTGATAGATTTACCGACTCGATCATGTAGATATGTATACCTTATAGCTTGTAGCTAATGATTTACATTATGCTGCATTCATGTTATTCTCATGGCATTGCATATACATGTGCTAGTACACTTACACCATTATCGATGATGCGTATGTTACACTTACACAGATTTGCCGACTCACACACTTCATCATCGATAATTTCCATGTCACTACACAGTAGGATTGCTGCATCATGATATGACTCCTTGCATAATTTACTTGCTATAGTTGCATATGCACCTTTATACAATGTTGCATTGGACTTTGGAGGATTTTGGAACCGCGGGATATATTTTAAAAACTGGATTCATTTAAAAGAGCGGTTTTCCCTCTATATGTGCATGTTACTATTCCATGTTGCATGATATACGGATATGCTTACACTTCTGTTATATGTCGCATATATCATGCTTTACGATTATACGCTTTGAGATATGATGTTTTCATGATATTTCTGGATTTGAGAAACGTGGTCATTTTAAAAAGAAAGTATGTATTGTTTTAAAACTCGGTTTCTCTTGAGATGATATTTCAGTGCGTCCACCATGCGTTTTCTGGGTTCTGAGACGTATGACAGTGATACCCAATTCGAGGAGCTGGATGAGGCCGATTGCGGGTACATGGTGGACCCGGTATGGTACCCCAGGGCGAGAACGGATTTGTTGTGCAGTAGACGGTGAGCCTGGCAGAGGGACTACTACCTACCGGTGATTGGTTGGACCTTGCGGATATCCGGAGGATACCGACCGGAGTCGAGAGATGATATGGGCCGATCCGGACTGACGGAGCCCGAGATATGAGGATTTACATGTCGATGCTAGACACAGGTTTCATGATGTTTCGAGTGTCGATGCTGGACACTCAGGTTCCATGATTTTGATGTGTCGCGAGGGATGCATGTTGATTTATATTCTCATATTTTCATGCATATGCTTTTTGTGATATTTACATGCATGATATTGTTGTGTCATTGGTTGACACGTGGACGATATCCACATGCATACTAACATTGATTATATTGTTGGATGATATCCACATGCTGATAGGCATTTACTTATAGTGCTGGCACATATACAGATACGGTCACCCTAGATATCATAGTATTACCTTTATGATATAGTTGACCTAAGAAATTGTTATTTTATTCGATTTCTACCTGTTGATGTTTTCTACCAACGAGTTGGCAACTCACCCCCGTTGTGCCACAATTCTTGCAGGTTGACCGCACGAATCAATAGCGGTATTACTGGCACATAGCTACTTTGGGGTGATTTGCTTGGTAGGTGGGACATTTGTATCGTACCCACTCTTGTATTATATTTCATATTGTATCTAGTCAACTCCATCAATCAAACTAGTATTTGTATAAGTAATGAGACTTAGTGAGACTTGTGGTTGCGAGACTTAGAGCGAGGGGTATTCCGCTACTTATGGTTTTGATGTCTTGCTTATTTCCTTATCTTTGGTGGTGAACTTCGCCGTTGGGCGTCGTATACTTATATTTATGCTTTGCGTGGTTGTGAATCCGCCGTTTGGTGAAGAGCTAGCTCCCGCTTGGGGATGCCTTTTATATTATCCTGTATTGTGGTTTTGGATCAAAATATACAAAGGAGGTGCTGCCCAAATTTTTAAAAGACGAAAAATGTTTTGCAACTAGTAAATTCCACTTGCATTTTTCATGTTCTTTTACTTATGCATTTAGAAAACATTGATTTCACCCTACCTTTATTTCAAAACTTCACCTCTTTTATTTTCTTAAAAAAGTTTAGATTTCTGGGTTTCGGCTTACTTGAATTATGTTACGCCTTTAGACGTTGCGTGATTCGAGTGCCGGTCATGAGCTAAATTTCGGGTCGTGACAAAGTTGGTATCAGAGCGTTAGGTTTAACCTTGGTTCGAGTATATGTTTGAATTTGCAGAGTCTAGGGTGGGTATGTATTTCGGAACCTAGGCTTGACCTTACGGAACTTGGACTTGAACGGGGGGGTATTAGACCCGAACTTTTGTTTCATAGGCTGGCCCTGATTGATGGAGTAGGTAGCTTGAGTAGAGTGGCGTACCGTACGTATGTTCTGCGGCATATTTACGATACGATACTCCACTTAAGAAAACTTAGGATGTACATATTCTGAGATCTGTGATTCTCTTCGTATCCATGATTATACATCCATTTGAGATCCTTGATTATGTTCGTCTCCGTTATCATACTTTCATTGATGTTATTCCTTCTTATGATCATGTATCTATTCTGGACCTGTCGCTTCCTTTCATTCCCTTGATCTGTTTTCATCGATACACGATTGAGGTTCATGTCACCATGGTTTGAGCGCAGATTGAGCTGCTGCTAGTGTTGCGGACAGGGCAAGCTTGTCATGGACGAGAACTGACCATTGTGTTTTCTTGTGACATGGGAACGTCTCGATGTAGTGTTGTGTTGTGACATCTTGTTGAGGCGAGTGTTTGGTTTTACATCGGATGATCGGGCCATTGTTAGAGCTGCCAGTTGCGAGAGGACTGTTGATGTACAGCCTACCTCAGAGATTGTGATATCGTCTACCGTGTGGACAAATGACCCAGCTGTTGCTGAGATTGATGGGATGTCACTTCCAGAGCTTACGAGCAGAGATCGCTGGAGCTTCCAGGAAGAGATGCGACAGATGATAGCTAGTCTATCCCGAGTTGAGAGACGAAGGTGATTCGTCAGATTGATGCACCGACGCAGGCCCAGTTAAGTTGAAGATTTCCAGTGTGGAGAATTTTATTCAGATCTAGAGTAGGCCGATCCAGAGATGACCGTTGATATATCGTCTTTCCTGGAGGATTGAGGCATTGCTTAGCATGCGGACGAAGGTTATTCACGTGTGGTCTAAGCGAGTTAAAAAGTTTGAACGAATGTCAGGAACCCATTTTTCCAAGTTTAAACTATTCAAAGGAACATGCAAGTAATTCTGTGGACCCTCTAGAAGAATGAAACCCTAACTCGACATAATGACCATGGAACTGCTTCTGAACCTTAGGGTTTGCAGCAGTTCAGTGGTGCCATCAGTGAGGCTTGGGTTTGCCCTTCTACGGTTGGTCCATAGGTATTGTGGCATGTACCGGATATTATTAGACTGTGCTCAGGTGTTGAGATTTCGGGGAATTATGGGACCTTGACGAATCGATCAGAACGTTTAATGTCGTCCGGATATCATGTGATAAGAGATCAGCAAGCTGACCAGCTTCGGATAGAGGACCTCACCTAGATGCGTTGTGAGTTGATCGAAAACGGACGAGTATTGAGTATTCCTCTGATGGTTGGGACGAGTTCCCGAGGACGTGTTCGGCTAGAGATCTTCTACAGAGTGATGAAGATACCGAGTTTGTGATTTCGAGTCCGTGTGAGAGACTCCGGATTGACTGTAGCCGAGAACATTTGCAGTACGCAGATAGCGTGACGTGATGTCGAAGTGGACGATAATAAAGACGAGTAGAACCAGAGGTTCGTGCGAGATGATGAAGAGCTGTTGTTACTCCCCGTCGAGATTAGAAACCTGATATGTGTACAGAGGCGTTGGGATACGACCAGTTCCCGAGGAAATGTTGTGCTGAAAACACAGATGTCCAGAAAATGAGAAAAGATTATGCAAGAGTACCAGCCTCCGTATAGTTCGGCATAGGCGAGATCGGAAGAGACCCTGAGCAGGTTCCTTCCAGGACAATGCTGCGATGAGATTTGCATTGAGGATCAGTTGTGTTACGAGTATTCAGAGGGCCAAAGGCCGACGCCAGTGACGTGCTGCTTTATGAGTGGTCATGATAATTGGCCGAGAGATGACCAGAGGAGTATCAGAGCGGAATTGTTTCCGTTAGTACACCTGACCGGGCCGATGAGCCGATGAATTTCGAGATTGGTAATCCACAGAGGAAATGAGGACCCAGAGACAGAAGACACTAGACCGTGAGCAGGAGGCAAACAGATGTTCTTGCTCTGCCAGTTTTGGGCGCACTGACATTTTTCGACATTGTAGGAGGTGTACCTCGATGTCATTTATTGCGATTTGCGTTGTGATCCGAGTATCACGCTTATATCGCTTGAATTTGAGTTTTGACGATGAGTTTCATGGTATTGATTTCGTGCACCATGGCTGCACCTACTGGGTACTCACATTTTTGTGCATAGTTATTGCACTTGATATATGTTTTATACACCGTTGTGTTGATTTATAATTTGTGAACATTTATTGCACTTGAGATCGGTTTTGGTGCCTTTGCTACCCGTGTTTATGATTTCGTGGACTTCATACAGTTGATTTGATGTTGTGCGAGTGGTACGCACTTGATTTGATTTTTGTACTCGGTATAGCTCATATACGCTTGCAATGCCTTGATACATGTTTTGTGCACGCAGTTGCACGCGTTTTCGGATTTATACACCTTGGTACCATCGGTGTTGCTTTTATACGCATTTGAGTTAATGATGAGTTTTGTGCATTTATTGTACCAGATTTATGTTTTCGTGCGCGTTGGCACTTGATGTTCGTTTTCGTGCATACTACTGCACTAGATGTTTTATATGTGCATGCTACTGCACTTGATTTTGGATTTTTGTGCGCATCGGATGCACTGATTTTGATTTTCATTCGTGCATATTGGATGCACTTGATTTAGATTTTTATTCGTGCATGTGGGATGCACTCGATTTCGATTTCCATTCGTGCATGACAGATGCACTTGATTTGGATTTCCGCGCATGTTGGGTGCATGATATGAGATGTGATTTTGTGCACACCGGATGCACTCAATTGGGATTTTCATTCGGGCATGTTAGTTGCACCGGATTAAGATTTTCATGCACTCTAGATGCACTTGATGTTGTTGTCGTGCACACCCGTTGCACTGGACAGATGCTTTCGTGCACACCCGTTGCACTTAGTTTTGGTTTTGTGCATATTCGTAGCACCTGTATTTGGATTTGATTTCCGTGCGCACCAGACGCACGTGATTATTGGATATGCCTTTCGAGGCTGATTTTGCTCTTGAGCGCTTTGTTTTCATGATGGGTACTATATTATGTAGTAGCCGAACAGGACTGATCTGAGGACAGTACCTGAGTACTTAGCATGCATTAAAAAGTTTAACCAGGGGTTTTCAAAATGGAGCTATAGTATCGCTATTTCCTACGTGTCCGTGAGCGACACGAACGTTTATAAAGGAAAACCTTTTTGGGATATTTCAAAATGGACGGGACGTATATTTGAGCAAAACCTATATGAACATATGTTTATTACTTTACATATGAGCGTCTGTCACTTATGCCGTGAGCTACGCATCACACGGCGATTCATAAAAGATTTTTGCATGTGTTTTATTCAGTTTAAAGGATTTTTCCAAGGATGCGTATCATATATGTATTATAGTATTTGACTAGGGCATATTGGATTTCAGTAGTGGATTTCGAGATCTGTATCTCCATTGTAACTCCGAGAATATGCGTGCAAATCCGGTGATTTGCGTGACGCTTGACGGAGTTCGATTTTGAGTTGTACTCGTTTTCATGCGCACTTGACGCGCTATGTTATTCATGTATCTTCCGTGATTTCGGAACCCCGTTGATTTAAGTTGATTATTGAAATATTTTAGTATTTGGGGGTTTAAATTTAAATTCGGGGACCGAATTTATTTAAGGGGGAAGATTGTAACATTTCAGAAAATATAAAATATTATTTTTGGAATTTAATATTAAAATAATATATTTCCAGAAAACTGCCCGATTTGCGAAATTGGGGTTTTCGAAAAAGGGTATAAATATATACCAATAATTATGAAATAATTGGAAATTAAAATGATTTATGCGTCTAAAAATATATATAAAGGATTTGTCATTTTTAAAATCAAATGTATGCAGTTTAAATGAAAACCCGATTAGTGCACTGCTAATCACGATTAGGCCAAATCCATGTTTCTACAGTTTTCCATGACTAGTGCACCATATCATGTTGCATTTTGATTACATGTTGTTTTATTGTGTTTTTTTGGGGTATTATATGGTTTGAGTTTTAAAAAGAAAAAGAATAGAAAAGGGATAAAGAAATAGGGTATGGGCATGAGAGAGAGTGTGAGGGGTCTTCATTGACCATGGGCCTTTGATAATCATTCATCCTCTTCATCATTTCCCCTCTCCCTTCCTTCATGTCTGCCTCCTCTTTCCCCCCTCTTCTTCATCCTCACAAACACCATCAAAAACAACTCAAAATCTCATATTGCCTTCACAAAAACATGCACAAGCTTCTCACAAACACTTTGGACCAAGAAAAAATGGATTTTGGAGACTTGGGGCAACTCAAGAATTTTCTTGAGTTGCCAAATGAGGTAATCCCTTCACCATTAGTATAGTATTTCATTCCATTAGCTTCTATGTTTAGTTTAGAATCGATATATTGAGGTTTAGTGGACTTTGAAATTTCCAAGTTAGGGTCTTGATGAAAACTTGAGTAGTGAAGTGTAATTGATGTTAGTAGAGGCCATACAACCCCTGTAGTGATGGTATATTGGACTAAAGCTGAGAGTGAACCCCCAATTCACAAACTTAGAAACCCCGATATCGTATTTTTGTGGAAATTGTGATGGAAATTGGAGATCTGCTAACACCCGAGTGACCTAAAAATTATTTAGCGAAGCCTGAGAGATGTGCAGGCAACCTAGAAGCTACCCTAGAAACTTGAGACCATATGTTCATGTTTAGGCCGCCATTTTTCTCATTTTGGCCGCAATTTACAGCCTTGGTACGTTGGAATCGTCCCTTGCTTGGTCCATGGCTTTATCATATGCAAATTAGACCTACCCCGTATGCAGAATTGGCAAATTTCACCTGAAACAAAATCTGGGACCATTTCCTTGAGTTGTTGTTTTGAAATGTGACTTTTAAATGACTTGAATTTGTGATATTTCATTTTGTCTCGATCGATTGGCGTTTGTACGTCGGTGTCGAGGGTTATTGGTTCTTTTTGCATGTGTAGACCATAGGTTTAAACCTATGTGTGATACGTGCACTGTTTTGGTTTTGTGCGAGATTTCTGTTTACGATGCTATATGTGTATATATGTAGGTACCCTCAATTGGACTTCGGACGACGAGTAAGAGCAAGGAGACATCGACTTCGGCAAGCGAGGATCAAGGTGAGTAGATCTATATCTACGGGGAGTCGGGTGGATGGCGTATAGCACCCCAGCAAGTTTTTGATGGAAACCGATTCATAGAATGTGGTTAAGGAAACCTAGATTAGAAAACTATGGATAGGGTTAGAAAGATAGTTAGAGATGATATGAATGATGGAATATGTATATTGGGAGATGAGATGAAAGCTTTAGGGATATGAAAAAGTGAATGTGAATCACGGCTTATAGATATATAGTTGCACTAGAATAAGTATGGGTTTTAGAGTAACATGACATTGATGTATAGGGTAGAATGTATATGTAGAATTGACTTGATGTGAAGTATAAATGCAATGAAGGAATATGATGCGATATGATGATTTGGTGATATGTTGGTATACGGATGCGAGTCGATTGAGATGCTTGATACCTTGCCGGTCCCCAGATATGAGATTGCTATAGATGTGGCCTGGGATATAGGTATATATATGTATATATATGGTGTGAATCTTGAGTGATATGTCGTACGAGACGTTAGGACCGTACCCTCATTGTCATATAGGTTGATAGGATCCCCATTGGTTTAATGCCGCCATACGATGATTTTTCGTACGTGATGAGTTTGACTTGAGGTTTGATCCTTACCCTTGACTAGAGGATGCCGTATGATGGATTATATCGTACGTGATGATATCACCGACTCGATCATGTAGATACGTATACCTTATAGCTTATAGCTGATGATTTACATTATGCTGCATTCATGTTATTCTCATGGCATTGCATATACCTGTGCTAGTACACTTACACCATTATCGATGATGCGTATGTTACACTTACACAGATTTGCCGGCTCACACACTTCATCATCGATAATTGCCATGTCACTACATAGTAGGATTGCTGCATCATGATATGACTCCTTACATAATTTACTTGCTATAGTTGCATATGCACCTTGATACGATGTTGCATTGGACTTTGGAGAATTTGGGAACCGCGGGATATATTTTCAAAACTGAATTCATTTAAAAGAGTGGTTTTCCCTCGATATGTGCATGTTACTGTTCCATGTTGCATGATATATGGATATGCTTACACTTCTATTATATGTCGCATATATCATGCTTTACGATTATACGCATTGAGATATGTTATTTTCATGAGATTTCTGGATTTGAGAACCGTGGTCATTTTAAAAAGAAAGTATGTATTGTTTTAAAATCCCGGTTTCTCTTGAGATGATATTTCAGTACGTCCACCATGCGTTTTCTTGGTTCTGAAACGTGTGACGGTGATACCCTATTCGAGGAGCTGGATGAGGCCGATTGCGGGTACATGGTGGACCCGGTATGGTACCCTAGGGCGAGAACGGATTTGCTATGCAGTAGACGGCGAGCCTGGCAGAGGTACTACTACCTACCGGTGGTTGGTTGGACCTGGCGGATATCCGAAGGATACCGACCGGAGTCGAGAGATGATATGGGCCGATCCGGACTGACGGAGCCCGAGGGCCGATCCGGACTGACGGAGCCCGAGATATGAGGATTTACGTGTCTATGCTGGACACGGGTTTCATAATGTTTCGAGTGTCGATGCTGGACACTCAGGTTCCATGATTTTGATGTGTCGCGAGGGACACATGTTGATTTATATTCTCATATTTTCATGCATATTCTTTTTATGATATTTACATGCATGATATTGTTGTGTCATTGGTTGACACGTGGACGAGATCCACATGCATACTTACATTGATTATATTGTTGGATGATATCCACTTGCTGATAGGCATTTACTTATAGTGTTGCCACATATACAGATACGGTCACCCTAGATATAATTGTATTACCTTTATGATATAGTTGACCTAGGAAATCGTTATTTTATTCGATTTCTACATGTTGCTGTTTTCTACGCACGAGTTGGCAACTCACCCCCGTTGTGCCATAGTTCTTGCAGTTTGACCGCACGGATCAGTAGCGGCATCGCTGGCACATAGCTACTTTGGGATGATTTGCTTGGTATGTGGGACATTTGTATCGTACCCACTCTTGTATTATATTTCATATTGTATCTAGTCAACTCCATCAATCAAACTAGTATTTGTATAAGTAATGAAACTTAGTGAGACTTGTGGTTGCGAGACTTAGAGCGAGGGGTATTCCGCTACTTGTGGTTTTGATGTCTTGCTTATTTCCTTATCTTTGGTGGTGAACTTCGCCGTTGGGCGTCGTATACTTATATTTATGCTTTGCATGGTTGTGGATCCACCGTTTGGCGAAGAGCTAGCTCCCGCTTGGGGATGCCTTTTATATTATCCTGTATTGTGGTTTTGGATCAAAATATACAAAGGAGGTGCTGCCCAAATTTTTAAAAGACGAAAAATGTTTTGCAACTAGTAAATTCCACTTGCATTTTTCATGTTCTTTTACTTATGCATTTAGAAAACATTGATTTCACCCTACCTTTATTTCAAAACTTCACCACTTTTATTTTCTTAAAAAGGTTTAGATTTCTGGGTTTCGGCTTGCTTGAATTACGTTACGCCTTTAGACGTTGCGTGATTCGAGTGCTGGTCACGAGCTAAATTTTGGGTCGTGACAATTGCGTCGCCCTGACGACCTGAGTATGCATGCTCAGAGCTTGGAGAGGACCTAGTTCAGGAGTTAGACCTACCATTCGAGCGCGCAGAGATCTAGACGGTCGCGCCTTCAGTACTTTTACCGCTTTCCATAAACCAACCTTGTATTTGCACTTGGTTACTAGTTTCCTTTTCTTTCGAACTATTGTAAACTGTGAACAATGAAAATTCGTGTAATAAACTAATGATGTGTTTCCTTTACTTCTATGCCGTGTTTACTGATTACCATGTAATGCTAAAAGCCGAAATGTGACTACGGCGGGATTGTTCCCTGACCGTAGGAGCATGGCTGGCCTAGTCGTCTTCTGTATCCTGTATTTTGGGAAACGGGGCGTGACAACAGGGTTATAGTATTCTGAGTTAGATTCGTAATGAACTAAATAATATGTACTAAAGATTTTTCTATAATTTATAATTAATTTTATAAGTTAAGGTGTACAGTAAATTCCAGATTTGTCGTATCCGCTTGGCGGCGACGTTTCTAGTGTAAACTATAATATTTTCAAACTATATTTTGCATAACGTTATAATATTTTTACTAAACAATTATTTGTTGATAAATTATATTGTCGACTATATAACGATAAATGATGGCGAAACAATTATGTATTATTTTAATATAACAATTGTTGTAAAGAAAACTGTAGTATAGTGAACTCAAATTAAACAACCACTAACTAAAAATATAATCAATATTCATACATATATCAACCAAACTATCAATCATAATAGTATATATTAATTTAACCATATTTGTATTAAACCCATGTCAATCTAGTTTGTAAAAATACCAATCCATCAGATAGAAAATAATAATATTACGAAACCAATAATAATATTGTTACGCCATATATGATCCGGCCGTAACTAGCATGCAATAAGTATTTAGAAATACTTGTCTCGGTTATGAACACACGAACGAAACGATATCACGACGGTGCATAATACGATCGGAACTTGCTTGAGACAAATCTGATGATCTCGACGGCGATGGATGGGACGTAGAGGCGAGACAGCAGTAACGGCGGTCAAGTCGGAGTTGAGGTGAGCCGAGAGTCTCAATTTGACGGCGAAGAGATTTGGAAAAGAGAAAAAGAGAGAGGGGGCTTTATTTTATTTTAAACTATATGAATTATATGTATCATATATATAGTATTATTTATTAGGTTATATATATTATATTATAGGTTTTAAGGTATATAGATAATATCAAACTTCAACCAATCTCCACCAAAATCTTATCAAATATATATTTTGGAAAACAATTCACATACGTAAACTTTTAAACCATAATGTAAGAAAATAATTTAAATAAATTAAACCCCTTAATATAAGATTAAAAAGGATTATATATATATATATATAGAGAGAGAGAGAGAGAAAGATTTAACAAATATTTTGTATTAGATATTTTGGGATTTAAACGTAATAGATAAAAGCACAAAAAAAATAAGATATGGGAAGATTAACCATGTGATGGCAGTTAGCAAAATATAATTTATGCTTAACTCGTGGCTACTAAAATATATATGATGATCTAGATATATGATATATATATATATATATATTACTAGATTTCCATAGATTCAGTTTACTGATAAATATCAAATATAATCTAGCACCATACTGGGTTTCACACATGCGGGTCGGATCGAATAACTACTACTACTATTCGAATCACTCGCAACTCAAAAGAATAAAATAGAAAAATATAAAGCAGGTGTTAAAATACCAATTAATGTTGTATAACCGTACTGGAGTGTTACATATACCCAACTACAAAAAACTTTCGTTCTCGAAATTCACGAAACAGGAAAAGATAAGGAGATACGGATCTAAGGAAAGAGATGTGGAAACTTTTGTTGAATCTCGTATTCACATTCCCAAATAGATTCTCCATGCGAACGATTTCTCCATGAAATGAGTACTAGAGAGATTACATTATTCTTGAGAACATTTTCTCGTCAATCCACAATAGCCATTGGTTGCTCATCATAAGTTAAATCTTCTCCCACTGTCAGTTCCGATTGATCAAGGACGTGCGTCTCATCTCGAACAAACTTGCGGAGTTGAAGTACATGAAACACGTCATGAACATCGGCCAAGGATGGTGGTAAAGCCAATCGATACGCTACCTCTCCAACACGCTTAATGATATCGAAAGTCCCCACGAATCGAGGACTAAGCATGCCTCGACTACCAAATTGGATTACTCTCCTAGTCGGTGATATCTTCAAGAACACAAGATCACCAACAACAAACTCCAAAGGTCTTCTTTTAGTAGCATCCTAACTTTTCTGTCAATCATGTGCCACCTTAATATGATCATGAATCAAGTTAACTTTCTCCACAGTTTGCACAATGAGTTCCGGTCCCAACAATTTTTTTTCTCCAATATCGTCCCAACAAACAAGCGAGTAACACTTACGACCGTACAATACTTCGAATGGAACCATCTGCATAGCTGCCTGAAAACTATTATTTTATGAAAACTTCACTAAATGTAAATGATCCTCTCACGAACCCTTGAATTCTAACATGCAAGCTCTTAACATATCTTCAAGAGTTTGGATCGTTCTCTCGGACTGTCCATCTGTCTGAGGATGATAGGCCGTACTAAACTTCAAGCGAGTTCCCAAGCTTTCCTATAGCCTCCTTCAAAAGTGTGATAGGAACCGAGTGTCACGATCAGAGACGATACTTACTGGTACTTTATGTAATCTCACTATCTCCTGCATGTACCTCTCTGTTAAAGTCTCCGTTGCCTGACTAACTTGAAATGGTACGAAATGAGATACCTTGGTCAGTCGATCGACAATCATCCAAACTGCGTTATTGCCCTTTGGACTCCGTGTTAATGCTGGCATGAAATCCATAGTTATCTGTTCATACTTCCATTGAGGAATCGGAAGTGGTTGCAACAAACCAGCTACCCTTTGATGTTCAGTCTTGACTTGCTGACACACCAAGCACCTCGATACGTAACGAGCAATCTCTCTTTTCATGCCTTCCCACCAAAAGTGTTGTTGTTATACATCTTCGTGCCTCCCGGATGTACTGAATATGCAGAACTATGAGCCTCCTTCATGACTTCTTCATGAACTTCACCTTCAGGTACACACAAACGGCTTCCATATCTTAAAAAACCATTTTCATGGATCAATAAATCCGTTCAAATTCCTGCTTCCACTTGTCCTCAAAATTTCTGCAATCTAGGATCGTGCAACTATGCTGCCTTAATACTATCAATCAAGGATGATTGTACTAGCAACTGCATTAACTGTTTCAAAGAATCTGGTAGTATAAGCTCTAACTCGAATCTCTGAACATCTATTATAATCTCCTTCTGTGTGGTCAACATCCGTATTGTTGGAAACCGACTTAGAGCATCCTCCACTACATTAACCTTCCCCGGATGGTACTTTAGATCAAGATCATAGTCGGCCATCAGCTCCAACCATCTACGCTGCCTCATGTTGAGCTCTTTCTGTGTGAATACCTTAGACTCTTATGATCAGTAAACACCTCGACCTTTTCGTCCAATAAGTAGTGTCTCCAAATCTTAGCACAAAGATAATTGCTGCTAGTTCCAATTCGTGGGTTAGGCAGTTCTTCTCATGAGTCTTCAACTGTCTCGATGCATAAGTTACATCCTTTCCATACTGCATCAAAACACATCCCAAGCCTTTCTCAGATGCGTCGCTGTAAATAAATAATCCTACAGAACCATCTGGCATTGTTAAAATAGGAGCGGTTGTCAATATTTGCTTCAGCACTTTAAAAGCTAACGCACACTTCTCGGTCCAAACAAACGATACCTCCTTTCATGTTAGCTTGATCAAGGGTTCTGCTATTCGAGCGAAGTTCTCCACAAACCTTCTATAGTATTCAGTAAGCCTAAAGAAACTTCTGATCTCCCCTACATTCTTTAGAATTAGCCAATCATGAACAGTTGCAATTTTTTTGGGGTCAACTGCAATTCCATCTCCGGATACAACATGACCCAAGAACTTCACTTCTTCGAACCAAAATTTGCACTTGCTCATCTTAGCATATAATTCACTTTGTATCAACGTCTGCGGTGCGACTCTCAAGTGTTCTTCATGCTCTTCTTTACTTCTCGAATAGACCAAAATATCGTCAATGAATACCACAACAAACTGATCTAGAAATGGTGAAAAGATCTGGTTCATCAAATCCATAAATATTGCCGGTGCGTTAGTAACTCCAAATTGCATAACTAAATACTCGTAATGCCCATATCGCGTTTGGAACCCTGTCTTGCAAATGTTTTCGGTTTTCACCCGAACTTGGTGATCCCTGATCGCAAATCCAGCTTCGAGAATACTCTCATACCACTGAGGTGATCGAATAATTCGCCTATACGAGGAATTGGATACTTATTTTTAATAGTGACCCGATTTAACTCTCGATAGTCTATGCACATCCTCCACGTGCCATATTTCTTCTTGACAAGAAGAACTGGAGCTCCCCATGGTGAACTACTGCTGCGAATCCAACCCTTCTCTAATAACTCAGAAACTTGTATCTTTACCTCTTCCAGTTCCGCCGGTGACATCGGATAAAAGCCTTCGAATTGGCGCTGTTACAGGAATAAGATCAATCGTGAACTCCACATCTCGTTTTGACGGTAAACTCAAGATGTTCTTGAATACATTCATGAAATTCCGAACTGCTATCAGCGCTTTATCTGCAATTTATTTACGAATTTCACCTTCCGACTCACACACAAAATGTTCCCTTCACCATGAATTTACAGGTCTGTTCTACAACTCGTGGGTTAACAGCCAACCACACTTTTGCTGGACTACTCTGATAAGCTGAGGCGGGTTCGTCAGAACTTCTTTAATCAAAACATCTTACGTCTGATCGGTCTTGAAGCAGTTCATACTACTGCAATCATCATATGCTCTCATGTGTTTCTTCTTGTTTTTCGAAACGCAGATGGACTGGTCACTACGAGACAAGAGGAAAGATGAAAGATATATCGTGGTCATTGGATTCAAGTTCGCAATAAGACATAAACTCGTAAGTAATGAAACCGAGAGAAAACGAGATAGTACCACGAACATAAGTCAAGAAATGAATCAAAATAGGACTCCAGGTTATCTAAATAGAGTACCGCATTATAACCATGTCTGTAACACCCAGTTTATTTTGTAATCTATTATCCGTATTTTAATAATAATTTTTCCATATACTTTTCTATTTTTATTTATTCTAAATACAATTCTTCAAATTATTTTTCCTAATACTAATTCCTAAAACTTTTATTAACCTTTAACTAGAACTACCCAAACTCAAATCCTATTTTTAATCTAAACCCATCCCTTAAGCCCAATCCCTCTCCTTTTCTTTTCTTCTATTCTCTTGGCCCAAGGCCCAATTTCTCCACACCCTCACCCGAGCCCGGCCCCTATCACTCTTTCTCTTCTTCTCTCTCTCACTGTTGCTCCTTCTTCTCTTAAAAAAACTCCCCAAAATCTCAACCGGAATCCCCCTATTATTTTCCCTTTAATCCCCATTAAAACAATTAAATTTTCTTTTAATTCCTCTTTAATCTACTTAATTACCCTTTAATCCTTTATCTCTTTCTCTCCAGTTATCGCACACACACTCTCTCTCATATACATATCTCGCTCCCTCTCTTTCAACCCCTTACTCTCTCTTCCTCTCCCTCGCTCATCACGAGCCACCTCTATGCCTTCCACCGTCGTCGCCCCCTCTCCAACCTCCATTGCCGACCCCTCCATCATCCACCGAGCTTGCCATCGCTGTCCACTCCTCTAAGCACCCAGCGCCCAAAGCCTTCACCGAGCCTCCAACCTTGACCGCACCTCCTTCTACCCGAGCTTCCGTCAACTGCAGCCAAGCCGACCCCAACCACCTCACGAACACCGCCGGCCTCTTCCATCTCTAAGCTTCGAGCTCCACCTCACCAACGACCACCGTCGACCCACCTTAAGTGACACCGACTCCTCCGAGCTCCCAAGACGACCCATTCCTCCTCTTCCCTCACCACCTCGCCGTCCATCTCCCTGTACTACCACTCCCTCGCTCCCTCAAAAACTCACCGGCCAATCTCATCGACAACCTCTATCACCACCGACGAGCCTCACTCCATCATCCAAGCCTCTTTACCACTACCTCCTCCATTCACCGCCGGAGTTCCCCTGAGCCACCCTCGTTTTCACCATTGACGACACCCCCTTCCTCCCCGCCTCAACCCAACAACCCACCACCTTCAACACATATAACTCGTCATATCCACCTCGTCAGCAACAGCACCCCATCTCGAGCACCCGCCTACTTCCCTCGACCCCGTCAGCTCTGGCCGCCATCTTCATCATCGCCGGCCCCAAGACCCCCATGCCCACCTTGAGTCACTATCGTGCCCGGGACCACGGTCAAGACTCTTGGGCTGAATCCGAGATATATCGCTAAGCAGTAAATAGGTAATATGTACAGACGAATGATGTCGGCAGTATCATTCCGGGGCTGGCCGAACCCGTAAAGACTGATCAGTATAAGCATCGAACTGTTGAGTTACATCAGGTTTCATTATTGATTTCCCCTTCCCCCAAGGCTATGTGTTCAAGTCAGGCATTAATGATATAAATCTAATGCCAATACAGGATCAAGCAGGTATATATTTTGTCTATGCAGACAACAAGTTACGTCCGTCAGGACAACAAGTCAGGATTGTCGGCATTAGCAAGAAGATCCAAGTAATAAGTCTGGCAGTATGTCGTGAACATACCATGTAATGTATATTAACCAAAATAGATACCAAATATAAAACTGTAACCAGTATCGAAACACGGTACACACAACCGATGCCAGGATGCATGTGTATCTATCTGTAATAACCATTATATGTCCATTACCATGTATGATGCAATCTAGATAACGTATTGAATTAGTATAGTAGAATGATAACGTTGTGACGTTCCGCCATACAACTAGATAAACTATTATCAGTACGGATACTGCAAAATGGTAAATCGGTAATTTCTGTTGAACAGTAAAACACATGCACTATCATTTATTAAATAAATATTGATATAGTAACATAACATGTTACAAGTTTCGAACTTGCCTGATCGGATCTCACGTCGAGATACGGATGTCACGTTTCGACGTCGAAATAACGTTACGACGCACGCAGGACTGGACCTGGCTGAGAAGCTGCGTGACGTGGTGACCGGGCCAGACGACGACGGTGGCTGGGTCAGCTGGATCGTCGGCGACGTGCGCAACTCCGGCGAGACGGCCTGAAATTAAGAATAGAAAGAAAAGAAAGAAAATAGAAGAAGAAGAAGAAGAAGAGAGGAGAGGAAGTTGTTGTGGGGTTTCTGGGGAGATGAGGATAGTGAAGTGGTGGTCGGCGTTGGTAGTTGGGTCTACCGACGACGAGGGTTTCCGACGGGGTGTGGGTTTCTTGGGTTGGCGTCGGGGCAAGTTAGGTCCAGGAAAGGTGGTCGGGAAAAGGAGGAAGGAGGAAGAGATGAGGGTGAGGTCGAGAGGGCGAGGAAGAGGGTGAGAGGGCGAACGGTGGCGAGGGGTGGCGACAGGCGTGGGTTAGGGTTTCTGGGTTCTGCTCGCGGGCGAAGAGGAGAAAGAAACGAAGGGGAGAGAAAGAGGAGAGATTGAGAGAGGGAGAGGATATCTATATAATTAATTAATTGATATATTATATATAATATATAATATATAACAGTTTAGTATTATATATGTTAGTTAAAAAATAATATAATATATATATATATATTATAGGATTTTACAGATAATACCAGATTGTTCCTAATATTACCCGTATCCATTCAAAAATCTAGTTTTTCGATATGGAGAATATACGTAAAGGTTTAAACTATAATGTGATATCCTGTCAATAAAAATGTATACCCCCAATTACGGATCTATGTAAATGTACGTAGCGATCAAAAACGAGTTTGTTTTAACAATTAGGGCATGAACATGATGTATGGATGCAACCATATGATATGGGGTATGATGACATGCAAGGCTAGATATTAAAAATATATTATTTGGTTTTTATATTTTGTATTATTAAAATATATGTGGAATATATTATATACGTGTATAATATCTAGATTTGCATGGATATTCTGTACCAGCAAATATTTGATGTAATCTTGAACCATGATGGGTTTCAAACATGCGGGTTGGGTCGGATAATAACCACAGATGTTAATTTTACTATCTACAACCCAAAGCAACAACAATCAAGAATTTTGCCGCAACATTTGAAATACCCTAAATAAAAATAGTATACATGCACTAGGGTGTTACATTATATCCAACTACAAAAGAATTTCGTCATCGAAATTCACGGAACAAGAAAAGAACAGGGAAACACGGATCTAAGGAAAGAGGTGTGGAAACTTCTATCGGACTCGTCTTCACTTTCCCAAGTAGATTCTCCGTGCGAACGATTCCCCTATGAGACAAGTACTGGTGGGATAACTTTATTCTTGAGGACATTTTCTCGTCGATCCACAATCGCCATTGGTCGCTCTTCATATGTTAAATCCCCCCTTACTGTCAGTTCCGAGTGATCTAGAACGTTCATCTCATCTTAAACATACTTGCGGAGTTGAGATACATGAAACACGTCATGAACTCCCGCCAAGGATGGTGGTAAAGCCAATCGATAAGCTACCTCTCCAACACGATCGATAATATTGAAAGGCCCCACGAATCGAGAATTAAGCTTGCATCGACTACCAAATCGGATCACTCCTCTGGTCGGTGATATCTTCAAGAATACAAGATCACCAACTGCAAACTCTAAAGGTATTCGTCCAGTATCAGCCCAACTTTTCTGCCGATTTTGTGCCACCTTCATATGATCTCAGATCACGTTAACTTTCTCTACCGTTTGCACAATAAGATCTGGTCCCAATAATCTTCTTTCTCCAACATCATACCAACGGATAAGTGAGCGACACTTACGACCATATAATGTTTCGAATGGAGCCATCTGTATAGTCCCCTGAAAACTGTAATTATAAGAAAACTCCACCAAGTGCAAATGATCCTCCCATGAACCCTTGAAGTCTAACATGCATGCTCTCAACATATCTTCAAGAGTTTGGATCGTTCTTTCAGACTGGCCATCTGTCTGAGGATGATAGGCTGTGCTAAATATCAAGTGAGTTCCCAAACTTTCCTGTAGACTCCTCCAAAAGTGTGATAAAAATCGGGTATCACGATCGGAAACGATGCTCACAGATACTCCATGCAATCTCACGATCTCCTGCATGTACCTCTCTGTTAAAGCTTCCATCGACTGACCAACTCAAAACGGTATAAAATGAGCTGCCTTGGTCGATCGATCAATAATCACCTAAACTGCGTTATTGCCCTTTGGATTCCGTAGTAATGCTATCACGAAATCCAAGGTTATATGTTCCCATTTCCATTGAGGAATCAAAAGTGGTTGCAACAAACCAGCTACCCTTTGATATTCAGCCTTGACTTGCTGACACACCAAGCACTTCGATACGTAGCGAGCAATCTCCCTTTTCATGCCTTCCCACCAGAAATGTTGTCGTAGATCTCTGTACATCCGCGTGCCTCCCGGATGTACGGAATACGCGGAACTATGAGCCTCCTTCATGACTTCTTCACGAACATCTCCTTTAGGCACGCATAAACGGCTACCATATCGTAACGAACTATTTTCATGAATTAACAAGTCTGTTCGGAGTCCCGCTTCTACTTGTTCTCGATACTTCTGCAATCTTGGATCGTGTGACTGTGCTGCTTTAATGTGATCAAGGACGACTATACTTGCAACTGCATCAACTGTCCCAAAGAATTCGGTAGTACAATCTCCAACTCAAACTTCTGAAGATCAACTATAATCTTCTTCTGTGCAGTCAACATCCGTATTGCTAGCAACCGACTTAGAGCATCCGGCATGACATTAACTTTCCCTGGATGATATTTTAGATCAAGATCGTAGTCAGCCATCAGCTCTAACCATCTATGTTGCCTCATGTTGAGCTCTTTCTGTGTGAACACATACTTTAGGCTTTTATGATCGGTAAATACTTCTACCTTTTCGCCCAATAAGTAGTGTCTCCAAATCTTCAGAGCAAAAATCACTGCTGCTAGTTCCAAATCATGAGTTTGGTAGTTCTTCTCATGAGTCTTCAATTGTCTTGACGCATAAGCTATGACCATCCCATACTGATACATCCCAAGCATTTCTCAGATGTGTCGCTGTGAATAACCTACCCTTCGAAACCGTCTGGCACTGTCAGAATATGAGCGGTGGTCAATCTTTGCTTCAACGCTTCAAAAGTCGACGCACATTTCTCTGTCCATACAAACGGTACCCTCTTTCGTGTTAGCTTGGTCAATGGTTCTGTTATTCGAGCGAAGTTCTCCACAGACCTTCTATAGTATCCGGCAAGCCCAAGAAAACTTCTGATCTCCCCACGTTCTTTGGAATTGGCTAATCATGAACAGCTGCAATATTTTCGGGGTCAACGGCAATTCCATCTCCGGATACAACATGACCCAAGAACTTCACTTCTTCGAGCCAAAACTCGCACTTGCTCATCTTTGTATATAACTTTTCTTGTCTCAACGTTTGCAGTGCGATCCTCAAGTGCTCTACATGCTCTTCTTTGCTTCTCGAATAGACCGGAATATTATCAATAAATACCACTACGAACTGGTCCAGATACGGTGAAAAGATTCAGTTCATCAAGTCCATAAATATTGTCAGTGCGTTAGTAACTCCAAATGGCATCACTAAGTACTCATAATGACTATATCTAGTTCGGAACGTTGTCTTGCAAATATCCTCAAATTTCACCCGAACTTGATGATATCCGGATCGCAAGTCCAACTTCGAGAATACTCTCGAGCCGCTGAGTTGATCGAATAATTCACCGATATGTGGGATTGGGTACTTATTCTCAATAGTCACCTGATTTAATTCTCGATGATCAATGCACATCCTCCGCATGCCATCCTTCTTCTTGACTAGAAGAACTGGAGCTCCCTATGGTGAACCGCTGCTACGAATTCAACCTTTCTCTAGCAATTCGGTAACTTGTTTCTTTACCTCTTCTAGTTCCACCGGTGACATCGGATAGAAGCCTTCGAATTGGCGCTGCTATAGGAATAAGATCAATCGCGAACTCCATATCTCGTTTAGACGGTAAACTCGAGATGTTCTTGAACACATCCGTGAAATCCCGAACGGCTATCAGCGCTTCATCTGCAGCTTGTTTATGAACTTCTCCCTTCAGTAAACGGTTCCTTTCATGAATTTGCAAGTTTGTTCTAAGACTTGTGGGTTATCATCCCACCACTCTTTCGCTGCGCTATCCTGAGGCGGGTCAGTCAAAACTTTTTCAATCAACTATCTGATCGGTCTTGAAGCGGTCTGTACCAGCTCTCGCTGGGGTTAATCTCAAACTACTGCAATCATCATATGTTCTCTTGTGTTTCTCCTTATTCTTTGAAACGCAGACGGACTGGTTACTACGGGACAAAAGGAAAGATGAAAGATATATCGTGGTCGTTGATTTCAAGTTCGTGATAAGATATAAACTCGTAAGTAATGACGTCGAGAGGAAACAAGGCAATACAACGACCATAAATTAAGAAAATGAATCAAAATAGAACTCCATGTTACCTAAATAGAGTATCGCATTGTAACCATGCCGCGTTATTAGTTACAACTACATAACTCCATTCAAATCGCTCAAATTTTACTATCAGAATCGAGAAAATAATATGGGAGAAACAATAAGAAACCAAAAGGATTCCAAGCTGATATGCAATATCATTCCATATCATCAAGATAAAAGAGTTAAGTGAAAGTTAAGATTCAAGAATTTGAATGACAAGACAATAATGTGGCAGGACATGTTCCTAATATTCTGGGTTTCCTAGTCAGTGTATTGGGTTCAATACCCAACTATAAAAGAACCAAACCCGACTAACCCTAAATCCTAGGGCTATGATACCAAACAAATCCTGTCACGACCCACTTCCCAAGATACGTAAACACGACACGTGGCAGAGCCAACCATGCTACCTGTCTAGGAATCACCCCTCCACAGTTACATTACGGCTGTCAATCGGATATTAAGAATAGTAAAATATAAAATCTAGCTAACACATGTCCATCTGCCACAGTAAATAGAATCAAGAAAATGCATAAAGCGGAAATGAATCAAAATCTAATAAACAATAGTATCCGAATCACGTCCCAGTATGGGCTCATATCAATAGAAATAAAATTACGGACAGACATAAAAGAAACTAATCAACTCTAACATAAATAGCTAGCTTCTCATTGCTCGGCTTGATTGCTAAACTACTCTTGATCTGCCTGTGATAAAAGTAGAGAAACTAGGTCATACAAAATCCAGACGTCAGTGCGTCATAATATTAAAATAATAATAACCAGGATATGATGCAATGATTAAACATGAGTATAAATAATGAACACAGGTGTAAACAGTGAGCTGCATTTATGTGTTGTGTATCCTAAAGTCTATGCCTCTACATTATCTATTCTAGAAGTCTTTGAAATCAATTTAATGGAATCGTCGATGTAACTCAATAGTATCCCGTGCGTGCCCGGGACCACAGTCAAGACTCTCGGGTTGAATCCGAGACGTGCCGCTAAGCAGTAAACAGGTAACATGTACAGACGAATGATGTCGGCAACATCATTCCGGGGCTGGCCGAACCCGTAAAGACTGATCAGTATAAGTATCAAACTGTTGAGTTACAAGTCAGGTTTCATTATTGATTTTTCCTTTCCCCCAAGGCTATGTGTTCAAGTCAAGTATTGATGATATAAATCTAATGTCTACACAGGATCAAGCGGGTACAGGTTTTGTCTATGTAGACAACAAGTTACGTCCATCAGGACAACAAGTTAGGATTGTCGGCAATAGTAAGATGATCCAAGTTACAAGTCTAGCAATGTGTCGTGAACATGCCATGTAATGTATATTAACCAAAATAGATACCAAATATAAAACTATAGCCAGTATCGAAACACGGTACACACAACTGATTCCAGAATGCATATGTATCTATCTGTAATAACCATTATACGTCCATTACCATATATGATGCAATCTAGATAACGTATTGAATTAATATAGTAGTATGATAACATTGTGACGTTCCGGCATGCAACTAGATAAACTATTATTAGTACGGATACAGACGGATACTGAAAACGATAAATCGGTAATTTCTGCTAAATAGTAAAACACGTGCACTATCATTTATTAAATAAATATTGATATAATAACATAGCATGTTACAAGTTTCAAACTTGTCCGATCGGAACTCACGTCGAGATACGGATGTTATGTTCCGACGTCAAAATAACGTTACGGCGCACGCAGGACTGGACCTGACTGAGAAGTTGCGTGACGTGGTGACGAGGCTAGACGATGATGGTAGCTGGGTCCTCTGGATCGTCGGCGGCGTGTGCAACTCCGGGAAGACGGCCGGAAATCAAGAATAGAAAGAAAAGAAAGAAAGAAAAGAAGAAGAAGAAGAAGAAGAAGAGTGGGGAGGAAGTTGTTGTAGGGTTTCTGGGGAGATAAGGATAGTGAAGAGGTGGTCGACGTTGGTGGAGGGTCTATCGGCGACGAGGGTTGCCGGTGGGGTGTGGGTTTCTTGGGTTGGCGTCGGGGCAAGTTAGGTGCAGACAAGGTGGTTGGGAAAAGGAGGACGGAGGATGAGATGAGGGTAGGGTTGAGAGGGCGTGGACAAGGTGAGGACGAGGGCGAGAGGGCGAACGGCGGCGAGGGGTGGCAACGAGTGTAGGTTAGGGTTTCTCGGTTCTGCTCACGGGAGAAGGGGAGAAAGAAACGAGGGGGGAGAGAGAGAGAGGCGAGTGTAACGACTCTGTTTATAATGTACAAAATTTGTTTAAAGTTAAAATACTAAATGGAGTATTTGCAACCCTGAGTATGCTACAAGTATTTAAATTGTTTTAGAATAGCAAGAAATAACTTGTAGCACACTGGTAAAGCCTTGCACTGCTGTGACATAGCCCCTGTGTTAGAATCCCATCAGCCACATATTATTTTTGCTGATATTACTTTGAAAACTTTTTGGAAGCCCAAAAGTTTACACATGCAACACATGTAAAAATGAAAAGTCTTAGAAATCAAACATGTGGAAATTCTTAATTAAACAGACCCAGACACGTGGCACAAATCCTACACCCTACCACCCTAGAATGGCCGGCGAGATGTGCTCTGGGGCCGGCACCGCCCCCCTCTCCCCCCCGGTCTGTAATGCTCCAAAAATGTTACCCTAATCTTTTGGCCTTCCCCCAACTACCCTAGTTCTGTTTGATTTTCCTGCACATTAATAGAGAATTAAAATAAGCTTTAATACTAATGCATTTTAATTCTCAATTTTAATACCCTAAACCCTAATTCTATCCTATAAATACCACCCTACACCCTAGCCCTCTCCATTCAGAAATTTATTATCAAAACTCTCAAAATTTTCCAAGTCCAAAAAGTCGTACAAGTGGAATTAGCCCAATGTCAAGTTCCGGCGACGATTCGGGACAAATCCGGCGACACCGCGACTCCACGACGCCTACAAAACCTTCCTCCATCTCTTCTCTCTCAATTCAACCAGTAAATCCCTTCTCCTCTCCTATTTTCCTATTCTAAAAAGTTCCCTTTTTTATGGAGGTCCTTTTCAGGTCTCCTTCAGATGTTGTCTTCCGTTGATCTCCCGGTGGATTTTGATGGTGATCTTCTGTTGCGTGTGGGTCTCAATGGGTTTTGGTGAAAGGAGCGGTATGAGGAGTTTGGCGCCGAGTACCTGCAAAGAAGTCCCGGGGTGGTTTGGTACCACCAAGGACCCTCCAACGATCAAGTTAGTGATGAGATCCGAGCAGAGTAATGGCTTAGTAGAGTAAAGAATGGCTTACTTGACCCCTCTGTGATAGGGGTTTATATAGCGGTGGCGGCATGCAGCAGCAGGCGCGAGAATATCGTCGGCAGTTACGCTCCCGACATCACGCCCGCGTAGAGAGCGGATCGCCCATTAATGGGGATCGTGATGGCGTGGAACGTGGGATGTTGCTGGCGGAGAATCCGTGCATGGCGAGATTTGCGGAGCGGTCGGTTGCGCCCGTGAGCGGTGGAGTTGGACGGAGGACCAAGGAAGACGGCCTCAGCTGGAGGGCTCGGGAACGAGCGAGAAAGCCGAGGAGTCTCGGTCTTGTGGCAGCTCGGGGTGAGCTGAGGAGCCGACGATGCCAATTTGCAGGGGGCCCCGAGGAGGGCCAGCTTATGCTTGCAGGTCGGGTACAGGGTGGCGTGGTCGACCCTTGCGGGTCCTTTCTTATGAGTCCCGGGACACGTCACCTGCCACGTGTCCTGCTTTTGGAGATTGCCAATATTGAGCATCATCATTAGCCCCCCACTCTTGTCCCGACCAGCCGGAGGGTCGGGTCAGGAGTGGACTGCTAGGCCTCCCGAGGTGAGCTTCTTCCTAAGGTTTTGTTGGGACGAGTCCTTGGGCTATTAGTTGTCTTTTCTGCTAGTGAATCGGGGCGAGATCTTCGCATTTAAGGAAGGTGCGTCGGTTCGTGCACTCTGCCACTGAAGCGACGGTCCACGTGTCAAGCGTCGATTGGCCGACGCAACGTATGCAGGCCCGCAGCGTCTGATGGGACACGGTCCAGCGCAGATCGACACGTAGAGCGACCGGAGTCGCTGGACGCGAGGAGTCATTTTGGCAGGAGACGACGGGCGTTGTTGGATGAGGCCGCTTGCAGCAATAAGTAGGGACGGGGCCCGCTCCAGTTTCCCTACTCTTTCATTTTTCCTCCTTCTTAAGTCATGGCTGCTCGGCGTTCTTCTTCTTTTTGAATACATGGTTCGCTCCCACTCTTTAGGCTGCCCGCGCCAGAAGGAGGCTGGTGGCGCGGCCGAGCCCCTGGCTGGCTCATGCCCTGCGCCGGATCCTCTGCCGGCGCTAGGGCCGTCTGCTTCGTTGACGGCTCCTGGTGGTTTCTCTGGAGGCGGCCAGAGGCGCCCACAGTTATCCGAGCTCCAGACGAGGGATAGAGGGGATAGCGAGGACAGGCCCCCTCTCAAGAGGAAGAGGACGATTTCTCGTGCGTCGTCGTCGAGGGTCCCTGAGAGGATTTCCGTGCAGGAGGGGGCGCCGTCTTGACGGTTCCGTCGGGGCTTTCCGTTACCGCTGGCCTGCTCGCCGGGATAGAGGAGTTGGCAGGGGGGAAGCTTCCGCATGGCTCCTTGAGGGCCCAATTGGATGCCATAGCCCACGGGGCGGTCCAGGTACGAACCTCTCTACGTGTAGTTTTTCTGGTATACCTTTCTTTGGCTCAGGGGCCTCCTAGTTTCTCATCCGCTTTCCGTCAGGTCCTTCAACACTGCGCTCTTGCCGCTCGTATGGAGGCCGAGGGGGCGTTCCACACCCCGCGGCCAGTAGAAGCGTTTCCTTCGGAGGTCGAGGTTTTGCGGCGTGACTTATGCCTGGAGAGGGCCAAGGCCGACATCCTGGCGGCCCGGGCGGAGGCTGCGGAGCTTGCCAATTCAAAGAATCGGGGTGTCCATCATCGTCTGAGTGCGTCCCTCCGGGTCGCGGACAGGAAGCTGGCAGATCTGGCCGAACGCTTCGCGGCCATGGAAAAAGAGAGGGACGCCGGCAGGGAAGATGCTGAGGCGGCGCTTCTGGAGGCCCAGGTTGCCGAGGCTCGGGCTAAGAAAGTTGTGGCCAATTATAAGGCGTCAGAGCAGTTTTACGCCGAGCTCGGGGAGTATTCTGCCGTCGCGTGGAATAAGGCCCTGGATGCCGTGAAGGAACAGCTTCCTGAGTTCGACGATGGTGAGCTCCGTGCTCAGGCTCCGCTTTCGGTGGCGAGGCCTCCGGTGGAAGATGGCGAGGGGAGCAGGGCGCGCCCCTGGTGGCAAAATCTCCGGTGGTAGAGCCCCCGGCAGGCCGTGATGCCAGCAATGAAGGGACCGAAGTAAGCCTCCGGGCAGTTTGTAGGGCTGGGGAGCCCCAGAGTACCCTTTGTAAAAACTTTGCTTTTGGTAATAAAAGAAAATCCTTGTTTCATCGGTTTGCATTTCATCTTCTGTGTGTGAAGAATGCTCGTAAGATATCTTTGCTTGTACCGTTGTGTTTTCATGTCAGGTTGGCCATCTGTCTGGCGATCGTCCGTCGAGTTGACTTCAATCACTTGCCGACGAGCATGCCAAGCGCTGTCGAGGAGGTATCCCCATGGGCCCCGAAGTCGAGGGAAGATCGTTTAGACTTGGATAGACCCGACGCCCCTCACTGGGGTCTCGGATCCTCCACGGGCCACGGGGCCTCTTTTGACTTCTAGCATCGACCATCAGCCGGGAATGACTGAGCAGGGAAGTTGCTCAGTTGCCTCTCGCGAGGGTTTTCTGATCTCTGGCGTTGCGGTAGGGAAGCTACCCGCCAGGGACGGTCGAGCGGAGTAGCTGCTCGGTTGCCTCTTGCGAGGGCTTTGATCCTTAGCGTCGGAGGGGCTGTAAGGAGCCCATTAAGGATGACCGGGCAGTGAAGCTGCGCGGTTGCCTCTTAGCGAGGGCTTTGACCTCTGGTGTTGTGGGTAGGCAACTATCGGCCTGGGATGACCGGGCGGGGCAGCCGCTCGGATGCCTCTTGCGAGGGCTTCGACCCCTGGCGTCATGGGTAGGGAGCTACTAGCCGGAGATGACCGAGCAGGGCAGCTGCTCGGTTGCCTCTTGCGAGGGCTTTGACACTTCAGGACGGGGACCGAGCAGGGTTACTGCCCAGTGCCTCTTGGCGAGGACTTTGATCCCTGTCGGTTGTGGTAGGAAGCTACCAGCCGGGGATAGCCGAGCAAGGACTCGAATGCCTCTGGGAAGACTTTGGTCCTTAGCGCGGGAGGAGCTGTAGAAGCCTACCAAGGACCCTTGGTCGGGCAGAGTTACTGCCCGAAGCCTCTTGGCAAGGGATTTTGTCCTGAAGGATAGCCGAGCGAAGGATGCTCGGGCTCGACTGCCTCTGGGAGGGCTTCTTGATCCCCGGCGTTGCGGCAGGGAAGCTGCCCGCCGGGGATAGCCGAGCGAGGGATCCTCGGGCTCGACTGCTTCTGTGAGGGCTTTTTGATTCCTAGCGTTGCGGCAGGGAAGCTGCCCGCTGGGGATAGCCGAGCGAGGGATCCTCGGGCTCGACTGCCTCTAGGAGGGCTTTTTGGTCCGGGCAGTGGGTTGCACGGCCGCCTCTTGGCGAGGGCCTTGAGTTGTAAAGGTGGAACTCTACTCGGGTAAAAAGATTCGACGTTTCTTTATTCGTATGGACATGAATTTTAGAGAACGCTTTACACCATCTTTGTGAAAGGGAAATCTCGAGGGGGGCATACACTCGCTGGCTTTGACCTCATTGGTATAGCTTGAGCTTCTCGGCATTGTAAGGCAGCGGAAGCTTTCGCCCGTCCGCGTCTTGTAAGCGGTAGGCTCCGCCGGGGAGCGCCTCAGAGACGAGGAAAGGACCCTCCCATTTTTGGGAGAACTTGTGAAGCCTGCCTTGGTCTATGAACTCGTTCCGCCGCAGGACCAGGTCCCCGGTCTTGAAGGAGCGGTGTTTGACCCGAGCGTTGTAGTATCGGGTCGTTTGTTGTTGATAGGAGGCAGCTCTGATCTGAGCCCGATCCTTCTTCTCCAACAAGATGTCGAGGTTGGTCCGTAGCGCCATGGTGTTTGCGTCATCGTCGAAGTGCTCGACCTGGTGACTGGGTAGCCCGATCTCCGCCGGGAACATCGCTTCGGTCCCGTAGCAGAGACTGAAGGGGGTCTCCCCGGTGGGAGTCTTTCTTGACGTGCGCAGGGCCCATAAGACCCGGGGCAGCTCTTCGACCCAACTGCCTTGTCGCCCATCTAGGCGGGTCCGGAGACCCCGGAGGACGTCTCGGTTAGCGACCTCAGCCTGCCCGTTACATTGGGGATGCGCGACCGCAGCGAACTTTATGAGGATATGGTACTCTTTGCAGAAGTCCTTCACTTTCTCGTTCTCGAAGTTCGTCCCGTGGTTGGTGATGATGCACTTCGGGAGGCCAAACCGGAGTAACAGGTTATTTTGCAGGAACTTGATGGTAGTGGCGGCGTCCAGTTTCCTGATGGGGACGGCCTCAATCCACTTGGTGAAGTAGTACACCGCGACGAGGACGTATTTGTGCCCGCCTGTTCCGGTAGGGAACTGGCCGATCATATCCAACCCCCACTGGGAGAACGGCCATGGGGATGTCAGGGCGGTTAGCTCGATAGCCGGGAGGCGATGAATGCTGCCGTGGAGCTGGCAGCTCTTGCACCTCCTGACCAGCTTCAGGGCGTCCTCGTGCATGATGGGCCAGTAGTACCCTTGGAGTAATGCCTTTTGGATCAAGGTTCGACCCCCTGGTGTGCGCCTCCCACCCCTTCATGAATTTCCCGAAAGACGTAGTCGGCTTCGTGGGGGTCAACGCACCGGAGCAGGGGCTGAGTGAAGGCCTTCTTGTAGAGGTTCCCGTTGCTCCAGACGAAGTGGTGGGCTTTGGCCCGGAGACGGCGGGCGGCCGCCCGGTCCTCCGGGAGCGCGCCGTCCTTTAGGAACTCCACAAGGGGCTTCCTCCAATCCTGGTCGCTCTCCTGTGCCGCGTACACGTGGAGTGTCGTCGCTTCGTCTCCCACCCTGGGTCGAGGCAAGGTTTCGAAGAGGATTGACCGCCTATTGTTGGCCAAGTATGACGAAGCTAGCTTGCTCAGGGCGTCTGCTTGGGCATTCCGCTGCCTGGGTATTTGTTCTACCTGGACTTCGTCGAAGTTTCTTCGGAGTTTCCTCACTTCGTCTAGGTACTTCATCATTAGAGGCTCTCGAGCTTCGAAGCGGCCGGTCACTTGACCGACAACAAGGGCCGAGTCGCTGCGGATTCGAATTATCTTCAGCCCCAGACCGACGGCCATGCGCAGTCCGGCCAGGAGGGCCTCGTATTCTGCCGCGTTGTTCGACGCTTTGAAACCGAGCCTTAAAAAATACTCCATCTCAGCTTCGTTTGGGCCCCGGATAATGAGGCCGGCACCGCAGCCTTCCTCGGTAGAAGACCCGTCGACGTAGATGACCCACTCCGGAAACGAGCCAGGGCCTTCCGGGACGGGATACTGGGCTGCGAGGGGTGGCGCGGATTCCGGCTTCCTGCTAGGGATGGTGCATTCAACGATGAAATCGGCCAGGGCTTGCGCCTTGATGCTTGCCTCGGGCGATACCTTATGTCGAATTGAGATAGCTCCCACCTACATTTTTCTAGGCGGCCCGAGGATTCCGGTGATGCTAGGATAGCTCCTAACGGGCGCTCGGTGAGGACGATGATGGTGTGTGCTTGGAAGTAGTGCCGCAGCTTCCGCGAGGTTACCACGAGGGCCAAGACAATCTTCTCTATGGTGGGGTACCTCGTCTCCGCCTCCTTAAACATGTGGCTCACATAGTACACCGGCTTCTGCGCCCCCTCGGCCTCCCGGACGAGCACCGAGCCTGCTGCTTGGTCGGATACTGCCAGATACAGCGACAGCTCGTCCCCTTCCACTGGCCGGGTGAGCAGCGGTGGTGTTGCGAGGTGCTTCTTCAATTGGTCGAAGGCGGCTTGGCATTCCTCCGACCACTCGAACCTCGGAATTTTCCTCAGCGCCTTAAAGAACGGAAGGCACTTCTCCTCCGACCTGGACATGAAACGGCTCAGAGCGGCGACCCGCCCCGTGAGCCGCATGATCTCGACGTTGGTCTTGGGTGCGGCCATGCTCAGGATAGCGTCGATCTTCTTTGGGTTAGCTTCGATTCCACGGTGAGTGACCATGAACCCGAGGAACTTTCCTCCGGTGACTGCGAATGCGCACTTGGCGGGGTTTAACTTCATGTTGAATTTGCGGAGCACTCCGAATGCCTCGCCCAGGTCCTTGGCATGGTCGGCCGACGAGATAGACTTGACGAGCATGTCATCAACATAGACTTCCATGTTCCTGCCGATATGTGGCTTGAACATGTGATTGACCAGCCTTTGGTACGTGGCCACGGCATTCTTGAGGCCGAAGGGAATCACCTTGTAGCAGTACACCCCCCGGTCCGTTGTGAATGCGGTCAGATCTTCGTCTTCATGATTCATATGGATTTGGTTGTAGCCGGAGAAAGCGTTAATGAAGCTCGGCAGCTCGTGACCGGCCGAGTTGTCGACGAGCTGGTCTATGCGGGGGAGCGGAAAGTTGTCCTTGGGGCAGGCCTTATTGAGGTCGGTGAAGTCGACGCACATACGCCACTTCCCGCTTGACTTCTTGACCAGAACTACGTTTGCCAGCTACTCCGAGTAGGGCACATTCCTGATGAAGTTGGCGGCAAGGAGCCGATCAACTTCCTCTTCGATAGCCTTCTGTTTGACCGGGGCGAGGCTTCTTTTCTTCTGTCTGACGGGTCGGGCCGTAGGATCAACTCCGAGCTTGTGGGAGATGATTTTGGGGTCGATCCCAGGCATGTCAGCAGGCACCCAGGCGAAGACGTTGGAGTTGCTTCTGAGGAACCTGATCAGGTCATCCCGCTGAGTCCCCGTCAGGAGCGACCCGACCTGGACGGCCTTTCCTTGGTCTCCTTAGGCTAGGGGCACCTCGGTCAGAGGTTCGACCGACGCTCTATGGACCTCCTTCCGCTCGTCCCGGGTGTCCAGGGATCCTTTGATGTCGTCACACGCCTCGGCGCCGTCAGCATGCTGCTCGGGAGAAGACGTCTCGGTAAGGCCTATCTTCGCGACCCGCTGGCTCCCGTATGCCCGACCTATCCCGCCCCGATCGAGGGGGAATTTTATCGCCAGGTGGTATGTCGAGATCTGGTCCTGGAGGGAGTTCAGCGTCGGGCGGCTGAGGAGGACGTTGTAGGCCGACGGAACCTTCGCTACGATGAAGTCCACAGGCAGTGTAAGCGTGCGGCCGGGCTCCCCGATCATGAACTGCAGGGTGACCACCCCTTGTGCTGGGATGGAGTGGTTGGTGAACCCCGAGAGGATATGGGAGGTCAGTCTCAGGTCTGCTGGGGCGAGCCCCATACGCAGGAAGTAGTCGTGGAAGAGGATGTCCGCCGAACTGCCCGAATCGATGAGTATCCGGTGGACCTCGTACCGGTGAATTTGGGCTATGATCACCAGCGGGTCACTATGGGGCACAGATATGCCGTGGAGATCCTCGTCGCCAAAGGTGATGGGCTCTCGGCCCCTAGCCCTTTTGATCGAGCGGTCGCCGGAGCCTGTGAAACAGCAGCCAGCGAGGAAGCCAATGACATTTGGGGAGGGTTCGTCCACGCCTCCGTTGTGAGGGAGGCAACAGCGGGTGTTTGGATCTTCAGGGGGATCGGTTGCCATGTGGGCGGAGATCGGAAGGCCAACTTTGTGTTTTGTGGAGTTTGCGTTTCCCACAGACGGCGCCAACTGATGGAAGTCCTTTTCAGGTCTCCGTCAGATGTTGTCTTCCGTTGATCTCCCGGTAGATTTTGATGGTGATCTTCTATTGCGTGTGGGTCTCAATGGGTTTTGGTGAAAGGGGTGGTATGAGGAGTTTGGTGCCGAGTACCTGCAAAGAAGCCCCGGGGTGGTTTGGTACCACTAAGGACCCTCCGACGATCAAGTTAGTGATGAGATCCGAGCAAAGTAACGGCTTAGTAGAGTAAACAATGGCTTACATGACCCCTATGTGATAGGGGTTTATATAGCGGTAGCGGCACGCAGTAGCAGGCGCGAGAATTTCGCCGGCAGTTACGCTCCCGACGTCATGCCCGCGTAGAGAGCGGATCGCCCATTAATGGGGATCGTGATGGCGTGGAACGTGGGATGTTGCTGGCGGAGAATCCGCGCATGGCGAGATTTGCGGAGCGGTCGGTTACGCCCATGAGCGGTGGAGTTGGTCGGAGGACCAAGGAAGACGGCCTCGGCTGGGAGGCTTGGGAACGAGCGAGAAAGCCGAGGAGTCTCGGTCTTGTGGCAACTCGGGGAGAGCTGAGGAGCCGAGGAGGCCAATTTGCAGGGGGCCCCGAGGAGGGCCAGCTTGAGCTTGCAGGTCGGGTACAGGGTGGCCTGGTTGGCCATTTCTTCTGAGTCCTGGGACACATCATCTGCCACGTGTCCTGCTTTTGGAGATCGCCAATATTGAGCATCATCACTTTTCAATACTCGTCGGAAGTGGAGTTATTCCGACTTCCGATTCTAATTTTGATTAAAAACATAATTTTTCTTAATAACTAAACACCCACATTGCTACATCTTGTTTAGTAATCATAAACAAATATTTAAAACAAGTTTCAATTCAAAATACCATGCGATGCAACTTTTATTTCACTTTACAGTTAAATACCACAAACTTTCTATTCGACAGCTTTCATCATATTGCTCATATTATCTTTAGAAAACTCAAGAGGTAATGACCTATCTTATCACAACACTCACCATGACATTGCAAGATGTCTTGAAAACAATATTTTTGTGGCTAATGCGAATTTTACAGTTAAATACCATAAACTATCAAAACCGTATTTCTTTTAATTGTTTTAATCAAATTCCATACGATTATGTCCTTACAACCCATTTTGGGGAATCCGATTTGGTTGCTGCGGATTATCGTACATCCATCGGACTAGTAGAGCAAGATGCAGACCTCCTCACGGAGCATCCGATCTCGATGGAATTTTTATTACAATTTTTAAGAAAACGTGATTTCCATTAATAAATAAATTCTATTTTTAATATATATATATATATATAAATATTATCAAAATATCTATTTTAAATATATAATATATTCCATGTTTTCTAAATCAAAAGAAAAGAACCACAAATTTTATGAATCTACCATCACAAATCAATACAAGTCAATTTACATGAAAATACAATATACTATTCAATTTAGGTTTATATCCACTAGAATATCACATCTTATAAAAAAAATTACATCTATGAAAACCCTAAAGACGATAAATGAATACTTGAGGTTTATTTTGAAAATATATAAAACTATTTTTTCATAAAAACCCCTCAAGTTATATTAATATACAATAAGGACCCTAATAAATATAGGTTTAAGCGGGACCAATTCTCTTAAGCCTCAGGGAGCCGGAGAAAGTGGGTGCTTACCTATTTAAGGTAGACAATTAAAAACGGGGTTATCAATACGGTAATTATCTTGGAAAATGACACAAATCCTGTCGTCCATGTGCAGCAGTTACCGATAACTCCAAAACTAATTCAGGAATTCAATTCTGTTTAAGAGTCTGACTCAATCGGAGTCTCGGTCTAATCTGAATTCAATCTGAAAACAATCCATCTTTGAATACATTTCATATATAACTCCAATGCAACAAGAATCCATTTATACCAGAATACAATCTATATCAGCATGAACATGACTTGACCGAACCATAGATATACATTAACCTGTCATATGACTATCCGTTTACATCCTTATCCGTTTACATGAATTACTGATATCATGGTTTCGGCAAGTCTTATATCTATTAAACAAAACAATACAAAATACATTACGGGATTTTAAAGGGGTTGATCGGTACGGAATGTGTTAAAAGTGGTATGAGACGGTCACTTTAATACACCTAACCTGAACATTCGTTGTCGTTGTCCCGTGGGTTTTGATGGGGCCTTGTGATCCATATACCATAGTCCATGGGGTAAGTTGGACTCCTCTCGTATACACTGGCATATTCTATACCAAGCTACAAACAACTGCGTTAACAAAATAATCAAACATCATACCAGATATATTCTCTCTTATATGTCTATTCTATTTCTAACTCTCTTTTGGGACTTACCGAGCGATTGACGGCATTCCTTTTCTCTTCTTTCTTTGGAATGTTGTCAGGAGGACACGACTCTCTGGAGATAGTGCCCGGCTCAGAAGACTTGGAGCAGTTCGCAGAAAACCCTGAGCTCTAGAGACTTGTATAAATTTTTATTTTCAGTTCGTGCCATTGTTTAGGCATTGCTTTCCAGTCTTGTATTTATTTTTCAGTTGTATTGTAAAGAATGTTAAATAAATAAAATGTTGTTGTTCTTTTGCATCTCATATCTTCTTGTGTACATTTACATTATATTGCTAATTTACGCTTAAAGTGCTTATTTCTGAGTAAATACGTAGCGGGCCTTACCACGTCTCCTTACCCATATACCGGAAAGCGGGGCGTGACAGGTTTTGTTGGCGGCCCACGCAGGTCTATTCTGCATGGAAACCTAAGCAATATATATCACAAGAATCAGCAACTAAAAACATTCTTTACATTTTAGATTCCTTTGAATCTATTCTAACCCTATTTTTATTTCAAGGTTATGGATTCTCCCAACAACACAAGTACAAACAACAACAACACACCACCACCTCTTCTACTTACACAGACCGTTGTAGCTTCGATCAATGAGCATACGGTACTGCTCGAGGCAATTAAGAGCCTCATGGAAGGACTGCAGTAACAGACTGCCATTCTAATGAACCGCCCAGAAGCAGAAGCACCTGGAGTGAAGAAATTCCGGGCACTGCATCCAAAGCAATTCTCTGGGAAAGAGAGCCCTCTAGAAGCTAAAGAATGGGATCAGTCGATCGAAGATGATCTGGCAGTAGCATAAATGTCAGACATTGCTTGGGTAAGGGTTGCGAAGCTGCAACTTACGAATAACGCCCGAGTATGGTGGGAAGGCGGAAGAAATATGTCTTACACAGCCGATTGAATGGAAGACATTTCGTGATATGTTCGACGCGAAATACTTTCCAGAGACTGCCCGCTTTGATATGGAGCAACAATTCGTCCACTTACAATAAGGCTCTATATGGAGAAAATTTGTGGATGAGTATGATACCGAGTTCACTATGTTGAGCAGGTAAGATATGTCTCAAATATTCGAATTTCTAATATCACATACTATACAGCTAATACAAGCTCGTAACAGGTTCGCAACATACCTCATTCCGACTGCTGAGATCAGGGCCAGACGATTTCAGTAAGGGTTGGACCCGGAGATCCAAGCTGCCTTAGCTATAGGAGATTTCCCAACTCACGACATAGCTCTGAAAGCTGCCCGCCGATATGAGGCAGTAGTGAAGAAGAAGGGCAGACCTCACTCTGCCGGGGTGAAGCGCCCTGCCACCCAGATGGCAAGAGGAGCCTCTTCCAGGCTACCTTTTGTACCCAGGAGACCGGGAGTACCTTTCAACCGGCCCAGTACAGACTTTTGTTCTTACTACAAAAGAAATGGACACCTGGAGAAGGATTGTAGGCGTGTTAACCGCTTTTGCTTAGTCTATGGCTCATCCACACATGATATTGGGTGTTGTCCTCACAGACTCAATCAGAATCAGGTACCCAGACCAGCAATCACTTATCCGCAGCAGCCAGCAATCCAGGCATCCGCTGCACGTCTTGCTCTCCCAGCCCCACCTCCTCGTGGACCTACTGCACCTCCTCCCCATCAATTCCATCAAGCACAAAGGAACCTACCTCAGAGGAATACTCCTCCAGCAAAGAGGAATGTACCGAGGCAACAGGCTTTCATAATGACTGTGGAAGAAGCTGAAACCACTGGCCAAGTCATCACTGGTAACTCTTTTCTTTCAAGCTTTCTTTCAATCCTTATACATATTCATATATCTTTTCTATACCTAAACCTATCCCACACAACTTAGGTACAATCTTAGTAGCCTCACTTCCCGCACTAGCACTCTTCGATACTGGAGCATCTCATTGCTTTATGTCGCAACGGTTCGTCCGAACTCATGCGATTCCAGTCAAACCACTCGTATCCAGCTGGAATGTCAGTTCAGAGAACGGCGTTCTAAAGGCAACAATGGGATACAACCTGTGTCCAGTGGTCGTCTGCAGCAGAGAATTCTATGCTTACTTCAAGGTGCTGGACGTACCGAACTTCGATGTAGTTTTGGGTATGGATTGGCTAGGAACCTTCTACGCTACCATCGACTGTCGTCAAAAGATGGTAGTGTTTGAGATTCTTGACCATCCGGTCTTTTATTTCAAAAGTGGAGACCGTACTCTGGAGCCTAGCACATACAAAGCAAAACCAAAGAAGGCAGTGATTGCAACTCTACAGGCGGAAGAAGACAAGCCAGAGGTAGTTCGAGAGTTCGATGATGTATTTCCTGAAGACATATCTGGTTTGCCTCCTGATCGATCTCTTGAATTTGGAATTGATTTAGTACCTGGTGCATAACCGGTGATCAAAGCACCGTATCGATTAAGTCCTGAAGGTTTGAAGGAGATCCGTACTCAATTGGACGAACTTCTGAAGAAAGGATGGATTCATCCCAGCACTTCAAGTTGGGGATCTCCAGTTTTACTGGTGAAGAAGAAGGAAGGTTCATACCGAATGTGCGTTGATTATAGAACTCTGAACGAAGTGACTATAAATAAAAAGTATCCACTTTCGTGCTTTGACGATCTTTTCGATCAGTTAAGTGGATCCTGCATTTTCTCAAAGTTAGATCTTGTTCGGGTTATCATCAGGTGAAGATCAAAGAATCTGATATTCCTAAAACGGCATTAAAAACTCGTTAAGGACATTATGAATATCTCGTGATGCCATTTGGAGTGACCAACGCACCAGCCATATTCATGAACCTAATGGATCTAGTTTTCCGAGAGTACTTAGACAGGTTTGTGGTCATTTTCATCGACGACATCCTGGTGTATTCTAAGAGTCGAAAAGAGCATTCCGAGCATTTACGAATTGTCGTGGAGACTTTGCGAAAACATCAACTCTATGCCAAGTACAGCAAGTGCGAGTTTTGGCTAGATCAAGTCGGTTTTAGGACATATTGTATCAGGCGATGGAATCTCTGTAGATCCAGCTAAAGTATCAGCAGTAAGCGAATAGCCGACACCAAAGACAGTGAAGGACATTCGAAATTTCTTGGGTTTAGCAGGATACCACCGAAGATTTATTGAAGGGTTTTCGAAGATTGCAACACCCCTGACTAAGCTCACACGTAAAGATGAAGAATTCATATGGTCAGAAGCATGCGAACAAGCTTTCGAAGAACTTAAGTCAAGATTGACATCAACATCTATTCTCGTAATACCGAACCAATCTGGAGGTTTCGTAGTGCATTGTGATGCATCCGGTAAGGGATTAGGATGTGTTCTACATCAGCACAGTAAAGTTGTAGCTTATGCATCAAGACAGCTGAAGGTTCATGAGCGCAACTATCCGACGCATGTCTGGAGTTGGCAGCCATTATCTTTGCACTCAAGATTTGGCACCATTATCTTCTTGGAGAATGGGTAGATATATACACATACCACAAAAGTCTGAAGTATGTATTTACTAAGAAAGAATTGAATATGCAACAAAAAAGATGGTTAGAACTTATGGCGGACTTCGACATCAACCTACAATATCATCCAGGAAAGGTGAATGTAGTATCTGATGCACTTAGTCGCCAACCACTATCAATGAATCTCACCGCACAGTGGAAGCTACAGCAAGATTTACATCAGATGGAGATAAAAGTGGTCATGCTAGGTAACGCTTCATGTTTGATGAACTTATAAGTTCAGTCTACAATTGTCAATCAGATCAAAGCAGCTCAAGAAAGTGATGCTAAACTGCAAAAGATCAGAGAACAAGTAGAAAGTGGACTTCGAACAGACTTCATCATTCACGAAGATGGATTTTTGAGATACGGAAGCAGATTGTGTGTACCACAAGGTCCTGTTCGGGAAGAATTAATGAAAGAAGCTCACAGCTCTCCTTACTCAGTACACCCTGGTGGTACAAAGATGTACAAAGATTTGCGGTAACATTAGTGGTGGAATGGAATGAAGTGTGAAGTAGCAAGAAGTATCGCAAAATGTTTGGTGTGTCAGCAAGTGAAAGCTGAATTTCACAGAACTGCTGGTTTACTTCAACCGTTACCTATTCCAGAATGGAAGTGGCAACACATCACCATGGATTTCGTGACTGCACTTCCTCGCATCACGAAAGGTAACGATGCGGTATGGGTTATTGTGGATCGACTCACAAAGTCGGCTCACTTCATCCCATTTCGAGTTGGCCAATCTACTGAGATACTAGCAAAGAAGTACATAGAGGTAAGTTTGAATCTAAGTAAGATTTAACTCTTCATAGTGTACTATTTCTGATACCCATGAACTCATGCAGGAAATCGTGAGATTACATGGAGTACCAGTTTGCATTGTCTCCGATCGTGACACCGGATTCCGATCACAATTTTGGCATAGTCTGCAAGCTAGCTTGGGAACAAGTCTGAACTTTAGCACAGCTTATCATCCACAAACAGATGGTCAGTCTGAGCGAACGATTCAAATCCTTGAAGATATGATAAGAGCATGTATGCTAGACTTCGGAGGATCGTGGAAAGATCACCTACATCTTGTGGAGTTTTTATACAACAACAGCTACCAAGCAAGTATTGGAATGGCACCCTTTGCAGCGCTCTATGGAAGGAAGTGTTGTTCACCATTAAGTTGGGACGACATCGGAGATAGAGAACTCCTTGGATCTGAGCTGATAGTGGCAACTGTGGATGTAGTTCACACTATCAGGGAAAGAATGTGCATAGCCCAAGATAAACAGAAGCACTGGGCTGATGCAAAGCGCCGTCACTTGGAGTTCCAACCGGGAGATCATTTCTTTCTGAAGATTTCTCCAAACTGTGGAGTGATTCATTTTGGAAGAAGGGGTAAGTTAAGTCTGAGATACATTGGACCGTTCGACATACTCGAACGAGGAAGTGGCATATCGTTTGGCACTTCCACCCTCATTGGAAAGAGTGCACAATGTGTTCCACATATCCCAACTCAGAAAGTATGTGAGTGACCCCAGTCACATTCTTGATCACTCCGAGCTAACTGTACAGACGGATTTATCTTGTGAGCAATAACCCGTTGAAATCCTGGATAGAAAGGTGAAGTCACTTCGGAACAAGGAAGTAAACTTGGTTCGAGTGATGTGGAGAAAAGACACACCAGGAGAATCAACGTGGGAAAGAGAAGACGACATGCGTGCAAGATACCCTCACTTGTTTGTAAATTAGTCCTTAAATGATTGTAAATTTCGAGAACGAAATTTTTGTAAGGAGGGTAGAATGTAACGACTCTGTTTATAATGTACAAAATTTGTTTAAAGTTAAAGTACTAAATGGAGTATTTGCAACCCTGAGTATGCTATAAGTATTTAAATTGTTTTAGAACAGCAAGAAACAACTTGTAGCTCACTGGTAAAGCCTTGCATTGCTATGACGTAGCCCCTGTGTTCGAATCCCATCAGCCACATATTATTTTTGCTGATTTTACTTTTAAAACTTTTTGGAAGCCCAAAAGTTTACACGTGCAACACACGTAAAAAGGAAAAGTCTCAGAAATCAAATATGTGGAAATTGTTAATTATACAGACCCCGACACGTGGCACAAATCCCACACCCCACCATCCTAGAATGGCCAGCGAGATATGCTCTGGGGCTGGCACCGCCGCCCCCACCCCCCGTCTGTAATGCTCCAAAAAAATTTCCCTAACCTTTTGGCCTTCCCCCAACTACCCTAGTTCTGTTTGATTTTCCTGCACATTAACAGAGAATTAAAATAAGTTTTAAAACCAAATTTTAATGAATTTTAATTCTCAATTTTAATACCCTAAACCCTAATTCTATCCCATAAATGCCACCCTACACCCTAGCTCTCTCCATTTAGAAATTTATTATCAAAACTCTTAAAATTTTCTAAGTCCAAAAAGTTGTACAAGTGGAGTTAGCCCAATGTCAAGTTCCGGTGACGATTCGGGACAAATCCGGCGACACCGCGACTCCACGATGCCTACAAAACCATTCTCCATCTCTTCTCACTCAATTCAACCAATAAGTCCCCTCTCCTCTCCTATTTTCCTATTCTAAAAAGATCCCTTTTTAATACTCGTCGGAAGTGGAGTTATTCCGACTTCTGATTCTAATTTTGATTAAAAACATAACTTTTCTTAATAACTAAACACCCACATTGCTACATTTTGTTTAGTAATCATAAACAAATATTTAAAACAAGTTTCAATTCAAAATACCATGCGATGCAACTTTTATTTCACTTTTACAGTTAAATACCATAAACTTTCTGTGCGACATCTTTCATCATATTGCTCATATTACTTTTAGAAAACTCATGAGGTAATAACCTATCTCATCACAACACTCATCATGACATAGCACGATGGCTTGAAAACGATATTTTTGTGGCTAATACGAATTTTACAGTTAAATACCATAAACTATCAAAACCGTATTTCTTTTAATTGTTTTAATCAAATTCCATACGATTATGTCCTTCCAACCTATTTTGGGGAATCCGATTTGGTTGGTGCGGGTTATCGCACAAAGAACAGGGGGGACACAAACAACGATGAAACCAGAAAGAGCGGCAGTGTTATCCTCTTTGAGATGAAATGCGGGAAAGGACTTGGGAAGTATGTGAAGATCGAGAGCTTTCTCCAAAGTCATCTGTGATTCAAAACCTAGCGAGAGTTGTTTCAAGGCTCCGAACGAAGGGAAGAAGTCTGTCCGGCTTAAAAGAGACTCGCAGATGGAGTGGACCCGTGTCCACCTTTTGGTTAACCAGAATATCCTTTCCCCCTCCTGACACCTTACCCTAGCGGGTGAACTATAAATAGCTCTTTTACCTCCTCTACTTTTTTTAGATGAACCATCAACATAGAGTGGGAAGAGGGTTGGTTCGGCCGCTTCTTCTGGCTGAGGCACTGTTTCCTCCTTTTCATCCATCGGACTAGTAGGGCGAGATGCAGACCTCCTCACGGAGCATCCTATCTCGATGGAATTTTTATTACAATTTTTAAGAAAATGTGATTTCTATTAATAAATAAATTCTATTTTTAATATATATATATATATATGTAAATATTATCAAAATATCTATTTTAAATATATAATATATTCCATGTTTTCTAAATCAAAAGAAAGGAACCACAAATTTCATGAATCTACCATCACAAATCAATACAAGTCAATTTACATGAAAATACTATATACTATTCAATTTAGATTTATATCCACTAGAATATCCCATCTTATAAAAAAATTACATCTATGAAAACCCTAAAGACAATAAATGAATACTTGAGGTTTATTTTGAAAATATATCAAAACTATTTTTTTCATAAAACCCCCTCAAGTTATATTAATTTACAATAAGGACCCTAGTAAATATAGGTTTAAGCGGGACCAATTCTCTTGAGCCTCAGAGAGCCGGAGAAAGTGGGTGCTTGTCTATTTAAGGTAGACAACTAAAAACGGGGTTATCAATACGGTAATTGTCTTGGAAAATGACACAAATCCTGTCGTCCATGTGCAGCAGTTACCGATAACTCCAAAACTAATTCAAGAATTCAATTCTGTTTAAGAGTCTGACTCAATCGGAGTCTCGGTCTAATCTGAATTCAATCTAAAAACAATCCATCTTTGAATACATTTCATATATAACTCCAATGCAACAAGAATCCATTTATACCAGAATACAATCTATATCAACATGAACATGACTTGATCGAACCATAGATATACATTGACCTGTCTATATGACTATACGTTTAACTCCTTATCCGTTTACATGAATTAATGATATCATGGTTTTGACAAGTCTTACATCTATTAAACAAAACAATACAAAATACATTACGGGGTTTTAAAGGGGTAGATCGGTACGGAATATGTTAAAAGTGGCACGAGACGGTCACTTTAATACACCTAACCTGAACATCCATTGCCGTTGTCCCGTAGGTTTTGACGGGACCTTGTGATGCATATACCATAGACCACGGGGTAAGTTGGACTCCTTTCGTATACATTGGTATATTCTGTACCAAGCTACAAACAACTACGTTAACAGAACAATCAAACATCATACCAGATATATTCTCTCTTATCCGTCTATTCTATTTCTAACTCTCTTTTGGGACTTACCGAGCGATTGACGACATTCCTTTTCTCTTCTTTCTTTAGATTGTTGTCAGGAGGACATGACTCTCTGGAGATAGAGTCCAGCTCAGAAGGCTTGGAGCAGTTCGCAGAAGACCCCGAGCTCTAGAGACTTGTATATACTTTTATTTTCAGTTCATACCATTATTTAGGCATTGCTTTCCAGTCTTGTATTTACTTTTCAGTTGTATTGTAAAGAATGTTTAATAAATAAAAAGTTGTTTTTCTTTTACATCTCATATCTTCTTGTGTACATTTACTTTATATTGCTTATTTACGCTTATCGTGTTTACTTCTGAGTAAATACGTAGCAGGCCTCGCCGTGTCTCCTTACCCGTATACTGGAAAGCGGGGCGTGACAGTGAGATTGAGAGAGAGAGAAAGGATATCTTTATAATTAATTAATTAATTAATATATTATATATAAGATATAACAGTTTAGTACTATATATGTTAGTTAAGAAAATAATATAATATATATATTATAGGATTTTACAGATAATACCAGATTGCTCCGAATATTACCCGTATCCATTCAAAAATCTAGTTTTTCGATATGGAGAATATACGTAAAAGTTTAAGCCATGGTGCGATATCCCGTCAATAAAAATGTATACCCCAATCACGGATCTACGTAAATATACGTAGCGATCAAAAACCAGTCTATTTTAACAATTAGAGCATGAACATGATGTATGGATGCAACCATATGATATGAGGTTCGATGACATGCAAAGCTAGATATTAAAAATATATTATTTGGTTTTTATATTTTGTATTATTAAAAGATATGTGGAATATATTATATATGCATATAATATCTAGATTTGCACGGATATTCTGTACTAGCAAATATTTGATGTAATCTTGAATCATGATGGTTTTCAAATATGAGGGCCGGATCGGATAATAACCACAGCTGTTAATTGCACTGTCCGCAACCTAAAGCAACAACAATCAAGAATTTTGCCGCAAGATTTGAAATACCCTAAATAAAAATTAGTATACATGCACTACGGTGTTACATTTATAATAAATATTTTTGATGTAATTTTTATGAATAAATGTAAGGAAAATTGGCATAAAGCCAAATTTTTGTAAAGCACATGGCTCATGTGCAAAACAAATAAGCACATGAGGCATGGGATGGGCAAAATGCCACTTTGTAATGCCCAAGGGGCTATATGTAAAATTGTAAGCCTATATAAGGCAACATGATGATTAAATGAAGGACAATAATTCATTCCCCTCAAAAGCTAGAGTTTTGTCCCTCTTTCTCTTTCCTCAAGGTTCTAAACCATCTTTCCCTTTTTGAATTAAATCAAGAGTTTAATTCTTCTTTTTCCAAAAGAAGCAGTTTTTCACTAATAAAACCCTTGAAGGGGAGCTCGGACCTTCCATCAAATCTCCAAAAGGGGAAATTTTTAAGTCTCACCCCCATTTTCTCTAAAATCCAGCTAACAGAGAGGAGAAGGAGGGAGACCCATATCCAAAAACCCCATTTCGGGAAGATCTAAGGCTCAAAAGAAGATCCAGGGCTAAAAAGGTCCACTTTGATCATCTACAAAGATTTCTGAGAGTTCAACTCCACTTGTCAAGATTTTTTGGAGTTTAACTCAATAAATAAAACCCTTTTAGGAGTTTAACTCTATTCAGAATCTTTTGGAGTTTAACTCCATAAATAAAAAATCCTTTTTGAGAGTTTAACCCAATTCAAAATCTTTTGGAGTTTAACTCCATAAATAAAATATCCTTTTTGGGAGTTTAACTCCACTCAAAATCTTTTGGAGTTTAACTCTATAGATAAAAATCCTTCTCGGGAGTTCAACTCCTCATTCCGGGACTAAGCTCTTTCTTTCTGCAGGCGCCCAGTGCTTACGTGCCGGGCACGTGAGGTGCTGACGCCCAGCACCTACCACCCAGCACCCACGTGCTGGGCATGTGAGGCGCTGACACCCAGCGCCCAGCGCCCACACGTTCTTACGACGTTACTCACCTGTTTTTTTCTTTTCTTCTTTCTTTTTTCATACACTCTACACTCAAAATACGTCCCCCGCTAGAAAAAAATTTCCAACGGGGTACTATCCCGCACCCCGCAAGGGGGCTGCTAGTCCCCTTGAGCCCCAGCCAGCTATCCGAGTAACGGGCCCCCCGTAAACTCTACGAGGCCCCTGATATACCCAAAACCCCTCAATTCACACATACGCACACTGCATATTGAGTTCGCATGACTAGTTGACCCGTCAATCGGAGATTCCTTCGCTTCAAAGGCGAAGGGTGATTAACGGCAACTTAGTCCACGGCTGCCGGAGATTCAGATCTACACAATCAATAAACCCCGGCCTACCCTAGGCAGGGGGAATCCGTAATGCGCCTGACAAGCGGCGCGTATTTCCCATCTCAATGAGGTGACGAAAAATACCCTACAATAATACTCACACACACACATACATACATATATCTAGAGATATACATACATATATACATACATACATACATACATACATATACATATAGAGAGAGAGAGAGTAATGGAGGAAAGATGTCATAGGAGGGGATTTCCTCCTATGGCGTCGAAAAAATACACCCTTCCTCATTTTTTCCGCCGATCGGCACCCACCATCTTCATCATCATCATCTAAGATATGGGTACACCAAATTTCATATGATTCTACAACCTTTTCACCGTTGATTTAACAATATAAAAAGTTCTATTGTCGGTAAACCGTTAATTTTGAACCCACTAAATCAACGGTGAAAAAGCTGTAGAATCACATGAAATTTAGTGTACCCATGTCTTACATGATAACGATAAAGATGGTGGGTGCCGATCGTCGAAAAAATGAGGGAGGATGTATTTTTTCGACGCCATAGGAGGAAATTCCCTCCTATGGCCTCTTTCCTCCATTAACCTTATATATATATATATATATATATATATATATATATACATCGTTGCAAAGTTAATATCGAATAACAACCATCATCGTAAATTTTAGTGTTTGAGACCCGACTTGGGTCGATTATGCCATAGTGATATCGTATAGAAACTCATGAATTAATTTCGTGTTGATTATGTAAAAGAAATCGATATTTCCATCGATAACCGTTTGCATAGTCTAAACGTTCGATATATAACTTAAGTAAATATGGTGGAACCCATGATCATTAGACCCTGTTACTATTAATGAATACCCTGTAGAAATTGGACATCAAAACGATATCAATTCACCCATAAAACGTTGCTCTCAATAACCATTACGAAATCTGAATTTTCCCGGACATGCTATACCATTAAATTCATAATAAATCATTTATATATCGGATTTTAGCGTTCTATGGCTCGTATTGAAACCAACGGAAAATCCACAGCACTTCATAATTTATCTCTGAATTTTAATAAGTTATGATAGCGAAAACTGAGGTAATTCATGGCCCTGGACTACAGTCCAGAGTAAGAATCTCTGCCTTTACCCGTTTTAGAACGCATATTTCTCACTGTTTAAATGTGCAAGTGTGCGGAACCATATATAGAAGCGTAGAGAATTGAATTATATTTATAACAGTACTATTCTCATTGTATTCCAGTATCGTTTGATATTTATAACACCTTTTAAACCGTCGATGTGTACTGCAGTTTCATGCAGAGACAGAATGTATAGCTTAACCTTAGACAGTGTATATCTCTCTGCATATAGAGGATATTATTGATCCGTCTTATGCGTTGAAAACATAACAGATAAATCTAAATATTATCTAACTGTAGAGTTGCCTAATTATGCTTGCAACGGGGAGTAAAACGTGTTACGAAACGGACTTCCAGTTCAGAAATTGGATTTTCAGCAGTAAACACTTAGAATGGAATGACCATAAATCCCAAATCTGAAGCCCGATTAAATCGAAACAAATTTTTCTGTACATATAATTTAATATACCGTTTACTCCTTCTATATTGTTTTGCAAAATTATTGATGTGTGATTTTATGTGATTTTCCTAATCCAAATGACACCGGCTGCTCATACATTATTAGTAATGCATTTTACTGCATCTTCATCATTTTCCGTGACTGTTATACTCTCTGTAACTAGTGACCATTTGCATCGATACTCTAGTGACTGATTTTAGATTACCGAAGTGTTAGTGATCATATTGCGGTAAGTATATTAGCGTAAAAGCGTGAACGAATAGTGATCATGACACGTGCTTGTACAATCAGCACGACCATTTAATTATTGCATTGTCGACGTCTGTGGGGCGTATATAGGTATAACTATAACTGGAATGTGACGGTTATGGAAGCATTTATATTAGTGTCATAAATAAGACATCGGAGGCTGTCCATTTGTCTAAAGTACAGGCCTAGTCCTGCTTGATGGAGACCAGTCTCCAATTCTCGAGTAGACTTGTCATGGCTAACCGGTATTTTGGTTTATGGTTGGACCTTGATGTAGACCGTGGGTGTTGGGATAGTTTAAGCATGAGTTCGATCAAAGGAATCTCAGGGTCCCATTACATGAGCGTGTACTGAATACAGGAGAAGGCCCCACTCAGAGTCCCATTACGTGAATGCATGTTAATTGTTGTTACTGAATACAGGAGATGACTCTGTGTTTCCAATGGTCGGCTCTTATGCTCAAACTAACGATAGAATAGTGACATGGACATTGAGATATAGACACTGATATGATTAGTGACATGGATTCACATCGATTTACTGATCTTATACTCATGTTATAGCATTTACCTGTGTATGCTACTTCATGCTCATATTTTTGACTTGTGCACGCTACCTCATGTTTATTATTGTTGCACGTATTATATATTGTTGTTGTGTCGTTCTGACGACCTGAGTATGCATGCTCAGAGTGAAAGAAGTGGACCCGTCTGATTTCGAGAAGATTGTGGATATCTAGACCAGTGAGTCAGTCATATCGTTCCTTCATTATCACTGGTTAGTTGTTGTATTTGCTGCGCCCAGTTCCATTCACTTGATAGTTTTAGTGACTGTTTCATCTCATTATCTGTGTTATATTACTGTTACCACATACCACTAAACCGAAGTGTGACTGCGGCATGATCATTACTCGACCGTAGGAGCATGGCTACCCTTGTCATCCTCGTATTCCTTATTTGGGAAGCGGGGCGTGATAATGTAGCGGTACATAGTTACAATCACATAACTCCGTTCAGGTCGTCCAAATCCTAGTATTATAATCGAAGAAATAGGATGGGAGAAACAATAAGAAATCAGGAAAATTCCAAGCTGAGATACAAAGTCATTTCCAAAACGTTGAGATAAAAGAGTTTAAGAGAAGGATAAGATTTAAGAATTAGAATGACAAGGCAATATTGTGGCAGGACACGTTCCTAAAATTCTGGGTCTTGGAGACAATGTATTGGGTACCATACCCAACTACAAATTGAACCGAGCCCAACTAACTTAGAACCTGTGCTCTGATACTAACAAAACCTTGTCACGCCCCGCTACCCAAAATACGAAAATTTCAGAACGTAACAAAACCAGTCATGCTACCTACGGTAAGGAAATATCCTCCCATAGTCACATTACGGCTGTCTATTAGTAATCAAAAACAATAATATAACTGTCTATCTCTAAACATGTCCAAATAGCCATAAACGACAACAGGAAATAGTAGCGAAAGCAATAAAAATTCAAGAAATAACTAACCATCAGTAAGAGCTATATTAGTGAGATGGTCCTCACTGATCGGTGATCCTGTCGAAATACTCACATGCTATGTCAAGTATCCGGGCTATGCAAAACCCGGACGTCAATGCGTCATAAATATCATAATAATAAACTGAGCAATATACTATAAGGTGTTATGTGTAAAAATGAAGTATACTTATAAACAAACACCCACATGTGATATATCAGCAGGCTATAAGTATCTCACGTGTATTCTAAAGTATGTGTTTCTAAGTTATCCATCCTAACGGTATTTGAAACCAATTAATGGAATTCTCGATGTAACTCAATAGTATCTCGTGCGTACCCGGGACTACGGTCATGACTCTCGGGGCTGAATCCAAGATGTGCCGCTAGGCAGTAAAAACAATATCATATATAGACGAATGATATCAGCATCATCATTCCGGGGCCCGAAACCCGTATCGACCGATCAGTTTCTGGAAAATAGTGAACTGTTGAATTACAAGTCGGGTTTCATTATTGATTTCCCCTTTTCCCCCAGGTTTTGTGTTTAAGTTAGGTATCACTGGAATGTCTACCTAATGCTAATACAGGAATAATCGTGAGAAGGTTTTGTCTAGCAAAATAACAAGGCAGGTTAATCTGGATAACATGTCAATATTGTTGGTATCGGTAAGTATTACATGCATCAGGTGTTAACATGATAACGAAAATAGTACAGTCTGGCAGCTTACAAGTATGTCAAGGATAACATAATCATATCATGTATAAGACCAAGATAATAGTATTAACAGGGATAGTATATTCAATCCGATTAATAACTATAAAAGTGGTGTTGATTAACCATATATAAGAAAGTTCCGTTCAGAAATTCAGCGTCACCCTGATTGTAAAATAGGTTAAAAATAACAAACGTCCTCCAAAAGAGACGTGTCTGTAGGGTGTTTTTCGTCACCCCATTAAGATGGGAATACGCGCGCGCTTGTCAGGCGTACTACAGATTCCCCCGGCCTAGGGTAGGCGGGGGTTTAATGATTATGGGGATCCGAATCTCCGGCAGCCGCGGACTAAGCTGCCGTTAATTACCCATCGCCTTTGGGGCGAGGGAACCTCCGATTAACGGGTTAAACTGGTCATGCGAACTCAATGTGCAGTATACGTGTGTTTTGAAAGGGGGTTTTGGATATATCGGGAGCCACGCAGAGTTTTTACGGGGGTCCCGCTACCCGGATAGCGGGCTGGGGGTCAAGGGGGCTAGCAGCCCCCTTGCGGGGTGCGGGGCAGCGCCCCGTTAGAAATTTTTTTCTAACAGGGACAGTGTCGTGGAGTACGTGTATGTATAAATTTGTATACATATGTATATATGTATATATGTACACAAAAAGAGGGGGAAAAGACATCCAAGGGATGCGCAGGTGCGCAAGCGCGCGCGCCACGTGTCGGCACGCGGACGCCTTGCGCAGGTGCGCAAGCGCGCACGCCACGTGTCGGCAGGCGGGCGACTTGCGCAGTTGCGCAAGCGCGCGCGCCACGTGTCGGCACGCGGGCGCCTTGCGCAGTTGCGCAAGCGCGCGCGCCACGTGTCGGCACGCGGGCGACTTGCGCACTTGCGCAGTTGCGCAAGCGCGCGCCACGTGTCGGCACGCGGGCGTCTTGCGCACTTGCGCAGTTTCGCAAGCGCGCGCGCCACGTGTCGGCACGCGGGCGACTTGCGCACTTGCGCAGGCGCGCGCGCCACGTGTCGGCACGCGGGCGCCTTGCGCACTTGCGCAAGCGCGCAGGTGAGGCACAACAGGCTTTTAGCCTAAAAAAATTTCTCAGAAGAGAAATCAGAGAGGAGTTGGACTCCTGAATGTGTTTTTCTTCTTTTTTTGGGGGTTTAGTGAAAGATGTTCTTCTTCTTCCTCCTGTTGCTTGCTGGATCTTGAAGATCAAGAGATGTGAAATCTCAAAATCTCTCCTTTTTAAGATCTGATGACAGATCCAAGTTCCCCTATGTGGGTTTTGTGGTGGAAAACTATTTAGTTTTGAAAAAGGAAGAGTAAAACTCTTGATTTAATTCAAAAGAAAGGAGAAGGTTTTGGAACCTTGAGGAAGGAGAAAAGATCTCAGATCTATATTTTTTTTTTGAATGAAAAGTGTTACTTTATTCATCATCATTTTGCCTTTTATAGGCTTACATATTTGCATATAGCCCCTTGGGCTTCACAAAAATGGCATTTTAGCCATCCCATGGCTCATGTGCCATTTCATTTTTTGCACATAAGCCATGGGCTTACAAAATATTGGCTTTATGCCCATTTTGCATACATTCATGTATAAAAAATTACATAAAAATTATTTATTACATGATCTATATTTTAGCATGGAGGAGGCTGGCCGCGGGCTCGACTTGGGCATGGGCCCGCTTGACCTGGGCTTGGGCCCACCTGGCTTGGGGTTGACCTTGACTTTGACTCGGTCAACGGGGGTGTAAATTTTTACCCCAACAAAGTGCCCCCCATCAATAAATGCACACCGCACATTTGAGTCGTGTGCATGAAATTGATGGATCTTCTTTCAAGTGGAGGCGACCTGCCTTAGTTCCCACTTTTTGGGATGCACTGCCCTTTTTATGACGTGGACGGTCGACGCTTGCTGCGTCTCCGAGACGGAGTGTCCGTGGTAGACGTTTTCCTGGCCCGGAGCAATCTGGTTCCTGCCTTGTAGGAAGCCTTCACTGCCCTTTTTGTGACATGGACGGTCGACGCTCTGATCCGGAGCGATTTGGTTTCCCAATTTGCGAGAGCCTGCACTGCCCTTTTTGCGACATAAGACGGTCGACGCTCTGATCCGGAGCGATTTGGTTTCCCAATTTGCGAGAGCCTGCACTGCCCTTTTTGCGACATAGACGGTCGATCGCTCTGATCCGAAGCGATTTGGTAGACGTGTCCCCGGCACGGAGTGTCGCTGGTCGACGTTTCCCCGAGGCGAGCATCTGTTGTCGATGTGCCCCCGGCACGGAGCGTCTGCTTGACGTTTCCCCGAGGCGGAGTATCGGCTGGTTGACGTTCCCTTGATGCGGGGTGTCTGTGTTGGACGTTTTCCCCGATGCAGAGTGTCGCTGGTTGACGTGTCCCCGGCACAGAGTGTCGCTGATGGACTTCTCCCCAGCGCGGAGTGTCGGGTTGACTTTTCCCCCGGCACGGGAGTGTCGCTGATGGACTTTTCCCCGGCGCGAGTGTCGGGTTGACTTTTCCCCGGCACGGAGTGTCGCTGATGGACTTTTCCCCGGCGCGGAGTGTCGCGGGTTGACTTTTCCCTGGCACGGAAGTGTCGCTGATGGACTTTTCCCCGGCGCGGAGTGTCGCTGGTTGACTTTTCCCGGCACGGAGTGTCGCTGATGGACTTTTCCCCCGGCGCGAGTGTCGCTGGTTGACTTTTCCCCGGCACGGAGTGTCGCTGATGGACTTTTCCCCGGCGCGGAGTGTCGCTGGTTGACTTTTCCCCCGGCACGGAGTGTCGCTGATGGACTTTTCCCCCCGGCGCGGAGTGTCGCTGGTTGACTTTT